>JAOXJM010000019.1:17130618-17159727 GCA_026413425.1 Tringa solitaria | reverse complement strand
GATCATCCTTCCGACCCTTCTTGTGGATGGGCGTCACATTTGCTAGACGCCAGTCGGCTGGGACCTCCCCAGTTTGCCACAACTGTTGGTAGATAATGGAGAGTGGCTCTGCAAGCACTTCTGACAGCTCCCTCAGAACCCTCGGGTGGATCCCATCTGGGCCCATAGACTTGTTTATGTCGAGGTTTTGAAGCAAGTCCCTCACCATCTCCCTTAGAATTATGGGGGCTTCATCCCACTCCCTGCCCCTGTCTGCTGGTTCAGGGGTCTGGGCACTTGGGGGACACCCTACTCCACAATAACAAGTAATTAATGCTCCCTGTTTGGATATTCTATAGAATAAATGTTTTCCTGATTAAATACATACCGTGAGAGAAAAACCATGAGGAAAATAATTTTTGTTTTCCTGGTTCTATCAATTCTGTGAATATAACATTTAATATTTCACAGCTTTCTAATGGTTACATGTAAAACATTCATGGTGAATATATGCTGTTGCAAAGAAAGAGTTTAAAATTCTAGAAAAAGTTTACTTATGTACATATCCAGATAGACTATTAAGTTTGACACTGGTAATGTTTGACACTACAAGAAAAACATTTCTAAATTTCCATAGAAAGTATAATAGTTTTCATAATTAATGCTAAAAATGTAGTGTATACAATTAATTTATTATCAGATATTTGCTCAGAATAGCTTTAAAAATGCTTTGTTGATGTTTGATATTTTCCAGAAGTTAAGATATTGTCCTTCAGGATTAGCAATACATTAGGTATTTATTCTTTTTTAGGAAAAAAATGGGTTTAAAAAATGATGTGAGACAACAGGTAAGTGTCTACCACACTTACATGTGTTCTACAGCCAATGATCCACACTGATCAAAGTTACTCCAGTTTCCTGCAGTTGAATACCATGCATTAGATTCCAAGTTTAATCACTCCAGGCAGTATATGTTTAATTGCAAAAATAATAGAACATAAACCTCAAATTACTTTCTTTTCCCAGAAATTCAACTCTTCCAGAATTTTTTACAATTTTTTACAGGATTTCTGTATCCTACACCTAAGTCTTATACAAAGGACTGTTTTTTTCCTTTCTTATGGTTGGTTAACTGGGACAGACAAACCAAATCAGGCAAGAAAACTATTCGGTTAGCTTCACTCTGCTGGCTTTCGACGTATACCAATAGGCTCGATCAGTGAAACGAAAGCTCATGCTGGCATATTCATGCCCAACAGCTGCTTCAAATTTGAGATTTTACAAAAATATGCATAACAACTAACGGCCACAAGCCTGATTTCTGCTGGCCTTTTCCCACAAAACACACAACCACTCCTACACAACCCTTTCCTGCCCTGCCAGGCCGCTTCTGCAGAACTTCTGTTGTTAATAAGCCTGTGGTAAATCCATGCCGTGAGGACCACCTATGATGCCACTAAAAGGCAATGCTGTACTGCCAAAACATAATATCCAAGCCATGCATCTGTCTCATCAACACCCCATCCATATCATGGCTTTAGAAAATTTATTTTCAAAAAGTCATCATCTCTCCCTGTTTTGCTACTTTGAAAATGACTGGGGAAAACCTCCACATCTCATTTTCAAAGACTCCAGTGTAGCATGAAAGGTTCCCTCCCCTCTCGTTTTTTTCTTTGTATTTTAAAAAGAATCCCAAATTTAGACTACTATCTTTGAAGATCTAGTTTGTTTCGGCTCTTTTTTATTTTTTTGTAATAATGTGGGCTTCAGTGATTGCACCTACACAATATGAATTACTCTTACACTGTGTGAATATACACAGTTTTACAATTGAATCCTGCTTTCAGTATTTCTATATAAATTAAATACATTCATACATGTTTCTGCTCTGACTATAACTTTTATTCTGATTTATTTCTTCAGATTAATTTTTGTAAATTAATAATCCCAAGAAGTTTTTGAGAGAGAAAGCATCTAAAAATCATGCAATTTCATACATACCAACAACATATACACCTGCTCCATAGGTCCTTCCTATTTCCAGGGAATCTGAATTCCTTCCTCATTGCCCTCCTGGGTCATTTTCCTCTGTACCCACCAAAGGCTTCAAACTGACCTTAGATTTACATTTCCACAGAAGCCATTTTCCTTTCTGCTGACCCAGTCCCAGGTGTCATGGCATTATTCACCTATTGTCACCTAAGAATGATGACATTTCTGAAGCTTTTATCTGTTGCCTTTCTATCTGATAACAGAAACAGGCTTTATGAGCTGAACATGAGTCATCTCTGCTAGGGATAGCTGTATGCTCTCATTTTTGCTCTGTATTTGCATAAGTGTGTTGCTATTGCTGTAGTTTATGTAACCTCCAATTCAGTTATATAGTTAAATCCATACAGCTATATGTATATTAAAAAACAGTTTAGTTAAAGTACTAAGTTAGAAACTAAAGTTTCTAATCTTGGTAGCACTGTAGCCTAGGATCATTCTCTTCTACTTCTCTTAGTGATCACCTTAGGAACAATTGTGTATTTTCACAAAACTGAATGAGAACATTGGTCCTTCACGTGTCTTCTGTCAGCTGTAAAGTAAGTTTCAAATGTATGTAAGTCATCACAACATACTAAAGATTATATTTTTTTGGCAGAAGGAAAGAGAGCTTCATGCTCTGATTTGTGTTCCGTGCAGTTACTGGAGTTTTATACTTTTATTCTTAGGAGGAGTCCATTTCCCTTTATTGGCACTGTAACTGTGGAAACAGAGGTTAATCAAGCTCCTCAAACAAGGTCACATGTAGAACCTGGTTCTCAAAGCCTGTATGGTTGGCCTGAAATCTTGCAAAGTTTGAAGGGAAAAAGACACTTTGTACAAACACAAACCCATGCTTCAGGTCAGACACAGTTTATTATGAAACAGGCAATATACTCTGACTCAAGAAGTGGAGTCAGAAAGTCTTGAGGTGGTTCTTGTAATGTTCCTCATAGCAACAGAACAAGTTCAGAGGTATCCCTTCCAACTCTGACAATTCCATGATATCAGGAAAGTAAAAATAGAATATTTTCTCCCATCCTCCTGTCTTCAAGGGTGATTTATGGTTTTTCACTAAATTTCCTTGGCATAAGAGTAATGATAGAAGTCCAGGCCAGAGCTTTAAGGCAGATCTAACTGCATCCTTTTTTAAAGTATACCAAGATCACTGAAGACAGTTAAAACCTTAAATTGGCTCTTGATTGAAGATGGATGTTCTAGGCCTTTCCAAATAATGGGAGCAGCTCAAAGGGGAAAAAAAACAGACAAATTTTACACTCAAAAGGTAGATTTCATCTGAGCAGATTACAAACAGAATATTCCAAGTGAAGTAAAAAAGACTGAGGAATTTTCTCCCTTCAATCCATTGTAGACTTGTGGGGTGGGTTGTTTCCTTCAGGCTTTTATTCACACAAATAATTTTTTTTTTGGCTTCCTGAGCCACTAACAACTCTACATTATCCCATCTTTCCTTCAGACCTGAAAGTCTGTGCTTGCTTCTAGTGCTCCTTAGCAGTATCCCACTCTTTGCCATACCACAATTTTCCTCTTTCTATATTTTATTTTCCTCTTCTTATGTCTGTTTTATATTGTCCTCTGCAAAGTTTTCAAGATTGTGCTGAAGGAAGGTGGAGTTTCCCATTTTTTTCTTACAGTTTCCACTTATGTTTCTGCCAGATGAAGACTCTGCATCCTACACACATCTTTTTAGGCTGTGGACAAGACAATAAAAGAGATGTGTTCACAACAACTACAGAGCCAGGTTTTATTAGAGCTAACACTAGAATAATGATGTTTTAAAACACTAATAAGGAGACAGAATAGAAAACTGACAATCACACTTTGCATTTGTGCTGGTAAGCAGAACCCTTTCCCCATTTTGTTGCCAGAAAAGGAGCTGTATGGTGGAGTAGCAATAGCCCCTTTCAAAGCACCAGCAGAGAGTCCCCTCTCTGCCTGTGGCAAGATCCTGGTGCCTGTGACCCCAGCTCCCTTGCACTGTTACTGTCTCTTCTGCCTGTTGCTTTTCTGCTTCTCTTATCCTGTGCTCTGAAAAGCACTCCCCAGTGACTGCGTGGTCACTCCTGAGGTGCCCCACTCCAGTAGTTACATGGCCCAGTGGGCAGACTCTGGTGATGAGTGATCTTAAACTGCCTTGGCTAGAGTAGTACTTCAGGTCCTTGACAGTAGTATACTTTGTCTTTATGTAGCACCACTGTTTTTTGGGGAATTAACTTGACACTTTTAATAGGTGGGGGTTTTTTTGTTTGCTTGTTTGGTTGGTTTGGTTTGGATTTTTTTTTTTCTGGGAGGAGTGTCTTTCATGTCTTCTGAAGCTGTTTCACAAAACTTTTTTAAGAAAATCTTTTCCCATTCTCTATTCTACGGTTTGCTCTTTCTTTATTACTGCGCTGATACAGGATAATCTGATCTTCTAACTCCATCAATACACAGAATTCCTCATCTTTCAGCTCTGTCTTGTATTTAAGTAGCTCATACATATTTGTTTAAAGTCCAAATATTTTTTTCCACACAGTACTTTCAATGAAATATGTACATCCAGAGTCAAACATTTCCCTAACTGATTGAAAATTCTCTTACCAGTCTATGAATGTATTTTTAGCCAGTCTGTCACAGACTGCGCTTACAAACAGTTTCTCTGGCATCTCCTGGAACAGTCTGGAGCGATGTTTAGAGACATAATATAATGAAAATTGGGTTTTGGCTGACAGGCTAACCAAACATTATTGTCCCAGAACAGAAATACTTATGAAATTAAAATTTTGAGCTAAACATCAACTTTTATGCCGTGTTCTCTTAGAAGGCACCAAACATTGCAGTGCAGTGTACATCCAGTCTAATGCACTGGCTTCAGGGAACTTCTGTCTCCATCAGACCCTTGGGTAATGTACTCCCAGTATTCCCCTGTGAATAACCCATTACCTTGCAATGCAGAACACAAAGAAGGTGGCTATCTATTCACGTCATCATAGATGTCAGGCCATCTGTTCACATCATCACAGAGATAGCACCAGAGTACATGAATGATGTCTACTTTTGTCAATGTTAATCTACAGTAGCAAAAAGACATTGAAACCTTTGTTTTTGAAGTGACAGACAATTGTCAGAGCAAGATCCACACTAAATGAAAATTGCTAATAAAATATCAGATGAAATAATTTAAAACATTACTGAAGTTCCTAGTATGGTCATTTGTATTATCTATTTAACCAATTTAAAAAACCCCTTCTATATTTTCTGCATTAAAAAAGGGTGCCTCTTTGAAAAAATGCATGGCAGACAGCAAAAGTGAAGTCACTAAATATAAGCATTCCTAAGAGAAAAAACAGTTCTAGAGAAAGCTGACAATTAGAAAGTGGAAACTTGTCATCCATAAATGTCAGGTCTGACATGGAAAAGCTTAGGGGATGAGGAACAGATTATTTGCACATGAATAACTGTGAGCAAATGCTATTATAGGTTTTCATGATATCTTACAAAGGCTTCTGTTCTACGCAAGATGAACAAGATAGGTGTTAGTCTAGAAGCAAATAGATAAGTAGGGTTTCAATAGCAAATAGATAAGTAGGTCTAACAAATTAAAATCAGAAATTAAATTTTCTGCAGATCCATGGTTTCCTGATGTAGTTTCCACTCACACACACACATTTGAAGTAGATTAGACATAAATGCAATCTTGTACTGAAGATTAGATTCAAATGGAAACCTATTCCAAAGAAATCTGTTGCGCTCTTAATTCAGAGTACAATAGTCATGGACTCAATGATCTTATAGGGTTTTCCAACCAAAATGATTCTATGATTTCACTTGGAAAAACATTACCTTTTTGCACTGCCTTTATGAGACTATTTCTACAACAGCAGTGTTGTAGACCCAGAAAGGAATTTCTCAGAGATGCAGGACAAGCAAGAAAGCATCAAAAGAACTTGGTATCTTTCTCATTAAACTGAAGATCTGCTGCCTGACAATAAAATAAGTGATTTTTCACATTGCTAGAAAAGTCTGCAGGAGCCTTGACAGTTGGTGCAAAACAGCCACTGTAACATCCTAGGTAAAGCCGCTATCAAGTACCTTATGTCTTGAGATGTGACGTGATGCACCAAGATCTACTAGAGGGACACTTCATTGCCTGATGAAGAGGAACAAGATACCTGAGTCAGCTCTCCAGATTGGTTCAGTACCATCAGGACAAAGTATCGACAAAGTATACACTGAATAGTTCTTTCAGCTACAGGTGGCTTTTATTTCCACCTATTTCTTCCAAAAATGTTTTATTTTCTTAGTCTTCAGTCTTCCACTGGGCATGCTACCTCCTTGCAATGATTAAGTTAATTCGCAACAGTTATTATTTCATTGTGTAAGAAAGCCGAGCAAAACAGCTTATAATAAAATTAGGTCAAACAATCTACATTTCACACATTTATTTTTGCTTTTCTACATTGGGTCAGGGTATTGATCCCATCATCATTCTCTACAGCTGAGCTCAAGACAATGTTTTTAAGCACTCTTGAGTAGTTCAGTCATTTTTCATATATTAAGAATAGATAAGCTCATCTGACATTAAGGAAAAAATCACATAGGACTTCCTACAGGCTCAGTGAGAGGGCTTAGTAATATCTCAAGCACGTGCTACTGTACTATTAGTTGCAGCCTCAATTTCTTTAAAATTGAAAGCTGATCTGGCACAGACCTGGTTTCCAGAACACTTACTTCTCTATAGGAGTAATTCTAACCTTTAAGTAAAAGCCACATGTGCATGTATTCAGAGGACCATGCAATAGAAAGATTTCTGAAAAAATACTGCAGATGTTCAGATACACAGCCTCCTAGAGCTTCTTTAATTTTGTTAGTATTTTTTTCTCCCCTTGACACTTTGAAGACTGAGAATGGAATAAACATATGTTTCATCGCTATTTTACCTTCGTGTTTACTCTTGGAATTTGGAAAAAAAAAGGTTTAAAATTATGAAGAAAGCAGCAAAAATCATCAAGGACACCACTTAAATTGAAATGACTGCTAAATACTTCATGCCAACAGCAAATACATTTCCAATGGCAACAAACAGGTACGCTTCAGTCCTCCAAAACTTTATTATCCACATATACTATTTTATATAACCAGTAATCCATTTAAGGAAGAATAACTAAAAATATTTTCATGCCAGGCTGCCAGGCTCTTCTAATAATGACTAGAGACATTTTCCCTTCCCTTGCTCCACTGCCTTACAGCAAAACAATAAAGTAGGCACGAATAGTGGTAATCATCAAGCTACAGAGATGATCCACAGGTACATAAAACTGGGGCAAGAAGTCAGTTCTTAACTGTAAGTCAAGAGCTGCAGAAAGAGAAAAAGGCTTTTTTCTAGCTACCATTATACAGGGACTTTTTGCAAGTTATGTCCCTCAAGTCAGATCCAGATTTTCCACTTTGCACCATGTAATTCTTGTTGAAAGAGGACACTCAAAAAACCTGCTACACACACTACTCTGCCACAGTCAGGTGGGTGAGGAACCTAGCCTTTTCTCTCATTCCACATTTGCAGGTTCAGAGACACCCAGGTTTCCTCAGGAACAACCCAAACTAACAATTTTTATGTGTAACAGCCTACTTTAACAAATAGAGAAACCCTTTAAAAAGAACAAGTAAGAAGAAAAGAACCAAAAGACCAGCAAGAAATAAAATATTAAATCACCACCTCATTGGCTGTAGTTAGGTTCTGATGCTTGTACTGTTGAAAGGCTGTCAGAGAAAGATATAGCCATGTTTTTTTTAATATGAACTCTTTCATCTCAGTGCATGCAGGCACTTAAGATCCAGGCTTCTCTTACACTTACTTCATTGCTGGCATAATTATCAGGGCTTCAGTTTTGCTTTTGACAGTTATGATTTCCAAATTTATGTCAACTTTTCTAAACACTGTTTAAGTCCATCCTTTGACATCCCATTCTAGATTCTATCAGATGATTTCTCAAGACTCTTACATAGCCTCAAATATATTTCCTCGAAGCCCATAGGATAATTGAAGGAAAACAGTAAATATAATTAAAAAAAAACTCCAGCTACTTCATTTACAACCTTTAAGCTTAGATCCAGAGGACCTGTTAACCTAAGTATAAAAAACCTAAGTATAAAAACTCTTCATATTAAACTGTTCTATGGAGATTGGAACATTTGATAAGAATATAATTTTCAGATATTCTTCCTTCTCTAAGTAAGTGTTTTCAATCTGAGGAATTCAGAATTTACCACCAAGATAATGGAAATTCTTTGTCAAAAATCACATATTCTGAATACAGCCTAGACTGTGAATTATCCAAGAGATTGTCTTTTAACCAAACATTTTAATACTGTGTAGGTTGAGTCTTGGTCAATTGATTCCAGTCTCCTATAAGCAACATTATTAGTTTAGTTTATCAACCCAAATATGCACGCAACAACTGTTTTAAGTAAACATACCAATGTGAATTCAGCTGGAATAGCTCCAGTGTATAGATAGAGCTTTTTTTTTTTTAGGTGGTTCTCATCACTTAAGGGTATTATAACTAGAACACTCAGCTACCTACTCTTTGAAGTTACTATTCTGGTTTCCTAGGAAATTTAATTTTGTGGAAATGTGTGCCCGAGATCCTGTGATAACCTTTGAATACTCTGGCCAAGTTCAGCCACAGCTGATGAAAAAACTAAGGAACTCACAAAAATTCTGTGAAACCAGTCTTCCTGTATTCCAACAGAGGGAAAACTATTCAGTTGATTGCTTATCTAATATCAGATAACCTAAATGGGATGAAAAGCTTAGGTGTTGCTCCAGCCATTGAAAAAGCTTTGTTCAGAGCTCACACTTCACCTTTAATCTACAAGAAGCAGGGCTTGTTTGAGACCAGTGATCACAGAACCATTTCATTTCTTTTCCCTTTTGTGGATACCAGAAGGAAGTTTTATTTACTGATTTGGAAGACAGGGTAAAAGAACAGTAGATTAATGATGACTGCTTCAAGCACACAATAGTTGTGCACTTTCTTTTGTAGTTTTACCCAGTTTTGTCACCTTGTTTTATCTGCCAAGGTATTAGAGTCTTCAGTTAAAAGGTTCAATGTTATCTTCAGCATTTTTTCATTTATTGCCTGGAATTTCTTTTCAAGATTTCAAAAAATAACTTTTCCAGGTGCCTTGACACTACAGATTTTTCTCAAATATCTGGCATTTTTGTGTTTTGTTAAGTAAGGAACAGACCATTCAGCCGGTGGAAGTGTTGTACATTTCCATCCATCTGCAGTGTTCATTGAGCCCAATGAGATTTATCATATCTGCATCTTACAGTGACTTGGGGCTTTTCCCTCCAGATTGTCTCATTTGTCTTGTAATCACAAACCAGTTGAAAAATAAAATATTTGTTTTAATACCTTTTTCTATCCTCTATCCTATATACTTATATAGGAAAATAAACAAATCACACTGTGCAACATGGTGAAAATTCACGCTGTTCTTAAGGTTAATATTTTAGGATTTTCTCAGGAAGTGTCTCATTCCACACTAGAAACTAGATTGGTTCTACCTGACAAATCCTCCATGGAGAGAAAATTTAATGCTGCAACACACTTCCCCTCTCCCCCTCTACCTCTCCCACCTATTATCAACAGTCTTTATTTTTTTTTCATTTTTTTATAACTGACTAATTATATCAATATTAAACTTTCAAGCTTCTCTGAATAAATTGAAGACATACAAGCCTCAAGTTCTCCAAATTTAGTTTTGCAAAGCTGCTTTGTTCAAAGAGCTAAGTTCCATTACGTTCTTCCTTTTTAAGAAAAAACTTTAAAAGAGGGGTGATATATGCAAATGTGTCCAAGGAATATACAGAAATAACCTTTGCACAGAAACCAGCGGTTCTCACTAATTAGGCCAAAAATCATTTCAGTCTACCTTTAGCAGAAGGGCAGGTCTTGGTTATGCATATCTTTCCCCTTCAAAAGAAAAGGAAGTAGAGTAATTACAGGCTTGGTATGTTCTACATAACTCTTCAGCCAGGTGTCTGCTACCCTCTGGAGGTTCCTGAATTCTCAGTTCATTATTCAGTTTCTAACCTCTCACACCTCAGGCTTCGAAGTTGAGGAGTGGGTATCTGCCACAACAATTAACCTTACCGCATAATGAATTAGGCTAGTGCCATTTCTATTTGGAGTTCAGTCACAGAGGTGAGCAGTGGACCACTCTAGCACTGTGCGCTGAGGGGGGTGGTCCTCAACCTGGGGAACCTCCAGGGAGAAAAAAGACCCATGAGGAGCCCACAGATTGGGCAAGAATGACTGAGGAGAATCAGGCGGGACCAGAAGCGATGGCAACCGAGTCCCCTCACCATAAAACAACCCCCTGGGGAGCTTGAGCAAGCAGGATGGGCAAATAGGGCACAGGACCACAGTTCTTGTGGCTGGGCTCTGTAGCTCTGCTGGCTTTGTCAGGGAGCAATGGTATCTGCCCAGCAGAAGGTCACGTCCTCTCTAAACTCCTTGACTGCTGCAACTTCCCAGATAGAGTTCCGATGGGAAGATAGTGCTACCCAGGTGCCAGGCTGCTCTTATGCCAGCACTGGTCAGCTGTAATGAGCACACCTGTGGGAGCTGAGCCTGGGTGGAGGAACCCCTGTGCTCAGTGCCAGAGCTCCAGGAGCAGCTGAGTTGTTTGAGGAGTATCAGGGGTGTCTGAGAAGGAGATTGACTTCTGAAACCATAGCCTATCACCCCTAGGACAGGCCCAACAGGTAAACAGGCTCATTGCAGGGGACTTAGACTACATGACCTTTAAAAGTCCCTTCCAATCCAAACTATCCTATGAATCTATGATTTTATGACACATGATAGATACGGGTAGCTATGGTGCTTGGAGACATGGTGTAGTGGTGGTTTTTGCAGTGTTAAGCTGATGTTTGGACTCGATGATCCTAAGGGGCCCTTCCAATCTAGATGATTCTATGATATGGAGGATTCCCTACCCCGTCTCCCTCCAGCAGAATGCGGTGACTTAAAGGATAGGGGTAATGGTGACAAGTTCTTGCCTGGTGCTGCAGGCACATCTCGTCTGTGACCAGGTGCCCTGGTACAATAGGTAAAAGGCTCTGCAAGTGCAACCAAACAATCACAAGGACAATGGTCCATCCAGGTTGGAGGTGTCAAAACCACTTCCATTAAGCAAAAAAAGACTAGTCATTTTCTTAGGAGACTGTCTTCTGACAGGAATAAATGGCCCAATCTGCTGACTGGACCTCATGTGCTGCTTCCCTAGGGCCTGGGTTAAAGATGTTACGAGAAAACTTTCTACCCTGGTATGCCCCTCAGATTATTATCCATTATTGATTTTTTGTGTAGGCAGTGATATAGTTGCAATAGGAACTCCAAGGTCAATCGAAAGAGATTTCAGAACCTTGGGATGACTGGTTAAGGGATCAGGAGCACAAGTGGATTTTTCCTCTATCCTTCCAGTTGCAGGGAATGATGAAGGAAGAAAGGTTTTGATCATGAGTCAGCCTACACAACATCAGGCCTGCAGGTGATAGATGAGATACACCTTTCTCAAAGAGGAAAAGATTCTTTGTGTAAGAGTTAGCAGGGCTCATTGAAAGAGCTTGAAACTAGATTTGGAAGGGGAAAAGGGTAAAACCAGGCTCACTATTGATAAGACATGGGGCAGCATGCCAATGTTTGAGGGACTGTGTGGTTGCAAGGTTCTTCAGTCTGCTCTACAATGTGCTGAGTACACTGGAGGACATTTTAAGTGTCTCTGTACTAAGGCACAGTCAGTGGAGGTGGGAGATGGAGATCCATGGGGCAGCAAAAAACCAAGAGATGTTGATGCATTAGAAAACACAGAAGTGCCTGAGAGCAGTCACATGGGAATTAGGGCTTCTCCTCCAAAAAAAGTGGTGGGATCAACAGCCTAATTGACATGCACCTATACCAATGCACACAGCATGGCCAACAAACAGGAGGAGTTGGAAGCCAACTCCTTTTCCAGCCAGCTGGAAAACTGTGATATAATTGCAATTACGGAAACATACCTGGTTGACTCACAGTCCTGGAGCATTGCAATGGATGACTATAAGCTCTTCAGAAGGGACAGGCAAGGAAGGAGTCAGTGGGGTAGCCCTGCATGTTAAGGAGAGTTTTGACTGCCTAGAGCTTGATAATGGTGATGAAAACGTTGGCTGTTTATGGGTAAGAATCAGAGGGAAGGCCAACAAGGCAGCTACCATGGTGGGAGTCTGTTACAGATGGCCCAGCTGGGATGAAGAGGCAGCAGTAATATTCTATAAGCAGCCGGGAGAGATCTCACAATTGCTAGCCCTTTTTCTCATGGGGGACTGTCATGGTTTAACTCCATCCAGCAACTAGGGCCATGCAGCCTCTTGCTCACCGTGGCCTGCAGGCTCTCTTGGACACAGTGATCATGAAATGACAAAGCTTTTGATTCTTGGAGAACTAAGTAGGGGCATTAGCAGAACTTCCACCTTGGATTTCCAGAGGGTGGACTTTGTCCTGTTTCAGGACCTTTGCAGTCCTGAAGGGCAAAGGCTGGACATTCTTCAAGAAAGAAATCTTAAAGGCGCAGGAGTAGGCCACCCCACGTGCTGAAAGATGAGCCAGGGGGGAAGAAGACCAGCCTGGCTGAAAAGAGAGCTTTAACTGGAACTCAACAAGAAAAAAAAAAAAGAAGTTTATGACCTTTGGAAGAAGGGGCAGGCCATTCAGGAGGACTACAAAGATGTTGTGATGTTATGCAGGGAAATTAGAAGCTGAACTAGAACTTAATCTTGTTACTGCCATAAAAGACAATAAAAAAAGGTTTCTATAAATACATTAACAACAAAAGGAGGGCTAAGGAGAATCTTCATCATTTATTTGGTGCAGAAGGAAACATAGTGAAAAAGGAAAAACAAAAAGTGATGTACTTAATGCTTTCTTTGCCTCAGTCTTTAATTCCAACATCAACTGTTGTCAGGGTACCCAGACTGCAGAGATGGAAGACAGAGACAAGGAGCACAATGAACCCCCATAATCCAAGTGGAAATTATTAGTGACCCACTACATCACTTAGACATACACAAATCTATGAGGCTGGGTGGCATGATCCAGCAGCACTGAGGGAGCTGGTGGAAGTGCTCATCAAGGCATTTTCAATTATGTATCAGCAGTCCTTGCTAACTGGGGAGGTTCTAGTTGACCACTTTGTGATGCCAATCTACAACAAGGAGGAACTGGTGCCAGGGAAAGTTATGGAGCAGATCATCTTGTGTGTCATTGCATAGCATATACAGGAAAAATAGTGATCAGGGCCAGTAAACACGAGTTAATGAAAGGAAGGTTCTGCTTGACTAACCTTGTCTCCTATTACATGGTGAACCGCCTAGTGGATGAGGGAAAGGCTATGGATATTTTCTGCCTGGACACCATTCCCACAGCATTCTCCTGAAGAAACTGGTTGCCAGTGGCTTGGATGGGCATATGCTTTGCTGGATGAAAAACTGTCTGGATGGCTGGGACCAAAGAGTTGTGGTGAATGGAGTTAAATCCAGTTGGCAGCTGGTCACAAGTGGTTTTCCACAGGGCTCAGTATTGAGGCCGGTTCTGTTTAATATCTTTATCAATGATCTGGATGAGGGCATCGAGTGCACCCTCAGAAAGTTTTCAGGTGACTCAAAGTCAGGCAGGAGTTTTGATTTGCTTGAGGGCAGGAAGGCTCTACAGAGGGATCTGGACAGGGTGGATTGAGGGGCCGAGGCCAATGGTAAGATGTTCGAGGTCAAGTTCTGGGTTGTGCACTTGGATCACAACAACCCCATGCAGTGCTACAGGCTTGGGGAAGAGTGGTTGGAAAGCTGGCCAGTGGAAAAAAATCTGGGGGTGCTGGTCAACAGCCAGTTGCAGATGAGCCAGCAGTGTGCCCAGGTGGCCAAGAAGGCTGAGAAGCACCTTGGCTTGTATCAGAAATAGTGTGGCCAGTAGGATGAGGGAAGTGATCAACCCCCTGCTCTTGGCCCTGGTGAGGCCGCAGGTCAAATACTGTGTTCAGTTTTGGGCCCCTCACTACAAGAAAGACATTGCAGTGCTGGAACACATCCAGAGAAGGGCAATGAAGCTGGTGAAGGGTCTAGAGCAAAAATCTTATAAGGAGCAGCTGAGGGAGCTGGGATTGTCCAGCCTGGAGAAAAGGAGGCTGAGGGGAGACCTTGTCGCTCTCCACCTGATAGGAGGTTGTAGTGAGGTGGGAGTTGGTCTTTTCTCCCAAGTAGCAAGTGATAGGATGAGAGGAAACATCCTCAAGCTGCACCAGCGAGGTTTAGATTGGACATTAGAAAAACCCTTAACCGAAAGGATTGTCAAGCACTGGAACAGGCTGCCCAGGGAAGTGGTGGTCACCACCTGTGGATGTATTTAAAAAATATGTATATACAGTGCTTAGGGACATGGTTTAGTGGTGGACCTGGTGTTGTTTGGTAATGGTTGGACCTTATGATCTTAAATGTTTCTATAACTTTATGATTCTGTCATCTATGATATTACTGAACTATTGTTATAGTACAGATTTACAGATAGATATTACTTACATACTTACCCTCTGAGAGGGAGGCTCATTTATATATCCATACACACTCCACTGGCTTAACATACTGAAATATTACAAAGGATCATACAAGCAATAACTGTTAAGAGATTGCCCAGAATTTTAGGGAGCAGCAACCTACAAATGTTAAGAGTTTGTAAGTGACAGAAAGTAGGAACCAGAGCTGAGTATGACAACTGTTTTTTTTAATCAGCTGAGCAGATTATCCAGAGAGTTGAAAAGTATGTTATAAAATTTAGGAAAAAACCCCTGAAACTACACTCCATCCTCATTTAACCTAATACAGTTCTATACAGATAAATAAGATTGTGAATGGCAAGTTATTGAGCAAATAAATTAATGCATCCTGCCACTGTATTTGAAGTACTTTAATAGATTCTCCACTGTATGTTTCACATCCTCTATTAATTGTGTAAAAATAAGTTTTTCAGATCCAGCTACCTGGATTATTAAAGTGCATTTGTTTCTTACTGTTAAGATGTACTAAGGCAGCTATAAATATAGCCACTGCATTTTCATATTGGCAATTTCTATTTTTCCCCCCCAGTAACGCCATGCACAAACAAAGAGAACCTAATCATAATCATAAAGAGAGGAAATTGTTCCACAGATGTCTTCACATTTAAGATGGGAAGAGTACAATGTACCACATTTAAAGTCCTTATCCTACCAATATTTCATCACATTGTTATAGACAGCAATATCAGTGTCCTGAGAAGCCTCAGGAAAAGAGAACAGAAAGGGTATCATGTGGCTAAGAACCTTTGTTTATGCCAGGAGGTACAAGGAAAACAACAGGTAATATCAGATGGCCAGGATCCTTTTTGTTTACTTTACATATGAGCCCTAACAACCACAGCTTGGTTTCAAGTTAACCTCAAATGATGAGCACTTGAACTTCTGGCCTGCATATTTAGCAATTCCAAAGCAAAGGCTATGTGAAAAAACTATTTACCTAAGTAAGTATTGGTACTGGTATCCACACCAACGGTGCAGAATTTATGCTAATTATATAAGATAACACCAGAATAAAGTTACTTAGAGCCATCTAGTAAATATAGGCAAGTATAATAAAGTGCAAGAGCCACAGGGTTCATTAATAAAGGACTAATTCTCCTCTCACTCACACATTCTCTTTACAAGGCTTTGGTTTCATTAGAAGTACTGCTATCTAAATCTCTCTTTTTTTCTTGAAAAAAGACCAAAGCAGAGTGAACAAAATATATGAAGATGCAATCTGAGTGACCTGCTCTAATTGACCCTTCTTTGAGCAGGAGAGTTGAACTTGCTAACTTCCAACCTCAGCTATTCTGTGATCCTTTAGCACCATTGCATACAAATATATTTGCTTGCATAGGAGTATTCACTGTAAAAAAAAACACCTACGCTTCTTAATTTTAAGAATATCCATTAAATAATAATCAACTAGAAGACAGTTTCAACTCATTTGGGCTGTTGAAAATTTCGATCAGACTGGCTCCTCAGAGGCAGCACAGTTTAAGTGTCAAACTCCTTTTCCATTTGTAGTTCCAATTAACAATTTCAGACCAAGTGATCTTCCTTGGACTTGCTGCCTCCTCACCAAGATCACCAGACAATTCTATTTTTCCCACTTGTATCTAGCTGTAAGGGCTTGGAAATAAAATTTTCTTTCGTACATTTTGCACCTTGTACAACACTGCAAATGAATCCTTTTAGGACAAAAATGCTATTATGTCCTTTTAGGACAAAAATCCTATTAGCATACATAGAAATAGCATTGAAGGATTTTTATTGCTAAAAATAGAGTAAAGTTTATTTAGTGCAAGACTGATGACCATTATTTAGACTGAGCAAAGTAGAACTTTCTCCATAAGCATCAGTCCTTCAACCCCCAAAAAGCAATAGTGCTTGTTGTCTGGGCCACTTTTTGTTTATAAGAATGGCAAAATCCATATCATGTACTTAAACGCTTCAGGACCTAGAGGTAGGTTTCAGTCCTCAGTACATGTGGATGCTTGGGAAATTTTTTGTCTTCAGAGTGCAGAGAGTTTTACCAGCTGCTCTTTCTAACACAGGCAGTATTCATGTAGTCTTGAAGAAACTACAACACAAAATGTCAAGTTCTTCTATATCCATTTTGTAGTATAGAGTAATGGCATTTTGTGATCTGAGACTTAGTAGTGCTGTCCAAGCCTGCCCTGAAGAAAATTATGTACATGCAGCTTGATCCTACAAGTTCAGTAGGATCCTACAAGCTCATTTTTTTCTGAACTCAGTGTATTTGTGTAGTAGGGAAGTCAGCTCATCTCCAATAGTTCTCTCTTGGTTTTTTAAAAGAAAACGAAAGTGAACTCATGATGGATTTATTTGAAAGACAGAACTGGAAAATGTTACATCCAGCCTAAGGCTTTTTTTTATGTACCCCAGAAGCTGCCAAAGAATATAAGCGATTCTTTTGTACAAATTTAAGTAGTCAATAAATAAAACTAAGAATGATTGTAACAATGTTGACGTTATACCAATTAGTACAAGCACAACCCTACCAAATATTGAAACTGAAGAGGTCCTGGCTGATACGCTTCCATTGGCTGGACAAAGTTATTGGTTATCTTTAACAGATCAGACCAGCTTTCAGGAAGACCTGGCAGCCCAATGCATCACACATGCTGGAATAATAGATTGTAACTCTGAATTCAGTTTGCATGTAGACTTACTACGACTGCATGAAGATAAGAGCTAGCTGCTGATGGGATGCACAAGCAGCCAAGTACATGTGGCTGTGGAACTGTCCAGTCTCAGTAATTGTAGTAATTATGTGAACAAATTAGATACATGATGGATTTTGCAATTTCTTCCTAACTTCTCTCAAGATAAAGTCTCTTACTGTTGGGCAGAGAGAATAAAAACCACCCACATTGTAATGAAGTGTAACAAATGTTTATGCTTCATATTCTAAGTATTCCACATTAGAATGCTCATGTTTTTTTGCCAAATACCTCTGCCAGTATGTTCCATAAACTTGAAAGGTCATCATAATTGCAGCTGCAGAGAGCTGACAAAAAAATATTTAAGCTCATGGTCATAAGCTGTATTTAATTCTCCATGTTTTTCTTCCTACATTCACCTCAGAGACTCTTGACAAAGGATTGCTGACATTTTGCCTCTGATCCATATAGCTATACCTGGCAACAGCATGAGAAAACCAAAGACTCAGTTTTCTTGGCTTCTTGACAGAACATAAGATTAAAAAGTAACATAGTGCATTCTTGGAAATTATCTATAAATACTGTATGCTAATGATCTTATCTGGATGTTTATGGTGAACTAGACAAGTTTACTTCAAAAAGAACCAGAGAAAATAACCCCAACCACACCTACTAAATACCAGAGAACAAATACTACAACTCAGTCCTTCACTTAGGCTAAAGAACCGTCTTTGGTCCAAACAGGCCAAAGATCACTCAAGTGCTGGCAGGTATTCCCTCAGCAGCAGTGCTGCAAGACACCCACAGCAACTGCGCTGCCAGATCTCTGCTGAGACACGTGAGATTCAGAAACAACTCAAGTATGTTAATGCTACCAACACTTCAGGTCTGAGAATCCCTGCCATGGCTGTCTTGTATCTGCTTCTCTGAAAGCTTTGTTCTTATGATTTAAAAAAGCAATGCTCTGATTTCAGGAAGGCTGTCAGAGTTGCACTCCCCAGCTACAGAAATGAGATAGGAACAATGATAAACATTTAGATTTATTTGGAGTTAACTGGCTAGAAGAGCTGTTGCACCAATTGCTGTAGCACAAAACTAGTGAACACCAAAAGACATTATGGAATAACTTGGTCAAGGCAAGACTATTATGTTTCAAATGTGAATGGGTACACTCAAATGAAGGCTGGGGAATGATCTCATCTTTCAAGTAGGTTTTACCTTTGACACATGGCCTTTACAGCAAGACAGCTGATTCCAATTGCATTATTTTCCTTTTCCTTTTTTTTTTTTATTTGACAGATGCTATGCAAACACTTAGTGCTCCCACAGTTTCATAGTAAGTGAATAGCTTGTTGCATTGAAGAAGGAAAAATATATTTATACCGGGGAAAAAAGCTGATTGAATATTGAATCACAGTTATAAGAGAATACAGTTCTGCAATAGCCTATGAAATGTAATATTGATTTTGACAACAAATACTAGATAGCTTTTCTGAGATGCAGATGACACTCAAAGGGAAAGAAAAGTGGGTAAGAACTGTTCTTGCGACAGAAAGTACCGGCACATAAAAGATCCTAACCAGACAGGAGTTCTGAGTCTGTCAACTTCTGTTTTAGTGAAATAAACAGGGGACAGATCTTCTGTTCTTTTTCCCCCTCTGTTGACAGCAGAGAAAGATCATGGTAATAATTACTGCTCTAAAATCTAGGTGGTGAGTCTCAGTATTTGAAGTTATCTGTGCTTTAGTTCAAAAGCTTTGAGGCTGGCACTGTAATTATTATATAACTCCCAGGAATTTTACTTTAAGTTTTGATAAGATTTTTATATGGAAATCTATAATGAATTAACTTATAAAACCCCACAATTTCAAGGTATCACAGCTTTCAGTTATTAAATATGGAGGGGATTCATTGATTTAAAAACACCTACAACTGGAATGGACTATTTGATTTTAGACAACGTAACAGGAGAATTTAGTCACACATGTAAGTATCAGTAAAATTAAAGCCGAATTACAGTTAAAGTTAACATTGAAGGAATTCTGCGTGAAAAAGACTTAAAAAAATATTTAACATGGAAAAATACTGAGGGATCTGCCTTAATACATTCTTTCTACATGGTGTCTTATGCAGTCTTTGGATGTTATGACATTGGTCATATTTGCAGTGGTAATTCCCATTTGGGTAGAAATGACAGCATCACACACAGTCTGCTACAGATTCCTTTTTGAAGAATGTGTAATTCCCAGCATGATGCAGAGAGAAATCATACTGCCGGGGATATGACAGTGAAAAGCAAATTCTGTAGTGACCATGTTGACTGCATTCTCTTCAAAGTTGTCAGAAAAAGGACACTGCTGTCCAAGATGACTCTATCTGCCATATACAAATAATGCAAGTGTGAAAGGAGAAGATACAGTAGGTTCAAAAGTAGTCGAATAAGACAAAGATACATGCAAGGGACATGCATCCAGTTTCAAATATGGATTGTATTATTCCATCTCTACTGTAAGCAAGTATCAAGAGAATAGAAAACAAGATTCATTGAGCCTGTTTTACAATACCCAGAAGTAATAATGAAGTTCACAAAATGAACAGGAAGATTTTTTTTCCTGTGAAGGACAATGACTATAGAAAGATAATCAGTCCCACCTGTTGTCCATACAGAGACACACGCAATTAAAGCAGACAAAAAAAGCCCAACTTAAATGCATACAGTACTAACCACCAACAAAAATAAAGATATCATATGTTCTTAATACTTCTTCTTAACGTGAATGACAAGTTCTTTCAGACTCCTTGCACAAAATAGTATGCCTCTCCAGTAGCTGCCAATGTATGAATTCTGTGGAGAGGCTACGCTTAAGACAAAAGAGGAACTACTTTCATGACAAGTCTGCAGCTGCCTGCTTTACTCATTGGGATAAATTACAGAATAAATACACACAAAAAA
Source organism: Tringa solitaria (assembly GCA_026413425.1). Lineage (NCBI taxonomy): Eukaryota > Metazoa > Chordata > Aves > Charadriiformes > Scolopacidae > Tringa > Tringa solitaria. Next base: position 17,139,447 of record JAOXJM010000019.1, on the reverse strand, counting down.
ATCTGAAAGGTAGATGACAGCTTGCTAAGACTGCGTATCACTTGGGTATCTCTTCTTCTCAAATGTGTCAGCAATCCCCTTAAGAGTAAGAAAATCATTCTTACATCTTAAAACTGCATAGTGATTACAGTCTTTCCTGAGATTGTGTCTTCGAGTTTAAAAAAGAATATTTTTTTCATCAGTTTTCATATGAAAAAGCCTTACTGTGCCCTAAAATGGTATCTGGAAATTAGAGTGAAGATAGGGTAAAGGTCATAAGCAGAGAGAAGCAAAGGTGGGGAAAAGAATAAAGGACAAATTTAGTCTTTTTATTCCTTCACTCTGCCCATAAAGTCTTGATTAATATATCTGTTGTTCAGTTGCCACAATTATGAAATTTCTATGTCCTTGACTGAAAAGTATCAAACCAACAAAAGACGAGAGTGCAAAATATATTTTTGCATACTTCTTAATTTATATTTTCATCAGTATTCATGAAATCTTAAGAATTAGACATGGAAGAGACCAATTAAATCATCCAGTCATTCCCCCTACTGACAGCTCTGAATAATTCCTTATATTTCCAGGTCCTGAAAATATAGCATTTACATACAGATGACAAAATACATTTTAATGAGCCAGTTTCTTTTTCCTGTGCAATCTGAGCAGAACTGTTCAGGCGAAGGCAGCTCTTTGTCACAACAGAAGACTTCTAAGTGAATATGCACTTCAGCCAAGACAGCGCATGTTAGCGCATCAAGTAGTGTACTTAAACAGTTTATTATTATGCATTTCAGCACATCATAGGAAAAGGACACATACTAATTAAGATCAATCAGCACGCCTTCTGAAGCCTAGCATGGCAATCAAGAGCTTAAACATTACCTTAGACATGAGGTAAGATGTCCCAGTGAATAGGATAAGGTAACCTTAAGCAAACTCTCTGCCTTGTCATTCAGTTAAAGATCAGTGAGCATCCACCATTAGTTCAGCACAAAGTCACTCTGTCATTAGTGAGAGACTCAAATAACCATTTGGTTGTATTCATAACCTGAGAATTTTTAGCTATTAATGAGTAATAAGATTCAGATGACTTTGTCATTCAGGAGATGGCCTGCAGGCTGACCTTTTGTCATAATGTGACTCTTAGTGTGGAATTATGATCTGTGTCTTCAACTTCAGTACAAACCCAATTAGAGATTACTGCCTTCCAAAAACCATATTTGCTGCCCAAAAGCCAGACTACATGGGATAAGATGAAATTTAAAGATTTATTGCACCCCCACCAGTATTAAAAACTGTGTCTTTCACATTATTTTAAGTAAGATTTTATTTTTAGACATGGCTCCATATGACAATTCAAAAGAGATGCCCAGACTCTGGCTATTACTCCTCTGTTGTCTCAAGCTGTTCTCATCTGGTGACATTCTGATCATAAACAACAAGGGAACCACCACAAACCTACATGGACCATTTCTGTGGAACAAGTTCAGCAAAGTTTATGCAGATCAGACACCATGCAGTGCAGAGTACACTCTAGATTGTTCTAGACCTATATCCAGGTGAAGGGCTTGACAACATGCAAGTTCTAGTAATAACCATGTGAACAGTTAGACAGTGTTGAACAGAACTGGAGATGTGACATCAACTTCATCATAATGAAAGTACTGATAAAAGTATGATAAAAAATACTTCATGGCATTTATTTACCTGAATATATTTTTTTTTCCATAATTTTTACACCTTTGAGCAATAGAGACATAGTGCTATATCAAATTGCTGGTAATAACATTCAAGAAGTTTCTGCATCTATTTTTCTTCTCCTGCAGAGCTGTAACCGATTTTACTGTGTTTTGATGAGTTAGAGCTTTCCCATAATAATAGAATAGGTTTACAAATAACTGTCTTAGCCTCTGAATCAGCCTGTCACATAAAGATAATATATTACAAATAAAGATATGAAGTGTTATGATCTATTAGCAATTTCCCCCAAGCAATTACTAACAAAACTCCAAGCAATTCTGAAAAGTGTGTACAGTTAGAAATCACAGACTAAGAAGCAACCACTTAAATACACTAAGTGTGCAAGTGATCTATTAGCAAACACTTTTATTTCCAGACACATATAACTATTGTTCCAGATTTAAAATATTGTCTTCATAAAATGTGTTTTTACAAGTTGTGATTAAATTAAGGCATTCTAAATTTATTAGGTCATTTTATAAATCCATGTAGTTTTCTCCCGCTATTCATTTATACGGAGGAGATGAGAGTACCTAATGGAAATTATGAAGCAATGGTGTAGCATGACTGGGAGGTTTGCTGAAAAAGATTAATTCCAGAAAATTAACATATACATCCCCCTTAAAAACACATCTTCATTTGCAGAATCACATACTCTGCAAATCTGTATAGCACATAAGTTACCTGAAGCAACATTTGATTATTTTAATGCATTATAGAAAGTCATGAGGGTGGGCAGGATCAAAGCTTGCTCACCAGTGCAATTTGCTCCCCTCTGTGTACATAAAGAGGCCTTGAGAATGTAAAGGTAGCTTTTTACTGCACACCTTCAACCTGGAAATCTGATTAATCATGCACCATGCAAGAGCACAGAAAGGCAAATTATGGCAGAATGGGCATCAGACAAAATAAATATTGATTTGGACAATCCCACTGGTTGCCACCTGTGCACATCCTGCAAGATCCCCATGTAACCACCGGCACTAAGGATAGCTCTGTCACAGTGTTTGTTTTGTGTACCACCTTCTACTACAAAACAGGGTAATGCATATTCTCACCATTTAAGATAGCACTACAGTGACTCACAACCCTGTTTCCTCACATAATATGATAGAAAATGTAACTTAGAAGTCCCTTCAAGATTTTCAAGGTTTCTTATGGAGATGGTCCATAACCAAAGCAAACCATCGCCACAATGATGACATCCATTAGCAGCATGATTTGCTCCAGAAATTTCTCAGCCTAAAGGACTGCTTGTGACAGCAAGAGACAGTTTATGCCAAAAATCAAATCGAAGCATTGTAACATATAATTGGAAAAATTGAAAAAACCCCACTAATCTCACATGCTATGTGCAAAATGAATCTCCTTTTCTTGACTTTGCTATTTTACAATAGTAGAAAATGGAACAGATGGACAAAATGAGGCAAGAAGAAAAAGAAGGAAGGAGGTAAAAATGACAGTCCTCAAAATCTTTTGATTCTGCTGAAGTAGGGAGGGAAAACTCAGGTATTTGTAGCAATTGGCTGCAGTTGGAGGAATTACCACCTTTCTGTTATATTTTTCTATCTGCTTACTGATTTGCTACTTTGGAAGTTGCTCAGTTACTACAGGAGCTGTTATTCAAATCAAAAACCGAGCTGGCAGGATTCACACGGCTCTATTCCAGCCTATCTGTAGCAGATGGGGGAATCAGCTATTCTTGGCAACTATCCAGTATTGATGTTTTTTTCTTTTCTTTTTTTTTTTTTTTAATTAAAAAGCAGTGATATAGAATGCATCTTTTATTCATGATAAGGTGAAGATGTAAATAAAGCTTAACTTCATTGCTTCAGAGGTGTAAATTGCTGTTTGTGCAAAACAGCTGTATGGCAGTCTTGTATTTTGACTGTGAAGTAACTTGTCTCCTGTGGACCTCACTAACATCATCAACCATGACCAATGTCTTTAGTCTTTCTTTTGATACAGAAAAATGCATTCAGTGCGTGTATACTATGGAGAAATAGAAGGTAAACATTCCTATGATCCATCTAAATATGCTTGTCACATAAGCTTGAATGTAGATGTCTTTTCTAGTGTCCTTTATCTTGTTTTTAACAGGGACTCAGGAGCATTTAGTGAAAGATATGCAAATTAAAAAGTAGATTCCCAAGGGATATGGTTGAGTCAAAAAATAATTCTATCTATCCAAACTGTAACTAATGAACAAATGATTCAGTGAAATACGTTCCATATTTCCATTCACCACCATCTGTTATTGGCAAGACACTTTGTTTGTTCCCAGCTACAAAGCTCAAGCAAGTGCATAACCACCAAATTAAGGCAGAAAAGTGAGTGCTGCAAGGAAGAAGCATGGCTGATTTTCACAGATTTACAGCAGGATTTACCACTTACCAGAAGCTGGGGAACAAGGCATTGGTACCTCAAAAAAAGTCCAAGACAATCACAGTTGCTTTTTTGGGCATGAAGTTCTCTTTCATTGCAAGGTGCAGCACTCTGGGCTACACGAAGCTACTAACTCTTTTCCACTTGTTGTCTAGACCCTCTATATCTTTTTGTCAGGATCCTATTTTATTTCATACAGTAAAAATCAATCGGGAACAATACTGAGCTACAACAAATGGTGTTGCTGTTTCAATAGCTAGCATCTTTCCCTTAAATGTATTCTCAGAGAGAATACATGAGACTGTACTCCTATATATAATTCCATTTGGACACATGTAGGAAAAAAGGTCTTGAGTAGAATATGGCAACAGACAGCAGGATGCTTTATTGTGAACTTATGAAGAGGGATTTTTTTTCTGTCAGTCTGTTTCATACAATTTCAAATCCTCCTTCCCATAGGGATATCAAAACTATTTATACTAGTTAAGAAATCATGTGGAAAAAACCTCCAAAACTCACAGACTTCCCAAGTTACATGGAATAAGAAGGAGGGAAAGATGTGATTCACAGTCCTGTGTTCAAAAACCTTTAGATCTGTTTTGCAAACAGTGGTTGCCTTAATATTATTATTTACAAAGATGCTTTGTAAACATTATTTACTAAAGCAGGTACTAGTGCTTCCCACCTGCTCAGGAAAACTACATGGTCAAATGCAGACAGACTAGTTCCACACGCTTGGTGAGCTGGTAGGAAGCATTGCCAGCTCCACGCACAGCTATTAACTTTATATATTTCATAACCTGAGGGTGATAGCCCTGCTATAGTATCCTGCTGTAGTGCTGGTGTAAGAAATCAGGTAAGTCCAGATGATATTTTACAGCATAATTCAAGATTTTTTTGATAATTTGGTATTTCTGTCATTTAATTGGAGATGGCAAGTAACTATCAGAGAAGTGGTATTATCTGAAACAAGACACTTCTGTAAGAAGTCAAGAAATTGAAAGATACAGCTGAACCTGCCTCTACTAGGCTTAATAATTTTAAGTCAATCAGCCACAGCCAGCATTGCATTTATGACCAGTTTAAAACGCGTACACATTAGTAGTGACTAACCCAGAATTTCTTAGTCATAATATGAACTATGCCCTCTATGAACTACACTTATGCATAATTTATTTAATTAGTTTTGTTCCTTAGTGTGCGTGCGGGTTAACAGAGGATTTAATTTATACTAATATATTTATACTAATATATATGTAATAGTAAATGCAAGCTATATATGCAACATACATATATGCAACATATATATACATGCTATATATGCCTGGAATGCAGGCAGGAAATGGATCTATACTAAAAGGAACTATACTATACAACTCCACTTGCCTTATGTTTACTTTACTTGAACCTGTCCTTTCTTTTCAAGTTACATAACAAACTACAGAATATGAAATGAGAGTTTAAGAACCTAGTTCACCAATTTGTTTAAACATTTCTGTCCTTCCAGAGGAATCAGTTATCTGAGCCAGACTACAATTTAGATGATCCCTTTAACAGGATACTAGAATCAAGCTCAACCTTGCAGTCATCTTTTAATTCAGTTTAATAAAGAAAAAATACTGCTTCCATAACAATTAATTTTTTCCCAAAATGTCCATGTTTGGAAACTGAGATTTAACTAGAATACCTAATCTGACTGCATATGTTATAAAAGTATTTAGAGTGTCAATTATATTCCATCCATTTTACAATGAGTTCAGTACTTTATGGTTGATAATCAAACCTGGTGTTCCTTTTTCCATTCACTAACATTTTTTACAGCAATGCAAGGTCATACCGAAGATCCATCTATCTCAATATTTCATGTCTGACTACAGAAAATATTTATGAAAAAAAGTAAGAAGGAGGACAAGCAGAGAGTGACGCTGCCCACAATATGTTCTATGTAAGAGTAAAGCTTTTGGTTGTAGACTACCTTTAGCAAAGAAGTTCAAGTCTTATTTAAAGGCAAATTTTATACAGCTCATATAAACATTAATATTTTAGAAGCCGAAAAACAAACCCATATGGGAATGTTTTCAATTATGTGGAAGAAAGCTGGGGAACAGTCCAGGGATGCAGCTGTATCACAGTTATGAGTATGAGCAGCTTAGCCTAGAGCTGGCAGAGAAGTCACTACTACTCTGGTCTTCAGGGGGCAGCAACCATAGAAAACATGGTTGATACCAGCCACTGCTGACACCAACAACTTGTGGGCTGTCCTAAAAAAGTGAGTATAAAAAAAATTTTGTATGTCTACTTCTCTCTGAAGCCAGCACATGCCTGGAGCCAGAGTAAGGTGCCTGTCTGCCCCACAATGGGCAGCAAAATGACAACAGCTCCAGTGACTGTGTGAGAAAACTGGCAACTGGACTTGTTGCAAACTGCTGCTGATGTGGTAAGGAGACAAGTAATTTGTCCCATCAACAGTCACTGCTACCAGAAAACATCCCTGAGAGCCATGCATCCTCATTCCCTCCTCCCCTCCACCTTCCACCCCAATTCCACTTCTTAGTAAGGTAAAAGCAGGGAAGAAGGATTTGTTGTTACCTCTGCTGCTAAGAAGCCCAGAAAAAATTTGCATATATAGTGTTTAGTATTTACAGTAAAAGAGGAGGGGGAAGAAAATTCCTGTCTTGCTCCAATTAATAGTTATATGACAGAATTAGGAGCAGTTTTTCAGCTAGTTGCAAAGGTTGTCCAAAAGCTTTTACACAAACAGCAAGGAGCATCAATAGAACCAGAGACCCCTGAAGGTGACTCCTTCCTGAAGCAAGTGCAGCCAAGGTTTACAGCAGTAGAATCTGGGCCCTTCTTTTTGGAAAAGCTGTAGACAGACAGCTTCAGTTTATTGCAGTTTAATCTGTTGAGATAACACTTGGAATTTAAAGAATTTTAACACAGCAGAAAATCTAGCTAATTCTAATGGTCAGAATGACTTGATTCAGGACTAAGTTGATCTCTTATATTTCTTCTGCTGATTTATGTCCACCTGATTGGTAGAAATCTATAATTATAGTAGATAGAGAGGAGAAAGAAAAAAAAAGAAAAGTCAGAACTTGAGCTTCCACTTAGTATTCAATCCACATTTTGTATTTCAACATTTCATTTTATGAAAGCCAAAGAACCTAGAAAGTAAAACATGTAGTACACTTGTAATTGGGCATTTAGATAAATCAGGCTTAAAAAGTGCTAAAAATCTTTGACAGATCACAGCATGTCATCCAAGATGGCAGTAATCCAAACTCTTCTCTCTAGGAAACAAGGCTAAATAACTAAATAACTAAAACCAGAAGTTTTTAGTGAACAATAACACTACTTAAAACCTTAATGGTGACAGTAGTAGTGGGAGGAAAAGGAATACTCCAACAAGAGTGTTTTTCTTAGAGGACTTGCAACCCATCCCAAAAAGGCCTCAGCTTTATGGTCTTGCCCTGGGTATGGCTAATGGAGTGAAACATTGCAGGAATTCCTGCACCATACCTAATAATGCTATTAACATCCTGTGGACCAGATCAGTTAATACTTGTAGCCATGGTAGATACTAAAAAAGTCTTAACTTACTTCAAAAAAGAAAAAGAGAAGTAATTTGGGCATTAGGAGGAAAAAAATAATCTTAATCAGGAGCAAGTCTAATGAATATATAGAACTGTCAGCAAACTGGAATAGAAGGATCAGTCCCTTGGAGCAGATAAGGCAAGAAAAACAAGCAAGAACATATTCATTTTTAAATGCCATTATGCCCACATATGGAACAGCTGAAGAAAGTGTTCAGAAAACATTTAATACACGTAACACATTTGGAAACAGCACTCTGGTTATTTGATGAGGGTGTCTGTCAGAGCAGGTTAAGTGTAACTGGTAGACTCTGAGGAGAAGGACTTTCATAGAGAGGGAGAGATGTTGGAAAGCATGCTTAACCAAAAATACAGAGCAAATGGTATCTAGTTTGGATACCTGGAGAGTTCAGCCTAATCTTTGAGAAATGCAGGTAGAAGTCTAGGTGGGAAAAAAAAAGGTTTTTCATGCACCATGATCAAATGGAATTATTGCTCCAGAACTAAAATTGAGTCTACAGAAAGGCCAGTGGTAGATTAAAGTACCCTACCATAATATTGGCTACGTTTCATTGTCTTTGCTAGCACTGCCCAGTTTCCAGGTGGCTGAAACAGGTTGTATCCACTCTGTTGACGCATGCTTTGAATCACAGAAGTCATATACCTTGCAGACAGCACAAGCTTGATCTCCTTTCCTATTCCACGTATATCAGAATGAAGTAGATGTAGCTGCTCTAATGGTTAGAGAGCCCCCTACAAGTTTTACCTGATGGAGTTTGACAAAACATCATATTGATAGGTATTTGCATAGAAAAAGGAAACATAAAAATAAGCAGACTAATCTTTTCAACAACTGTTAGAATGGTAGGGATAACAACAATGAACAGAGAGTTTGGAAACATTAACTCAGGTGATAAAATTATTAAATTAATCTGTATGTTGGTAACTTATAGGTACAGCACTTCACAATTAAGGTATCTCCTGTTGCTATCCAGACTGTTCTTTGGCATTTTTAAAGACAATGAGCATTAAACATGAAACATGGCATGTAGCTGGAAGGTTTTGCAAGTAATTTGCAGTGCTATGAAGTCCTCTTAAAAGTATGTGGTTTCTTGATTGTGACTAA
>JAOXJM010000019.1:17097761-17112328 GCA_026413425.1 Tringa solitaria | reverse complement strand
AAGGATATTCATTTCATGATCATTATTACATGTGGCTGGAAAAAAAAAATCATCTAAGATATCTAGTAAGCCAGAAGAATCTTTCTGCAATGTAGCCACCAAATGGCTTAAGGGATGCAATACTCTGGTTCAGTACCAGGAAACTGGTAGAATTTAGCTTTACAAGTAATCTGTTATTTCAGCCTGGAATCTCAGCCTACTGTTAACTACGTGTGACTCGCTATGAACTTATAGAGCTACTAAAAGGCTAGCAGACCTCTACGGTATGAGATACTGATGAAGCTAATGAGCTGCAGGAGGAGATAGCTCTGTCAAAAGGAGCAAGAGCAAAAGAACTTCAAAGAAGTTGCATAAACACCCAGTAGTCAGGATGCCACATGTCTTTCCATGGATGACCAACAAGCTGTTTCACATGAAGCATCAGCCTCTGTTTCCAGTTCTGTTTGCTGAGCTCAAAACCCATCAGATTGCCCTGGGAGATGGAAGGGAGGACCACACTCCAGCAGCCAGGATAAAGAAAGACCATAGTGGGGGAAGTATTTGTGACCATGCAGAGGAGTGTAGCCATGGTGAGTCTCCTGGGAGGACCAAAGGCTAGGCTTACAGAAGCCTGCACAGAGCTAAAATCCAAGTTTTTCAGAATGCCAAGTCAGAGTCCTACCTGTTATGCCCTTGCAGGGAGAACTTTTTTTTTTTTTCTCCTCAAGGTTTTCCAACATGAAATAAGTAACCAAGTAATAACAAACTGTTCTCTGTCCCTCTGATGCTGGAGGGTTCCCTCCTGTTGCCTCTGAAGCTTGGCAGGCTGCTCCCTGCAGTCTCCCACCCCTGTACTGCAATTACCTGCCAAGCTGCCTTACTACCCGGGTAAGCTCAGCTGCTCACCAGACAGGAACAGTCTCTCCTATGCACTTTTGGGAAGACTCCAATTTACCCTATGACTCAACATCCATAAACATCACTTAAAAAAAAGAAAAACAAAGTACTGTTAATTGCAAAGAACAGAAAAGGGAAAAAAAAAACCAAGATGGGCTTTACAGCATTAACTGCATGTCTATGCATATAGTATCCATGAAAAAGACTACAAGTAGTGGGCAGAAGGATGAAGGAGTTAGGAACATATGCAATGCTTTTATCAATACTTAAACTTATATGAAGCTAAGTTCTTAAATAGGTTTCACTCAAACTTATGGAAACTACAGTCAAATTACCAACTTCTTGAGTCTTTCAAGACTTGATGTCTTTCTGAAAGGGTTATTGCTATCAAGGCAGTCACAAGCACAAGTAACATCACTCTACACCTTACCCATTACCTACAGTTATGCCAGCTGATATCCTGTTGGAGATATTCTGCCAGGACTATCTGCTCATTTCAACATACCATTTAAAAAAAACCAAACCTCAACAAAACAACAGATTAAAACAAAAGAAAAAACAAATCCTCCTGAGATCACAAGTAAATGGCATACCAAAAGCCTTAGAACCCCAAGATCGACATTTTTAAAGTGGAGAAATAGTTATGCAATACTTTCAGAAGCTTCGCCTGTCCATGCAAGACCTCTATCATGGGCTAGAACCTTACCCTGAGCATAAATAGAACACTTTTTTTTCCCAAAGAAAACTACAATATACATTGTATGGATATACAAGTGTCCTGGATCAATTCCCATTCTCTCAGAGGCAATGCTGGCATTTTCAGCAGCTAAGGTTCAGAAAGATGTAAGACTTGCTTTTAAAAGGCTTTAATGTATTCAATAATCCTGCTCTAAGAATTCATCATTGTCACGATAGGTGTTCTATATAAATTGACAAATATATAAATAAAAATATAAAGTATTTCACATTACTCCTCTGCAAGAGACTTGATTTGCCTTGGACATGCCAAGACTTGTTCTGTATTTAATATCCTGAGTTTCTCAAAAGTATCACAGTTAAATTATCTCTCCCGTATAATGCACTCAAAATAAGGGAATGACTATCATCTATAATCAGAAAAAATAAATAAGGGCATAGAAAACAATAGAAAATTCAGAAGATAAATATTTTGGAAAATAAAGTTCTCCAGCTCAGATAATAAAAGACGTCTGGAAATGGAGCATCATATTTTATTACAGATACATTCATCAAGAAAAGTAATTATACAAAGAAGAAACAAGACAGAAACTTTTAACTGCTTGTAGTATATGTATGTTCTGTAAAGACCAGGGTTAGCAAAATGAAAGAACAATATCTTCATCAGAAAAATGCAAAAATGTCTCAAGATGCATGATATACCTGTGACAAAGCAGATGGTAATGTCACTGAGAGTCAGGTGTCCTAAGTATGACCATCTGTATAATTTATACTTGAAGTTTGTGTGTACAGTTAGCCACAGCATTATGCCCATGCTTCAAGTTCTCTATATTAATCCAGTCTTTCTGGGATCAAATTACTTCAACAGAAAATATTTTTCTACCAGAATGCGTACATAAAGTTTGAACGGGGCACGAATTATGGACTTTAAGATGCCACACAGATTTTTAGAACTACCATGCAAATACCACCTCAATGCTCGGTCACCTAAAAAAATCAGAACAAACACACTCACTTAATAAGAAAATACTTAATAGCAAAAATATTTTTCATAGCTTTTCAGTGCAATCCTTCCAACTCTCCCTCTCACCAAATAAAACAAGAAGTAAAAGTGGGAAAAAAAAAGAACTTCAGGGATTGGCTTTAAGGATAAAGAATGCCTTCCATACCAAGAGAGAGCAGGGCTCTTCATTTTCTAAGAAGGTACCAAGAAACACAATGATAAAATCCCATATAATTATGAAGAACTGGAGGACACCAGAATAATTTGCTAGGAGTACTATTTACAGTGTTCACAGTATAGGGAGTATAGGGAGAAATGTGAGTTATAGTGTTTATAGACTCAGAGGAGGCTATCTGAGGCCTTCTATTATTCATTTCATCTATTTCCTTGGGTATCAAAACATTTATTTTCATTAGCCTCAAAGCACAATACATGAGTAAACCAGAAGTCTCATGGATGCCGTGAAATTCTTGCTATGTAGCTTGGTTATCACTTAGTTCTGTCCAAATTACAACTGAGTTAACTACTTTTCACCCAATTACTGGTTTCTATATGTATGATAAACTCCTTGCAGTGATATTAGTTTGTACGTATTTTCATAGAGCACATGAAGTAAATGAGAGATGAGAGGTACTAAGAAACATTAAATGCTGGTGGCAGTGTAAAGAAAAAGTGTTTTCACCAAGTGTTGCTCTCAGGTCTTTGTTGTGGCCTCTTGCAATGTAGAGGCTGAAAGAGGACTAGACTCAATGTTAAGAGAATTAGCAGATAAAACCTGACTTTCAGATGTCTGAAATTCAAGCCCATATTTGCTAACATCTATCCATAAAAGCAAAAAAAGCTTCAGTGGAATTTTACAACATTCAGCACATGCAAACATGCATTACTGATTTACCCTGACAAGTGACAGAATATGGCCTCAGATCAAGTTTGTAGGACACCTCCAGTAACCTGCAGTGGTCTTCTCTGAACCCACTGTCAAATCAAGTGTGACAGGAAACAGCTGAGAAGGAAGCTTAGAAAGCCATTACCTTATCTGATTTGACTGTGTAAAAATGGGGCAAAGTTCAATTCAGATAATTCTGCTATTTTTGCTGTTAACAAATGCTTTCTGCGAACTACAGCAATCAATACAATAATGAGAAATACCAACAAGGCAAATAGGAGGAACAAATGTTGGATGGGAAAAAATGGCTTCAGTTACTCACCTAGATCTGGGTTTTCCAAATTTAAAATATGATTTAGGTACACATATCTAAAACATGTGCAACTAAGTACAGTGTTACAAGCCAATGTCATGCGTATCAAAATATATATAAATTAATGGTAGTATATTGGCAAGTGTGAAGTTCAGACCTCACTTTCAATGCAGTCTCCAGCTGTAAATGACATTCAGATTCTCAGAGTCCACTTTCAACAGATTCATTTCTTCCATAAAGCCTCTCTTTATTCATATTTTTCAGACACTTGTGGGGAAAAGAACCGTGGAAGGTGTTTTGGAAAAAAAAAGCAGTTGCCTATGCTGAATTGAATAATTTCACTGACAATTGCTAGAATGCATGTTTTGAATCAGGTACTTAAAGTTTGCTACACTAAAACATTAAGTAACATTTTTGAAGGTATATGAAGCAGGAAATGTTAAGATGATGAAAAATGTCAGGGTGATTATTAGGTTGAAGAAGGGCTGAACAATTTAAATATTCAAACTCCTAACTTAGGTTACAAGAGTCATGGTTAGTGAGTCTAGAAAACAGAGATTAGTACTTTTAGTCAAGAGCAGAGTATGAGTAATGCATAGCTATGGCCGCATGAAACACAGTGGTATTGATTCATCAACTGTTTCATATAAGCTTTAGATTAGGCAGAGTCTGAACCTATTATTTTTACAGCAGTGCTAAATCATTCCTTCCTTCCTATAATCTAGCTTTTAGGATTTGACTGTATTGAATCATGTGACTAGAGACTATGTCATAAGCAAAATTCACCAAATGATCAGAGGTTGATTAATTCTGGAGCTGCTTTGATTAGTCCAAAGCCCCAAGTGTCATAGAATATTTTGCATTTAGACAGCTATGTTATATAACTTATAAAACTAGGAACCAACGCACATTGAAAGTCATTAGTACTCAAGTACTGTAGACAAGTCAGAGCCACTAAAATTTACCTTAGAAAGATACTGTGGAATAAAACCTCTTTTTACTACTGTAAGTTAATATTGATCTATTATTCATCTGAGAGCTGCATAATCATGCTACTTATGCTACATAATTTCATTTATGTGACTTTAATATCACACATAAGTTCGCACTTCATACGTCACATACTTAATGAAATTTGTGGAGAAAGTCTGGTCTAGCTGGAAGCACGGTTATTCTGCACCATGACAAAGGAAGTCTCTCTGACACTTGGGACATGAAGGACCTCAAACACTAAACAAATAATCTATTACCAAAAAAATATCTGAGCTACTAGGAAAAGGTATGTTTTCAACCTGTAAATAACTGACAGATGTAATTTTAAATTATTCCTTTTTAAAGCATTCCTTGTCAGAATGAAAATTATACACTTCATTCTCCATAGATTAAATTTTGTTCTGGAGAGTTTATCTTAAACTATTACTTTCAAGATTGGTGAACAAGAAGTTTATAGGTGTCAAACTAAGTTGACTTCACAGCTCTCCTCTGTCCTTTCAGGCAAGTATTCACCAGGACTCAGGCTGAATTTGTAAAGCTTATCCAATTGCTTTAACTTCTAAGAATCCTACCATGCGATAATGGACTTTCCCTTTTTCAGAAAAAAGTTCCCCCAATGCACAATCTCCTTCCTTGCAGACAGTACTGCAGAGAGCCTGAACTTAACTGCACAAATACCTGCAAGCATCAGAGGACTTCCATAACCACAGCCCCATGGAAGGTAACATTTATCTCCCTTCTGAAAGTCCTTCAACTCAAATTCCACATAAATTAGTCTGCTGACTGCTTCTATCCTACAGCTGGTCTCAGAGATCCACTACAGAGACATACTCAGTTAACTGGGAATATACCCATCCAGAAAGATGCTGTAAAGAATTCTCAATATACAAAAACCTGGTAGTAGAAAGGGAATGGATGAAGACTCGGCATTCTGGGGTCTTGCTCTAGAGTCACCAATCAGGACTACAGTGGTTTGGCACTTTTAAGACCATTCTGTAATTTTCCCAGGAAAGGAACAAAAACCATACCATGGTGGCATCTGTCAGCTTCAGTGAATACAGCCAGACTGACACAAACCTTCAAAGCTTAAATATTTCTTTCTGTCTGTCACTGCCACACTCTGGAACACATTCACTGATGGTTTCAGCACCAGCCCTAGCAAACCCTTCCTTTGCATTTCAGCCACATTTGCTTGCTGATCACATCCAGCATGTCTCCTGCCCCAGGTTTTTAAGGTCACAGCCCAGATTGACCTGCTGCCTGCAAAGGCAGCAAGTGTCAAAAGCTTGGACCTTATCAGCAAGTTTGAGATGCTGTCAGATAAAGTAGGATATCCAGCAGTTCATAGAAAAGGAATTATAGCTGGTAAAAGTTGCTGCTGAAGGAAACACAGCTTCTACTGTTCTTCCTGCACCCTATCTTTGTGTTCTATATCAGACATGACAAGTAGAAGAAATCATCTTGTTTTTACAGTGTAAAGCATATACTATGCTTTCCAGTAGTATTTCTCACCATCGTAAAAGCCATATGGAGAGGTCTACTAATCTACATGATGTCCAGCAATGTTTAAAAAGCCCACGATTCCCTTTTTTTAAGAAGAGTATCTTCTTTGACTGCAAAGGACAGTCAAATTAGTTACATGCAAATACCTATGGGACACAGGTGCTATGTTTGAACAGGAACTGAGGAGCATTAAGTTTTTAAAGTTATTAAATATAAGACACAAGATATTTCCTATTATAGGAATAAGATGATGCTTGATATAATCCCGAGGGAGTGCAAGGCATTCTTCCCCAACTTGACTGTCCCTTCTCACTCTCCTCTTCCTTAAGCCTACTTGTTGGATGCTGCTTCATCTTTAGCAGCTTTACAGGACAGGACTATTACTGTGTTGAGAGAACCAACAAAGAAGGTCTCAGTGTGATTCAGTACTCCTAGTCCTTTCAAAACACAAGTCATTAATTTCTAAATCACTTCTATTAAAAAATCAAAGGACAGAATACAGGTGTAACAGTGTTATATGTCTGCTACTTCTATTTATTAAAAAAAATCCCCTCACAGGATCTATTAAATAAAGCTAAGCTTATTTTTGCTACAACAGTCATGCTCTTAAGCTCATCCTTTGATCCCTCTTTTGGAACTCGTCGTTTCTCACAGACTGAGAAGCTTGACTATGTCTCCCCATCCACTCCATTCTGGGATTTGCATGACAATTTGCCTGCTTTATTCTTCTCAGCTGGTTCATGAAGTACATGACTTGATTTAACAATTTCTTTCCTGTTAAAACTTTGTCAGGAAACCACCTTCCCTAATAACTGTAGAGTACCTCTTATTTTGGGTGGTAGTTGCTGTACTAACCACTACTGATTTACAGTATAAAAATTTCTTCTGGGTAATGTAAAAGATAGACTATTAAACTAAAAAAAAAACAAAAACCAACAAACCCCCAAAAACCCAGAAAACAAAAAAACATTGATGAACATGCATGTAAGCCAATCCAATGTATTTGGGTTATGTCAAACTTGCTACTTAGCCAGATTCATATGTTCATGAGCAATACCCACAATTAGAATTCTTAGACTTTCCTTCACTGAAACAAGCTTTCCTAACACATAAAACCTGCTACAGTAATTGGAAACTATGCAGGTGACACACTTAAACAACAGCTAGGTTGAGAAAGAACATGATGCTGCTTCAGTCTGGACAGCAGCAGTACTTCAGCTTCATTTTGCCATAGTAGTATATATACTACTATGTGTAGGAGACTCAAGGAAATTTCAGGGTTACATGTTCTAGAAAACAAATAACAACGTCTTCTGATAGAGACCCTCAAAGTTGTCATTACATGCTGAGACTGAGGAACACAAATTACAGGACACTTATGTGAGTTCTGTTAAAAAAATATAATGAATTCTATCAGTAAGTATTATACTTCTGCCCTGGAGCTGATTATCCTGGAGCACAAGAAGAGTCAAAGACTCAGTTGCCTGAGTTAAAGCAAACTCAAAGGTATTTAGCTTGTTGTAGCAGATAGCTGAAGTTTGAGGTATTGCCATAAAGTGAGCAGATGTTTCCTTATGCTAATATAAGGAACTTGAAATTAAAATAGGCTTTACTGTACAGTAGAGATTTACTCTGAATGTTTTCTAAGTTCTCTCTCTCTCAAAGAGCAGTCACTCTTTACAAATTCATTAAGGACCAACTTATGTTTACATGCAGCCCTTTTCAATGTCAACAAGAACACTTAAAGCACATTTCTGTCTCCTAAGACAGAAGTAACTCATATTAAGCCACAGTTCTGCTCACAAGTGGACTCTAAACTGCTGTATTCACTAATGGGAGCCAACAGCTCCAAGAGATGTACAGAACCTGCTACTGAGCAGAAACGGTCATTGAATGGGGTCTGCAGAGCGGCAAAGA
Organism: Tringa solitaria; assembly: GCA_026413425.1. Lineage (NCBI taxonomy): Eukaryota > Metazoa > Chordata > Aves > Charadriiformes > Scolopacidae > Tringa > Tringa solitaria. The sequence goes on along the minus strand of JAOXJM010000019.1, from coordinate 17,104,141 downwards.
CATAAGTTGATCAGAAATTAGGAAAAAAATGTTCAAATAATGCCTAAGTATTCAAAACACTAAACCATTAGCACTTACAACACCTTCAGACCAATTTTTCAATAAATTTTATTTCCTGCTAGTTTCAGACTTCTGAACCAGCTAGGGCTAGCTCGATTTCCTCCATCCCATCCCAAATCTCCCGTTTCACAATTCTCATCATACCTAACAAAACAAAAGCTTTATATCCTAAAAAAACCAAACTGCTTTGTATCTGTCTTAGATGGACTCAGGCAGCTCACACTCCCACAGAGCTTTGTCCAGTCCCAAGTTACAGTTCACCCTCCCACAAGCATTCATTTATCTTGAGTCTAAGGATAAACATCTGCAGAAGGTGGTTCATTGCTTTTCTCTCTTTCGTTTTTCCATATGTGTTTATGCACTGTGTTGTACAGGCACTAAGGGTGTCAATACTTTCCAGAAACATCAGATTCACTCTTGGTGCATGCTACAAAGATCCTCTGTGAGTCTGCATCTGACAAGGACCTCGAGGTGAGCACAAATAAAAGCACTCATGAGCAAGTACATGAAAACCTTACATTCTACCCAAATTTCTAAGCAGAGGAAAATGTATCCAGGGAATCCTCATTCACCAGGGAGGCTGTGTGTTACTCTGAATAGATTCAGCAAACTTTATTTGCAAGGTTCTTTTCTAGGAAAGAGATGAAAAAGAGGAAGTATAACCTCTAGCATCACAGTCTTTTTTTTTTTTTTAACTAAAATTACAATAATGTTATTTTGCCTTTCAAAGACTGCTTAGCACAGGTGAAATATTTAGCATCCACTCATATGTAATAATATGCAGTAGCTACGCAGGCATTCTCCATTCAATATTTAACATATTTTACATAATAATCTGCAACAGCCAGAATTTATTTTAAACAATATTTCAAGTGTGCTGCTAAAGTAACATAAATAATGACTGAGAGAAACGTATTACAGGTAAAGTAACAATAGCTTAAATTTAACTTAAACATAGAAAGTTTGAACTATAAATATATTTATTGTACTTCAACATATCGGTTAGTGCTGAATTTATCTTCAAAAAAGCTTAGTTCTCCTTATGTGTATTATACATCTTAAGTGACAGATACTAGGTAGACCTAACAGACTACATTGGGCCAAGTGTAATTTATCCTAGTTTACATTGCTTGAAATCCTCATTAGCTATTTTGACTGAAGTGATTGCAAACATCATGAATGCATTTGAGATTTACTTTCAGATTAGTATGGTTTTGAACATAAGTGTTTGTTGCAACAGAAGGCAACAAGGTAGCAGGGTTGGCTCTACTGTAGTTTTCACAAATTTATGCAGATCTTAAAGACATGGCCTCATTTGTAGCCAGCTAGCTCATTAATTCCAGATTTTTATCCCTTACTGCACTAACACATTTAATTCCTCAGAATACTTCACTCTTGGAAAAAAGTCAGCTCAAAATGAATAGAATATAAAAATCTTCAGTCTGTAATTTTGCTCTGATTTTCATCTGTACTTTCTTATAACTGAAAATGTAAGCTTTAGGCAACTGCTACATCCTTTTGAAGTTTTCTCTTGTTTAGGCTCTGTTTGCCCTGCATGACAGCCTTCTTGGATCTTATGAGACCCAGTTTTGCAGGCTATGTGCAGATTTCATCTTCTGATTTTATGACAAGTTTACTCCATGAAAGGAGGCTGTAATCATAGCTGATCATTACTTTCATAATTGCAGCTGCAGAAGTTAAAGGACTATAGAGCTTTTAGAAAAATGTGGCACCTCATATTTCATATTTAAGATTTGCAGTAGAGTATCAATATAAATCCTAATTTAAATCTAAATAATTCCATTCAAATACAGGGAAGTTTGGCTCTATATTGTTAATAGAAATAGTCCATTTTAACTAGAACTTTGTTGAAGTCTGCACTAAAGATAAAAAACCTAATAAATCAAATGATAAAATTTCAGATTTCAGCAAGTCTAAGTTGCAGTTCTTCATTCTATCCCAACAAAACCTATAAAAGATACCTATTTAAGTAAAATCAAATTAAGATCTTGGATGCACATTCAGATGACTTCATGCCTTAATGTTTTGTGCTGTCATCATTATGTTTTGTAGCCTGCACGGAGCAATGGCTGTATTTTTCTTGAATGCTGCTTTCTATGCTGATTATATATATCCATCTCACTGATGTCATCCATCTTTCTTCCAAGTATTGAATTTTTTTGCTCTTCTGGTACAGTATTTACTTCATACTTTCCTCACAGGTGACTTCTCCATATATTCAGACAGTGAATTGCATACACAGCTGTACACCACACTCTTTATCTTATTAGTATCTTTTCATTACAACTAATATCAGCTGCCCTGAGTTTCACCAAACCAGCTCACCAGAGTACATTAAAATAACATCCTCAGCAGCCAGCAGTTTGAAATTGAGTTTCCTCCATTTCTCTGAACTCCTTAAAATAGCATTCAGAACAGTCATTTTCATTTAACTTTGGCCTCAATTTTACACTTAAATCCCCTTTGCTCAGGAACATGCCATCAGCTTACAGTACATTCTGAGGAGGTTCCCTATCGTATGTTAACTTACATAATACATAAGTGCTATGAATAAAATAAATTCAGTATCAACCTCTTATGAAAGAAAAATTTAAGAAATAACACTTCTCTATTTTTAGCTGCAGTTATATAACTCTAATTAGTTTTAATTCCATGAGACAAAGGAATCTGTACATGGTGTTGCAAATATCCCTTCCAACAAAAATTCCATCAAACTAGTTCTCTTCAAAAGTAATTGTGCACCTTTCCTCATTTATCAGTTCTTTGTTTCTTTCTGAAATTCTCTATGGGCATGTGTAAAATGATACAGAACCCTTCAGGATTCTAGCTTGTTGTGAATCATACAGGTTCCTGCAACTATTTCAAAGGTAGTTACAAAGATGTCAGAGCCAATGCCTTTCTTGTAATGCCAGATGAGCTAACAGGGGACAATGGTCACAAACTATTGCTTGGAAGGCTCCAGTTGGACATCAGAAAAACAAGTTCTTCACTAGGATGGTAACCGAGCTGTTAGATAAGTCTACTCAAAGATTTCTGTAATTTCTATCCCTTGGAGATTCCCAGGTCTCATGTGGGAAAGACTTTGAGCGACCTAATCCAACTTTGAAGCTAGCCCTGCTTGAAAAAATGAGGTCCAAAAGTCCCACATGTCCTTTACAACCAGCTTTTCTATTACTTTATGGACCTGTATATAAAAATAAGTTGTACAGGCAGGTACATGGGGCTGGTTTTTGTAGACATTATCTGTCTTGGTTACATAGCATGACTTCAAATTTTCCTCTTCCTGAAACCCAAATCAACAGAAGTTGCTTTGGCTAGATAAGTTGGGGAATAGGAGAAATCTCTCTGCTGGTTATACATTGGACCGTGAACAGCATTTATCTGCATAGTAGCAAAAGAATGATTTCTCTTGCATTCCATAAGATGTGAATGGACTTCCCTGAAACTACTTTAAAAAGTCTCTTGTCATAGTGTGAGAGGAAGAGATATGCAAAAGCTCTGCCAACTTTCAGTACTCAGTTTGATGCTGCTGCTCATTGAAAACAGCATCAAAAAGAAGCCACAGTCAAAAATGCCTTTTGCCAGAAGCTATGGAACAGTCAGTTATTTAAACCGGTGAAGCCAGAAACAAATTTAGCAAGATTATTACTTCATTCTCTTGCCTGGAGTGTTGCTGATGCTTCTTTAGTAACATACCTTGTGATACTTATCCAGAAGTAACTTTCAAACACAACTCATATGCTAAAAAAGAGAAAAGGAGATTTTTCTTATGAAATTTACCATGGCAGTTAAATCATCTGAGGAGCTTATAGGCTCCTGTACTACAGTAAGGATTGTCTACATCCATACGTTCACTTTAGCAACAAAGGAAGGTTTTAACGTTTTTTTTCCCCCTTCCTGTTACCAAAAGCTGAGCGCTGCATACATCACATGAATAAAACATTCCCTCCCTCATTTCTTATGTGCTGCTTAGAAGTTATCTAATACAAAAATCCAATAACTTGATTTTATTTATACAGCATTTCCATAGAAGCTGATTTAAAGAACTTACTGTTACTGTGGAGCAGTTCCTTATCTACTGTTCCTCTCTTTAAAAGCATTTTCTATTTTAAAAATTATGCTGAGAACATTAAACTCTATTAAGAATTTTAATTTTACTTTCCATGGATTTATGAGTTTACAGTTTAGAAAGAGTTTTTATTTTCTACTGGTCAGCAAATTGATGCAGTCATAAATGCAATTTCAAAGCACTCCAGCATTTTGGAAAAATAGAAAACGACAACAGAGGCTATGCTATTGAGTTCCACAGTAGCTGTGGAATTCCACCGCAAGTCATTCTGGAGATCGTATTAACTAAGCATAGGTTTATGTCACAATTAGGTATGTTGATTTTAACTTAAGTGCTTTTTATTCCCATGCTAACAGCTTTGCATTATAATTTATCTTCTTAGTAAAGAAGGACCATTACAGTTTCACATGAGAGCAATAGCTGTCACACTGTACTGGGGTACTTCCAACTCTGTCACTTATCTCCCATTGCAACAAGGTCTGTAAATCTGTTTGAAAAAGCCTTCAGAAATAGCTGGATTTGGAAGGAATTTTGGATTTGGAAGCTTGAATGTGGATTCTGAGTAACCACCATGCAAAACAGACTAATTTACTACTCATTACCGCCTCGCTATAGAAATCCAGAAGGGTAACATTATGAACAAACATGAAGAGATGCAAATTCTACTTAGTTTGCTCATTATATTGGAACAGCACATGAAGGCCATCTTACCTCATTACCAAACATCTGCAGGTTTAGAGTGAACATGCCCTTAACAAAAAAAAAAAAGGGAAAAAAAAATTCCCACCACATCAGTTTCATCTAACAGTGAATGCTTATTTCTATGTTCAAAAACAGTCTTATCCATTGGAAAGCATATTTAGGTATAAAATTGAAGTAGAGGCTTCAACGCTTCTCATCTTTGCTGTCTACAGCAAAGATGTCTACTGCTGTCTACTGCTGTAACAGTGTAATGTAAGCTAGCTACCTAGACATTCCTTCTGCAGACACTGGGAAACGTACCTCCAGGAACCAATTCTACCTGTTTTGGAATGTGAACCATAATACACCACTAAGAGAGCCTAGACAGTTGACAAACCATAAATTCACTATATAAGACTAAGATAAGTATAGATAAATTCCACGCAATGAAAATGAGGAAGATTTGAGATGACACTAAAGATCAGAGTTCTGTTTTGCAGGTGCTCTTTTAAGAAAACAAACTGAAGCAGAGGTTTCACAGGCACATCGATTTGTTAAACTATACAGATGGCTGGCAAGTATAATGTAATGAATAATCATGAATACAATCATTGGCAAGTATAACATGATATATATGGAAAGAATTAGTTTTTCAAGGTTAATCCTTTTAAGATATGCTTGTATCACCCGTTGTTAAGTAGAGATGAACTGACTTCAAACCGGTTATGGAAGGGCAGTTAATGTGGTGCCAAGCTAGAGAAAACAACTCTGCAGAAGGTACAAGTTGAAAGGTGAAATGAGCGAAGCAGAAGTTAATTTAAGGGCATTTGAATTTACTGACCTGCATACCAAATATAGCAAAGCATAAAGGTCTGAAAAAAACTAAGAAATCCAGAGTAGAAGGGTTCATTCAAGACAGGGCATGAGAAGAGAGAGCTAACAAATACAGCAACTCCAACATTATAGTTAAGTTATTATCTTTAAGGACCAATTTCATAAAAGAAACCGTATTCAAATTTCTGTGAGATTGCCATGACTAGTTCTCTCACCTAAAGCTTGGAGCACAGTAAATTATCTACTTCCTAGTCCAAAACAACAGTCCACCCTTGAGAACTAAAAATTAGTAGTCATACCTAATATGTAGGCATGTGTGTAACAGCACCTACATTTCATTAGAATAAAACAAAACAATCCATTTCTGTATCTCCAACTATCTTTCAGCCCAAGCAAAAAAAATGAACAGAGCTTGAATGCTTCATTGCACACCCTTCTGTTCCCAAAATAAAAGTCACAAACAGAGTCTGACTGTTCCCACAACATGTGTGGTGTCTGAGCATGCTTCTACTTGCTCCTGAGCAGCAGAAAACACCAAGTTGAAGAGGCTGTCAGGTGCTTCGCTGCTTGTGCTCTGGGTCAGTGGTGTTTCCTACCTGTGTAACCATGGATAACACTGCTGTGAGAAGCAGCTGTGAGAAGTGTAACTACTCACACAATGGGCAATGGGCACAAGTTGGAACATAAGAGGTTCCACTTGAATATGAGGAAAAAC
>JAOXJM010000019.1:17079755-17096209 GCA_026413425.1 Tringa solitaria | reverse complement strand
GAGGACAAAAAGAGAATTCTGGATCTGTCAAACTATGCTTCCTGTTTGTATTTATCCTTTTAGCAATAAATAGCTATCATACATATGCAATATTTAAAGGACTTTTCCTTTTGGAGCCTTTCCAATCTCTTAACTAAATTTTGTTTCAAGTCTTTCTAAGTGAGGTTTTGAGTATGTAATTACTTTTCTAACATAGCAGGAAAGATGGTTTGCTACCAATCACACAGAAATCTCAAAGATCTAAGTACAGAAAATAACAATCTATTCCATTTAGTTATTAATGAGGAACATACACAACAAGCAAACAGACACAAAAGTAGTGAATTAGACCAAAAGTTCTGAGTTTTTGTTCTGTTTTGGTTTGGTTTTTTTAAGCATTGCAAAATTATATTGGACACTGATACATTTTTTGGGACTTGGTACAATTTTCTGAATTCACAGAAAAACTAAGATTCTCTTATAAGTCAGTTAAGAAATAAAAGCCTAATTCAGCTGCTATGAAATAAAATGTAGAGATTTACTATTAAGAAATTGAATTGTGCTCTCAAGAATTAGTATAGAAACATAATGATATTACTTTGGAAAGTGTCTAGCAGCTGCTTTCAATATCCTTGGTTTTGCCAGGATTTTTTATGATATTGCAAACAGCTGCTCTTCTAGTACACAGTATGCCTGTCATCTGTCTGTCAAATGATATCATTTCAGTATAAACAAGGAACAGTGTGGTCTCAAAAATAGGACATAGTCAGCAGTCAACAGGAGAGGATTCGCAGAACCTATTCCCTGTAAAGAAGGATTCATTATTTCTAGCTCATCTGCCTGAAAATTTCTTTCTTGCAATAACTGTGTTTTCCGTATGCAAGTGGAATGACCTATTCTCCTTTGCAATTTGCAGTTGCAGATTGTTGGGACTATGTGTTATGCAGAAGGTGGGGCTTTTGGCTGAGGTGTGAGGGAATCGGCTCTCTTTAATTGAGACCGACAGGCAGTTACTTGCCAAGGTCTCATCAGAGGGCACTACTGACTGAGGAAAGGGCTTATTGTCTGTAAGCACTCTGTACTGTTGGAGTGCCCTGAGCTTCATTGCCCCGTTGATATCCAGGCTTCAGTGAGTCTATCATTTTCCTTCCCAGTGCTCTTTTACTGAGTTCTAACAGTCTTCCTGTTACTGCATGGTAAGATGGTCAGTCTAATGTGTGTGTGCATCGCTGCCAGTGACAGTTTCTAAGTAATGTGAGCCATGGCAATGACTGGGAAGCTAGGGTATGACACAGTGGTAGGTTTATGAGCTGGCTGCTACCACTCAGAGAAGAAGTTTTGGAATAAGAAAAGGCTTATGAAAAAGTAATTTTATTTATAAAAAGTTCATAAGGATGTCAGCTCCGTGTGCAGCCGCAGTGGAAAAGCAAATAAAATACTAGGAATAATTAGGGAAGGAATAAAAAATAGAACAGAAACAATTGTTATAGTACTATATAAATGTGTATAGCACCTGCAAACAGCGCCTGTAGCTTGGGTCTTGTATCTCAAGAAGATTACAGTAGAACTGTAAAAAAGAAGAGAGGCAAAAAGGATGATCAAAGACAAGAAATGTCTTTCATAAAAGCAATGACCAAACAAAAAAGATCTCCATGGCCTAGACCGGAAAGGGGAAGGAAAGATTAGAGGTCTATAAAATCATGACGGACAAAAAAGGAGATAAATTCAGCTTGACTTAGCATGGGTACTGCATGGACAGTCACCTCGTCTGGCAACCATCATCTCAGTGCTTGACTGGAGACTCTGAACAAGAATCCCAATGAGTGGTCATGTAAGTGTAGAAAACCAACACTCCAGAAAAGGAAAGAAAATACAATACAAAGATGGTTAGTACTGGGGGCCTAACATGATTTCAAGCTGAATCTCTAAGGCATGGTATAAATTATTTACACCTTCTTTCATCTCTCAGAGAAGGGAAAGAGCATCTTCAATTCCATGCTTGCCAAGCTGGTGAAGAGGGCTTTAAACTGGAGCTGTGGGGGGAGGGGAACCTCAATCCATCCCACCCCCAACCAGTTTGATACCAGTGCCAGCAATAGATGCCCAGAGCCTGGAGAAGGATCAGAGTTCAGCAGGAGAGCACCTAGAGTGCAGCTCAAAAGAATTTCAACCACTCTAACCAGTAAGTCAGCTTCACTGGGGGCCCAACATAACTGCCTCTATGCAAACACATGTAGCAGAGGGAATGAACAAGAAGAGGTAGAGATGTGTGCACACCTGCAGGGCTATGATCTTACTGGCATCATGGGAGACACGGTGGGATGGGTCCTATGATTGGAGTGTTGTAATGGAAGGATACAGGCTCTTTAGGAAGGACAGGCCGGGGAGACAAGAGAGGGTGTTGTCCTCTATGTCAATGACTAGCTGGAATGCATGGAGCTCACTCTGGGGATGGATGAAGAGCTGACGGAGAGCTTATGTGTCAGGATTAAAAGGAAAGCAGGGACAGGTGATATTACAGAGAGGATCTGCTACAAGTCACCTGACCAGGAAGACTGAGCAGATGAGTGCCTCTATAAGCAGACAGGAGTAACCTCGTGTTCACAAGCCCTGATCCTCATGGGGGAATTCAACCACCATGATATCTGTTGAAGGTACAGCACAGCATGGCACAAGCAATCCAAGAGGTTCCTGAAATGTGTCAATGATAACGTCCTTCTCCAAATGACAGGGAAGCCAATGAGGAGATGTGCTTTGCTGGAACTTGTTCTCACCTACAAGGAGGGGCTGGTGGGGAAGTTGAAGCTCAAGATCCCGCTGACTGGAAAAGGGGAAACAAACCCTCCCATTTTTTAAAAAGTGAAAAATGGAAGACCCTGGGAACTACAAGCCATTCAGTCTTGCCTCTGTGTCCAGCAAGACCATGGAGCAGATCCTCCTGGAAAATGTGCTAAGGCACATGGAAAATAAGGAGGTGATTGGTGGTAGCCAACATGACTTCACTAAGGGCTAATCATGTCTGCCGAATTTGGTGGCCTTCTACGGTAGCATTACAGCATTGGTGGACAAAGAGCAGCTGACGTCGTCTACCGGGATTTGTGCTATGTGTTTGACACTGTCTCGCACAACATCCAGGTCTGTGAATTGGAGAGACATGGATTTCACAAATGGACCACTTGGTGGATAAGAAATTGGCTGGATGGCTGCACTCGAATGGTTGTGGCCAATGGCTCAAAGTCCAACTGGAGACTGGTGATGAATGGCATTCCTTAGGAGCCTGCACTGGGACTGGCGCTGCTTGATGTTTGTCTGCAACATGGACAGTGGGAGTGAGTGCACCCTCAGCATGTTGCTGATGACACCAAGCGTGTGGTGCAGATGACATGCTGGAGGGAAGGGATGCCGTCCAGAGGGTCCTTGACAGGCTTGAGATGTGGGCTAGTGTGAAACTCATGTAGTTCAAAGACGCCAAGTGGAAGGTTGTGCAGATGGGTCAAGGCAATCCCAAGCACAAATACAGGCTGGGAGGAGAATGGCTGGAGAGCAGCCCTGGGTGAAGGATTTCAGGTGTTGGTTGATGACACAACATGACCCAGCAATGTGTGCTCACAACCCAGAAAGCCAACTGTATCCTGGGCTCCATCTAGTGAGAAGCATGGCCAGCAGGTTGAGGGTGGTGATTCTGCCCCTCTGCTCTGCGCTGGTGAGAACCCATCTGCAGTACTGTGTCCAGCTCTTTGGCCCCCAACATAAAAAGGATATGGACTTGTTGGAGTGAGTCCAGAGAAGGGCCACAAACATGATCAGTGAGATGGAACACCTTCCCTACAAAGACAGGCTGAGAGAGTTGGGATTGTTCAGCTTGGAGAAGAGGAGGCTCTGGGGAGACCTTACAGTAACCTTCCAGTACCTAAAGGGGGCCTACAGAAGAGATGGGGAAGGACTCTTGATCAAGGACTGTAGTGATAGTAATAGGTAATACTTTTAAAGTGAAAGAGGGTAGATTTAGATTAGATATTAGGAAGAAATTATTTACTGTGAGTGTGGTGAGACACTGGAACAGGTTGCCTGGACCAGTTGTGGATGTCACATCCCTAGAAGTGTTCAAGGCCAGGCTGGATGGGGCTTTGAGCAACCTGGTCTAGTGGGAGGTGTCCCTGACCATGGCAGGTGGTTGAGAACTTGATGATCTTTAAGGTCCTTTCCAACCCAAACCGTTTTATGATTCTGTCAATTTGTGTCTCAGAAAAAAAATAATAGTATCAGTTTTAACACCTTTCAGCTTTATTGGTATGATTTATTACAGTGAAGGGTTATCTCCAACTATAGTTTAATGCATTTGTTAACAAGTGTATGCTATTTCATACTATTTACTTCCACTTTTTAGCATTTCAATATATATAAGTTCCAAACTAAATATATTCTAATTCTTTAAAAATATTATCATCAAATGCTATGGGAAGACTTTGATTTAAAACTTAAAAATTAAATATAGCAAATTACTTCAAGTAATTCATGTGCATTTGCCAGTGTTATGACTCATGGTTTCATATTGTTTCATTTAAATTGTTGTGACAGTCAGCTCTTTAGCTACAGTGAAATAGAGAGAAGGGTCTAATAAGGGTAAAATAAATATTTGTATGTCATTACTAGTGCAAGAACAGAGTGATGCCAAACAATCACTTGCAGCTGTTTCCTCCACTCAAAAAATTAGGTAGAAAATAATTGTATTTTAAATTCACTTATTTTAACTTGATTCATTAAAGGAAAATGATAGGGACAATTACACAGGATGATGAGGAAGCAATATCTAGCATTATGTTTCAAGGCAGAATAGAAATGGAGAGATGTACTTAGGGAAATAGAAAAGGCTTGAAAGGTAAAGGAATAGTGAAGATCCAACTACCTTCCTATATCAAAATAAGAGGTTATGCTTTTAGAAAGCATAAGACCTTAAACCTTACAATGATTTTACATGATTAAGAACCCAATTAAGTGACAAAATATAGTACTAAGAGTAAATTAATTAATCCTATATTTAAATGCATACATGTCAGCTGCATGTCTATACCTTGATTTAGAAATACAGATTTAAAAATTGACATATAGACATTTAAATTAAAATCTCAGAACCCAGAATCCAAAAATAAGACTTAAGTTTTATTAAATATCTATGTGTGGAACCTGACCCCTAAGTCATATTTGCAATTTTGAATTTTGTAGTATTTCAGAAATTTACACTTATCCTTGGGTTCTCATAATGACCATGTTCAACAACTTTATTCTGCTAGCACAGTGGAGTGCTAGAAATAAAGACAAAGCTTGCCTTTCCAGAAGATAATGTACTCCCACAGACTGGCCCATGACTATGGAGGAGATGACTATAGGAACTATGGACTGCCACAAACCCTACTGTTTCCTGCTACAACTGCAAAATGTCTTCCCGCAATCTGGCTTAATGTTAGATTGACTGACATATAGATCAGTCAGATTGATATATCTATTTGTGCACATCAATAGTACATAATAATACATAAGACAGTTTCCAACGGCATGCACTTCCCTCTCAGGGGAAAAAAATGAAAGAATAAGCATGTAAGAGATGGCAATCAATTTGCTTAATGCATTACTTGAAGGCACTCAGGCTTAAGTGATAATAGCAAGAGTGGATGGAGCCTGTATTGGCAGAGTAGGATATCAAAGCAAATAACTGGTAGAGATGTTACTGTTCTACTAACACATTCTTATAAAGAATATTCATTTCTGTGAAATTACCATTTTATGCTGATGCAGTAAAAACATCTGACTGTTGTTTTTTCCTCAAGTTAATTTGGGTTTTTGTGAGTTCTGGACAGCCGTTACAGAAACAATTAAACATTTCCCTCAGTTCTAAGGTTCAATACTCTAGACCTTAATTTGCTCATTACTGCAGTCTACCATAATAGGTTTTACAATTTGGGTATGTTTTTATCCTCAAGTTGTGAAATGCTGACTTGTCACGTGCTATTACAGCAAGTGTGTTAAGTTTTCTTTACTGTTTATTAATGATCTGTTAAGAATACTACTATCATGCACCATACTTTCCAGGCACAGAAGGCAGACGAGATTTTCCCTCTGAAAATGTGGATAAGGAAGATCACAAATTATAAAATCTGGGTGGTAGATAGGGAGGAGGTATTACAACAGAAATACACAAACATAGTTCATGATATTTTATTGCATTTGATGAATAACCACTCAATTAAAAGAGGATGCCACTTACATATCTCACGTCCAGCTTCTAGTACGGACAAAGGTGACAGAAGGTGAGCTTGTCTTACAAGTTCACCCTCCAGTGTTTTCAGGACTGCAGCATGGGCCTAAAGAAACCAGAAAATAGTATTTTTTTTTGCTCATCTATGTAATGTTGTACTTTCTATGTTTAGTCCTTTGAATATCAGGCAGAGACCAACCACATTTAACCAACATTTAAATATTTACTGCAAGCACTGTGAATGCAAGTCAGCAGAAACAGAAATAACTTGAGTTATTTTTTTATTAATTATTAAGTTATTTTAATTATTAAGTTATTATTAAGTAGTCTTGCAGTTCATTTATCCCAAGAAACTAGCCTGTTATCTTACTGTAATAGAAGCACTAAGTGGAAGCTGTCTGTGACAGTTCTAAATTGTGTCTCTTAATCTGAAATGGATTTGTAGCTTTCTGGACAAAAAAACCCCAAACCAACCCAACCCAACCCAAAACCAAACAAACCCCCACCAACAAATAAACCCCACCCAAACAAGAAGCTGGGCCCAAACAGCACTTATCTAAATATACCTAAATAGTGCCAAACCTTAACCCAAAGCTACACTGAAAGCTATCAGGCAATAACTTTCTCACACCAAAGGTGGAAATTAAAAGGACATTAAGAAGGAAGCATGACATTTGAAACATTGCACAATAGAAGTAATTTATCACTGTATCTCAAAGACTCATTTCAACTAAGCTAAATCCTGTATGTTTAGTATTCATGAAGTTAGCAGCAAAAGCAAAGTGGAATTTTGTTTATGCACAGTAACAATTGATGCATTATTCCTGTACTAGAATAATCAGCTATGTGAGACAGACTTGTTTATGCAATATTATTTGTTGCCACTGGAATTTACTTGATTCTGGGAAATCTTTTTGAGCATCTAGCAATTGCATTTCAAGATTACTAAACAGCTAATTTTCGACAGTATATTCTCTCTGCTTTTAAAACTATATGATCAAATCAAATCAAATAAGTTTACATTGAAGATGGGTATTTCGGTTAATTTATAAATTAACAACTTTTGCTTTCTGCATCTGCATCCCACTGTGACAATGTAAATGGCAAGCACATCTTGATAAACATCTCAATGCTACTCATTACTCTGAATATCACCCTATAGTTTATGAGAAACCCAGAGGAGAGGTGAATGTCCAAGTGGCTTCCAGCAATTACAAGATCCATTGGTTTCAACACTTCTAACTGCTTTGATGATCCCATACTCATTCAGGCATTGAACTCCCAGTGTCTTCACTGGCAGTGTCACTCCCAGTGACTTCAGTAGAGGCTGAAGTGCATTTGAGGATCTGAGCCAGAGTCCAAAATATCAGTGCTCAATTTGCAGGCAATCTTCATTAACCAAATGGCAGTAGACAAGTAGACTTTAGTTATTTGCCTTCTGGTCTTTTTAACAGACAGAAACATTTAATTTGTACTGACATATCTTGGCATAAAGAAAAATTCGTACCCCCATATCTTCAATTCTAATCAATTACAGTAAACATAAAAAAAGTGGGCTTTTTAATATTACCACGTTCAAATCATTTGTTAGCCTTTGGTTTTAAAGTATAGCTTCATGTCAATGCTCGTAAGTGGGACAATTCCCATCCCTAACCACTGGGAGGTAGCAGATGTACTATGCATTCATTATTTAGCGATCTCTAGAACTGTACTTAGCAAATCACCTAATACATAACCCTGTTGATCCATGCTGCTTAAGGATGTTTCTGCTCTCTTTAGATTTACTTAGTTTTGGTGAAGATGGTACATTAGATACACTAGAATTAAAAAAAAACCTCAAATATTATATATATAAAAACTTAGATATGGTGGTCAAAATTTCAGCATCAGCTGAAAGTGTTAGTAAGCAAGTTGCTTTTTGAAATTTATTTGCAACATCTATTGGAAAAATGACTTGATGATATGGATGCCACATAAGGTTCCCTCTAAAATACAGTAGCTGTTCTCTTCTTGGTCTTGTTTGGTATGAAAATCTCTTTTCAGATGACAAAGAATTTCTGAGAAATACAGATCTTACTGTTTTACTCAGTGAAATGTACACAAACAATTAGGAAAAAAAAGCATCAATTCAAACACTACCATGATAAAATATTTTTCTTTGTATTTTGGTTTTCTAGAGAATAAACCCCCAATACCACTGTAACATTAAATAATTAGTAATTACTGGGTGACTAAACACATTAATCAGAGAATTTAGTCTAAACATACGACAAGAAAGGGCTACTGTAAAGATTTCAACACTTCTTTGTTGTTCTGTAAATATCATGAGAATAGCTCCTTCTTTTATATTGTTTATTAAAATGTAAAAAAGCCCACTTGCACAAATGAATTATGGATAAGAATGGAAAAAATGTGTCATACTAATATTGTAGCTGGATTTTGTTATTCCTTGAATAAGATCATGTGAGCAGCTGCACTGGCTATATTCTGTTCAGTAAGGATGACAAGATGAAGAAAAGAGTCTACAACCAGACAGGAATTTAGGGTTACATACTGAGGTGGTGTGGTTAGAGAACTTACTGGTGAAGACTGAGGCAAAAAAGTCATAGAGTTCCTCAGCCTCTTCCACACCCCAGGTAACCAGGTCTCCTGTTTCCTTTTGGAGAGGCCCACATTTTTCTTTAGTCTTCCTTTTATCACTGAAGTACCTATAGAACCTTTTCGCGTTGCCCTTGAGTTCCCTGGCCAGATTACAGGGCTTTAGCTTTCCTAACCTGATCCCTGGCTGCTCAGACAATTTCTCACCATTCCTCCCAGACTACCCATCCTTGCTTCTAAACTCAGTAGGCTTCCTTTTTGTGTTTGAGTTTGTCCTGAAGCTCTTTGTTTATCCATGTAGGCCTCCTGGCAATTTTACCTGACTTTCTCTTTTCTGGGATGCATTGCTCCGGAGCTTGGAGGAGGTGATCCTTGAGTTTTAACCAGCTTTCTTCAGCCCCTCTTCCCTCCAGGGCTTTATCTCACTGTACTCTGTAAAGCAGATTCCTGAGGAGGCCAAAATCTACTCTCCTGAAGTCCAGGGTAGTGAGCTTGCTATGTACCTTCCTTGCAGCCCAAAGCATCCTGAAATACTACCTAGTCTGAATTTTAATCAGATTTTATTGGATTTCAGACACTACTACTTACAGTTCTCATATTTCACTATTGCTGAAATAGGTGTGAAGTTATTTTTCAACATAAAGAAATTTTTCTAGAACAATATTACTTTGCTCAGCTAGATGCTTATGTACAATTTCTTTAAATTTAGGTACAATGTTTTAGTGACGAGCTAGGATTTGAATTACAGAATAATTTCAGAGCTTCCTGAGCTTTTCACAAAGAAACAAACCAAAATATATTTCCAAAGTAGTTTACGGATTTAATTTGGCAATTTACATTTTCAATTCTAGATGAGCCTGGGAAACAAACAAACAAAAAGTCTTTAAACAAAGAAATCTTTAAGAGCTTTACCTTAGAGGTTTGATGAGTAATTTTTAGTCTCATAATTTTAACTCAATCACACTAAAAATTCAAAGTCTTGCTGTTTTAGTAGACTCCAACACTGGGAAATGCTCTGGAAAGTATTTCTCCTCCTGTAATTCGGTCTCCCTTAACTCTTATTTTTCCTTGATGTTCTATTTTAAATTGTTGAAACCTAAGTAACACCTCAAAGGTATGCTGATTTTGGTTAAAGTCTTGCTATGCTATAAAAAAAAAGCATATAGCTATACAATGCGATAAACCCCTTTACTTATTTTAGTAGTCTCTCTAAATTTTTAATTATTTATGTATTTATATCTATATTTAATTTATTTAAGGGTGTAGAAATGTCAATAAGAACACTGCTTAATAATGCCAGAGTCTAAAAAATCCAGAAAGGTCAAACATTAAAAAATCTTCTGAAATCAAAAGCTTCAACAAGTTATATTCACTCTTGAAAAACAACCAGTTTTCTTCATCCACTTTTTCTGAGCATGGATGGTTAGCAAATGCAGTAATGTCCAGTTTTTACAGTTAAAATGAGATCTGAGTGAAATTATTTTCTCAGCCTGATGAGGCTTTTAACCCCTTAAGCTCTTCTACCTGTCCGGAAAGTTGGATAGCAATACCTATTTTCCAAAAAAAAAAATCAAAGATTTATTCAGCCAGAAAGAAGGAAGCTGGAGGTCAGTGATAAGGACTGTTGTTCCTGGGAAAGAGAAAAAAAAGCTGTGTTCTATTATTACTCACAGAATTAGCCATTTATTTTATCCACTGACCTAGTATTATACTTCCAAGAAGATCTGGCCGATTTTCCATTGAAGTGAAGTGAAGCAGGTAAAGGGTAGAAGCTCAAGCATTTCTTTCAATTCATTTAATCTCCGTATCTGCAACTGTTTTATCAGTAGCTTGCCTGTGGATTTTTACAACTCAATGAATTTCATACCTAGGAAATCAAAAAAGCTTTCTTGATAGTAGTGCAAGCTCTGGACATAAATAATTTCATCACTGAAGATCTCATCACAGGGTGGAATTGCCTTCAGTGAGGTAGTTCTGAGGACAAAACCTTAATTAGGGGCATGATAGAGGAAGAGACTATTTGACTTGGGAAAAAGTTTTTGATTTTTTTTTTTTTTATGAACAGCTACAATTATGAATTCAACCTTCTACAGAGGAATTTGTGGTGGAGTGTGGATGACACTGCAATTTTATTATGTTTCAAAAATATTTTTGGTAATTATATGATCAATATTGAAAACCTCTTGCCATAAGAAAAGTGCATGTTTTAATGAAAAATAGTATGTCTATAAATATTTTTTTTTTCTATACTTAGATTTTAGAAAGGTGCAGACATTCACTTCCTGTGAATCTTATGATTTGCTTCAGATTTAGAAAGCAGTTATGCCAAAAAGTCTTTGAAAACAGCCATCATCATTATTTCTTATTGGTATATTCTTCAGATAGGACATACTGGCAAGAGAGGACAAAGCAAGTAAATGAATAATTACTGTTACAGGGTGGACTCTTCTCACAGAACTCTAGTGCTGAATTTGATTTACAATATATTTTTTTGTTTAGATCTATGAGACACCAAAACCACTCACTTTGATCTATTGATTTTTCAAACAATGTGTTTCAAATATTTAGCCTAATATGCTGTGTTTGAGAGAATTTGTCTCTCGGCTGTCTATAGAATATGACACACTAATTTGAAACATTTGCTAGCAGTTGATAAAACAGACTAGGAGATGTTAAGGAATACCAGGTAGTGTTTTATTCATTTCAGAAACTCAGTGCCAACTGGCACATCAGCTTCCATTTATCCTCAAGGAAATGCTTTGCAAGAGAGGCCCAGGAAAAGCTGAATGATTTATTAAGTCTATGAGAGTATCAAGCCAAACAGCCCTTGTCAGCCCCTTTCAGAGTTCATTCTCAAGCCAATGCCCTCAGGTAAATCCAATTTTATTATGTTGAAGAGAAAGTTTGTGGAACATACAAAAAGATATTTTAAGGCTGTGAACTCTGTACCACAAGCCCTTTACTCTTCCTATAAAAATCATACACATTCTGCTATCACTGATGTGAGGACAAGCCACTCTGCGCTGTGATTTGAGATTTACCAAATAGAACAGAAGAAAGCATTTCTTCATATTTTGGCATAGTTTTACTCAAGTAGAAGCAAAAGTTATAGTCCTTTTTGTTGTAACAGGAAAGTCCATGTGGTGACCCTAACAGGAAGAACTATCAATGCTACTGCAACTGAACCATGCAGATATTATCATTATCCATAACTCAAAAAATTCAGTGACATTTAAATTATTTCCTGTAAAACAAACAAACAAATGAACAATTTTAATCTTATTAGTAAAGACTGAAATTCAAAGACTGTAATATTTCTGTAGATAATTTTTGGCAGTGCCATTCTGCCTAGATTGAATTCAATCGGCATGCAAGAGTACTAGCTCAAAGATTTTCATTCTTGTAGTTTATGTATAAAATTTAGCATATAGAATGTACTATCCATTTGAATTTGATTCTGTACTTTGCGAAATTTAAGTAAGACACATGCCCCAAAGACACAATGAAAATACAACAGAATTAGATTCTCGTGCCACTTGTACTGAAATGAGGACATAAATTCCATTGATTTCAGTCCTAGAATTTCTATTATATGTATTTACACTTAAGACAAAACATTGCATGTTTCATATTACACATAGTGAAGGAGAAACCTCTAGATGTGTGGTTGATAAATTTAGCATAATCTTAAAATCACACTTTATAGTACATTATTGTATGCAAATTTCAGATTAGCTAGTGGAGTGTGCCAAGTTAGTTGAGACAAGTGAAATCTCAACACTGAATTGATTAATAGATTATTATCAACAGCTTTGGCAGTTTATTAGCTGCCTTTGATAAGGTTACTTGAGGCAGGATATGTAAGTTACATAGCTAACCCAGATCAGCAAAGTGAATGTGAAATCCTCTTTTTTAAACATTTCTATCAGTGCTCTTAAAAAGTGGCTGGAATTTTAATTTATATTAAAATTGCAATTTAGCACACTTTGAAGGAAAGTTTGGAAAGATTCTGAAAGCAGAAGACTGAAGAGACATCCACGCAATGGGCAGCAGGGTATACAAAGATGGTCACTATGATGAACAGGCAAAGGACCATATATTGATCTGAAATAACACGGAGATTAAACTCAGAAAACTGTAGCTCTTTTGTACTGGAAAGTAGTTCACAGAGAGTTGGATATTTTTCCACTCATCATCTCACCTCTGAATCTTTAGAAAAAAAAGAGCTTAAGGAACAGGAATGACTAGATGAATCTTCTGAACAATCAGAAAGGACTGACTGGCACTGAATATCGTGCTTAGATTTCACCATGTCCTGATGTGTCTCTAATTTACTGAAAAAGAGTTTCTGAAAAAATGTTTTGTTTTGGTTTTCTTTCCTTTGTTGAATAGAAATTGTTAAATTGGCACCTTTTGGTATAATCATTCTAAGATTAATTCTGTGGGGAAAACCATGCCAAAGCATATGTACTCAGAAGCCCAACTCAAACCCAAGCTATATCTAAATGGATGCGATACTATAAGATTAATATTTGGATCTCAGTTTCCCAGGTTATTGAGGTGTATATAAAAACCTGAGTACTTGCATACTCTCCGTGAAATCAACAAGACTAGATAAGCTTAATAATTTTGCTGAATCACAGAGTAAATTACTATAGGTAGGCAAAATTAAGTATGTGATAGTCAACTAAAAATTTCTGGAAACTGCTTACCAGTGTAGATAGATTAGGCTTTAATCATTTATTAGGTTGTAAAAATTTGTTTTAAAATAACATGGCTAAAATGGGCTTTATTGCTTATTTCTAGAAGTTACAGAAATAATCCTGCAAGCTCTGCAGTGTTACATGTTCCTGTTAGACGCCAGTATAATATCTTTAAAACTACGACCACAGACATTGACTTCCCTCTGAGGTTTGAATTGATTATCTTGTATAAGCAAGATAAATAATCTTGTGCAGTATGAGATTTTTTTTTAAATTTTTGTCACAGTATGCTTTGTTTGATTTATGACTGAAAGCGAGGTGACCTGCATGACTGCATTATTTTTCAGAGTTTCACAAAAAGTAGATCACTTTTTATCTGAATGACCATGGATCAAGGCATCATATGATAAAAGCTGAAGAACATTTACAGTGTAAAAAGCACCACCAAACAGGTCAGTGGTGAGTTGACTTGATGCCCATTGCACCCCACAAGGGTGATTTACCTTCTGATGTGTTTGTCCTGTTGGACACTTGGGGTCAGGGAACCATACAGATTTGCTTAGGAAAGATTAGCACATGTGTAGGATTCAGAGCAGTCTGTCCTACAGAATTGAAACCAGTGGGGTCTGACTTAAGAAATATAAGCAGCAATATACGAATTGCTATCATACCAGGCAGGATTCTTAAAGATGGTTAAGTGTTGCCAGGTTGTTTTCTTTCATTAGATGACAGCCAGACCTGCTCTTACTTTTATTGTCAATCAAAGTCTTTGCCCTGTTTCCAGAGATCACTGGATCCCACAGGTAATACAGTGCAATGTCAACACTCAGTGCTTACACAACATAGCTTGCATGACTTCTGTATTACTAACACTCAGCCTTAAGGATTAACGATAGTCCATTTATCCATATTTACAAGTTAAAATAATTACTTTCTACTATTTTCTGAGATACTAGCAGTTCACTCAGCATTCCTATATGTGTAGTCTCAAACCAGTGTCATATATGACTCACCGCAAGCACAAGTATCCAAGTCTCTTTCACAAAATGAAGGGACCCACATTTTTAAAGACCCACTAGTTTAAAAACAGCATTATATAAAATCCTTTAACATTATTAACAGTAGTTCTGACCTGTTAAATTGCTTCTGTACATTAAAATTCAAGCCGTGTATTTAACATTTGAACTCTAAAAGTCAGTAGAGAATTTTAATGAATATTTTCTCCTGTGAAAGTTTTTTTCCACAGTCCTATAGGTATTGCCAGAATTCTACCATTGCTATTTGTATTTTCTCTTACAGTATCCTTCTAAAAGTGTATGTTCCATGTTTTTTCCTCCCCCTATTTCCATGTGGTAGGCAAAGATATTCCATGACTCAAGCAGCATTAGCAACTGAATAAGCCTTTGAGTGTACTGAGAAAAATGGAGAGATGGTAACAGCCACATTTCACAGCAGTAGAAAAAGTGCTTGTGTAGCATTCACTGGCATAGCTGAGCATATGCTCTCCGTGGTTCTTTAGTCATCTGCTTGGAGTGGGCAGCAGTACTGAGGAAAAGACAATCTGTCTCTCTGCTAATGAAAAAGTATGTCTATAAAGTAGAGCTGATTAGTATAAGGGTAAACTGTTCAGTGACTTAGAAACTGACAAACATGAAAAAAATCCATGATTGCTGTAAAAAAGTATTACCTTTTCTGCTTTGGTATGAAACACAAATACAGTAAAGCTTGTAGTCCTTGACTACTTGAAGACAGAATGCAAGAAATATAAAATATTTTTAACTAAATACATCTGGAAAATTTAGCAAGTTATAACTTATTTCATTTCCTCTCAAGTATAATACCACCTCCTTTTAAAGCATGCCTGCAGCTCAGTACAGGGATGCACAAACCGGCTTCAGGGGAGACAGCAGAGGCAATGGAATGGGTCTAAAAGTGTTAGCGTATGAGCTAATCAACTCTCATTTCTCACCTGAATACCTTGACTCACATAGGGCTCCATGCTGTTGCTACTGGATTGCTCTGTACAAACACGCTCAGCTGTGCAGATAGCTCGACTATCTCTGTGCTTTTCTGTTGGCTGCAGGGCAGGCATATTCCTTATATAGATCTGAAACGGCAGGTGGCTGAGCAAATAAAAGTGAAGGTCCAATTCAGCAGTGTTACCATGTTCTTTCTGACTTTTTCTCTCACCAGAGAACATGCTGCTGGCATTTTATCTGACAACAATAGTGACAACATAATCACATTGTAGATGGGGCTAACACCTCCTTCTTTTAATAACATCGCTCAACAGTGAAATCCATTTGAATTGCTGAAAGAAAGGGGGCAGAAATTTTGCCAGCTGCACAAACCCACATATTTTAAATTTTATATTTTTCCTGTGCCAGGAATCTGCCTTAGGCTGAATTTTAGCAGATGGACAAAACAGCTCAGATATTTTTTTTTAAAGGGTTAGACAAAACAAAGTATATATATTACATATATTTCTCACATATCCAGTTGTGGTAACTTTTCTTTTTAGAATTTCAAGGATATCCAAGATTTTAAGAAAAAGTTCACATTTAATGAGTTATTTTTTGGGCAGGAAATAAGCCCTGCTCTTTCTTCCAAATATGTATACAAATTTTTCCATTTTGAGTTCAGTCAGGAATGGAATCCAGTAAACCCACCGTTTTCCTGTTGCTAGCAAGTATTTATTAAATCCATTAGCAAAATGTCTCTGTCTAGCACGAACTCCACAGATGACACCAAGTTGTGTGGGTGTGTGGATCTACCTGAGGGTAGGAAGGCTCTACAGAGGGTTCTGGACAAGCTGGATCGAGGGGCTGAGGCTAACGGTAGGAGGTTCCACAAGGCCAAGTGTCAGGTCCTGCACTTGGGTCACAACAACCCCAGGCAGTGCTACAGGCTTGGGGCAGAGT
>JAOXJM010000019.1:17069131-17079696 GCA_026413425.1 Tringa solitaria | reverse complement strand
GCCAGCAGTGTGCCCAGGTGGCCAAGGAGGCCAACAGCATCCTGGCCTGTATCAGAAACAGTGTGGCCAGCAGGACTAGAGAAGTGACTGAGTCCCTGTACTTGGCCTGGTGAGGCTGGACCTCGAATACCGTCTTCAGTTTTGAGTCCCTCACAACAGGAAAGACATTGAGGTGCTGGAGCACGTCTAAAGAACAGCAATGAAGCTGGTGAGGGATCTAGAGCTCAAGTCTTATTAGGAACAGCTGAGGGAACTGGGATTGTTTAGTCTGGAGAAAAGGAGATTGAGGGGAGACCTTATCACTCTCTACAAGTAGTTGAAAGGAGGTTTTAGCGAGGTGGGGGTTGGTCTCTTCTCCCAAGTAACAGGTGATAGGGCAAGAGGAAAGTGCCTCAGGCTGCACCAGGGGAGGTTTAGATTGGATATTAGAGAAAATTTCTTCACCAAAAGGGTTGTCAAGCATTGCAACAGGCTTCCCAGGGAAGTGGCTGAATCACCACCTCTGGAGGTATTTAAAAGATGGGTAGATGTGGCACTTAGGGACATGGTTTAGTGGTGGACTTGGCAGTGTTAAATTTACAGTTGGACTCAATGATATTAAAGACCTTTTCCGACCTAAATAATTCTATGATTCTATGATTCAAATTCTATGTAGGAGCTACCTCCCCTCTCTTAGGTGGAGAGGTCTGGTGACGGATCTAGCCCTTTCAGAGTTGCAGATGAACATAACTGTGAGGGAAAGAAAGGAAAAGTGTTTGGAAAAAAAAAAGTAAAGGTACATACTACTACAAAACAGCTGGCATTGTCAATCATGAATTTTAAAATTAGGGAGTGCTTGAAGTAATGTCTCCCATATTCAGTCGGATATTTGCAACAGTTCTCAATGTACAAAGGAATGCAGAGTACCTAATTCTGTTATGACCAAATAGATCTTCACTGATGAATTCTTAGTAGTAAATATATATGGTTTTAAGATATTAGTTCATGCGTACTTTGATCATAGGCAATTTTTGAAACATATACATATGAATAAGCTCACTAAACACATCTTACAATGCACAAAAAAAGCCTAGATTTTGTTTATAAATTATGTTGTAGTACACTTTAAAGAATTATAGACTGCTTACTGCTTACTTATTCATCTTAAATAGAAAGTGCTCAAATACAGCAGTACTAAACAGCAGTAGAGAAGTAAAAGAATGGTTAGTGAATAGCCAATATGAATGAAGACAGAGATTACAAGTCTGTCCAGGTTTCTGAAAACACAGAATTCAAGAATAAAATCTACCAAGACACTAAGTTACAGAACATTAATTGGGAAGTGATTCTTCACACAAATGACATTCAGAGAATGTACTACTAGATCACCTACAAGATGATAAAAAGTGCTAGGATTCTCATTTGATTAGAAATATTCAGCTTAATCAATTTTGTAATTATACTAGAGTAAAAGCCTTGCTCTTTTGTAGACAGAAAATGAGAACAGCACAAGAAGAATCTATTATAGTCTGTGCCCAGAGAGGCTGTACTTCTTAAAGGCAAGAAAAAAGGTGAGCCAAAAACACAACCTGAGTTTAGGACATAATAGCTCATCAGCAAAATCATTCATATCCTTTGCAGCTTGCTACCCTGTGTATAAAGACAGTTATTCAAGTATTTCAGAAAAAGGAAGTTTTAGAAAAAGCTTTCCAGGCCTTTTTTTCTATTGCTACCACTACCTTGTTTCAAGTTGTATTTCAGTATTCTAGTTATCAGATTTGACTTTCCAGCTTGAATTTTTGTACTCTGAAATTCCATGTCTTTCTCACAAAAAGAATTGAGATAATGTATCATCTAAGATCAACATCATCTACCATCTGTAAAGAGTTACTGTCAGGAAAAGGTTGTTGTGCTTTTAAATGCCATTACAAACAAGCAAGATAGGAGAACTCTCTGTTAATAAAGTGCCAGATACCTATTTCCCATGTCTATCTGTGATTGCTGCACGCAGCATGTGTTATCTCCCAAGCTGCGAAAGTCTTCGAGGTTATTCTTCGCCTTCAATTTGTGTTCCTTCTATGTCAGGTAGTATGTTTTTGCAATTCTTTGAAAGATCACATATTGCATAGACTGCTATTCCTACTTCTCTAAAGACATTTTCAGCTTTTTATCGTATCTTGCTTCCCCTGATGCTTAACTTTTTCAGGCAATGTTTGAAGGCAAATATACATTCTTTCATATTTTGTCTTTTTCTCTTTCTTGCATCATCTTATTTTCAACTGGAGATTGTTCATTGTTGAGCAAACTTCCCCTTCCTTTCCTTACAAAAAAACTCCACACCCACTAAAAAAGACCCCCAAACCCCACATCCTGAGTTTTTCTCAAATTAAATACTGAAGGAAGATTGCCCATGTAGTGTTCTTCTGTTTGGTCAACCTTTGAGTCTAGTTCTTCTATCACTCATACAGATGAATAAAGACACACAAGCACAACGATCTCCACTGATCTGTGTGTTAAACAAACACCTTTTCTTATCTCTGTGTATGTAGAGGCACAAAGATGAATGGTTGTCTGGCAACTCCATCTATAAGTGCTTGTGTCTATCTAACTTCTATGCAAAGCAATCTTTAGCAGTAATTTTTACCGGACTGAAAGTCACTTGGGAGAATACAGTCAGTTAAAAAAATATTCTTAAATAAAAGAATAAATATATAGAAAAGGCTATAGGAAATAAATACTGAAAATGCCTTCATTTTCTGAAGCTTTACATATACTTACCTTACTGCTGTGGATACCTACTATGTATATCCTTTCATAAAAGTACAACTTTTATGCATTTCTTCCAGTTTATTTTAAAAATGAAAAAATCTTCGTGTCTTTTCCTGATCGCATTTAGAGGGAATTTTTATAATCATCTTTCCCTTAACATTCCACAGCTGCCACCACTAGTTCAGCAATACTTTGGTTACAAGTTCATTGATAATTACTGCCAGTGTCGAACTTTGAATACCTCTGAACTGGCTTGGATGTTATCGTGGTTAACAACCTCTTTACACTTCATGTTCCCAGTGCTTCCACCATGACAGCCATGGGGAAGCAACTAACTTACATCACTCACTTCATAAAGTTTGGGTTTTCTATCCAGTCTTACTTTTCTAGAAGACCTGAACTTGCTACAGACGCACACAGTCCCTTATAGTTCTGTGGAGTCCTGCGTGCAAGGCTCCCATAGGCATGGAATTCACATCCAATAGTTCATCTACAGAGCACCGCAAAGGCTGCCCGTGTTCCCTCTCTGTGAGATTTATTGCCCATACAGCCATCTGCCACCAACTGCCATAGTCCCACTATTGTCAAAAAACTACCTCCCATCAGCTATCCAACCACGTAATTTTAGGTTCTATACCTGAGGTCATATGTGTTTTCTCCCAGCAGTGACCCAGGGAAAGAAAAGAGCAACCCCTTTTTATTTTCCATTCTTGCTGCTAATTGATTTATTATTTGATTCATATTTCTCTTTAATAAAAGGACACCAAGCCTGTAACAGGTATGACTCCCTTATGGCAGTTGCCATTTCCTCATGAACCAATACTACAACTGGAAAGGGGAAAAATCACCTTAAAGGTGGAACTTCTTTATAATAACCTACTTTCCCAGTAGGAGAAGTCAAAGAGTACAGGAATATGCTTTCAAACTTCAACAGCCAGTGTCTGCAGTAGCAGTACTTACCTCCAAGTATTTATGGCAATCCAGGGGGTTATGTTTGTTCAGCTGTCCATCTTCTGCTGTTTGCTTCTGCCGGCTGTGATAGCTGATCCCTCTCCTCTGCAGCAGAGACGCCTTTGGCTGCAAAGAAGTTGCTGGCATGAACCGGGGAACACAAAGCCTGACAGCATAAACTGGGACAATCCTTCTGGAGTCGTGTGTTCAATGACATCGTTTAGCCTGCATCTCTGAGGCAGCGCAATCAACAGGGAATAGCGCTGTGTGTTCTTCTAATTACGCACGTTAGAAATTGAAATGCGCCTGCCACCAGCACAGCTAACTATGAGTAATGCAAAGTACCTCTGAAAAATTATTACATAAATAGGTATCTCAAAGATTATTACATAAATAGGTATCTCAAGATCCAGCTCTAGATTAGCGCTGGGATCATCTCTGGACTCTTTTCAACTGCTTTTTAGTTGCTGGTAAAACTGAAAGTTTAAGTCGACATTGAAAAGATTTATACATTCAAACTGTTTTCTTCAAATTACTCATTAAAAATACAAACACTTTTCTGCATTATCAATTAAAAAAAACTATTCTGGAAAGCTGTAAAAAGCCGTGCAGGTTTAAAGAATTGTTTTGAAAGTCTTCAGAGGTTTTTTTTTTGCCTTTCTTCTTTTTTCTTCCCATTATTGGCATAATAATTTCTTGGTTCTCAATAACATGAAGACCTATCTACAACTTAGAAACAAGTGGAGCAGGCCTTCTTTTTTTGTAAAAACTTAGCAAGCATCAGTTTTTGAGATTTTAGGTTACTCCTTTAAGAAAGATTCCAAGAATCTTTTCAAAAGCAGTACATTTAACTTAATGAATATTATAATGAAGACATATATTAGTCCTGCAAGACATTGCTCTCTGTAAGAAACTCAATACAAGACACAACATGCATATTGCTTGCTGCTAGTGTCTACATCCATTAAAATATGAAGGTGAAGTGATGGATCTTAAGTACTTAAACTAAGTCAATCAACATGCAAGAGTGGCTTGCAGGATTAAAACTGACAACCATTAAAACCTTAACTAATGAACTTAAAAATCAACAAGAGGGCACTTTCCAGCTATCACTAAAAGCACCCTACAAGCACCCTACAACCTGAGCAAAATTAGGATGAAAAGGTGGACAAGACTGTTGATATTTGGAAAATCAGGGCTACGGAAAGAAAATTATTTAAAAGGTAGAACAGTATTTATATAGTATATATAGTGTAGCTTAATACATGCATATTGCAGCTAAATATTTGACAACATATACTTAGTAATTCTGTTTTATGATGATATTCCCACATTATTGAACTATGCAAGTTTTTAAAAAAGTGTGTCTTTATTTGGTTCTGGAACTTCCAGAGGGAAGAGATTTTTAAATCACAAGAACTTCTTGTTGTGAAATGATTATACAATTATGTAGGAACACTGTGGGCAACAGGAGCAAAAAGCTATTGTTAACGTGAAGTTGTATTCCAGCGGAATTAGAGGGATTTGCATTTTTAGAGAAATGGTGTATTTTTCTCATATTTAGGCCCTGTATTAAACAAATATCATGTTTTATAGAGAAATTATTCAAAAATATCTACATGTGTTGTGTCAAATCATAGTTCTTCAAATCAGTACAATCATAAGACATATTATTTTAAAGAATGAGAAAAGTTTATATGGAGTCCACTCGCATATGAAATAAATGAAAAAAGACTTATTTTTACCATAGCAAAAATGGAAAGTACTTTGTCAAAGCTATTTAGCTGGTCAGCTGCACATTTGTCAGAGAAAGTGACTTCATGATTTCTAAAGCACTGCAAGTACCCAACAATACAGACACTAGTAAATATTAATAAACAATTACCTATACACCTACAACTCAAAAAAATAATCAAATTAGGATTTGTTTTCCACCTTTTGCTTTCCCTTTTTGGTGGTGTTTTCTCCCTAAAGATTGGATAAACAGATAATAAATGCTAGCATTAAAATACTGTTCTTCAAAAAAAGATAAGCACCCAGAGCAGACAAATATTATATCAAATTTAGAAGCAATTTACATAAGTAGAAGACACTCCAGGGAGTTGGTAAAAAAACAACAGGACACTTCTGGGCTTTAATTTGACCCTGGGTCACAGGCAACAATAAAAGCTTCCTGTCCCACCTTATCACTTGCTCAGAAGGACCACACTCAGCTGTTGTAGTAGGGCTTCCAGCACTCAGCACCAGGCCAGAGCTGAACACCAAGATTTTCCAGGAGGTAAATCACGGCTGTGGCTTATTTATAAATAAATAAGCATGTATTTCTGTAGCAGTTAGTGTAGCTTAGTAGAAAACTTAGTAGATCTCGGTGCACTGTAATTATTCTTGGCTACCAGAGTTTCCTATGACCCAGCAGATTATCCACAGGAAGACTATGCTTCTGTTTACATGTACCATGTGTTGCTACCTACACACAAGTGTGTCCTGAACCCTAGGTCATGTCTCAGAGCCATTTCATATTCACAGTTTTTGTTCCACAGAACATACACCACTGCCTGGGATTTCTTTTAAATCATGCTTTTAACTCTCTCTCTCTCTAAGAAATATATTTCCCACAATCCATGTTTCTGGAAAACATCAGATCATGTCTTTTGGGAACATGTAACAGGGAAGAAGCTGCTTTCACAGTGTGCAGCAAATCTATGTGTCAATCACCTGGTCAGACAAGTTCAGGACTTGAAACTTCTACAGGTCAAGCACATCTGCTCTTGATATTTATCGTAATCATCAATATCATATTTACACCAGTGTTCATGGTGGATATTCAAACTGTACAACAGGGCAAAAATGACAAAAATACATCAATGGCTACCACCTAACATTCACACTTGAAGGTGCAATTGGTTTGTGACAGGGATATCCCTCAAGGGATACTAATGATTGCAAAAGTAAGGTTTTTTTTTCCTTCTTCATAAACACTATGCAATATTAATATAAGTTTTTTTGGCAAACATTTGTTGCCAGTAAGTATGTATGACTGAATATTCACGGGAAGTAATGTAAGCAAGGTGGGACCAAATCGCAATTATTTTATTGTGAATTTCCAAGTGACTAGACACAGAAAACGGCATGTATTCAGTATTTGATTAATTCTCAATTTAGGTTGCACAGCTAGTCCTATAATTATAAATATTATTTTCCTTCCTTGTCAATCCTGCTTTAGCATTTGACTTGATGGTGAACTTCTGCTGAGAAATAATCTTAAAAAAAATCTCTCAGGGCATAAAACTAAAACTTGAGAGACAAGAGCTTTGTTCTGCAGTCAGGCGCATCTTAATGTGTCATCTCATAGAAGTCCTGTTACTTCTCTCTGCCCCAGTTTCTTCACTTAACAAACTACATATGCTTCAATATATGGGCTGTTATTTTTTTCATTTCTACAGCTGAGCTGTTCTGGATATGTTCGGTTTATATAAAAATGGGAAAATATGAGAAAATAAGAGAAATGGAACTGTATTTACTACAGGCATAAAAATTTACTATGTTTGGCAGAAAAGAAGGAAATTCATTTTGAGGTATACATTAGTATTACAGTTTTAGTGTCATATAGAGCACTTGAATGAATGATGTTACAATAGTTTGACAGAATCCAGTAAGTAATCAAACTAATCCATGACAAAAACATAAAAGAGCCTACTAAATTTTTAGTAGTGATTCATTAACCTAGCAAAGAGATACAAAAGAAAAAGTTTTTTTTCTTGTTCTGCTAACACTGGTTTCTTGATAATGAAGATAAATGAAATCAATTTCTTTTTTTTTCAGTGTCTCTCCTGACACAGTGATAAAATCAAAATCAAACTTGACACAAAACAAGCTACACTTTCAGCTAAAGTGTAGTCTGTGACCTTTCTACCATATGTAGCCCTGGTGTGGTCGTCAGAACTATTCACACACACCATGCCCTGTTACTTCTCTTTCTGTGAAACCAAAATTCTCTCATCTAAAGTAATACTTTGGCCTGGGCCTCAGGAGAGGTCAATTTCCTGGCTGAAAACATCGTATGTTATTTTGACCTGGAGAAGAATCCATTCTCCCACACAAAAACTACCCATTACAAAAATCCTTTCTTGTCCACACAATCTCTTTTTTGTGTGGACACAAAAGAGATTGTGTGGATTACTACTAAAAATTGTAAGAAGCTAAGATGTTAAGGGCATTTGGCCCATGCAAGTACTTTAGACAAATAGCACTCGAACATGCACAAAGAAGTATAGATTTCTTCTACATAGAATAAAAATTATAAAAATCTATTATTTGATCAGAGGAAGCACAAAATATCAATATATCAATTTTACAAAGAGATTTGTACCTGTGTAGTTTTTACATATACTGTGTTCAAGCAGCATGCAGGAAATGTGTTACATATAATGCAGGTTATTTTGTCACATTAACAACTTCTCTTAATTCATATGACACTTTGATGTAATAAACCACTTTTGAGTCTATATAATGCCACCAAAGAAAACCGAGTATTTGCAGATTCTTCTACTGTAGAAAGAGGTGGAAGCTAGGCAGAGGTAGTCATTCTGGTATGCCTGCTAAGTAAGGATAGATAAACACTGACAAATGAGATGTTAAATACAAGCAAAAGAAAAGTTTCATAGAATAAGAAATTGGATGTTCTTGCTGCACACAATTTTCATCATCCAGACTTGAAGGGTCATCACCATTAATACAGTGTCCACCGCTTTTCCAATTAAAGGAATATACACCAGAATCTGCTTATGGCAGTTGCAAATGTCTCCATTTCACTGTTCTCATTTGCTCCATTACGAGCCTATTTCCTGCTGCACATGACTAGCTGTTGTTTAGCTTACGGTGCGAGAGACCACTCAGGTCAAGGGCTGCACGCAAAAGTCCTCTGAAATAAGGAGCGAAGTAGGCAAACTGCTTGCCTTTAGAGAGGAAAGTCAAATTTGCAACATCTACATGACTGAAGTGTGGAAAGTGTCAGTTCCACCAACGCTGACGTGGTGAATGGTGTGAGCGCGTGGAACGGCACAGCGTGACTTAGCCTTTTCATCCCTTGCCTTTGCAGGTTTCTGTCAGATATGGTGTGAGCTAATTCTGTCACAAAGTAAAAAACCAGTAATAATTTCTTACTTTTTAATTATAATTTGGTGACAGTCATTGGATGAGGGAAGGAGGCGGACATCATCTGGGGATAAACCAGTAAGAGGGTTTTGTCTGTCAGCAGCTGTGCATGAGCCATCAGCAGCTGTGAGCACACTCTTCACTGTTTTAGGATAGAATCACACAGGAAAGTATCACTCCAGATGGGGAAGGTTTATGTATGTCAGCCCTCAACCAATCACTCTGCGAGCGTGTTCCTTCCCATGCTGGTCACTGCCCAGCCTCCAGCAATCCATCCCGGTGGACCTACGCTTGCCATCTTCTTCCACAGTAACATCATGTTCACATTAACATCTTCCACGCTTAACACAGTGACGTCACCCAAACCCGGTGTGTTTGAGTGCTCTCCGCACAAACATTCTGTTAGAGCTGGCATCGCTGAGAAAATTCCCCAGATCCGGTTCCGAAACACAGCTCCCCAACGCACCCGATGTGCACTGTGCAAATTGTGGTGTGCACAGTTGCACATCTGTTCCTCTCTCAGGTTTCTTTCAAGCACCTGTGCTGTAAAGGACAAAGTGGGTAACAATGAGTGAGAAATACCATTGAAAATAGCAGAGCCAAGGTTGGGAGACTTTATTAACTCTTTCTTACTATATTTTCAATGTGCAAAATGAAAAGCCTGTTGAGCATGCGTGAAAAACAAACCTATGTCAAGCCAGATGGAATCCCAGGACCTCCACATATGTGCAGTAATATATGCCTTTATGCTTTTGCAGGTACACATAATGCTATAGCTCCTGTGGTATCACCTGCAGATACTGATTCTCCATCACTCTGTAACCCAAATTCACCCCTTTTAGGGGTAAGTATCAGCACCTCTCAGCGCTCAGAGCAGAAACCAAGGGCCTCCTCCTCGCTCACGGCTTGTAAACAGCAGCTTAACACTGGCAGAACTGCTCTCTCAGATCCTGCCTCACCTCACAGCTCCCCAAGTACTGCACACAATCTGTGCGATAACGTGTGTAGAGATACTGGAGGCAATACATATTCTATTTCCTTTGAGTGCACTTGAGAGTATGGGGAGCTAGAAACATCTCCCACTTCCCTTCTGTCCAACAGGATTTCCTCCATCTCCTGGAGGCTTCTTAACTACACCTGACGTACCCCAGTGTCAGGTGGAGCGAGCCGAACACAGACCCCAGGTCACTGTTTGTGCACAAAGAAAATGGAAATCGCCTCTTGGCTGATGTGAGAAGCTTGCCTCCCCTCCGGGGTACACCACCTCACAGCGACAGCCCGGCGGGCACTCGTGGAAGCTTGGCCGTCCCCGTGGGAATTGCGCCCTGGCACCCTCCAGCCCCACGCGCAGCACCCCCTGCCTCAGGCCTGTCCCCACGCTGGGCCCCACCGCATTCTCAGCCAGGGAAAGGTTCAGGGAGAGGGGAAGCGCCCCTCAGCAGCACAGAGGTGGTGTCTCACCTGGGCAAACTGATCCGTGTGTGGACACCATTGCCACCCAAAACCTGGCCCTCTCTCCTCACTCCTACCCCCTTCTCCTTCCTCCCTGTCCCGCGTGCCCTGCACCAGCAAAGGGCAGGTTCTGACTTCGGTGCCAGCAGGTGTGAACCCAAAAGTCCCCTGTAGCCCCTCATGAGTATAAGAGATTCCACCTAAGCATGAGGAGGAACTTCTTTACTGTGAGAGTGGCAGAGCACTGGAACAGGCTGCCC
>JAOXJM010000019.1:17040648-17055607 GCA_026413425.1 Tringa solitaria | reverse complement strand
TTGGTAACAAAGATCTTCCAGTGGCTCAACAACCATTTAAATGACTGAACTAAAATAAAATAATTAGCAAATGTATTTCAAGCCAATAATCTGCCATAATTCAATAAATACTTGCAACACATAATTTGTAATTTTAATATGTACTGTTTTTAGAAATGGAGCTAGACCATCCATTTCACTATTGTGTATACATGTGACAAAATGTAATAGAACCTCTTTTTTTAATTGCAACCAAGCGATGGATATGGCCTGCAGTACTGCTGCTGGCAAAGGTGTACTGGAAGGAGGAAAGGCCTCACTGCATGTAAAGGCAATCTCTTGGAGTGCTTGACAATGCAGGTTATCTCCTCTTTTGCACATAAAAATAATAAAAGTAATTACTAATAATTAATTAGCAAATAAAAATTAATAAAGAAAAATAACAAATAACAGCGTAGGTTTTTTTGTTGCGGGGTTTTTGGAAGGCATCTGATTGTTTGCTTGTTAAAGAAGGACCAAAGTAATTTCATTGAAAAAAAACTTCGTCTCCATATACTGAATTAAATTGCAAAAGGGCCACTCAGCGATTGCATCCATTACACTGACCAATGTTCGTAAAATGTTGGAGGTGGAAACTTGGTTTGTAATCCAATTCTCCACCCTTGGCTGAGCTGCTTGCAAGGGCAGTACATGAGGTTTTGCTCAGGCCCCCTTGCATGGAGCTTGCTGGAGCGTTAGAGGATAAACAGCATGAAAAGATGACAAGAGGAGTAGAGGTAAAACTAACAAGATCACGGTCACTTAAGCCAGTAAATAGAACATCTTGGAACATCATGTATTCTCTCGTTTGCTTTGTTTGCTTTTCTGGGTTTTCCTTTTTGTTTTAAACAAGTGAGTATCACGTCTATCTGATCACTGCTCTGTCTAGCTGCATAATTAGTTGATTTGTTTAGGCAATGCAGGCAGAGTGCTATGCTGTCAAAGGGATGGTAAGACTCAAATGCACAGTATGTAAACTGGGATTTTGTAAAGAAATGTTAAAATTACATTGCATCTGCTTAAGTATTGTGGAAGGCAAATGGCCAGCAGAGAGATCCGGATACAAGTGGAATAATGAAAAAAATGGGGATTTCTGAATGTGGCTGGTAGAAGGAGAAACATGCAAGAGCTGCATTTTATTTCTGGTAGGGACAGGTGTTTCAATGTATGAAGTGTGAAATTATGTTTTGTAAGATAATGCTAAAACTGAATATTGAACTTCCTAGCCGAGCATTTTCCTTCCTACCCACTCATTAATGCAGAGCTCCTGAGGTGCATCACCCTGTAAAAAGGGGTTTGTAATAAATACACACGGGGAAAGGTGTAAGCAAGCTTGTGGAAGATTACTTCTTTCGTTTCTTAAAATATTTTGTGTTGTGCACATTGTATTTTCAATTGGTTGATGTTAAGATAAATTGATATGATTAATTCAGTTAATAAAAATAACAATTAAATAATCAAACTAATACGATTTTTTCAATGTGTATATTTGAGCCAGTACCTGAATGTTTCCTGTATCAGTTCAGGAATCAAAACTGGTCAACCCAGATGTTGAAATTGCAGAGTAATTTTCATCCTCTGCTGGCGAGGATGTGAACCTGTACATTTACTTTGCATAACACTTCTGGCATGGATACTGTTAATACAATATCAGCTCTCAGAGTTGTTCTGCTTTGATGGAGCAAAAAAGTGACAATGCCTCTCCAGTCTAGTGGTTGCCTTCCCTGGGAAGAAAGTTTTGGTTCCTGCTCTAGGTTATATTTGTTTAGGGAAAGAGATCATGTCAGCAGTGTACCTCTCTTCAGGAGACAGCATAGCTTGAGGTTCACAGATTTCCAAGAGGCGTGAGATCCTGAGCTCAGCTGCCCCCTGGTAGATGAGGAAAGTAGAATGGATTTCTCTAGGCACTGGTGAGAGGTCTCAGTATTGAGCTCTTTTGCAAAAGGGGATGCACATGACCTGACCATAATTACTTATCATGTTGCTCTGTTGTGAATTTGAGCTTTTCTTTTCCATTACTTTTCTAGAAAGTGTCTGAAATCTATTTTAATCCTTTTTCATCAAAATGTAAGTAAAAATGAAGCAAATTATAATTCTGATTTGATTTGAACACAAATTTCTCAGTTTCTCTTGTTATTTTCACAACAAACACAAGTTATTAATATATTTTTAAATACATAAATTTTTTAGTTCTATTTAAGTACCTTGTGAAGCAAATGATTTACAGCAACATGATATTTATGGATTACAATAAAACAATTTACTGATTCATAAAACGTACTTACACTTATTTTGAAGAGTTGAAACATCAGTACTTTTTATACTCAAAGAAACTTAGGCTGTGGAGCCAAAGATGAGCCATAAATAGTTGAAAAGGGAACAATAATTTAACTTGATACATTTGTGCCATGTTGATTATTTTTTCTTGCATTAGAATCTTGTACCTGTGTAGAAACATAAGAGCTCTATAAATATTCAGTCATGTATATTTGTTTTCACTCATGATGTAGGAGTACAAAGTCCCCATATATAATCCATCAACTTGTTTTATGCTTATCTATAGTTCTTTTACACTTTTTCACATCTCTGATTTTTCCCTTCCTGAATTTGAAGACTACCTCTTTTTTTTCAGATTAAACATAGTGTCCAGTCTTGCCTTCAATGAATGTGTTCAAGAAATGATACACCAAATTCTAGTAAATGCAAATTTGTGTTTGAAGCTGCTTGTCCAAATGTGCTGTGTCTTTCAACAGTTATATGCACAAAGCTAGTTTTACTTCTCATTATCAGAATGAAATTATTAGTAGTAGCATGTATGTCAAGTGAATCTCGGTGTCTTATGTGAACCATGTTGGTGGTTCCCATCGTGTTTTCTTCCTCAGAGGCATTCACCTCCAAACTCTAATTGTCCAAACTCATTTGATGGTTACAGGGCAGTCTCCTCACCAAATCTGATGAGTGAGGTCTGTCAGAAGCTACTGAGCCATGTCTTCCCCATCATCTCCTCTGAAGACAAGTAGTGAAAATGGACTTTTCCCCATCAGCAGAAACTTTCAAGATTACACTGATAATTGAGAGATCGAACTGGTTAAAAAAAAATCTATTACAGAATATTAGATGATACTGTCTGGCTTTCTTGATTTTGCAAGGGGATGTGAATTAAGTTAGCTTCCTTTTTACATGATACTTTGTTGAGAAGAATTACAGAGGCCTCTCCCAATTTAAGCCTCTGAATTTTTACTTAGTATAGAGGCAACCTAAATGTCATGTTTCTAAATGGCACTCTTAAAATTACTGTCACTACAAAATTCTTAATTAATGCAAGTGTTCCAACATGAGATATGAGATTATTTTGCAGCTGAAATATTTTTAGATCTGTCTCTTTCAAACTTTTTCTCATGCCTGTGAAGTGGTCATTTCTAATTTGAGAACGTGAATCTGTATTTTACAGTGATCCACTACAGAAGTTTGCTGACACTTAAAGAATCGGTATCTGGCAATTTGCAAGTGGTTTAAGGGTTGGTGGTGTGCAACTGAAACAGTTCAATTGGGAGTCCCTGAACAAAGTGTTGCCTGATACTGAGAGGCTATGGTCTAACAGTTTGGACAGGGAGGGTAAGTTTGAGGAAGACACATTACTTGTGCTATGACACGTGTTGATGCAGAAGCAATCTTGATGAACTGAAATATACCTGTTTTGATGAGCACGCAGGCCAGCATAGACAGATTCAATTTTTTTTTTCAGGAGAAAACTCATTTGTGAACCCTGACTCTTCATTAGCAGTTTTTCCTAGCTGGTAGCTATCTGGGCAGGAGCACCACCCTGCTTTTTCGCCGAGGAATGAGGCTGAAGAAAGGAGGTCTGTGTAAAGATGGGGGGAATGCAAAAGCAATACCAGAGCTCCACTTCTCCACAGAAGAACACTTACTGCTCTTGCCCAAGGTTAAGTGGAAGTCAGGCTTTAATTCTTCCTACTGTAGTTTAATAAGTTTCTCTGCAAGAAAAGCGACTGCAAACATAGATGTATTCAAGAGGTTGTGATAGGGTATTATTGGCTAAAACCAAAGAGACTCATCATTAAATAATATTGCCATATTATATAAATGTCTCTTTGTCCTTTCCTTCCTCCTCTCCCATGTGCAATGAGGGCAACATTACTTCTGTACCTTTATTTCTCAGAAATCTGAGACTTAATTTGTTAATGCAAGTAAAAGAATGTAAATGCAAGTAAATAATAATGTAATGCAAGTAAAATAATGTAAAAACTGTAGACAGAAATTACTGAATGTGTACCAAGAATTAAAAATCTTGTGATGAAATGTACACTTGTTAAATATTAGTTGAAACTTACTGAAAATATAATGAAAATACTGAAAATACTGAAAATATATACATATATCTGTATATATTAGTGTAATATTAATTAGTTAATTTTATAGTCCTTTCCATGGATAGTACTGTGATTTTCTTTTCTAATAATCAAGCCTTTGAGGCACTCAAGCTTTAAACCTAACCAAATGCTGTAACCAAAGCCTTTTGAAAGTAGTAAATTGCTGTTCATTGGCTTCACTGGGCTCTGATCAGGTCCCCCGAGAGCTACATTTATCTAATCATCTGCCTTGTGCGTAGAATCACAACTGAGCAACAAACTGAAAATCTCCACTGCTAAGTGTGTTTAGTTATGAGATAAAACTCATAAAATCTGTTTGAAATCATGCAAGTTTGTAATTTTTAGATACATTCTATGGCTATGTAAGACCTAGTATTGCTGAATTTTATTAATCTGTCTTTGAATTCCTTTTCTGCTACCAGGTAGGAAGTAGCATCAATATTTAAGAAATAACGACAAGGCATATAAATTGGACCTCTAAGTATATGTGGCTAACCTTGAAGTAAAGGACTTCAGCGTTAGTCAGGAAACTGTTAAGCTGAAAGACTCCCAGGTCCACCACTGCTTATAATTTGGGCAAGGAAACTGAGTTTTCAGAACACCAGCCCCTGCCTCATCCCAGACTATCCCTGGCAGGTAGAGAAAGCTTTTCTGCTGCTTCAGCGGGTTACCTAGCTAAGTCAGTGAAAGCTCATTAAGCTTGATATGTTATAAATTAAAAAAGAAGAGCAATTATTGATGAATTTTTCACCTGAGAAAGTGTCACAGCCTTCTACTTAATAATATTTCTGCCCTGCAGCTTCAGCACTTGAAGTGTAGGAGGTGCTGTTAGTACTGTACTGTAGTGTGGCTTTGCAGTCCAAAGGGATAAGCCGTGAAAAGTACCCTGCTTCAGCCTTTCAAGATTCCTTCTTTGTTTTCACTAACATAAGCTAAAAGGTATCAGAGCAGAAATAGAGGAAAATAAAGAATATAAATTAACAAATTCAGAAGAACAGTTTATCTTTTAAAAAAAACCCACAAACAAACCAAACACAACCTTTTGTCTTCCTAAAGCTTTGCAAAATTAAGTACATTCAGATGAGGAAAGTTATGTCCGTACAGAAGGACAACACAACTGCAGAAGTAACCTGTTTGCTAGTGCAAAACCTGCCATTGTAAAGAAGTGGCACTTCACTAGTCATTTTAATGCATTTGTATAAATGTGATCACACAGATAGGTTACAGTAAATTCTAAGTTTGAAAATTTTAAAATAAAAAAATTGTGATCCAAAATCAGGAACCAAAATCATGGAACCACTCCATGATAGATTTGCAACACTTAAACAGAACTTGTTTCACGGAGGATGTTAAATGCAATATTTCTTGTTAAAATATAAGGAAATTCATATTTAATTTGCATGTCTTTCCCAGAAGAAGCATGCTTTCCTCCAGGTGTGTATATGTGTAAGAGAGAGACAGACAGGCAGAATGAAAATGGAGAGCTGGGCAGAAGGGAATATCCTCACTTTCAAGTTGTGAAAAAAAATGGTGATGATTTTTCAGAAAGTTTTCAAGCACAGACACCTGCGCAATCATAAAAAGAATTTGAGTCCCCTGAAGAAAGCCCTCTCTTTTTCATTCTTCTGTCCTTTCCAATCCATCCCAGTAGATATCTGTAAGTTTTCAGGTGTGTCTAGCTTTGATCTCTCTTGCTGAAAGAGTAATATAGTTGCATAGCAAGAGTAAGATAGCATGTCCTATGAGAATCAGTTTCTGACATAGATAATACTAAGCTTAGTACTTGTTACAGTACATTGTAATAAAGTTTTAAAGTACTGTAATTTCTACTAAGATTGTTTTGTTTTGTATAGCACATTGATTTCTCTGTTAGGTGAACTGATGATCCATGAAAGGAAAAGAAATAAAGCTGCTTTTGAAGGTGAGATAAAAAAACCTCAGTATTCATTTCACCAAGCATCTGCTAATCAATCAAAGTATTTAACTAGAGAGGAGCTTTGTGAAAATTTTTACAGTACTTTATTCTCTGAATGTGTAGAGTGAAGTCGTGTCTCAAATGCCTCAGGTTTGGTTTGAAAGATATTTTACAAGTGATTTGAATGAATATCTTTTTCAAAGACCTTCCACTTCATAACATGGCTGATGAGTATTTGTGACTAAATTTCATGAAGTTTTACTGATATGTTTTGCTCTTTTTGTTAAATAATCAGACTTTTGTGATCTCTCTGGAAACTTGGAAAACTTCATCTTAAGCAAATCCCTGACTGCTCTGTTGCCTTAAGTTACAACACCCAGTGCCTTAGAGATGCTGTTTGCTCCACTATGTGGTTTGTGAGACCACAAAAACTTCTGCTGGGTCAATCCAGGTGTACCATAGGGAAATAATAAAGAAAGCAAATCTGAATGGCTTTTTACATAGTTGTCTATACAGCAAATTATGGAGCAAATTATCTAACTTAGAGCTGAAAGTTCCTTCTTTAAGACTCAGCTTTCTTTGGGTTGGATGTTTAAAGTGGAAAATAAAATGCCTGTTAGAATTCATAGTGCCTTACATTATTAAGCTTAGTACAAACATGATTAATTAATACTAAGTAGTTCTTTATCACTGCTTGGGTACGCACTCATTTTGAACAGACTCTTCATCCTATCCAAGATAGCCTGTGGCAATAGATAAACCGCCAAAGCTTCAGCACCATGTTCCATCCAGAGCTGTAAAAACCACCATCTTAATACTGTAAGTTTCAAAAGTATAGTAGATAAATTATGAGTGAAAAGATCACTGAAAGATGGCTATGAATCCAAGTAGTTTTATTTGAGAATACCAAAGTAATAATTAGAGTGATTTTTTTTTATTATTTCTGTATAAAATAATTCTTTAAACTATAGAAAAATGTAGCTTAAAGCTGTTTTTTTATACTTCTTTTTATGACTTTAAGACTTTTTTCACCTAGAGATATTAAACCTCCAAGCCATTCAGAAGTATTTAAAAAGTTTCAGCAATAGTTCAGTGTGATGTGTTGCCAACCTCTGTACCTTCAGTTACTGGCTACTAGCAATCTGTGTACTGAGTTAGCTCCAGAGGAGCAGTAAGCTCTATAGCTGTTTGCTATGGAGCCAAGGTCAGTTCTTGCTTCTGATTATGAGCTCTGAAAGATTTCATAACCCCCAGGCTCTTTTTTCCTCATTCTCAAAAGTTGTATGTCATAGGCTTATCTCTTCCTTGCTTTTTGTCAACGTTTTGTAATAACTTATACAAATCTGGAACTCTGAGATTGTAAGTTTTAAATTTATAACCATCCTCACGGTGGGGGGGATTAACAAAAATAAATAAACAGAGCTAAAAATAATTTGAAACAAAGGGCTACCTCAGTGTTTCAATAGCAGCTCATTCCATTGTCTCATGAAGCTTTTCAGCTCGCTCTTGGTTACATGAATAGTAGGATGTTCTGAACTGGTAGGCAAGGAACGCATTGTATTACTTTCTCTGCACAGGTCACAGAAGGGCAATACAGGGAGTTGCATCTAGTTTTTCTCACCTGAAAGAAAAATATCGTGTAACATGGCCAACAGAATGGTATTTGGAAACATTTTCCTAAA
Organism: Tringa solitaria; assembly: GCA_026413425.1. NCBI lineage: Eukaryota > Metazoa > Chordata > Aves > Charadriiformes > Scolopacidae > Tringa > Tringa solitaria. Next base: position 17,047,601 of record JAOXJM010000019.1, on the reverse strand, counting down.
AGATAATGTCTGATTCATTTCTAAATGAAAAATAAATCATAATATAATAAGAGTTTATCTTACTAACTAATCAGCTTATACTATATAGTGGGCTAAAATCAAAATACAAAACTGGTACAATCTCATCGTCCTTAGCATTCAATCTTATTTTATTACTGAAACCCTGACGCTACCACTTTTGCTGACATTGAACATCAGGAACTCCAGTGTCTTTTGCATAATCACAGTACATAACGATCCTTTAAGCCGCGGATTACTGTAAGATAAAAACACCTGGTTCTGTATTATATTTTATGCTGGCTGGGTGGCTGGTTGTTGTGCAGCTTTGGTTAGCCTTCGTTGCGTAACTGCTCCCTGTGCTGGTGAAACATAAAGGTCAATCTGAAATCAAGCAATGCTTTGCTTAGGAGTGAGCCACAGATACAAGTACGCCTCTTGTGATTATTTTCTAGTTGTTTTCCACTTATTTTCAGGGTTTCTTGGAGACTTTTATTCTCCCAGAACAGTTTTATGAAATATTTCGGTCAATTGCATTGTAAAAGTGTTTGTGGTAATTGTACCTGTGGATAACAGCAGCAGCGATGTATGAATTTAGTGGTCCCTTCTGTATGGTAATTCTAGATTATTGAAAAGGGATCTATCAGAGAAAGAAGGCTATTACATGAATTTAAAAAGCTAAGAGAAATTGGGATGTTTTGCCAGATACCGTACGGATATGGTGAATACCATCCCATGCTAAGCAAAAATACATACAGCCTGGGTAAAACTGAATATTTATAGCACTTAGTAGTCACATTTATTGTAAGATTGAAAATGTGTAAGACATAAATCCCATTGTGGTACACAGGGAATTAGTTGTAAAGACTATTTCATGCAATTTCTGAGCACCAGTTAAATGGTTTTTGCCAGCTCCTCTCTCAAATGATAATCAAGCCTAATGTCTGTAAGTTTGTCTTGGAATAAAGAATTTTAAAATTGGGAATTCTTATACCACACTCAATCCTATGCTACTCTTCCTTTAGCGTGTTTTACAGTTACAGTTAATTATTTGTATTCTCAAATGAGCAATTTGTAAACAAGTATTTTCACAGATAAACGTGAAAGAAAGGGAATTTATAAACTTGGATCATTTGGTGGATACATGAAGCAATCTCTGAAATCTATTTTAATCCATATGCTCTGTGCAAGTCTAGCAAAAACAAAACTTGTGGTTCTGAAATGTTCTGTGGCCATTTAAACTATTATTATTGTTTATGGCATGAACTTTTACCAAGATGAAGGTGTCTGTTGTGTGGCAGGAGGCTGGTGCTAGTGGTGATGGAAGTCGCCTGGAAGTCAATGCTGTGGTGCTGTCCTGGTGGCATGTCTATCCAGTGCACCACATGGGGCCCCCCTGCGGAGGGCTGGAACAGGGAGATAGTTGTGGAGACATTTCTGCCTCTAGTCTTTTAGAAAGTGTAATGAGTCCATGATGAACTGTTGACTGGTTTCTCTGGCTTTCCCAATCAAGATTAGTTGAACAGATCATGTTCTCAAGCAGAGCAAGAGGTCATGCATTGGGTTCAGGCTTTATCAACCTCAGTTTCAGTTCTTTTATTGAACTAGAATAATTTTCTTTGACTATTTGACATTTAGCAGTTATCATAATTTTCTTAAAATCTGTGAAGTATATAGTACCGTCCCCTGGAAATCTGCCATCCAGGTAGATGTATATTTTATGCAACAGGTGGGTTTACTCACCATTTCTATAATAGATTGTAAAGTTATGAGTCTGTCTCTCTACCGTCTGTATAAGGCACTGTTAGCAGCATTCTAGCAGTATTAGAGGGATCCTTTAGAGACTTCTGGAGCAAAATGGTGAAATGTAGTGCCCATTTTATACTATGCAAGTTCCAGCTACTGTCCAGACTTCTTAGCTAACTCTGAAAGAAGACAGAATATGAGGTTGTAAAAATGCATGAAAGTTCACTTCAGGTTGTAAAAGTGGATGAAGGTTTTGATGTTATCTAATTTTTGTTTCTATTTTTGCTTCAGTGCTTTTTTTTCTCTTCTTGTAATTTCATTCCAGCACTGTAATGGTATGAGTACATTTGCAAAGAGCTGCTTACATTTAATATGTTATCTCTTAGATATTTGGGTTTCCATTTGGATAGAAGCCTTAAAAAAATATTGCATTGCTAAAGCAATTCTGATTGGCACCAGACATCAGTTTTAGTTGTATAAACCCACTAATTGGTTTTGACAGGAGTCTGGAGAAGTCTACTGAGTACCACACATGCACACCTTTCAGATATGCCATGAAGAAGCCATAGTGCTATCTTTATCCTAGATGGGTATTCTTGAGAAGGAAGGCACATAATGAAATGTATTAATTACTTTGTCTTCTCTACTGTCTGTGAATATATTGAGTGAATTAAATCAATGAGAGTTTTCTTAGCATTAAGAAGATGTTTACGCATTAAGGGGAAGTTGGTAGCATGATTGAGACCCCTTTTCTAAGCCTCTTTTACCACAGTACATCAACCATTCTGTTTCTTCCTTTTTTTAAAGGTTTTACTGGGACTTAATCATGCTCATAATGATGGTCGGAAACCTTGTCATTATACCGGTTGGAATCACATTCTTCACAGAACAAACAACAACGCCATGGATTATTTTCAATGTGGCATCAGACACTGTTTTTCTATTGGACTTGATCATGAATTTTAGAACTGGGACTGTAAATGAAGACAGCTCTGAAATAATACTGGACCCTAAAATCATTAAGATGAATTACTTAAAAAGCTGGTTTGTGGTTGACTTCATCTCATCAATACCAGTGGATTATATCTTTCTCATTGTAGAAAAAGGAATGGATTCAGAGGTTTACAAGACAGCAAGAGCACTTCGTATTGTGAGATTTACAAAAATCCTCAGCCTGTTACGTTTATTACGCCTTTCAAGACTGATTAGATACATACACCAGTGGGAAGAGGTAAGATTTATATGGTTATAACATAATTTGCTAAGATCTTATTCCTACAAAAAGCTTGTCAGGTCTCTCTGAAGAGTTACACAAGAACCAGAATGGAATAAAGAGTTATCACTCGTCAGTTAGTGTAGTTACATACAGATGCTAGTAGAAAAGCCTTTTTGGAAAAAAAAGCACAGAATAACTATCTTCTTTCTGCTAACAACAAAGACCAAAAGTACATTTGGGATGATCAACACAATAAGCATGGATGGGTTGCTATTGAGAATATTAGAAATTTTAGCAACCACTTGAATCTACATTGGAGTTTGGTGACTAGCACTTGAAATTATGAAGTCAATACTCTTGTAATCACAGAGAAATTAAAATACACGATCATATTTTTCTATTTTAGGAGAAAATGAAACCATTTAGAGTAGATTTCCTAGAATGCTCATTGTTTGAAGGCTGTACGTAAGCTGAATATCTCAAATACTGGCCTTCTTTATAAAAAATGGGTAGTTCAAATTTTGAGTCATTGCCTTCTAAACTGTCTAGTCCACTATTTCCAGATGTGACCTATACTGCCTGCTAATTTGGCATGGTGACATTTCCAGTAAATTATGGCATTCCCTAATTTGGCATGCGTATGGCTAGGAAATGTTTAATGCTTTGGCACATACCACCATGATTCAGTCATTTAATTTCTTGCTTGTCCCCATTTCTGTAGTTATAAATATCATAATATATTTTAAAAGGAAGTGCTAAAAATGCGAGAAAAATAACTGCTGTTTTCTAAACCATTCTTGCAGCAAGTGTAATGAGAATTATTTTGTAAAGTATTTTCATAGAAGCACTATTAAAATAGATTTGCATAAATGTAGTTACCTGCTTTGATAAAGATTTATTTAATTAAATGAATATTGAAGGATGACATGATACCATTTCTGGTGTTTTTTCTGCTGTTTTTCTACAGTATTATATTCACCTTCTTGTTTAACAAAAACCTAAATGCAAAGCCATCTCACAAATAAAATCAGATTATATTTAAAAATGACATGAAGCTGGATGATACTAAGTATAAAAGTCTAATATATTTATATTTGTTTCTCAAAAGACTCCTGAAATAGGTCATTATTTTCTATTACTGTATTTTGTAAATTCTACCTCTTTTTTGCCTCCCTGTAATGTTTTTGACACAGAAATAGAGCGCTGCAGTTTTGTACTCAATTTAACTAAGGCAAATGATTAAGCATATTTTGCAGTTCTACCATAAAGCCGTGCTTTTGTCTCATCTATGCTTTATAGAGAGACAACCTTCTGAAATGCGTTCAATGACACTACTTTCTGGCAGCCTGAGTTAATAGCTTGCCACTATAAAGCCCTACTAAGCAGAGGAATGAATACCTTTCCCCCCTCCTCCCCCTTCTGTCTGTTGGCAAAGATAAACCAGATATTCTAAGTGAAAAATAACTAAATTGGCCACTAAGTGGGACTAGAAGTTACCAGAGGTTGTTGTCCAAACCAGCAATAGCCTGTGTTTGGTCCATTTAATCTTTTGCTAATGGCTGCTTGATTGCATCTTTAGTTCCTCTAGTAAAATTTGTGAAATATTTATTGTATGATACTTTATTTGGCAAGCGTTGAAAAATAAGTGGAGTCCATCTTTTTGTGTATGATCACACATTATAGTGCTCCCTGGATGTTCTCAGGAAGGTGAAAGAGGATCTGAATTTTTTTTTTTTTGGGGGGTGGGAGGTTGAGCCTGCAATAAAGCAGCAAGAAGCTCTTTGCTTTTAAAAAATATTTCTGATGACTGTGAGAACATGTGGGAACAGTGATAAATATGTAGATTGAATCGGGTTCTGGTAAATCCCCAAATTAAATGCATGCAAGGAAAAAGATGGTCTTTTTTGTTTGCTTGTTTAGGGTTTTACAGATACCAGAAATGAAGGCAGTCATGGATTTCATATTTGACTTTTGTTATCACAGTAGTTGATTCTTACTTGGGATTATTATTACTTTGAATGTAGCTTGTGTGCCTGTTCTGGTGATCCATTACCACTTTGGAGAGTTTGTGTGACATAGCTTTGTAATATTTTAAAACAAAAAACTGGGTAGGGATGAACTTTGTTAATCTTTTCTGTATTGTGTGCGTTTGCACATGCACAACAGGGAGCAACTGTTAACTAATTATTATGACACATAACTGGAGCCTGTTCATGATAGGTTAAAAGGATTTAATAGTTTTTGCATATGACATGTTGATTTTAACTGTGGTGCAGATAAATGTGAAATAGTATGTATTTGGATGCAGGATAGTGAGCATATGTCAAAAGTATTGAGAGGACAGCCAGCAAACTCATTCTTCGTATCCTGCCAAGAGGATACTTCATGGAAAACTGATTGATGCACAAACCAGGTTGCATAATAAGGCTCTTAATCCTGTTGAGTTATTTATATGTCCTCCAACAGAAAGGGCAGGTTGAAATTATTTGAGCTTTTCCTTTTTCAGTATCACATACCTGAACATTCGTTGATCAGTATCCTGAACTTTAAGATGAATAGGCAAAAATTGAAGAGATTTTTCATGATACTGGTTCCTTTTGTTCATTTACTTCCATATCATTTAAATAAATTAAAACAAGATCAAGCTGTTAACAGACACAAAGAATAATATTGAGGTACATAATGCATGCATTGCAGAAGCTTTCTCCTTAACTGTTATGAGGGAACAGTGCCTATGGTGCAATATATATTAAATCTGATTGATATATTCATGTCAGTCTGATGTTACTAGCTTATCCAAATGAATGACTCAGTTGAAATGGGAAGAAACACTTCAACCAAGGGACAGGAGATATGGCTGGCAGGAATTAATTTACTGAATTTGCGAATTCACACTGTCCAAAACCTGCTTTTTAGCTATAATATCTAATATTCCAGTACTTTACAACTCAGATGTTGACAAATAGATCATGTACTTATTTAAACAAGATGGTGCACTATAACATAGAAGAAAAAACTTTGTTATTTAAGTTGATGATCGCAGTAATTTCTGACAGTGGGTTTGTTTTGGATTTTCTTATCTTTCTTTTTTTTTTTTTCTTTTTTTTTTTCTTTTTTTTTAGCATAGATTCCTAAAATAATGAACAGAATCTACTGGACCTAATTCTTATTTAGTTTAACTTATTTTATGAGACTGCATGCAACTAGTACGTTATTCTTAGTTAAATATAGATAACTGAACAATTAAAAATAAAATATATGATCAATTAGGAATAAATACATTGTTACATGTCAAAAGATATGCTGCTTTGCTTTATATTTGTCTATGATATAAATTTAAATTTTATCTTTTACAAAAGCTGCTTAAAACCCAGAGTATAATAGGTTTGCTCACAGCTATTCTAATCACAGGACAAGACCTAGCAGTTGTATGAGTAAATAGGAGTGGTACTTCTAAAGCTCTACCTTGGGTCTTTCTTGTTCTGAGATGTCCAATTATGTAGAATTAGAACCAGTTTTGAAGTGACTGAATGCTTATTGCAAGATGTGCACTAAAGGTTATGTTTTGGAAAAAAATCATCTAGTGAAATTTGTGATAATTGTAAATTGCAGCCATGTCTTATTTTGGTTTGACTTGTACTGAAATCTGCTTTTCAATTTGTCAAACTTTATCAAGGGTCATGGAGCCACATAAGTGTTGCTGTCCCTTCTGGCTATTTGCTAAAGCTCAGGTGTTTAATGAAACATATTTCTGAGCGTACCATACAGATGTGTTTTATTCTACTTTTTGCTGGTTTATTTCTAGTAATCTCAGTAGTGCTGATCCAGAAAAGCTCATAAATGCAAGATTTATTGAATGCTACGTCTTACTAAAGTGCTTAAAAATTAAGTAAATGTATAGCAGCTTTGCAAAATCAGGTCCTGCATTAACAGTTTAATGCAGTCTCTCTATCTGCGGTGTTTTAATTCTCGCTGCACTTACTGTCTCGCTTTC
>JAOXJM010000019.1:17027145-17040593 GCA_026413425.1 Tringa solitaria | reverse complement strand
GGTATATGATGTTGGGTCATTTTTGTTGCCTAAATAAAAATATTGTAAAAGAGTGCTTGTTTTTTCCGGACAACAGAAGACAACTCTTCGGTAGCCTGCTGTTTCTGTGGTAGGTATTTCATGTATGTAGAGACTTTTGTCCCCTACAGAAAATCAAACCATTTTTTCTTTCCCCTACAGCCTCATGAAAAGTCAAGGTTTTTTATCTCTCCTATTGATCACTGACTAGGGAATTGTGTGGGAAGAGAAAGCCGATGAGTTAGGTGGGTGAGCTGGTAGTGTTGGATGAAAACATATAACTTTATTGATTGGATTATTAATTTTATTTTATTTTAACAGGGCTGTGTCTACAAGACATGGATTTTTCCTGTCAATGATGGTATTTTAAGTTTAACTTACTGTTTTAAGTAATGATCCCATGGGAATGGGAGGTGACATAATATTTTTTTTTCTTTAATTTTTTAATTAATTCTTAGGAATTAATCCTATCCTCCAAGGAAATAATTTAAAATATATTTTCTAGGCCCTATAAAGTTGTGTCATTAAGTGAAGGGCTGCAAATAAGCACATCAGTATAGGCTGACTGGCATTTTTAAACTAAATTAGTTTAAAGTAGGATGCACTTTCTCATTGCCTATTACAGATGCGTCAATCAAATATGAGTTGTTTAGCTCATGGGGAATGAGGAGAGGAAATTTGTTAAATAACTCCAGGGTAAAGAAGACGTAGGAGAGTCCCACCTTCTCTTACTGGCACAAAGTCTGTGAATTCTGCAACAAAGCCTCTGTATTTGTGTCTTCTGCTTTCCTACAATTAAGAAGACTGAAGTAAGAGAAAATGTTTATTTCCTGCCAATTTCTACAGGAAAATATATAAAAGCAAGTTTTGCGTTCTTTTGGAAAGCTATGCTCGGAAAATGCCCCTTATGGATAAATTAGTGAATTTGTGCCCTCCCACATAAAGCCTACGGCCAGCGGCAGGTTGTGTGGGTCAATGAGAAATATCAGAACCTGAGCTGTTTGGCATTTTTGGGTTTTATTTGTTTGTTTGTTTGTTTTGTTTTTGTTCCCCCCACCCCCCTAAGAATTGTTTCCCAACAGGACAAAGTAAATACACAAACCAGTTATTCATGTTGTTGTTTAGTGTGCAGACACTTGCTTTGGTATGTATGTCTTACAGCACTGACATCCATTCTGTGCTGGGCTGTATCTCACTCTCTCACTCCTGCCAGGTTTGCTGGACCTTCCTCCTTGTTTTCCAGTCTTCTCTAGAGATGAAGCTGTTGACACATGTGCTTGACGTAGGCTGACCAGCTCCACCTCTTGTGTAGTCTAGAGGGAAAAAACTCAAGCTGTTTGCTTGCAGTTTGAATTACAAAATCTAAGAGTGCTCCTTGCTCAACTTAGCTATGGTAGAAGATGAGCTCTCAAGCTTCTTCAGGGCAGACGGTTGCTCAGCCCAGGTCCCCGGAGGGAAGGCATCCCCTCTCTACCTGGGAGTTGTGCTGGCTGTCAGTTCATTACTGGGTAGCATACACAGTGCTGGTATTCCTCCCTAATTCACAGTCATGTTGGCTAATGGATGGTCTGTCTCTATGACAGCAGTTGAGAGCAAGGTATTTTATCTGCAGGCTCTGATCCTACAGAGCCAGATCCCTGACTAATAGCCCTTTTCTTTCTCCACTTAAAATTAGGGAATGTAAAGGCAGTTTCTTTGATACTGTTGAGGCTGTTGATACTATGTCTTGATATTGTAGTTCTAGTTCAGTAAATATAATTTGCTTATGTGGGTAGAAATGAAATGATAGAAAAGATACATAAATAATATGTAAATTCCAAAACAAAGCATTATATAATGTGAAAGAACATATGAATCAAAACATTTTCAAAAGAGCAAAAATCAGTCTCATGATATACAGATATGCAATCCTCAGTGCAGTTAAATAATATTTTTTCTTCTCTGTTATATAACTTAGAAGCTTAGTGTCTGTTTTGCTAAACAGAGCACTTGATACAACCTTACTAAATTGATAGCGTTCCAAATGGGAAATGATAATGGATCTCACTTCATATAAACCTTTTTGTTTGCATGGAACCATCCATATTTTAACATTAGGTGGATAAATTGTGCTCAATTGTGCCAGTGATTTTTCATTTATTTCAATGAAAATTAATTATCTGAGAGAAGTATGTACCATTGCAGCTAAACCATACATGCATGAAATATCACTGATGTAGATGGTGCATATTCTCAAGTTTTTATTTTTCACTTTTTTAAATTCTGTAAAAAGGAAGGAAAATACACATAACCAATAGAGAAAAGTAGAAGGCATTATGATCCATGGTGTCCTAATAATAAAATACTAACTGCCGAAAAAGAACAGCACATTTGTAGAGCCGGCAATTACTGAAATGCAAGCAATACATAGAGTATTGTGTTTTTTAATTTCCTACTTTATGGTCTATGCATAATCACTTTCACGGAAAGAATAATCCATCCCCCTACAGAGTCAATAGGAAGTGTTACGAGCGTAAAGTTTCTCGCTTCATCTTTTTACCCCATTTTTAAGATTGTGCAAACTGAGCTGCCTTTCTTGTGTGCCTACGCCAAGAGAGCAATTGTGAGGCGATAATGATTTCCCTGGGAGATGAACCATGTGGAACACAGCCTGAGATAAATTTCCCTGAACTCAAATGCTGGAGATAATGTTTTCTTCTTTATATGAGTTTTGTCTGCGTCTGTGTTAATGGGCCTGTTGCTGGGAGTCTTGGCTGTATATCCAAGAAGGCGGGTTTATGCCTGCAGTAACATTTCTAGGTGATGCTGGTCAATCAGTTTTAAAAATGATCAAAACTGCATCAACCTGTCTTTGACACTGAAGTGTAAGACAGTTTTTTTAGGATAATTTTTTAAAGTCTAATTTGTTGTTCATTATTTTTTAAGCCATTCTTGAGATAGTTCCTTATTTAGCACTTGCTAGAGCTTGCACGCATTACTCTTGGCTGCAGATTTGGAAAAAAGCCTCTTCTTCCATCCTAATCTTTCAACACAAGCAGAAAGCCCACTTTGCTTTCACAGGGTGGTGGCCTGATGGATACACCCCATGTCAGGCAAGGGGGGTGGTTGAAGATGTTTAGTTCTCGTGAGACAGAGCTGCTGGCTGCTCACCACGTCGTCGTGCTCCCTCCCTGGAGCTGAAGAGCTGTTGGAGAAGGTGATGATGGCCAAAGAGCTGTTTGGGCAGCTCCTGGTCTGGATCATGGTTCACCATTCAGACACTGCAATATTGCAGTGAGCGCACATGTTACAAGCTGTCTTTAGTTCCTTGCAGCGATGAGACAGATGGAGAACCTGTGAATTGGATTTTTCAGTTTTTACCAATGTATTTTAACAAGAATGGCAATTTTAGGTCTTTTTCTTTGCAGGCTAAGGACAATCTATTCAGGCATCTCTGCATTTTCAGCTTTGTATTAATAGTCACCCGTTCATGAAGACGTGTTTACACTTCTAAATTACTCAGCAACAGTAATTTAACAAAGATATTCTCAGCCTGTCACTAATGTCTTGGAAGATCCTACCTCTGAGTTTGCATAATACCAATAGATCTTTGCATGTAAAGAAGTCAGTTGAATAAATACCTTAGATTTGCACACAGATTTTAATGCACCTTGGTATTCTCTTTATGTAGTGGCTAGGGCAAATCATCTTTAGAGATTGTTAGGCATACGTTATGCCCATTTTTTTCTGTATTAAAAGGACCTACTTTTAATATCGTTTTTTAGAAGACAAATTTGAAGACCAGGACTGAAATGATGCAGAATTCATCACATGTCAGTGGGTTGAGGATCACGTTCTGACTTTGATCCAATTTGACTGCCTTCTAATACAATAAAATACCTGGGACACTACCTCTTTAAGTAGGTTTCTGTTGTTATGGCTCCCATTGAGGACAATGGAATAGTGTTTTAATAGTTTATTAGGAACAAGGTTCTGCTTTATAAGCATAAAATGGCCTGATTTAACCACTTAGGGAGTAAGATGCAATTGTATAAACCTATTTAGAGAGGGCTGAGGAACTGAGATGGCAGTGTAGAAATGGTTTTTGCAGCTGCAAGTTATATTTAAGGAGTTATTTCTAACCTGAATCTCATGGAGTTTATTCCAAATAACCATGACATTATCCCACATGCGTAATATATGATTTAAATATAGTTGTGACCTGAAAAGAACAAGAAAATAACCTAATTCAGGGGTTGTCAGAGCTGTGCTTCTTGCTTCCAAGCAGAAATGAAGGCTGTGATTGAACTGTTAGTATCTCCTCACCATACTGCACTGGGAAGATGCTCTCATTCTCACCATTTTCATCTTTCTTAATCCAGACATATACTTTACCATAGCCTTTCCATGTGTCTAGGCTCATAGTATTTTCCTCTTTGTAACTTAATGTTATCTTAAAACAGCTCTTTTTCCCCCCAGCTTTCAGAACTAATAGCATCAAGTTTAACTATACATCTGCTTATCGTGGTACAGAGTCTTGCAGTTGCACTGGCTTTCTCTCCAGTAAATGTGGCAACTTGTTATTGATCTGGCAGGAGCTGCTGCCATGCAGTATATTCCGTGCCATTTCAACCTCAGTTTTGTGTGACAAAATGCCATGCAACATTGGAGATTCTGCTTTGCATCCAAGTGGGCACTCCTTGGTGAGGAGCTGTGACAGCAGAGCCCTGTATGACATGTGTATATTCTCCCTGTACAGAATTATGATATTAATTACGATATAACTGCTGTAATCTTTGCCAGAGCCATGGGCCCTGTACAGTTGGGCTGCCTGTAGAAGAGAAGAAACAGAGGAGTATCCAAAAAAAAAAAGTGAGAAAATAACGGTAATTCAAACAAATGTGCATGTATCCACGCCTCTCTATATATCTCTGAAAAGAAACCAAAGCAAATGGTACTATCTACAATTGTTATTCTCTATGCATCGTATGATCAGTTTACCTTAAGTGACCAAAAATATTCAAAGACTTATAACAAAATTTAGTATCCACTAAAAAATGTGTTTTCCTGCTGAGTTGATGCATCTGTTCATACTTTTAAGAAAGCGAAATACAAGATTTATGGCCAAAATCTCAACCAGGAGAGAATATTCCTATGTGTAATTTAAAATGAATGCATTTTTAAGAATACCTTCCTGTGCGATTTCTAAAGCATCTTATTGAAAAAGGTATAGTAGTTCTCTTCAGGGTGATCAATTCTTCCCTCAACAAAAGACATGAGTTATGTCTTCATCTATCTCAAAATGACTGGCCATCCCACATGAGAATTGTTTTCCAGCTAGGGAAATTTAATGTCAGATATGTTTTAACAAGGAAATGGAAGAAAAACTGAAATTTCAACAGGCAAGGGATAGCTTCTAGAACTGCTGCATTATTTTGATCACCAGAAAGTTTTAAGATAAAGTAACTTATATTTTTCTTGCAGAGACTTTCTGATGGACTAAGAGAAACACTGGTTTTCCTTCAGCATCAATCATATAAACACTCTTTTCCTCATCACTTATTTGTTTTGCCTATGGCAAAACCAACCTGTACTGTAAATGTGGTTTTCTCTTTGTCATTTTTATTATGTGACAGTTGTAGTATCTTAATATACAGCTTAGCCCTATCTGGATTTTTATTTGCTTTTCTGTTATTGTTTACATTTCACAAATATGTATGTTTATTGATCTTTTAAAAGTAATTTTAAAAACTAAGTCTGTTTATTGGGGCATAGTAACTGCCAGGCACTGGAAATGAAGGTGTCAAAATACTTTGCATTAATAGAATTAATCAACACTGTAACTTTTTTATCAAAGTAAATACATGAAGAGATAGCTTATTTTTAAAATAATTATAAAACAAATTCCAGTAGATCTTCACATGCTTTTTTTTTTCCTTTTTATTCCCATTGTGTTTTCCTGTGGAAGCTAATGAAAATAAGTAATCAACACAAGATTTTTACATATACTCTTTTTCTGTTTGTTAACATAATGGATTGACTCACTAGTTCAACTGATGTTGAACAGTTGAGTTTTTATTTGATGTACAAGCATTTATTTTTTTTCTTACCTCAGCAGGGTGTTTAGTATTAGTAACATTTGACAGCAGCTATACTGGATGCTTTCCTGTGACACAGCAATTCCCATGCTGTCTGCTTCAGCCAATTACTAGTGCTCTTCAGGGTGAGAAAGTAATTTTGACAACTTTGGATCTTGCCTTTGGGAAACTCACTCTCCCCCTATTTAGATGTGTATGGATCCTTTGTTTAAAGTGAACTGAATAACAGATGAAGACATGAACTCGTCAGCTACATGGTAATTTTAAAACTACATGTGTCTGCATTGAACAACCTAGTTAGAACTAAGAATTGAAAACCATTGTGACAGTATAAATTTTGGGTATTATTTTTTACTGAGAAATCTGAACATCTTTTTATTTAACGTTAGCCCAGTACTGGTCTGTTATCTGTGCACTGCAAAACAATTCCCCACCAATAAAAAAAAAATACAACTTTTTGCTTAGTCATGGAAGAGGTATAGTTTGAGACATTTGAGGCTTGAATACCGTTATTATTATATATGTTTGAGGAGTCTCATTTTCCTTTAGTTCTCCTTTTTTAATCTTTTGACAGTAAGCTTTTTGGAGGAGCAATGCACCTCTAGCTCTATGTTCCAGTGCTAAATATACTCAAAATTTATAATACTATATTAATCATTATGCATGCTAAAGCTAGGGAAAAGGAGAGGAGGGGAAAAAAAAGGTCTGACAAGAGAAGGGGCAAGCAACCTTGTACCCGTAAGTGACTTTTCTTCTCTATGACTGGTGCTACTCTCTAGAAAACCAGTATCAAAAAGCTCATCTGTGATTCTTTCCTTGACTAACATTTTAGTTTAAGTTATGTAAAAATTATACAAGTAATGTGGTAGTAACACAGACCTGTTTGAATTGCATCCACTACCCTGGCATCCAGTTTATGTCTGGAAGCTGAGAACTCCGTTTGTTTCACCCCTGACTGTGTTCCTGTCATTACAAATTCTCAGCAGAATCAGTCTGATGAAAAGGAAACAAGACTGGTGGCACCTCAAAAGACACTGTCTCTCTGAATTCCTGAGACAAAGTATAGAGAAAGTATATTCAATTTTACCTCTTCTTAATCTGCTAAAGAGTGCTTATATTAATCTGATGTGTGAATATTTTTTTATATTTTCATATTTGTTATTACGGAAAGAATGGCTCATCTTCATGGAAATCATAACTATGTCTGGTCAGTTTAGGCAGTTTAGAACACTGAGGAAACTTATACCAAAAATCACAATGCCTGATATTTTCTCTCAAGACTTCTTGAAGACTTACTAGCCTTCAACTAGCCTTAGCTTAGTTTTGCCTCCATTTTCTGTAAAAGCCATCATTTTTTAATCTATGTTTATGTTTTGGGTCTCCAGTTTGACTGGCATCTCCAGGTTTGCATTAATATTATTATCCTATAATAATTGAATTAATTAGTAAATTAAGAAGGAATATTCCTGCTTGTCATCAAGCCAGTTCAACTGCCATGTTCTAATTCTTGGATGTCTATGAATCTTTGGTCATCTAGGCTGCTTAGGGCTGTTTGGGAGAGGTGTAGAAGCAGGTTTCCAGCTACCTAGATGACTTTAGTAAGGTCGGACACACACAGATCCCACGGGTAGGCTGCAGCCGAGCTGGGCGGTTGTGATCTGTCTACTTGGGAATGAAGTGTTGGAAGTGCAGTATTTGCACCTTTTCCACTCTCTGTTTGCATGTACGTAGCATTTTGCATGTGCAGTACTCCAGTTGATTAGCAGAGTAGGTAGATACTATATTGAGGCCTGACATTGTTCTTTTCACTGGGTGATTTATACTTCAAAATCTGATTTAGGAATACAGAGATATAAAACAGTTAAATATTTTTTAGCATTTTCACATTTCTGATGTTATACAAAGATAAAGTTTATCAAACTGTAGTTTATTTTTAAATTGAGCTACAAATATACTCGAGTGACCTCCAGCTGCTTTTTCACACTGAGAAATATGCCTCTAGACATTTTTCCTCCAACTTCTTTTCAGTCCCCCACCTCTCCCTTTGTCTCGTGTAAGCATCTTGGGAAGATAGCAAGCCTGTGCTCTGTGCTCGCAGGCCATGGCTGTGGAGGGTCAGAGTCTGTTACTGAATTCATAGCTCCGAGTCCCTCCAGTCTGTTTCCATAGCTGAAGATGCAAAACACGAGATGTTTTAGTGACAGTTTTACTTAGACTAGTACAAATAAGCATACCAAGAAAACATATGCTTCTGTTTCTTTTTTTTTACAGTTGGAAACAAAAGAGAGAAAACCAGTTTTCTAAACTTGTCATATGTGCTGAGTTGAACAGAGTATTTTTGCAAGCCATCCCAGATGAAAGCTATAGAATGTAGTGTTGTTCCAATCATTAAGTTTAGCCCCCATTAAAAATTTTCACCTCTAGTAGCAGTGCTTTATTTTATAAAAGGAGACAAACGCGAGAGAGTCCACAATATCATCCACAAGTGTCTTGAAGGAAGGATGCAGGAGACCGGGAATCCCTTCCCTCCTTGGTGGGAAGGGCTTCAGGCAGGGTTGGCGTAGGGCAAGGTTTGCACCGGCACACTGCCTTACCTGACCTGATGTGATTCCTTGTGCTGGACTGAGCACCTAATGGCGTGCGTGGCTCTGCCCTTGTGGTGGGAGCACTCATACCGACAGAGAGGCAGCGTGGGTATGTGTGGGGTTTGTGGAATGACTGTTTCATGACACACACATAGGAAGGGCAATGCCTCAGCCCTGACATTTCCCATCGACTAGCTGTCAGCAGATCCACGCTCCCCGTTATGACTCTTTGCAGCACCATCTGAAGTGTCCATCTCTTTCCAAAAACTGGGCAGGAAGCCCAGGCACCCATTAAGCACTGGAGGGAAAACACTTCAAAATATGCTACGTAGGGGCCTTAGGCTTGGCTATTAGAGCTACTGTCAAACTTCTACCCAGTGATAATGTAGAGAATTTACTTGTCTACAGAAGAAATAAGATGTACGACCTGGTGAGAATGAAAAGGTGAAGCTCATTTAGTTCTACCTCATAATATTTTGAATTCAGTGATCCAGTCAGTTCATCTCAACTGAATTCAGTGAGACTACACCAGTGAAAACTAGAGAATTTTCCGTGTTACTGATGGAAACCTTGGAGTGTCCTCAAGACTTACGTTGCTGACCCATTTCATTCATTTGCAAGAGGAAAAATAGATATGTCTGCTGAAAAGTTCTTTTTAAATGCAGAACAGAAGAAGAAATCTAACCTTTCTGAACTTTTCTTTTTAAGTTACTCTTGTGTTTAAGTGTAAAGCATGTAACTAGCATAGTCTGTTTCAGATCTCAGACTGTGCTAGAGCTTTGCAGGAATACTGCTAGCATTCAGTTACTTTAGATTATGTTCTCAGAGTATTTCTAAAGTAGCAGGCAAAGAATGATTAGGTAGGATTCTACCTCTTCACAATGTTTTCTATGGCGGAACAAGTATTTGTATTTGAAAAAGAGAGTTATGTATTCTGTTATGCGCTTTGAAAGAATTATTATCGATTTCTTGGATATGGGGAGAAGAGTTCATCAGCTCACAGGTGTTGTTTGATGAATACTACTATGTAGGAGAACAAAATCAATTATAATAACTCTTAAATAGAAACATATCAAAATTACCAGATGATTTGACCCATTACTAGACTTTCAATCTTACAGTTACTATTCCTAGTGTAGAAAAAATATTATTTCCACCAATTAATAAAGCCCATTTTACTAAGCCTTTTATCCTTAAGTGCTCAATGTGAAGTTTTATGATAAAGTACAAAACCGCAAATCTCTGTAGGAGCTTGGTGACTTATCTATCTGTTGGTTGAAAGTGTGATGAGATAAACTATTGGTAATTGAAAGATCATAAAAGGTGGTCTAACATTGACACAGATCTGCTGCCCTGACAACTAATCAGTATAAGAACAAACAGTAAGCCAAAATCACTCAGAAAAATGGGGTATTATGTTCAAAAGGCTAAGGTAAAAATCTGCATACATTCAGAGCAATGCCTGACATGGCCTGTCTTTTTATTTTATACTGTTCTTCAAAATGTATTTCTACCCTAAATTATTACTTTGTAATTCATAGTGTGGTCTTCACTAGCATGTAAAAATAGTAATGCCTTTAGTAATGGTAAGTGCACCAGGATCAGTAAAGACTGCTATTCTATCTGTCGTAAATTAATGTCTTTCACTATTTACAATTTCATCCACTGAAATCCAGTGTCAGATCAGTTTCTATTGCATGGTGATTATACATCTTTCCTGTGACCTCGGGCAATTTTGTCTGTACCATGTATCATCAACATCTTTTAAGGTTTTGTTTTCCCCCAAAATGACATCAGTTCAGTGTTTCTGATTTGCTGTATCTTTCCTTGATTCCCTGAAGGACTGTGAGGTATGAGTTACCTCAAAGTGGGCTTTCAAACCTGAGATTTCTAAAATCAGTAGACAGCTGAAGATTCCCCTGCCTTCACAGATGCTTGTTTGCTGTGGTGTCCTTGGTGTATAAAAATACATTGTAAGGTACAAGGTTATATTGTCCTGTCTCAGCCAATTCCTAGACAGTCAGCACTTTTTAAATTGGGAACCAGTTTGGGTTTGGCGTTCTCAGGGTAATGCAGATAGGCTTATAACCTTGACATAGTTGATAGCAATCCAGAATGATATTTAATATATACCAATGCTTACATCTAATTGTTGTTAGTGATTTCCCATGTCCTATAGCAGCATTCTTCAGCAAAGTGTTACAAATTTGCTTTATTGTATGCCTTTTAGGTATGCCAAGGATAAGTGGTTGTGAGACTCGGCGGTGGCCAAAAGGGATTGCTAAAATGTTCTTTTTCTTTGTAGTGCAGATTAGCTATCACAGATCCTTGATCCATCACTATTCACATGTCTATATCCTTTTATCCTGTTTATTTCTGTAAGATAAATGGGATTACAGCATTCTCTATACCTAACAGGGAGCAGGTCTTTAAGAACTTGAATAGGCTGTTAGAGACAAGCCCTTTTTGATGCTCTGCTGGTCTTGCTCCCTTGTGACCATACAAAGCCCAGTGTTAAATGTTCCGTGCATCTACTACGGATTTGAGATTGCTTCCGTTCTTAGGCAGATAGATTTATACTCTGTTCCATTTAAGTGTAGCTTGTAGGGAACTGCTGTGTGCTTCACAGATCACCTATTCCTTTCTGTTAATATTTCTGTGATCACTGTCTAATACTAGCCAATTGAATATTGTTTCTTAAGTCTTATTTCTCAAACTACCTAGAACTGATTTATTTGATTTTTATTTTTTTTCCTCCAGAAGTAGTATGTAACACGAATTGTCTTATTTTGGTATAGTTTCTTATGACTTGTTAAAGACCTTTTAAAGAAACGTAAGTTTTATTGAAGTTGTGAAATACTCACTTCTGCTGGGGAGCATTGTTCTTTCCTACAGTCTCCATCTTGGAACATTTGACAGACTCTTAGGTTCCAGGACTAAAATATGGAATACTTTGAAGACAGTCTGAAGGCTTGAATGTGAATCTAGTAAATTCTAAAGAGAAGGCAGACTTCATGTGCTTTTAGTAACCTGTATTTCTGAGGAGACATATCACCATCCATGTACTGTTTCAAAAAGAGCTTTTTCAGAGTTTTGCAACACAAGCAAAGTTTTTTTCGGTCTGAGTTCTTTTTTTCTTCATAATGTCTTCAATTCAGAGATTGTCTGTATACAAGATACAATTATGAGAGAATCCCATGAGCAAGTTTATAGGGAAGGACAGGACACTGGGAAACTCCCAGTGGGTCTGTCTGCTGTAACACTTCCCACTAGAGTGGAGAATTCCAGGTTTTCCTTGAAGATGCTTCATGATACGAATTTTCCTTTTCAGTTCCATGAGTGATATAAAAACAATAAAAAAAAGTAACTGTACTGGATAGCTGTAAGGCCAGTGAGCTTCAATTTCTTGGAAAAACATATTTATAATTAATAACATTTTTGATCTGCTGTGAGTGGCATGTTCCATGTACATAACTTGTTCAGGCCTGGATCTTAGTTTGTCCACGTTTTTATTTTCTTTGGGAGAAGGCAGTAGGGAGGTTAATGTAATCAACAAAAGGAAAATTCCACTGAAAGACTATTAAATATTCCTTACCCATTAGTAGGGATTTTCTTTTCTTGTTCTGCTATTTTTATGCACCGTAGACAATTCCAGTAACAGCAGTAGCAATGTCTGACCTTGTGTTGTAACACACCCAAGTGACATGCCAATCTTGCCTTCGTTTTGGCAGTGATAAGTTAAGGCTCTGGAATAATTAGAGCTGGCATTTTCTGCAAATATGAGCTTTCAACAGAGGATTCCAATTCATGGTTGCCAAAAATAATAATAATAATTTTAAAAAAAGAAAGTGTGATGCTACCAATGACAGCTTTTTAGTGAAGAAAAACCTCTGATAATATTTTTCATCAAAGCTGGGAGAGGGGCGAGTATAAGATAGAGATGCCAAAAAGAATAATGTTCAGTAAATGAGATAAGTCATCTAGAGCACAGGAGAATCAGATAAAGTCCCTGCCTGGCTACGCTTCTATACTCCCTAGTGAGTGGTCTGAATTATCAGATGACTATCTACTTACCTTTTGATCTGTTGAAGCAGTTCCATTTTGTTCACTAGGCAACTACTTAGAAAATTCATCTATTCCTTATCTCATATAAGTGATCTGGCCTCCAGGCTGTGCAGTGAGAAATGCCTCCCTATTTTTTTTTTTTGCAATAATGTCTTGGACCTGTTACAGTGCACATAGAAAATGTGTTTTGTTTGAAGCTGTAGAGGTATGAGGAGAACCTTTCCTGCTTGTTCCTAGAGATAAACAGATGTTTAGTCTGCATTTTATTCCAAAATTTAGGTATCAAATTGAAACTAGTATGTTTAATAATTTTTTTGCACTGGTTTTTCCGTCTTCTTTCCATTGAAAATTAACATTGCTCCATTTGCCTTCCTGAGCCTTGACAGAAGAGGTGGAAGGAGTTGCTTTTAAAGTGTCAGTGCTGGCAGCTCATGAAAAGATAATATTAACAGTGCAGCAAGACAGCTGCTCATTGCTGAGAAAATGGTCAATGCCAATGCACTGTAATAATTCTGTTTCTCTCTATCATTTGTGAACTCTGTAAAGTGACCAGGCTTTTTCATATATTTTGTAATGGAATGTTTGCTTACTAATAGCCCTTCATATCTAAGCAAATTGATGTCCAGATAAATTTAATTATTGTATTTTCAGAAGTGTTCTCATTTCCATTGAGTTTGATATCATTTGATTGCTGGTACAAAAG
>JAOXJM010000019.1:16995041-17027045 GCA_026413425.1 Tringa solitaria | reverse complement strand
GGTACAAAAGACATATAGAGTACATTTATAACTCTGGAAAGTCAGGAAAGAGTCCATTTGCTTTTTTCAGCCTGCAGTTGGGAAAAATGAATCAGGAGACTTGCTTCAACTGCAATTATTGGGAAATATGTCTTTTGTCATAAAAAGAACAGGACACAGAACCACCATCCTTATAGAAGCTTTGACTGTTCTGTTTTCCTCCCCTCCTCCGCCCAGTTATTGCCGCCTTTTCTCAATTTTTCCCCCCTTATAGGAGACAATGTCTTGTTAGTACAAACTCATTTTTGTCATTTTTGAGCTCAAAGGTAATTTTTTTAGCTTGGAAAAATAAGTAAGTGGAATCTGTTTATCTTTATTTACCTACAGGTAGGAGACATATCTGTTGTGTGTGTTCATGTAGATCGAGAGTACAATCTAATAATGAGGAAAGACAATATAGGAAGAGTTAATTAATGACTCTTTAATATTGATTGGTTTCCCAATTCAGATTTCTGATTATTTATTAGTCCAGTACACTCAGAATGAAGTTATTCACTTTCACCTCTCAAAGCCATTGTTTGTTTTTTTTATTTAGAAGGTGACATAAAAACCTCAATGAATGTAAGATCACAATTTTATATGTTCAGT
Organism: Tringa solitaria; assembly: GCA_026413425.1. Taxonomy (NCBI): domain Eukaryota; kingdom Metazoa; phylum Chordata; class Aves; order Charadriiformes; family Scolopacidae; genus Tringa; species Tringa solitaria. The sequence continues at coordinate 17,026,418 of JAOXJM010000019.1, read as the reverse complement.
ATGTGGCTTTAAGAGATGGCAGCTATAGTTGCGTGACAATCTCTTCTTCACCAATTCTGTTTTGTGAAGGATTTTATGATTTTGACATCTTTCCTTGCTTGAATAAAGAACAAAATATGACAATGTCAAATTTACCAACAAGAAGAATCAAGAATTAAGAATCTTCAATTAACCTAGAATATTTTAGTTTGACAAAACAAAAACATTTTATTTCACATTTATTTTTCATTTGCATTATGTAACATACAGTTGTTACAATTTTAGTTTTAATTGAGAGACGGGATATTTCAATATTTTAAACCCCTTAACTTTCTTCTTGCTCCTCCTCCAGAAAATGTTGGAAGATGTGGTGTTCTTTCATTTCCAAAAAAATGTGTTTCCCAATGTGAAATATTATTTTAATTTTTTCTCAGATCTACTACTGAGTCACATAAAACCATAACAGATTTTTATGCAGACTAAGATTGGTGACCATACATTTGCTGAAATATAATGACTCATTTTCAGGAACAGATAAAACTGTTATACTGCCTGGAACACTTTTGATGCTGTCTGGCTTTTACTTTTCAATTACAGCATACATTATTTAATACTTTTCTCATCTTAAGGTCTATATACCTTCTCTGCTATTTGCAACAGTAAAAAGCTAATAGTATGGAAAGCACAGAAATTATCATGGAAGTGATGTTTAGGGAGAACTTGTGATACCTAATATTTATGCCATTAATTGTGCCGAGGAATTTGTTTTAGAAAAGGATTGGTTCAGAACATCCTAAAAGCTGTGTCCCCAAATGCATACATTCACCTTGGCCCAGATATGGTTGGGTAAATAATATAAAACACAGAGGCCAAAGTACTGTAGGATTTTGCCTAGGATTCGATACAGTCTGTGCCATGGTGGTCCAGACATATGTCCTGTGAGTTGGAAGCAGGTCTTTCAGCCTGAAACAGGCCCATGTCCATCATAGTGATGTAATCAATTTACAAAACTGTTATATAAAAGCTAGTTATATTGTTATTAAAACTAGTGCCGCTAATAGTTGCTTATGAATTCTGTGAAGCGCTGAATCCCAATGTTTTTTGAGAAGACCCTCCCAAGTTGTCTTCAGAGAACTAGGAGAAGAAGTAGACAGCATTTATTTAAAATACTCAAGCTGTTTCAAGTTGAAAGTCTGCATTAAACTGTATGGGCTGTTGCAAAACCTTACATATCTTGACACTTGATTATCACCTTCAAAGAACCTAAGGAAATAGGCAGCAGTTTAGTGGGACTTTATCCCTCATAAACTTATACGGCAGTTTAGGTTTTATATCAAGTCCATAACCACTCTGAATTTTATTTCATTAAAAGTGGCAACAGCCCTGTCACCCCATGACTGTACGGTATTTCTGGAATGTGCTTATGTGTGCTCTCTGCTCTGTTGTTAGTTTTGACTTGATTGCAAATAACACTGAAAATGTTGTAAAGGTGGAAAATTAAGGTATGTGTTCAGTTAAGATTAAATGATGCATTTATTAACCCACCTTGCTTTAAATTAAGTCAGTTTCTACTTTCCTACATTTTGCTTGACCCTAGAGATTCCATCATCTAGGTATTATTTTAGATAGTCCTTTAAATTGCATTTGTGCACACTTTATCTGTGTGTAACAGGAGGTCACACTATTGGGTGAGCAAACTGTCATTGTATAGGAGCTAAATTGTCTGAAAGAAAATGCCTTAGGAAAAGAGTAGTGCTTCAAAGATGTACATACATAAACAGAAGTATTCCACAGGCTCCTGTCCTGCATCTATCCAGGTCAGGTAAATGCTGTAGGTGTAGGTAATCCTACCTTCAGACAGTCTGATCTCTTGGAGTGCTTCCAGCCCATGCTTCTAGGGGCCTAATGAGAATCGTGTCCTCAGCCTGAGCTTTCATTTTATCTCTTTATCTCTCTTTGCTGTTAATCCAAGGTTGGTTTTGAATCCTTATGCTTTTACTGTTTCAGATTTTGTTGTTTCGTTATTATAGCAGGAATAAGAATTTTACTGGTTTTATGCCATTCTGTTCTTTTGTTTTGTTTTGTTTTTGTTTTTTTCCATTTTCCTTTTTTCACTCTACTCTCTCATTCACTTTCACCAGGATGCCCATTGCACTGGAAGGTAGACGCTACTGTTGGCTCATCTTTTTGGTACCATTTTCCACAAGCTCCACTGACCTCTCTTTGCCGTGAGGCTGTGGGCTGTGGGACAGGGTAGAAGCATATGGTCTTTGACGTACAGCTGATAAAAGTCAGTGAGAGAGGGTAAGCCTCTTTGACTGTGTCTGTAAAGAGTTTTTGTAAAATGGACCAATAACTGGTTGTAAGATCTTTTTTAGGAGTTCAATATGCATTTAACATTGAGCTCCATTCACTTCTCTATTAAGCTGCTAAACTAATCCTGAAACACAGAAAAGATTGATATTTTCTAATTAATAAAATGGAAGCTATTCATGAAGATAGCAACATGAAAGCTTTGGGGAAAACGCGTTGTCCTGATTTCTCCACAGTAAGAAATTTGTTATTGTTAGACATTTAATATATAAGGCCAAATTTTGTCACATACATTACTTGGGTCATGAACTTAATAATTCATCAGTTTTCCAATAAATAGAATAAAATCTATATGTTTTGGTCTTGTGAAGGAGGAAGTAAAATGGGTATGAATAAGCTGAACATACTCATTATTACTTTCATAGAAGTAAGTAAAAAAGTTACATTAGCTCATTAAGAGACATTGGAGAGAATCCTATTATCTAGTTTTAGTATTACCTAAACAGAATCTAAGCCCCCAAATGATGATATTCTAGTCTAATAAAGGATTTAAATACTGTATCACAAGACTGCAAGATGAAAAAAAAGCTAATATCACAAGCAGTACAGTTAAATTGCCAGAGCAGGCAACAAAGACTTGCTTCAGTTTTCATATTATAATGGCTAATGTAATCTATGCCCTTGTCTTGGCTAAGTAGGACAAAGACATTCACATCTTATACAATCCATTGACAAGTTCTTAAGAAATCTTGTATCAAATGGCGTTCTATATTTGTTCATTAATTGCACTATAGTGCTACCTGAAATACTTTATTTTGATGTTGGAAGTCACATTATTTCATATGCAGCAGGAGCCTGCCCAAGGTTGTTAGCAGCTAGAGAGGCAAATGGAGGGTATCCTATTGGCCTATTTAGTTCACCATAAGGGAATTTTTCAACACATCCAAATTTTTCCCCTAATATACTTATGATATTTCTATTTATATACAGTATTACAAGCTAGAATAAATGTATTGGGGATATTAAAAATTACTAATTACAGGCAAACCTAAAGAAACCAAGCATAATTATAAAGCAGTACAGAACAATTAACAGAAAACATATCCCAGTGTACTAGCAGCTGAAATACATGCTTCCTGATAATTTTACTTGTAGAGTCAATGGAATGGCACAGATAAGGCTTACTGCCTCTCAGTGGAAATAGAGAAATTATGTACTAATTGTATGCACATTTTTAATAAGGAATAAGAAGCACAAGGTCAGATTCCGCAACAGCTTTGAAGGAGCAGCACCAGTAATTCACTCCATGTCAGTTATTTTTTTTCCACCAATATTCTGCTCTACTAGCCTGTCAGAAAAATGTAGACTTCTGTTTTTCTAGACTAACAACAAAAGAAACAAAATGAATATGTCTGTGACTGTTCACTTATTTTCAAGCCAGGAACTATTGTGTTTTTCTTAGAAGAGAGAGGAAAAAGCAAAAGGAGGTATTCTGTACGTGAAAGACTTTTGTTAGATTAGTCTAAAACATATCTAATCTATGGCACATTAGAATTTACAAAATTAAGCTGCTGTTATTTTTTCTAACTATTCAAATTGTATAGGCTCCAATTAGAATGCATCAATACATAAATTTGATCTCAGAATTTTGCTGAATGCTCTCACTTTTTGTAGTGTATGCACTAAGTTTACTTTTATTAATCGATATTACAAAGCACATGTGAATTTTTACTATTAGTCTTTGTTTTGCACTTACTACTGGCAGTTTTTGAACAGCAAATACATGATTCTAAAATGTGCGCTATTCTATTCTGAGAAAGGAAACGGTTTTATCATTTTGAAAGTAGCCATAGGTAGTCTTCTAGACAATGTTGAGTTATCATTGAAATAGACAAGGAATATGTTTGTACGTATCAAGGAAAAAAGTTGCACAAGAGAGAACCTTGTGTGGTGTCCATCTGCTTTCCTCTGCCTGAGACAAGCCCAAACTTCTCTTCCAGCCATAGTTACGGCATTCACAGTGATTTATTAGCAGTAGCATAGATTTCCAGGTTACAGAGCTATAAATTGTCTTTCATCCCTACCGTTGTGTTTTCATATTGTAGTCTGTTACTACCTTGGATACATTTTATTAGAAACTTTTTTCATGTGGAATAATTCATGGGTTCTTTATTGCTTCCTCAAGTAAATGTAGCTGATTCTAGAAATGCTAATTTCCTCATTTATAAATGGTTCCAGAAATGCTAGTTTCCTTATTTAATGCCTGACTGTGCTTGGTTACACTACAGTACAAATTTGGAGTTACTGAGATACACAACTAATAGATGAGATGGGACCTGCTGCTATTTGAAGAATAGTCTCTTTAGAAGCAGGTCTGGTCGCTCAACAATTCTGACACAGAGATTAGTCAATTTTTCCTGTAGATGAGCATTAACCAGTCAAAACTAATTTTCCCTGATCACTATTTACATGGCATTTTTCCAAATTTATTGAGTAGAAACTGTTCGCTGGATTATTTCTGAAAGCAATTATTCATCTGCTGGAATGGAAAGCGAAGCTGGTCTTCAAATTTCAGCTGATTTTGTCTGAACAAACAGGTCACGTGCTTTTGTGTTCCTGGGCCAGAAAAAATCAGTCATATTTCTGGTACAAGTATTCCCAGCTATAAATAACAATTCTGTTTTCTAATGTTCTCTAGTACGAATTTAAAATGCCCTTGCTTTGGCAAATTATTCCGACAATGCAAAGAGATGGCTGTGAATAGAAGTGAAATTGATTTGATGGAAAAGCAATGTTAATATTCCCTGAAATCATTTGTTGGTGTTCACCTGATTGTAGACGTTCCTCTAGCCATTCATTTTTACTTCTCTTTTTAATCCTTGTGTCACCACGTTAATGTAGTTGCTTGACTAACCTTTGCAGAACCACTTCAATTTTTGAAATCATGAATCAAAAAATAAAAACAGTTTCCAATAGCCTTACTCTGATGACTCCTTCCCAAAGCATTCTTTGAGAAGGGTAGTTAGAGGGATGCTAGCATAATTTGTGCTTTTCTTGCTGCAGCATCATACCCTGAAAGCAGGTAGGCTGTGGTGCTGAGGAGGTTATTGAAAGGATTTCATGAAGCAGTTGGGGGAAAAAAAGGCAATCTGTGTGTTGAAAACTACAGGCACTACCAGAGGACACCCAAGTTTTCAGGAACAGGATAATTCCCGTCTTTTATTCTGGTTTGGCTCTATTTCCCTGACAGTTTCTTTTTTCTTTGTAATTTTTTTATGCAGGTAGAAACTTGAATCTCCACTCTGCTTAATTTTGTGTTTTATTGCTAACCTACCATTCTGGCTCACTTTTGATACAGCAGGTCTGGTTTTGCCATTTATTCTGCCTAATCCAAATTTTGAATCTTGAATTTTTTGGAGAAGGGACTGTTTTCTTTTCCTTTCTGTAAAATGCCAGCACAGTTCTGTACTGCTGTTTAACTGGGGTTTGCAGGGACTACCATAATATAATTAATAACTGCTATTAATAATTTGATCTGCATTCTGATAGCTCACTCATTTGAGATATCACCGTAACCTCCAACGTTAATAGTTGTTACTATTTATTTTCTGTTCTTCTTATTGCCTAGAGATCAAGCCAAGATCAAAGTTGAATGGACATATGGGATAAAATTCATCTGATTAAATGTAGATGTCTAATTCTCGGAAATCTTTATCTTTCTACAAAATTGAAATTATGATAGCAAAATAGTTGAGATTTTGCTGTTTGTCTCATGTCAAAGTCAGTACTGTTCATATATTGGTTTTTTTTTTAAGCATAACTTTTTTCTTCTTTTCATAAGAACATTTGTCTTATTTTAGTTATTCCTGAACTAAAACTAATGAAGTTACTATTTGAAATGGAGAATGTGAGAAGTGTAATCACTGAGTTTTAATGTAAAGATACTCTGTGTCAAATAAATTTTTCAGTGAGTCTCATTGTCAGTTTTTTTCCTGTGTGGCTGATAGCAAACCAATATTTTGTTTAGCAAGTTTGACACTTCTGATTATGAATAATAGTGGACAATAGATGTTAAAAAGCAACTCTTGCTGAGTGCTGACTACTTTGTTTCAAACTGAGGCAAAAAGATCTATTTCAGTCACAAGAAAGTCACAGGTTATACAGTGGCTTTGTTTTGGTCTCTCACAGCACAGTGATCTTTGCTTTGGTCTTTATTTCTTTCTCAGTAACTTCCAACATATATTTACTTTTTTGACCAGAGGTGAGCATTAAGCTGTTCTTTTCATGGGACAATCATCACCCAAGATAAAATCATAGAATCATCTGGGCCGGAAGGGACCTTCAAAGGTCATCTAGTCCGACCCCCCTGCAGTTGGCAGGGACAACCCCAACTAGACCAGGTTGCCCAGGGCCTCATTGAGCCCCACCTTGAATGTCTCCAGGGAGGGGGCCTCAACAACCTCCCTGGGCAATCTGTTCCGGTGCTCCAACACTCTCATTGCAAAGAACTTATTCCTAAAGATCTTGTTCCTGGTATAGTTAGCTCAGCATTCATCATCTTGGATATGAATTTAAAGGTTTTTGTTTAAAACTGTGTGTCACTTTACACTTAAATAGGAATTCTTCTGTACTTTTATTGCTCATTTTATGATGTTCTGCTGTGCTTCTCAACTGGTCCTTGCCCTTATTACCCTAATTATTGTCAGCAAATGTTCTTACCCTGTTTCAAGGCTGTTCATGAGTATGGGATTCAGCACAGTCCCGGCAGAGGCAGTAGTCCCTCTCCACTGAGAGAACTGAGCACTGAGCACTTACAAGAAGGGGCTGGTGTGGTGGGCAGCACCTTCCCGACCCACGGACTGTGCTTAAAATTAAGCACATGAATTAGTTCCATCCAGCTGCAAGGCACTGAAGCAAAAGCTGGGCATGCATGTTAAGCATTGCTGTTAAGTTTGGGTTTGATACTTCAAAAACGTGGGTTTTGTTAAGATAAGACCACATAGTGCTTTGCAGAACGGAGCTAAAATTAAAAGCATGGTGGAAATTGTCATCTTGTTTTCCATACCAGTATGCTTTTTTCCTGTCGAAAGATACTAAACATGAAAAACGCAAAAATAATCTGCAGTAGAATTTAGCAAGTACATACTGCTTTGCATAAGCAGATCTTCAGTGTTGCTTAATTTTGATCTTATCTGTTCAGTGCACATTCAGATTTAGCCAATGGCAGTCAGAATTAAGTTGTTTTTTATCTTCTTTCAACATTGCCTCAGGGTTTATAAAGAACATAATACTGTAGTTACATATGCCTTAATGTTTTAGAAGACAAGCCATTAATGGCATACTTACGAAAGTGCGTTTTAAACCACAACCAATATTTTTACAGGACAAGTAAAGAGATTTGTTTAATCTGCCCTATTTTTAAAGTGATATTGCCATGTGACATAGGGTATTACTGTTAGAGAACTAGATAAACACATTAGAGTAATTAACCTTCCTGGAAAGAGGGAGCTTCTGAAACTTAAACATACTGTTCTAAAAAATAGTCACTGTTGAATTATCAACATCTGCTGAATAAAGACTAATGATCTCATTATCATTTCTTTTAAGAATATTGAACTGATTTCATTTGGAGGCAAGTGAATTGAACTTAAATGAAATCAAGGGAGCTGAGTCAGTTTTTTTACGCTAGGAACAGTTTTTCTCTCCTGTACTTTTTATTAGCTCCATTACAATGCAATAAGCTGCAAGCAACTGGGCATCAGAATTCCGTATCAGACCTCTTAGCAAAAGGAGAACATGGTGCAGTTGTTTAAAATGTGATATTTCACATATGAAATTTCTGCTTTTTTATTTAATATAATAATATAGCGCTTTACAGCTTTTCTGACTCAAGAGTAGCTTGACGTGAAGTGGTTGACATTTTCACATGGCTTCCTGGTCAACATTTTTTTGACATCATCATACCGATGAACTAGTTGAAATCTTGTTTTAGTATTTCGACATACTTTTGCAAAGTATTTAAAATTACTTGCTTTTTTTCTACGCCTTAACTCTATCCCTTTATTAATTTCTTCTTCTAAGAAAATACTTAAAGCTCTCTTGCTGCTTTTACAATTGTTCCAGTGTCACCTTTTCCCAAACTGATTAATTTGAAGCAATGTTATTCTTGCCCATCAAAAGAATAATATTGTTCTGCATATGAGTGTATTTTATTTGTAATGTGATACTGTAACAAGTATTTCAATGATTAAAGTGTTTTCCTCTGATTTTTTTGAGCACAGTATATTTTGTTCTCTCTCAGCACATTCTCTGGTTCCTCAGAAAGGTGCTTAGCAGCTGCTGAGATTTTCCAGTCTTAGTGTCTCATTAATATACATCTCCATCAAGGGTAACTTAACTTCTGATGAAAAATGAACTTGAAACTTGGTAATGTGACCACACTGCTGCTTTTCTGGGTGTGAGTGCCACTCTTCTGTTAAACTGTGCCTATAAAAACTAGCTGAGTGGGAAGTAACCCTCCAGTGAAATGTGAAAAAAGAGCTCAACATGAGGTTGCATATGATGAACCAATAGAATTTTTTCCAAAATAAAAAATAATGTATTAATTCCTATTAATTCAGCTTAGCAGCGTTGTTTGGTAATTTTTTAAAGCTTAAATATAATATCATAGCATCATTTTAAGCTTGAGGAGCTGCTCTAGATTTTATAGTGATGAAATATAATTTTGTGGACTATTGGTAAGCCAGAATGACCTTTACTAAGCTGACAGCACAGGAAGAAAGCTAGATATTTTTTAAAATGCATGAATATTAATTTCTAAAATTGTTAATACTTAGTGGTGGCTTAGTAGTTTTGGTCTTGGAAACAGCTGATAAAATATGTCATGATGAACCTGAAAGTTACCCAGAGTACACAGAAACACTTTCCTTACCCCAGGTTCAAGTGAAAAATAAAGACTCAAAGGGAGTTTATAAATAAAAAATGGTAAGTCTTCCTTCCCAAATCATATAGCTAGAGACCTGGTTCATATCTTATTTGCATATGCAAATATATTCAAATACACAAACATTCTAATCATCCTTACTCTGTCAAATGAGTGATGCCTTCAAATGTAAAATAAGTGCAAGAATTTCATTGAAATTATTTCAGTTTTGGCTACAAGAGTTACAAATACAATAATAACAAGCATGAAGAAGATCCTAGGTATGAGGTCATATATTTCTCAGCGATGTGTTAAGAAAGTCACTGTTAGACTTAAAGCACATTCCAGATGGTGATTACAGCTGATTCTTTTGAGCAATGAATAAATATTAGACTCAAGCATGACAGGAAAATCTTTAAGGCTTTTGGCCTAACATGTAGTACAATGTTCTGTCTACATTACCATGGACAAAATAAATGCAAAAAGTAGATATCACTTCAGGTATATTTGGAAGAAATTTTGCCATCTTTTGCTCAAAAATATTTCCAGAACTTTTTATCTCAGTAAAGGAAGGGTGTGGCTGGAGTTTTTCTTGAATATGGGCAAGAGCAATACTTTTTTACTTCCAGTTCAAACTTAAAATTAAGACAAATTCTGTATCCAGTCCAATTCAAGGTGTTACTGTGAATGTATGGCAAACCATTCCTTTCTGGCTGCCTGGCAGTTTGCCTCTGAACATGATCTTGGAGACACACAGCAAGCTCTAGAGGGTCATTTGCCTGCTGGGTCTCATAACAGCTGGTACATTCTGAATAGTTAACATGCAAATGTTCTACAAATTTAGAAGTAAAGGATGCCAAGAATAAAGGATGTACTCCCTTGATGTGTTCATTGCAGTAAACGAACCCGAAAACAATAAATGCTCAGTCATTCTTGTCTCTTGCTGGTCAGGTTCTTCTCCCAACCCGCTGCTGAGGGTCTCAGCTGGCCGTCATAGCTTCAAGCAGAACGTTCTCTGTGAAAGAGGTTAATTAACAAATGTTTGCTCTATTTTGCTCTTTGCGCTTGCTTCATCAGCTCACAGAAGTAAACATTTGCCCCAAAAATATCTTCCTTTTCAGTCTGATGTGTCTGTAAGCTCCAGTTTCACCTCTTAAATTTCTCATTGTCAGTATTGATATAGTTCTAATCTTTCAGCTGCTGAATCTGTTAATTTTGAAATGTGGTGCTTCTCTGTTGTCAGAGTCTTTATGCATTGCAAGATGTACTTACACTTCTCAGCTGTTTAATCTTGTCATTTAAAATACACAGACTAGTGCAATGATATCTAATTTTTCCCTGCTATTGCTAGGAAAAGTCCATACTGCACTCTGCCTGCCTGGGCAGCAGTTCTACAAAAATGGCCCTGAGGGACAGTGAGCTACACAGGAGCCACCCTGAGGCTGGCAGAAGTGAAATCCAGCAGCATCCTGCACGGTAGGAGCAGAGACACAGCTAGGAGATGGAGGGAAGTAATCCTTCTCCTCTATTTGACACCTGTGAGAGTGACTCTGGGGCTTTATGTCCAATTTTGGGCTCTCCGGTGCAAGACAGACATTGATATCTGGACAAGAACAGAGGATAGACATCAAGATGCTCGGGGGGCTGGAGCACAAGATGTATAAGCAGCAACTGAGAGACCAGGGCTTATTTAAGGGTTTTGTTGACCTTCTTACTGTCTACAACTGGCTAACTTTAGGCAGTCTTTGGGAAGATGGAGCTAGACCTTTCTCAGAGGTGCCAAATTAAAGGAGGTTTCGTGGATACAAATTGCAATAACAAACTTGCATTATGTATTAAGATGTATCTGGTTTTTTACCGTAAGACTGGTGAAATACTGGAACAGGGGCCCAGGGAACTTGTTTCACCTCCATCCCTGGGGGTATTCAGAACTTCACTGGATGTGAACCTGAGCAACCTTTGGTCGCCATGGAAAGCGACCTTTCTTTGAGCAAGGAGTTGGACCAGATGGCCTCTAGAGGTACCTTCCAACCGATGTGATTTTATGAACTCTATTTTTTCTACTTTGTTTTTCATTTATATGCCTTTAGTACATTCCCACAATTTCAGCTATTTGCTCTCTTAATATCCAGTTAGATTTTTCCTGGCAAAATATCTTTGTATACATCTTTGTCCAATTTAAAATTAAAAAATGTTTTGTGCTGTCAGACTGATAGCAATTTATCTTCACTAATGCATCAGATGAGATTATGGCAGATGATGTAACTTGGACTTCTTGTCCCCGCTTGCAAATTCACAAAGCAATATTATTTGTTATCTTTCTTTCATTTTTTCATGTAAGATAAGCATCATTTTTTATACTGCGTCGGTTGCCACAACTGTGTATGTAGTTGTGTGGTTTTGGGTAGATTTCAATTTTGGATTCCAGAGGCCTTTCTCTCTTATTCTTTTGGATTCTTAAAATGTCTATTTATGTCGGAACACTGCCCACACATCATAAGCCTCCTCTCCCCTACTCCTTCAAAAATATGCTGGACTTGTTCTTCAGCTTTTAACTAATCATAAACTCCTTTATGTTCCTATTCTTTGTGCATTCTTTTTAAAAGACTGTATTGATCACATTTCATTTTTATGCTGAGTACAGTGTATCTCAAATGCCTCCTGTGCAGCTTTAGATTGGCCCCTTATTCCCAAGTTAACTTAAAATTATAAAAAGCATTATCATGCTCAGAAATGACTAATTAGGAATATTTTTCTGCATGTCTTACCTTCTGCTCGTATCTGTTGCAGTTAATTTTACTTTTAAAGAGAAATTGTTTAGATAGTTTTCTGAAGTCAGCATTGAAGATGGATGCAGCTCAAAATGGGCATCACAGTGTAGATCTCTTGAGCTGCATGGACACAGTTGTTTCTTTGTCATCACACAACAGATGCAAGAAGGATAATTTCATTTCCTTGATATGCAAAAACATGAGACAATGAAGAATTGTATATTGAAAGCAAAGTATATTTAAATACAACTGTAGAGGAAAGATGATGAAAAACATCACTTTGATTTGCACGCATCAGCTTAGACCCAATTTTTCATATACCAGTTGAGTAGCCTGATATTGGGCTGTTAATATTCCAGCCTCACCTACTTTATCTGGTTGTATTTTCTCGATTTTCTTGTCAATGTTTGCTGTGGGTTTTTTTGTTGTTTTGTTTTTTTTTTTCTTCAAAAGGTATAATGTTTATTTCAATATAAAACAAAAATATTTTTAAAAATCTCAACATTTTTAATTAAATCTAACATTCTTGGTCTTTGTCTGTGGACAGACCAGATCTTCACTAGTTTATGCCATATCTTCTAGTCAATTAATTGCTTAAATATGATATTTAATAAATTTTCTTCAGACTTCCTGTTTCTCAGAGAATTGTCACCCTCATTGGCAGTTGTCTGCCCCTTGTCTCTCACTCCCTGTCCTGTATTTCTCCACTGCATTACTTAACTCAAGTCACAGCAGTTAAGAATTACCTTGTATTCACTGGATGCATCTAAGTGCCCAGCCATACCATGTGCATTCTATAGCAAGATACTGTATATCAGAGAAATGGACCCTCATTCCATCAGTGCCTCAGTTCATCTGCCCATGGCTCAGCATTTCTTAACTATTGTGACATGGGGCTCTTAGGGAAGTAAAAGTCTGCTGAATTTAGGTTTTCTACAGCAAAATACAGACTTGTTAAAGCTATATTACAAAATTCCCTCCAGGGTTTGTTCTTTAATGCTATTTTTAACCACTTTAACTCAAAGGTAAATGAGACAAAATTTAAGCTTAAATATGATAGTCCCTAATTCATTGACCCTTTCTTCAAGCTGAATATGGAAGAAAAACTGAAAGGATGTATAGATCCGTGACTGTTAGGCACTGTATGATAGTCCATCTGGGAACATCCCTGAAAATTCAAAGGGACATTTGGAGCTCGTACAATGAAATTCCTAAGCTGTATCAGTGGATGATATCCTGTCCGATACTGCTCAAACACAGGGGGAAATAATGAGGGGGAAGGTATCCTGAATTAGAAATCTCTGAAGCAACTACTCACAGGCAGCAAGGAAAACAGTTGTCAATAGCCTTGCTACTTCCTTTGCTATTTCTTTCCTAGAAGAGTGGATGAGGGAGGAAGAATTTAATAGATCTGAAAAATCCTGCTACAGGCAGATATTTCTTTTGATACTTCGTTTGGCACTACTCCTCAACCAAGCATGCAATTTCTGTACCTAAGTGAGGCGGACACCTCTGTTAACAGCATGGATTTTAGAAGTGCTCAAAAGCTGAAGCTCACAGATAGAGAACACAGGCGTTCTTTCCAGGAGCGAATATAAAATTCTGCTCACTTTTTTTTTGATTCAGTTACTTTTAGCAACATCAAAATCAGAGGAAAATCCTTAGAAACCTTCTCCAAGGTTAGCTCCGGTGAGCTAACACATTTTTTTCCCCATAGCATCAAAACTGAAAGAACAAATGTTCAATAATTAATCTTTTCTTCATGAGCACCGATACTATCATCATTCTCCATTCCTCAGCAGTTCTATATATTTGGGTTTTTTTAAGAAATAACCAGGGCTTTTCAGATGCAGGAAGCCTTCCTATTAGGGAACAAAATACTGAACTGATTTTAGTGATTATAGTGTACAGAAGCATCTATTACAGGTATGAAAAGCTGATTCTCTAATTGCAGTTCCATCTCAAAACTGCAGTGCTTTGATGGTTTGATATTTTTTTCAACTATGAGCTGGAAGTGTTATTGCAGGTTTCTAAATAGGAGAGCTGCAATGTGGTGAAGTACTGCCTTAAGCACCAGACTGTATTATCATATTGCCATTCTTAATATGGAAGGGGCTGCCCAGAGAGGTTGTGGCTGCCCCATCCCTGGAAGTGTTCAAGACTGGGTTGGATGGGGTTTTGAGCAACCTGGTCTAATGGGAGGTGTCCCTGCCCATGGCCGGGGGGTTGGAACCTGATGATCTTTAAGGTCCCTTCCAACCCAAGCTAAAGCATAGTTTCAAAATCTTAGTACTGCCTATATATCTTAGTAAATGTGGGAATCACCATTTAAAACTTACATGCTTATCTTAAAATAGTAATATACATATTGATACATTTTAAGAAATATAATTAATTAAAGATTTACATTCAGACTTACTGTTGATTAACTTTACTAGACTATGTTTTTTACCTGAACTCTCGAAATAGCCAAGATAATTTATTCCACAATGAAGAGAAAATATCTCACATACAAAAAATGTTATACTTTTTAGATATTTTTCATATGATATTACGACCTCTAAATTTGCATTTCAATTAAAATTGCATGCACAATGTCTCCTACCTGCAATGCATGCTGAAGTTAGCAAAAGCCGAATGGTTGATTTTAATGGACCCAGAAGCAAACTGTATTGTTGACTGAAGGTTAATAAGAGCATAAAATTGTTGGTTAGTGTGACAGTAGAGCTCCTGCTGCTTCCTTTTTTACTTTAACATTTTCTGTCTAGGTCAGATATAGAATAAACACGTTTGAGAAATGAGAATAATTGTGCTACAGAATGATTCCTCCTCCCTATCTGAAACCACAGAGGTGAGGTAGGGCATGAATCAGGTTAGTGGACTGAATGGCATATTCTGAAGAAAAACAGATGTAAAGTAGAAAGTAAGTTGTAATTTTATACAGTAACAGGAGATAATGCACGTCCAAAATCTGGTACTGCAAAAAGTAAGTACTTGTATTGTGAATGTAAAAAATTGAAAGATTATATTTTCATTAACATTGTATTTTAAAACTGAATGGTATTAGTGTGAAATTTCCTAATGAATTTAGTGAAAGGATTTTAGCATTCTCTTAGAGTTCAGGATAGAAATTACTTGTTTCCTTCAAAATAGGAATAGGACTTGCTATGTTTTTTTAAATTTAGGCCTGAGAAGACTGTGGTGCCAGTATTTTTGAGCAATAGTTGTTGAAGATCTCACCTGGAATCAAGATGTAACTTAAGGTCTGAAGAGGTGCATGTTGATGACTATCACTTCTGAAAACAATATTCTCCTGGTCTACTGATGACTCAGGCATGAAGTACAGAGGGCTACAAATTCTGCCTAATGCTGAATTTGATTTATTTTTTGTTAGTTGGTTAGCTTTTGGAGTTCAAATCTGAAAATAATGACCACAGTTTCTGTGCCTGTCTCTCTGCTGCATAGTATAAGGAAACTGTATTTTTTATTTGTGAAAAAAAATATTACATTCTCTGAGACTGCATCTGGATTTTTATATCACCCTCAATACCAAAGTATTTAAGAGCTGTGTCTTCATGTACATAGCTGGGGTTGATTTGGGATGGTCTTGTTTTTCTCACATATTAATCCTTTCCACCACGTTTTTCTTTTAAATAAGGTAATTCAGGTTAATTAAGTTTTCATTTTGTGAACACTTATGTCAGGAGTGAGCATATATCAAAATGCCATGAAATTTGTTCTCTGTCCTTTTATGGGCATCACTTTTGCAGTTGGAGCAGATCCAGAATTGCAAATCACTAAAAATTTGCATTTTCTTGCTACTTGTACACTGTTTTCCAACCATGAGTAGCAGTGACATATTGTGCTATTGAAATCATCGGAGATGCTGCAAAATTGATCCTTTGATTGCTTTGTTCTTTGGTTAGGCAGTGTGAAAAGGTATGTATTTAGGATATTTGAGCACTTAAAAACTTCTAGGTGCAGTATATGAAGGCTATTTGAAATGGAGGATAAAAATGTTAAGCAAAATGATTCTGAACTAGAGATAGGCAAAACTATTAGAAAATAATCAGCAAACAGTAAAATAACTGTTAGAGTGCCTTTTTATCTCTCCTTTGATATTTGAACAGCATCTAACATTTGTACTAATTAGCAGATCAAATATCTTTGTAAAGTAGAAGTGTCTCTGGTCAGGATAATACCTTTCACCAGCTTCTGTTCACGTATTGCCACAAAATACCTCAAGCCTGTTGGTAATTACTTACTTCTTTCTGATATACAGTATTAATTTAAGCTCTTCTTATAAAAAGGTTTAAAAAACATCCTCTTTTAAAAATACACCATAAATAAATAAGATGGGATTGAAAGAGTAGCTGATCCTTGCTGATCCGATACAGATGCTGAAATACGTGAAAGCAGGGCTAACTTAAAACACTGTTTGTTATAAAACACAGACTAATTTGTTAGTTGCATCCCTGCCAGGTTGCCCTCAGTAATCTTTCTCTTATTTCTGTCTTTTACTCATCACTCTTATAGGTTCCTTGGCACAAGTATTCACAGGATCTACTCAAAATAATAATTTGTCATTGCTATTAATCTTTCTCAAATTGATCTGTTGCAAGATAGATGTTTTTCTGCTTTTCAGGCTTCTCAACTGCCAGCCTTGTCTCTTCACAGAGCCAGCTTCTCCTCAGCAACCTGCAGAGCCTTGTCCCCAGCTGTTCTCTCTCATGCTGTTCCCTCTGGCTGGATGCATGTCCACCATATGAAACGGCATACAACTTCACTTTCTTTGGTCAGCAAGCACAGCTCTGCTCTTAAATGCGTTTCAGCCATGTGCTAGTGCTTATGGTTTTTTTTTAATCTGAATGCTACTTTTTTGACGTCTAGAGCCTTCTTTTAAATAGAAGCATCTTGTAGCTATGGCTTAGGGTTTTTTTTCAGCTGTCAAGGATGCCATAAAAAAAACTTAAAAAATCTGCAACTACGTAATGTCATTGAGTACTGAGAATCTTTTTTCCCCCTTCAGCTTGATTACTGTTTTGTAGCAGTCTATTAAGAAAGGCAACAACACTCCTTTTATTTTTCAAAGCTTTACATGCTAGGTGATTTGGCAGATTTGACCTCATCAGTTCCAATTTTTAAATATGTTGGAAAAAAATATTTGTTTTCATGTATTCATAGTTACAATAGTGAGAAAAAAACTTTTTTTCTAATGCAACGTATTTTCTCAGGTAATTTGACAGAGTATGCATATGCATGTGCATAGTGGGATAGTTTCACACATTTACTTGCCTGACTGAGTTTTATTTCCTTTTGGAAATAAAAATTCTTCTGGATTATAATATACTGCTTAAAATGGAAATCAGTAAATATATGTTGTGTTTAGAAAAAAATGTTTTAACAAATAAGGATCATTTTCCCTCTTTCCCTGCTCTGTATGAAAAATCATTTCAAAAAGAGAAGAAAGTATTTTAAGCCTAGATATTAATTTTTTATGTATAGTGCTCATCTAAGTGTAAGTAGTAGAACTGAGATAAGATTGCAATAGGCTATAACTCCTCTGGACAGTAAGTTAATGTATTTGTTTTTATATAATGCCTTCCATTAAAAAGTAAACTTGATGATTACTATCTCATATACCACTAAAATGTCAATCACTGCATCTGAGAGAGTGAAAGCAGAAGCAGACAGGAGTGATTACTTTGTGAGCCCTGAACAGAAATCACAAAGTCCCCACTGGGCTTTCAGTTGTAACAGAAAGCTTGTTCAAAATCACAAAGATTAAAACATTTGCATAATTATGGTACTGTACACATATATTCTAAAAAGTATTACACATAATTGTAGTAAAACATAGTTCTACCAGAAGAACGAGGAGAACAGTTTGCAGGTGCAATGATACAAAACCCTCTGCATCTTTCACCTCTTTGAGAAAATTCAAAGAGGAAGTTCTTGAGGAAGTTCTTCAATATTCTTAAAACAAAAATAAGTTTTTTGTTGCCTTTTTTTGTTTGTTTGTTTGTTTTAAGTCTGACTGGAGTGTTCCTTGTGACTGCTTCGTAATTCAAGGCTGTTTCAATGCCAAAGGTGCAAATCTGGAAGACATAACAGGATATTTTAACAAGCAGACTAGCATAAATCAAAGATCATTCAAGAATGATGGTGGAAATGAACTGTATCACAGCAGTGATATTATTTCAGAATTTCTAGAAGAATTACTTGAGACAAAAGAAAATATAAGGCAGCCTGAATTGGAAAATAAACCAATTTAAGCTTTAATAAATTTTAGCTTTGAATAAGAAACCTGATGGAAAAAAATTCAACACATCCCTAGCTTGCATTTATGCTGGCCCTCAAATATATTTGGAAAATGAGACTGACTCCACAACTAGGACAGATAGTCTGGTAATATATATGCTACTTTTGTGATAGAATCATCTCTAAAAGAAGAAAGCTTTTATACCATGCATTATAACTTACTTGATACAGTAATTCCATCCGCACTGGGAACTCCACTATCAAATATTCAGCTGCCTTTTGATATGCTATTTCCCCCTGTATTTTCAGGGGAATTGCTCCAAGGGACAAGGTGGACAAGCATATTGACAGAAAAATTACTCAGGGCCATATTGTAGAAGTTTCTACAATTTCTTAACAGTTTCTTTTACATAGGATAAAAAACGAAAGTAGTTCTAAAGTTACTTTTAAAAATCCTCTAGTCCCCACAAATCCATACAACTTTCTGCATTGTCCTTCTTTTCCAAGACAGCCTGATAAGAGCTTTAAGTGAACCTACCACCTGTCCTGTGCTTATTCAATATAAGATCATCATTCTTCTCCTGTGTTCCTTTTCCTAGATTAAAAAGTATGTCCCATGCGTCTTATTTTAAAAGCAGGCTGGATTTTATACCGTTAGTACTTTCCAGGATATTGAGAATGCACATTAATTTTCCTTATCCTTTGCACATCGTACATATACTTACTTTTTGAGAACTAAAAAAGATCACACAACTTTGATTAATTTTAAGACTCAGTCTTAAAGACTGTCATTTTATGACACTATAATTTATAAATTTATCACTATAATTTGGTTAAAAATTACTACAATTTCTTTTCATTTAAAATAATTATTTGTCTCCATTTAAATTGCAATGATTGTTTTAGATTTGGGCTCTTTTGTTGAGTGGTTATGGATGTACATAAATGCACATAAATAAGAATATTTTCTAATAACAGGTGTTTATTTGAATCTCATTCTGTTTCAAAATCTTTACTTTATAAAGGCTTCATACTGGGGTTAATGAATTCTTGAACATTTCTTACTCTGTGTTGACAGAATATAATTAAGTACATAAAGTTCAAGCACTGTGAATCACTTGGCATCTTGTTTATGGTTTTTTTGTTTTGAATGTGAGATAGTTACAGCCGAAACTGAAGAATGCAACTGTTTTCCTCCTCACTTGAATGCCCTTGTTACACCTCTCACCTAAGTTTTAAATTTGTGTTCCTATGGTGAAATTCCGGTCCTGCTGGAGTCAGTGGGTATTCTGCTAATGAATTTGATGAAGACATAGTACAACCTCTTTTCTCCTGGGGCAGTATTCAGTCTGCCCTCAAGCTCTTGAAGCTATAAAATGACTTAGTGTTAATTACTTTTTACATTCCTTTACACAATGTCAACATAAATACAGTTGCTAAACATGCAACTGTATAAAGATTTTTATAACTAAACATTAATTAAAAGTATTTCTCAACTGATATATGCATTTTCATTTTAAGCAATATTTATGAAGCATCTTGAACAGTTGGTGCTTGAATAAAATACTAGTTTGATGTCAAACACTGTAGTCTAGCAATTTTGTTAATGAGTTTTCACAAAAATAATGTTCACACTCCTTCCTAATGCCAAGTATTTGTTTGGATTTATTTTGTGATAGCTGTCAAAATTAGTTAATACAAAGAAATTTTTACAGGGGATTATGTTGCATAGTTAGGACTGCGGGCTTTAAGGACCTGATCCTGTCAGGCTGAGATATGTACAGCTTGAGCATGCATTTGGCTTCTTTCAGGTCCAATCTTTTTATTTATAACAGAGAAAATAAGAGCAGCAGCTTAGTGCTGAAGATGTGAAATTGTCCTCAACTCTTCCACAAATGAAACATATGGTTCCTAGTGGTTTTAATGGAACTTAATATGCAAACAAACTTAGTAATTTAGCACTAACAGCTAAACATCAAGGATAAAATCACAGCTCCACAGATGTTGCTAGCGACTTTGCTAATGATTTCAGTAAGGTCAGAATATAATTCAAGGCTGAAAATGCAAGTGAATCAAGCACCATTTGACAACATGAATTTACAGATTAAAAACTTGCTCAACCAAGATTAAGGAAAGTTTATAGTCTAAATTTCTCAGAAGCTCAAAGATAAGAAATCAACATACAAAAGATGCTGAAGTAGATAAAGTATTTTATGACTGAGAAACATCAGCGCCATGTCCCATATCTGCCTATTTTATTCATGAATGAATCATCTATTGTCACTAGCTTTCCCTCTAGAAAGTAGGAAAGTGAAGGAGGCATCCTGCAGTTCATATCAGAAGAGGAAAAGTGAAAACAACATTTTCCCCTGCTGTGTATTGGAAGCGCAGTGGCATAGTGTCATGGAGTTTCTTATCATTCTCATTCTTTCATGGTTTGCTTATGCAAAGATACATTATGTAAGACTTAGAAATTATGCATGCCCTGAAGAAAGAAAAGGAAATAATCCTTGTCAGTCAAGTTCAAATCCTTATTTATACTTCCTAAAAATATGAAGTTTTGGAACAGCAGGAGTTAAGAGGGATTTTTTTGACCCAGATGACAAATTTAAATCAAATTTTAACTTAGCATTCAGGTTTCTCAAACTTTAAGGTTGTCATACCTAGAATTTGTTCTGAGCACAGTGGTTACGTAGCAATATTAGTTTGGTGATTTACAGGAAGGTAATTGAGAAGAATTTCCAAAAAAATTAATTTATATGGAATTAATAATCTTTGAAGAGAATTTGTAGAAGTCAAGAATTACTAGTGTACCATTTTTGTTTCTTGAGTAATTGGGTGAGAATGAAATGATTCAATATTTCGATGATACAAACAGTTCCACAACAGAATTAGACATCATTTCAAATATTGTTGGAATGAATTCCAATACAGATTCAAAATCTTTTAGAATGGCAAGAGATTATGACATATATCTTCTGGCTAAGAATATGGGGTTTGGGGTTTTTTTTGTGTGGTTGTTTTTTTGGTTGTGTTTTTTTTGTGTTTTTTTTTTTTAAGTTTTTAACTTGCATATTGTTTAATGTATGGATTCCGACTATTGTATTCTGATTTCTTGTACGTTGTCTTCATCCTGCCTCAGAGAAACAAGTTTCTCAGGGGTCTAAACTTTTTTGTGTTTTTCAAATACAAATACTTCAGTAATTTCCTGACTGCTTCTTTACTCCAGATTGAACCGTACTATTTTCATCTCCAAAAACATAATAAAAGCATCTGTCAGTGTAGCCACTTAGAACTTTGAAACATGCAAATGCCTCTTAACCACGCCATAAGTTGGATAACTTTGAAACAAACCTAGTACTGGTATAGGGTTAACCAAATAAGGCTTGTCACTGACAGAAGTTGAAAAGTGATCATGAAAGAAATCTGTGCCAAAACTGAACATGCAAAATGGTTATTAAAAAGACGAAGGGGGTGGTAAGGGCAACAGAAGATCAGGTGTCAGGGGCCTATGTTAACAACTTGTGTTTCTGAGGTCGTGAACTTGTTTATCAAAGACAAATTTTTTAGTGTTTTGTAATACTGTTGATGACTTTTGTCATCGTAACAGTAGCATGTAGACATCCCAGACCAAGAAATAGGCCACTGGTTGACAAATAGTGAGGAAGACTGTCTAGGACCATCTGACTTTGCAGTCTGCAAATTAAAAACTAGAAATAGAGGGTAGAGATTAAAATGTGTCTGTACACTGAGCAGCATCTTGAAAATTGCTGAAAGCACTACTCAAAAAAAAAAAAAAATTCAGACAACTGGCTGTTAACTAGATTTTCTGACCTGAAGGGTACATGGCCTGACTATGCTCCTCCCTGCCGATGTGAGATACTGTAGCTAACTTCTGTAGCAAGGGATAAAACACAAAGAAGAAAAGATAAGAGCAGAAGAGAAGCAAAGATTATCATTTTAGCCCAGTATCTGTACAACAGTGAAGAACAGAAGAAACACAGTTGGTAAAACTGAAAAAAAAGCCCCAAACCTTTCTGCTGACACAGGGGCCAAAAGTGTGGTTTTATGTCTAGCTAAGCTGTGTGCTGATCTGTACATCATAGTAAAGCTTTTATAGACTTGGGATTCTAGGTCAGCCGAAGTCTCCTGGAGAAAGTGAGCAACAGAGAGACTAAAACCATGAAGATTAAAGGAAGATGAAAGTTTTAAAGTTTAATTTCAATCCAAAGCATCTGTTCATTGCAAGAGGATCTGACTACTTAAGAAGTCTATAGTTTCTTTTTTTTATGATAGCAAGAGCAGGACAAACAGTTACTTCTTTGTGTGTAATGCCAGCACAATTATGTAAACATCTTTTCTTCTCCACTTCGTTCACAGAAAGACAGACAGTAACTCAAGGTCAGTTTAGAAAGCAAGTCACTGTTCCTTTCAAGGTGGGCTTATGTTTTTGAAATCACAGTATTTTCTGTACACTTTGGTAACAATTTGGCTGAATATATTCTCAAAGTGCTTGTATTTCTCAGTATATGGAAATACAGGGGAATTTGCCAGTATGGGCTGATGTAAATGAAATTCCACCTAAAATCAGTTAGGACTTTGAAATGGTAAATTAATTGAACTATACTTTATATAGTTTGTTTATATGTAAATATGTTTATTTACAGATACTTGGGACCAGCACAGCTACTTTAATGATGATGCCAAGGAAGTAATAGATTTCTATATCTGTGCTTTGTTCTTACTGCTGACAGTTGTAGACTCTTAAAATGCAAATCAATAAGAACAATGCTATAGAGAGCTGTTAGCATTAAATTCTGGTCTTGAAATGCAAAGATCACACATTAGAGTTATTAACAGAGGCATGTGTCGAGATGGATAGTTTCTTCTACCTCTGGCTGGGCAGCATAATAGCAGTGAAAAAACCCACCTTGAGCATATGTCCCTTCTTGAATGATAATGGTGCTTGTGAGGTGGAGAGAGTAGTTGATGATGGAAATACAAATTTCCTCCCGTACCACTAAATGTCTTCTACCTTGAGACTGAATAAGGGAAATGCCACGGGCAGCATCCCAGTCTGTCATGAATCCAAAATCTGTCATGAATCCAAATAATCCAGCAGATGTTGTGATTTGGAGACCCCTCTTTATCATGATGTTCTGAGTGGTCTTTTTAGTTGTATAGCTCTGGTGTGAAATTTAAGACCTTTTACTTGAGCTAGTAGACTTCTCCCACAGACAGATGAATGAGCTTGATGAGTGAGGGTTCAAGCAAAAAGGAAAGTTCTGTGAACAATTTAAGAGCAGATCCAGACAAGAATAGATAAATGGGTCATGTCATAATTGACTGCTAGGGAAAATGCCTGAAGTGATAGGCTATCTTCTTTGTAAACCGCTGTAATTCCTACAGCGCCAATGGAAGACAAATATATTGAGGGCTGTGTAATTGTAACTACAAGTATTTTGTTCACTTTAGAAAGACTAAAGTAGGGGAAAGCTAGCTGGGTTTTTTTTGGCTGCTTACAAATCTAACAGTGTTCAATGGATTGCTTGGTACAGAATACTTAGAAGTTTTTTGATGCTCAGGATATAGCCATATGGAAAAGTAAAGTGGAAACAAAATTTACTGATGCAGACTCTTTAATTACTGGTTTGGTGTCAGATACAATAGTCTGTTCTTTTGCAGGCATGAAATAGAAAATTGAATATTCTTCTTGCATTTAGGGTAGATATAAAGAGAAAATAAAATTCCATTTTAGAGGAAGTTCTTATTTGTTCATTGTCGCCTGTTCTCAGCACTGTTATACATTCTTTCTGGAGGGAAAGTGAGAAATAAAGAAAGAAACACCATATTTGACAGTGTGCAGCACAGAGAATGTAGGACAAAAAAGCGTGGTAACATAGCTACATTTATAAACTGGTGAACAGAACTAAAAATGCATTGAAACAATTATTGCAGCTAAACAGGTCCTAAAGCAGACAGGACAGCTGGATACATTAATGTGAGCAAAGCAGCATACTGATTTTAGAAGCAGCAACAAAATTTTACAGTTGGTTACCTTGCCTAAAACTGGGGGCAGTAATACCCAGTCTGTATTTCACGCTTTCTGTCTTAGATACCTGTTATTGGGGGCTGAGTTTATAAATCCATCTATACGCCATGGAATTATCTCATGGAAGCCAATACATCTGCATGTCTCAACATACAGAAGTATTATCAGGACTTCAAAATTCAGGAGTTATGTCCCTCAGAGATCATGATAATTTCCATAAGAAAAAGTGGTTACATTTAGATTTTGAGCCTCGGAGACTAGTATTTTTCAAGGTTTTTCAATTCTCTATAGAAATTGACACACTAAAAATGAGACACTTCCAGGATATGCTGTTAAGACATGAGGTTTAAACCATTAGATTCATTAAGACATTGTGAATTCTTGCAATGCAAAGGTTCCTTGGGGGAAAGTGAGCAGAATCAGGCCCTTAATGAGCTTGATAAACTTCACTAATCTTCTCTTGCTTTGAAAAGTATCATGATCTACTGAAGAGCAGTAAATTGCTGAAGTAGCATGTTAGCATTGATAATATAATTGAATTTAAACTTTGAAAAAAAAAATAAAATTCTAACAAAGCCTATTGTGCTGAAAATCTAGGGTACATAAAGTCCAGGATGCTCTTATGCAATCTGTTACATCTGCTAAATCTAAGTTGATAGTATTCCTTCAAGTCTCTTGTAGGAAACACTAGCCATCCACAGCTGCAGCATTTCTGTTGTCTGCAAGGTAAAGTAGCAGATCTTGGATAGAAGAGGGGAACTGTGCCACAGCTGGATATAATGGAGATGTCAGGTTTAATAATTTGACTTTGCAGGCTGAGAACGTGATAGATTTTGCAGAGGTTATTTATAGAATCCAGTCTCACTGATGCACAGTGGGGAGACTTTCGGACATATTTTCCTTGGCAAGCAAGTTTTATTTTGCATAGGAAGACCAGTAAGACTGTGGACCTCAGGAGAGACTAATTAAATTGAGGAAGAAATGTCAAAGAAAGGGGAATTAAACTCATAATGAATGTATTCTCATTTGATTTGGTAATCACTTTTTCTTCCTTGCAGTCTCCCTTCTAGCAACGTCACCTGCTTTATCGTTTTATGTGACATCCCTTGAATAGTGTCAAATTTGGGAAAAAGCATGGGGAAAAGACAAATTTAGGAAGTCTCCACATTAAATATTGGCTGCTTTATGATTTGTTTTCCATTTGAAATCTAAAAGACAAAGAGCTGCTAGCAAACTTTTCAGAGTAAGCCTAAAGAGACTTTTGTCACAGCTAAATCTGTTGTGGCCAACATTCCTAAAACTCTTTGAGTTACTGAATGCTACCAAAAGAAAATGTAATTGTCAATAATATATATTATGGCAGAGAATTATGCCATCAGGGTAAAGGAGTGTCCTTTTGAGGGAATAAATCAATATTAAAACTCTTTTAACAAAGAGGAGTTAGGAGGCCTAGTTACATTTTTTAAGGAAGGCGGTTTCAGTTGCTTGTTTTAATGGAAAATAAAAAGTGATTTTTGGTATCTTGTAGTAAAGACATATTTCATTACTACCTGTTCTGGATGGTTGAGGGTACAAAGCATTAAACTTGAAAACTGTGACTCAGTAAGTTCAATACTGAAGTCTAGATCTTTACTCTTATGAAGTCAATTGCAATTCCAGTTTAGGTACCAAGGATTATCACCTGTTGAAATGCGTAGGTAGGATTCAGTTATTTTTCAAAACTCTGGTTGTAATGGCAGTTCATCAACTCAGAGGAGAAGCAGATTCTGAGCCTTTGTACTTGCAGCCAAATTTTCACTTGGGTTGATCTAATCCACCTCACATGAGTTGATCTTGGCTAGACTGAAATTCCACATCCTCTTAGCGCCCAAACTGCTAGAATTTTTTTAGTTGGATTTTTGTTCCTGAAGAGCTCTTTTATACTATTCTCATAAAAATACAAAGTTAAAAGCTATCAGAAAATATATGTCTTCTATCTCAATCTTAGCAATAAAAAAGGAAAATTCCATGCACAGTTGGGTGCTGCAAAGGTTCATAATACACTAACATAATAATCCCAAATTCAGCAGGTTACCCCAGAGTAGACAGAATATATTAATCTGTAATTACTCAGTGATGTTAATCTACAATCAGTAGATCAGTTTGCCCAGAGAGGCAATGGCATCTTTATCCTTGAAGATATTAAAAACCTGACTGGACATAATCCTGAGCAACCTGCTATAGGTGACCTTGTTTTGAGCAAGGGGTTAAACTACGAGATCTCCAGAGGTGCCATCCCACCTCTGATTAATACATCACCCAAGAAAACCTTTTCAGAGGCCAGAATAACTGTCTCAGACCAGAAAGTCCTATGTGAAAAAATAGGTCAAACCCAGTATTGGACATTGTTCTGGACATTGAATTATGGAAGCTGAAAAATAGTCACTGTGCAGATCACAGTCATTATCATTTAGCTCTATTTTCCATATGCAAATGAGATGATCAAAATGTAGGCAGGAGTTATGAAATCAGTGATACATGTATATTTCTAATAAGTATGTAAATGAAAGGAAAATGGGAAGACAATGAATAAAAATCTCAAGTCAGGTAGCTGAGAACTGATAACAAGGTCTAAAGAAACCAAGGCTAATAGGGCTAAACATACCTAATACACACTGAAAAGTAAACCAATATAATTCAGAACATTAGCAGGTTATTAAAAGAAACAGCTCATTGTCCAGTGGTTCTTTATATATTTATCAGCAACTTCAATGAAAATATAAAACTTTTGCTTATAAAACTTGATTTTGAAAGAAAATGGATCAGTCATTTTAATCCAGCAGTAAGGAATGTAACTGAAATAGAGACAAAGAGTACAAGCTATACCTCTGCATTATGGAAAGACTCTTTCTCAAAAGCTGTAGCTGACAGTGTAGTTCAGAGAATATGCTTTGTTAGAAAAACTAGTTTGAAGTGCCTGTCTTGACCTCTTTTACCTGAATTCACCCCTTTGGTTGCACCAGTGTGGGTGCTTGTCAGGTTACTCTGTAAAGCAGATCAGGGAGAAGATCCAAATTCAAAACCAAAATAGACTTTTTATCATTTTTTTTTAAACCCAGTCATTTCCCCAATTTGTTTTACGGCAATGCCTACCAGTTGTCTTGCAAAAACCAGTAGGAACATGTAAGTAGTGTAAAAAGCTGTCCACTTTCTGTGTACAGCCCAGGACAGGAAAGGATGGGAATACTCCTTGAGCTATTGGCAAGTCTTTGGTTAATAGTCTACCTTTACAATTATATATTTCTTTTCTCCAATTTTTACTTAAATAAAACCCATTATGTTCAGGGATAAAAGCATCTATAGTATCTCTTACTAATATATTTTTTCCTGACCCTGGGCAGAAAATATCCAAGTCAAAAGGAGATATGAAATCAGTGATATATGTATATTAATGATAAGTATGTAAATTAAAGGAAAATTGGAGGGCATTAAATAAAAATGTTGAGCCAGATAGCTGGGAAGTGAAAAGAAGGTCTAAAGAAATCAGGTTTGGTAATGTAGATAGGTATTTTCTTGATGCCAGCTTCATTTGTAGACAGTTGCATCATCTAATTTTTGTTTTATTTCATTATTTATGAACCGCATTTCTTTCAGGTCTCCAGGATCAGTCTCTCATTTTATTATTATCTTTTGCTTCCTTAGACTCGGGAGTTTAGAATAATTTGATCATGAGCTTCTTTGTGTATATATACAATAAAGGAGAAATAATTTATAAGTAGAACAATCACAAAGGCAGCAATTTGTGCAAGTCAAAAGTGCAAGGGAGCCTCAGAATAGAAACATGATGCCACAGCCCTTTTCTAGGAGTATGTGAAAGTGCTGTCAATTAGGTCTAACAAGGGAATATTTGTAACTAACAGGAGTGAAAAATGATGAACAGAATTTACATGAGCTATATGTTGTGCACAAAAAGAAAAACACCCACAATTTTTAATCTGAATGGATTTACTGTTTTTTTCTGGAACTACTGAAATGCGCTTTTTTTCTCACAATACAAGGGTATATATGTTTTGTACTCTGGAAAGATTTCTGTATGTTCATGGGCACTTAGTTCTGCTTCAGTGCAAGTCAGCAAGCTGTCTCAGCAGTTTATATTTCAGTCTAGCCTCAAAGTGGAACCAGGCTACAGCTTCCTCAACACTCTTGCTGTTTAAATTTTTTACACTTTAGCTTTTTGTGCTTATGTACAGCATGTTCTGCGTCTCAGTGAAATTTCTTTCCCTATAGTAAAGTATCTCTGGCACACTCTAATTTAGACAGAATGTGAAATTACAGCATTATAAGGAGCAGTAGGGTCTCAGCTTGCAGAAACTCGCTTGCCCTTTCTAGAACTGTCCATTTCAGCATGAATTCAGTGAAGAGTAGCAGATCGATTTGCCATCACAGATGCCTGGTTTTCTCCCTCATTCATTCACAATGCAGTTGCATCCAGCTTTTAACCACTCCTTTAACATGTCTTCTGCGTTCCTTATGTAAATCTTCAAATCGGAGTTACAGGGTCACAAGACAACTTTTTTTCTGCTTCTGCTTCTCTATCACTGACACTTAAGTGACATTCATCCCAAGACACCTCCATAAAAGAGCAGCAGTGTCCACGCTAGCTGCCAGCTTGAAACAAAACAGCCTCACTCCTGAACCCTCTCTTTTTTCTCAGTTTACAAGGCTTGTTTATTGCAAAGGCATTAAGATTCGGTGAGCTTGTGATAAGGAAAACAAATGTTGCTTCAACACACAAATCTATAACTGCCAAAAAGAGAAGACACCATAATATTCATGTCTTACAGTCAAGGAGAAAGAAACAGTTTTGGTACAAGCATCTCCCTCATGTGGGGAGAGACGAGTGATGAAGCACACTCATCAAAGTCCCTGAAGAGCAAAGGCATGTGCAGAATTCTGCGGTGCCCCCGTTGCTGTGGTTTAAGAGTGATCCTTCAGGAGTTAAAGGGAGTGGCTGGTAATGGCAGTGCTGAGAGAGTTTGTATGTACACAAGAAAGTTCTTGCTGTGAGCTCATCACTGGCGGCTATTTTCATACCCACCTCACCTACTCTGATTGCAAGGCTATCACATTGCACAGAGTCATGTTGGAATTAGATTTGCTGAGGACAGTGATACAGACGTGTCTGAGCTAGCTTTTCCCCTGCATCCCATCGTGTGTTCCGTGCCCCTCAGCCAGCCACCCCCCTGAGTCAAAAGCTGTGGAAGCATTGAGTTGGCTTGATAGGTTTCATGCCTGGAGCTGGGGAGTTGAAGTTCTCCTGAGGCAGCCCTGGGACCAGCCTGGAAAGGCATCATTTGGTCTTCTCTCGCCACACACCCCTTTGTCTCTCTGTGCTCCTTTGAGGTTGTACAGCTTTTATCATCTAACCTTTACAGATAAGTCTTATAGGGATGTATGAGGTTGGGTGCAAACCTGTGTTGGTTCCAGGCGTAAGTTTCTGTGTTTGCATAACACAGGTCAGCATTGTGTGAATTCACTGGCTTGAGTCAATGCTACTGTGAAGATCTTTTCCCTTGTGCATTTATTAAGGTCTATAAAAGAGCACCTTAAAAGAAACAGAAACTTTAAGGAGAGCATTTTGCTTCACAGGATGTAATTTTTATGGTATTTAAAGAAAATCTGACATTTTCTGTGAATGATAAGGTTACTTTTATTGCTTCTCTTGTCTCTGAAATGGCACATAAAATTCATTTGTGTGTGGTCTCTTAATTCCCAACAATCACGATGTTTAAAAATTAATTTCATGCCTCTTGTTCATGCAATTTCTAGCTTTTTTTTTTCTTGGAACTCTCTAGTTCTGTTGAATAAAGGAGCAAATTCCTTCCGGCTCAGCATCGTGCATTTGCAACCTGCTGTCATTAAACAGCTAACGCTGAAACATCATGGGGACTTGGCTGTCCCAGTCCCTGTCACTATTCTCTTATTCTGCAGCTACAAAGAGCATCTTGTTACATAACTAACATAATTTTTAGTGTCACAGCAGGCAGCTAGCGAAATGGAAACTGAGAACTGGGCTATTTTAGTTAGGAAAGAAGACAAATATATGAGATTATTCAGATCCATTTTATTTACAAATAGGAAAGTTCCATGTTTTGAAGAGCTCTGAAGAGTTGTTGTTCTTGGCAGCAAAATTCTCGCCAACTCCATTTGTGCAATAAAGAGTCACAGTTCAGGTGTCTCTATTTCACCTCTTGTGTTTCTGTGAGTTCACTTACAGATTACAACCTTTATCTAAAGACTCTTCAGTAGAACTTTCGGCTATTGCTTTTAAACACAGATCCTCAAAGTGGTTCTGGCATATTCACATGCCTGGGCCTAAATAGAAATGGCCTGATTTGGAGAGGTGTGATCAATTCTAGGTCCTATTGAAATCAATGGGAACTGATGAGTACTCAGTACTTTTGAAAATCAGGCCATTTATATATAGGTGCCTAAATATGGCACCCAATTTTGAAAAGCCTGGCTTTAAGATCATATACCATCTTCCTCCTTTCAATATCTGGGTCCCTGCTGCAAGAAAGGGTAAGAAGGGTAATGAAGAAACAATTGTAATGAAAAGAAGACTTGCCAGAGCACCCAGGAATATTTCTGTGTAATTAGTACCATGTGACTATAAAAATATTTTTAAAATATTTTTTAAAACCAGTAAAAGCAAGTTTCCACTGGGGTAAAATTTCTCTTCTGTGTTTCCTCTGCTTTGTATTGAGAAAAGAAAGCAAAGCAAGTGGCTTCACTGTCTGGTAATTATATTTGTAACAAAATAAAATTCAGATGGAAGATACAGACACAAAAAACCCCTCAATTCCAGAAATTCCCCCTGTACAGATTTATTTTTTCCTTCTCATTTCCAGCAGAAAAATAGATGCTGAAATGCATTTGTGTACAAACATTCACTTGCTGACTCTCCTGCTTTCCACAATATCATGAAAACAACTTTCCTTAAAAAATAGTTCAATTTTCCACCAATTTTTACAGAATGTATAGCGCTTTTACATTTTTCACTCAGTATTCTGCAAAACAGGAAAGAATTATGATCTGTT
>JAOXJM010000019.1:16976892-16995005 GCA_026413425.1 Tringa solitaria | reverse complement strand
GGCTTTTATAAAGCTCACAGCATCCTGAAGAACTCATTTCAGCCATGCCGTTAGCATCTTCCTGAGGGAAGCATTCAGAGCCTTCAGGACAGATTTTACTCACGGTTAAACAACTGTATGAAATTGCATATAACTGACCGAAGAAACTGAATACAAGCTAAAGCATTAGAAACAATTATTTTTCATGTCGCGATCATAAGATTACAAAAAAGAAAGCATTTGGAGTTTATGTCAGCTCTATGAACCCCCAGGTTCTGCATTTCTGAGCTTTTCCAAGGCAATCAGGAGAGCAAGTGACTTGCATTTTTCAGGTTGTAGTTTGGGAAACAGTGTTATTTATTAACCTGTTTTACTGTGGCTTTGTTCCATGTGGATATCCTACATTTAATAAGGTGTAATCTCTAAACTTCTTTTGGGGTGAGGGCTTCTTTATGGATTTGTGAGTATCTAATAATGTTTGAGTTGACTTTGTGGCCTTCCTCTTGGATAAGAAGAAGAGATGGGAGAGGAAAGGTGAAGTCTTTTCTCTTTGCAGCTAGCTATTTTCCTGAAAGTTGTAAGAAAGGGATATATTAGAACCTACCCTTTTGTTGGATTTTATTTAAAAGTGCAGTGACAAAGGGATACTAAGAGATTCACTAAAAAAAATACTCTTTTTTTTAAAGAAACCAAGCTAAAGTGAAATTTGATTATTATATTATCACACAATTCTAGAAGCTGATCTCTTGAGAAAAAAATGTTGTACTAGATGAAGTTTTGGGTAACGATGGAGAATGTTCCTGTCAAAGGTGGAAGTAATTTATTTTTTTCCCCTTAGTGGCAGGAGGCAAATTTTGAGACTGGATCAGAAATACTTTCTGGGCAAAATCAGTAGTATCTATTTAAAGCTCAGCCTACCTTTAGGTCAGGTTAGTATGGGCTTACTTGTAACAGTGATGTTGCATCATTCAATTAAAGTCTCTGAAGTGCACTCAGATTTTAAGAAAAACCTTTTCTCAATTTCAGCAGCCCTTTGAAGTAGGGTCTAGAAGACAACAGTGAGGTGCGCCTTACTTTTAAGATGAGAAATGTTTACCTTTTGTGAGCTGTTGTGTCATGTTCAGTAATGTAAATGCATTTTAACCATCACATACCTTCATTGACTGATATAAATTTATGAACTTCAATGAAGCAAATGGAAATTCTCTAGTTTAAAAGAAGTAAAGACATGGTTGTTGTCCTTCACTATACTTTGGAGCCTGGGAATACTCAGACACTATTTTAGGTATTTTTAGTGGGTTACATGTTTTAATGGGTAAAATATGGAATACTTTCTAAAGCCAAGAGGGATAATTAATGTAAATTATGAATAATGAAACAATTAGGTAATAAATTTCACATAACCTACCTGGACTGTATTCAAAGACCTCAACAGTTCTGAAGACTCTGGTGTTCCCAGTACCCGAGAGCTGTTTATGGAAGATGGTGGATACTACTACCCAGTAAACTGAGTAGGTATGTTAACTCTTTTTCTGTTTTGAGACAGATTTCCCCCTCCTCCTCCCCAAATCTTCTTGCTCTGAGCTTGTCCAGAACAATAAGTGACCTTGTCATTTCTGTGACAAGAGGCGCTGATCTCAGTACAGACCTGCTAAGCAGATCTGGGCAGGCGGCGGGATGCTGCTGCCTAAGCCCGGCTCTGGATGGAGCATCCTAGGGGACACTGCCCCTAGGAAGGTGAGAGCAGTCAGCCTGGGAAATGAAGCGAGTGCCCTTGAGGAGGCCAGGTGGAGCTTAGGAATGCAATTGACTCAAGGAGTGTCAGCTGCACTGCTTTCATAATAAGATCTTTCGGTTGGCGATTTTACTTACCTGTAAGGAGTTACCTTTCATTCACTACTGTGAGGCAGAAGAACCACTGCCATGGCAATAAGTGGGACTGGGATAGAGACATTGGAACTTTTGCACTTTTAATGTAATCTCACTTAACCACTGTGATACAGCTAGGGATGTTAGTCATGGAAAAACAAAGTTAAAATACTGGCACCCCAAATCCTTTTTTTTCTGGGGTTAACTAGAGAAAAGGGAAGCATCTGCACAGTTGAAAGACCTTAGCAGTGTAGATTAATCTTAGAACATGTAACCATTTTTAGATTTAGAGATTGTTAATGGGGATTTATTGTCATTCCATAAAATCCTTCCAGACCACACAGATACTTGGTTCCTTTGGCTTTCTTGTAGAAAATCTGTTCTCTGTGCTTAGCCTCCCTAAGCCTCTCTGTTCCTTCTGTTGTCTTCAGCTATATTTGTGGCATCCAAATGCAATTAGCTTCTGTGTCACATTGACAGCTTTACACATTTATGGTATGTATTACCTGGAGAAATAGGTTCTCTGCACAGATAATATTGTTCTTTTAAGAACAAAAATATGTAAAGACAGAACCACATGTCCAAAAGCTTGTGCACTTTCCCAGCTGTATCAACCAGTCTGCAAGCCTTGTATTTCTTGTATCATCATATAGTGTAGCACAGCTACAGCAGCAGACATATTAAGATCTTTTAATTCAACTGGAGTAGTGCATAATACTGTTTTGAGAACCTGTATTTGTGTCAGTGATGATTGTTAGAAGTTGCCAAACCTGGTAGACCAAAAAAGTCAAGGCCGTTGCAGCTCCATGTACGCAGGTCCAGCCAGTAGCAAGACTGAACATGTAGGCCCAGCAGCTTACACATGCACGCAGTACATATCCATATCTGTATTGCCAGCCACACAAATCAACCCAGGCAGAAAACATAGTACTCACACAAACAGGCCCTTCCCATCTCTTGCAAAATATGCACGTGTATAAATATACACATACACAACGCAGACCCCGCCAGCAGCTTGGCTCAGACACTCAGTATGCCTAGCAGCTGCCCCTGGATCCTGGGTCTCCCCACTTGCTGACACCTGGACATACAAACCCCGAGGCCCACAGCCCTACACAGAGACAGACATGCACGCACACACAATGGTTTCCTGCAAGAACTGACCTTAGGAACTCAATCTGCCATGTAGCTGCCCCTGGATCTCCCATCTCCTGGTTATCTTGTGCACAGAGACACTGATAACATGCCTACCTGTTACCCAGTAGCGGGTCCAGATGTATGACCTTTCCACTAGCCAAAACTCAGACCCCATAGTCTCTCCAGTATCTGGCTTGGACCCCTGGCACCTCCAGGAGCCAACTCATAGACACTCTAGTCTGTCCAGTCTCTAGCCCAAACTTATGGCCCTACTGATACTTGGCTGGCTCTTCTGTTGCTGGCACCATGGAGACACCTGTCCTCCTGCTCCAGTTGCTGGCACTTAGACCTCCATGCACACATGCCTCTGGAGAAACCTAAAAAATTAGACATGTAGTTTAAAGAAATGAGTAGCTAGTTAGAAGCAATGAAAAATTTATTCTTTCATGAAATTGCCACTGCTTTCTGAAAAATTGTTTGGAATTCCCAGTGGTAGTGGGAGAATCATTACGTGCTTTCTCTGTGCTTTTCTTTCCCCTCATGGGAAGAAAAGATGCTGGAAAATTGCAAGAGTGAAGAGGATTTCTAAACCCTCTTCACTTACCCTGATGGTTACTAAACTGTGAAGATACTGCTTTCTTTCTCTCACTTTACCCTCACAGTTAAGTTTTCCACAAATCCAAATGAAATGTGACTGCTTGTGTCCTCATTGTCATGTGGTTTTCTGCAGCTTTCCCAAGGATGGTAACAATAGGGTGTCAAGAGGAATCTTCTTATCCTTTTCCCTGATGACTGAAAAGAGGAAGCAGGAGGTTGTGTAAATAAACTGAAAAATACCAAATAGCCACAGGGAAAAAAAAAAAAAACCTTGGAAGAATAAATTAATAATAATGTAAATATATTAAAAACTGAATTTTAGTAAATAATACTTAAAATAAATGATTGCAAGATTATTCTTATGGTTGTTAATGAGAAATTAGACTCCATTAGTTAATACCTTAATGTCAAGCATGAATAAATTACAGTCAAATTTTAGTGCAAAATTATCTCTCATGCACAGAAAGATGATAACAATGTAACCATTTTAGTACCTTAACATGAGCTGATTGTGAGTTCAGAATAATGACACATCATAAAAAGTGTCATTTTCAGCTTTTGGAGGGGATTTAGAGGAAGGCAGGAAATAAAATATCTGTGATTGTTGGAAGTGAGAGTAATGTGGTATGTGATCTTGAATGCCATGTAAACGTTAGCAAAATTTAGTATATTTTATGATTTTTAAAAAATCTAAATTTCGTTTTCCCAGCAGTCTTAATTTCTGTAGATTGGAATGCGTATTCTCCTATCCTACAAATTAACTTTACCCTGTAACTACAACTCCTGATGTAGAAAATGCAAGAGTCTGAAAAATACCAGCACAAGTATAAGAATGTCTTAGCCCAGTCCCATCCCAGATCAGTTCACTCTGCTGCATCGGATGCATATGAGTTTGCTTAAAAGCCATTAGCCACTAGGCTATTTCATAGCAGCACACTTATAAAAGGGACGAAATACGTCCAAAGGTCATTTTGTACCTGTCCCTGCCTGAAAAACATTTTCTGTTGCCTTGCAGTAGTACTACCTGGTGTGGGTGGGAAGACACGGGCATGCCAGGGAGCATACCCTCCATCGTAAACTCTGCTGTGTTTTAGGGTGCATGTTGGTGGAGCTGCACCCTGTAGCTGGAGCGTACCTTGTGAGCACAAGTTACCTAACACTTCACATAGGTGTCTCTGCTGCCTCCCCCCAATTTGCTCTTCTCTCCCCCTCTGGGTTTGTTTGCTTGCAGGAGAGTGGTGAACAGCACTGCTGCCTCCGTGATTTAGCTGGGGATAATTTAAGGGATTCGGGATAAATTAAGGAATTCTCTTGCTGCTGCCTATTTCCTTGGATGATAAGAAAAGTCCTGTATTTGTCTCTATTCTCCTCTCTATAGATATTATTTGTCTTGCAAAGGGTAAACCTGGATCAGGGTTTATTCTGATTAGTGTATCGCCGTGAGGTTCTGTGATAATACAGATTATAATAGCATCCTGTTTCAGTGAAACAGACTGCTGATATCTTGTTTTCCGTATTACCAACGGGAAAGTCAGGATTGAATGAAGTATGTGATGAGCAACTTAGTATAGTAATTTAGAATCTTATTGTGTTCTGTGCAAGATGATGTGTTTCCAAGTGCAAACTAGAAGTCTGTTTGAAAGATTTATGCTGGGGTTATAGTTGAGAAATATCCTTTTCTTTCTAGCTATGTGTCTTGCAGCTGAATTTTGAATTGCTTGGAGACTACTAATCGGCTTTACTGGTAGACCTGCTGAGAAAGCATTGCAGTCATCCAGGCGAGGGACAAGAAAGAAACGTATGGATTAGATTTCTGAATAATTTTTGGACACAGGCAGCATGAATCTGTGAGGAACGTTTCATAAGCATTGACAGGCTAATTTAACTGTAGCAGTAATGAGCTAAGAAGCAAAAGAAGTTTATTATTTTTTCTTTCCCATTTATTCTGAGATTTGTACTTTGTTAATTTTCTGAGATCTGGGTAGCAAGAGCATTCAGTACCATCTTCCACCATCTAGTATCAGGGGTCAATGTGTGAATTTAGCTGTTTAGTATTTTCATGTGAAAACCTGCCAGAGTTTACATTGGATAGGCTCATCCTGAATATTCATGTAAGCATGTACAAGGCCAATTCATTAAAACTCTCAGGTGACTTATGAGTCCAAATTGAAGTGTCAAAGCTGCATTAGATACTTTATTCAAAGTATAATTTCTTCCAAAGCATTTGCCTTGGGTTTGAAAATGAAACTGAGAATTGCAGTTCACCATGTATTTCAGATGTGGCAGGGTGTTCTGCACAGGAGCGTGTAGGTGAAGTGCTGGTGTGCAGTCCTATTTCCTCTCCACCTGGGGCTGGGTGAACTGGTGGTGGGGAGAGGGGAACTGCTGCCCGGGACGGTGTGAAATGGGGAGACCCATTCTATCTTGCCAAGATGTACAAAGTCCTTATTCTGTGTTGTGACTGGCCAGGGACAGCCTGGATCTCTATATGAGACAAAAAGCAACATGTGGCTGACACTTGGTGCTAGAGCTGTTGTTTTGGGCAGAGAATCCTAAAATTTTTACAGCTGGCTTCACGAAATAGAAAAATAGGCCTTTAGCCACATATCAAACATCAAGATCTTCCCTTGCTCTGATGTTATGTCTCAGCAGATTACCAGGTACCTCCAGAGCAGTGAATCTAGATCTGGAATGTTGGCGTTCAGGTGGGACAACTTGCTCACTAACTTTTCATGTGCTCTGCAGGAAGAATTAAGAAAACCTGTGTTTATTTCTGTCCTCTGATACTCCCTATCTCAATCAGAAAGTGTACTGATATTGCTATATGCCCCTGCCTACTACCACCATTCCTTCAAAATCTTATTTGGAAGGGCTTGTCTTTACTCCTCACATATTTTACCCCATCCTGTCTTACTGTACTTATGCTTTTACTAAAATCTCCATAGTTGTTATTTATACGCATTTTTATTTAGTCCATGCTGATTTGCAAGATTGCCATGCTAACCTTTGCATTGCCTTCTGTTGGTTCTCAGTTTGGTCTGAGTGTGGATCCCTTCGAGAGAGATAAGAGTTCATATATAAGAAAGCTCACAAAGCTTATAACAAGAGTTTGTTTTTTTATTTTTATGCAGAAGGAGAAAATCCAGTTTGAATTTCAGATGTGATCAGTGCTGTGTGGTCTCAAAGTACAGGCGCTGAAGAGCTAAGCATGTAAAGGGATAAAATGCCTCAAATAATAATCAAAAGGAAGGGGAGGTGGCTAAACACACCGCTTCAGAAACTATAGCTCAGTGTGCTGTGCTGCCTGTCAGAGCAGAAGAAGGGGCAAACAGTGTACTGAGCAGATCTACCACAGAACATGGATTTAACTGGGACCATTGTATAACTTTCTGGGCAGACTGAAAAATATAACACATTGGGAGTGTGGCATGGATAGATTGGCCTAGATTGTCCCTGACTCATAAAAATTTTACGTTGAGTGAACGAAGGCAGTAATTAATAAAGGAAAAAAAACAACAACTTTT
Source organism: Tringa solitaria (assembly GCA_026413425.1). Lineage (NCBI taxonomy): Eukaryota > Metazoa > Chordata > Aves > Charadriiformes > Scolopacidae > Tringa > Tringa solitaria. Next base: position 16,987,899 of record JAOXJM010000019.1, on the reverse strand, counting down.
TTTAGTAAAAACAAGAAAGTTGATAAGCTCTGTATCAAGGGGAGATACTAATTTGTTTTGTATTTTTAGGCCTTTCTGTGACTCAGAGAGGTCAGCTCACCAAACTGTTAGTTATTGAACATAATTTCAAATGTAGTTTTCCCCTTCGTCACTTAGAGTAATTTTAATTGTCCATAACTCTCTTCTTTCCATGCAGTGGAAAAATAGCCTAAGAAAATACAGCAGAGAGTGGTTATTTCCAATTAGATGATTAAATTATTCCTCTAGAAATCAAATTGGATTGGAATGAAATGCAGCTATGGAAATGCGATTAGTTTGGTGAATTATATGTGAGGACCCTCACACAAGGCTGTAATAGGAATTGGAGGATCTAGGTGGAGAAGTAACAACTTCAAAGAAGAGAAATAATGTAATTGAGGAGTCTCTCGGGTCTGATAGATGATGTAAGGCAAAGAGTCCTCCACTAGAATAGGACAGAGTAAACTGAAACCAGAATGATCTACAGTTTGACAGGTGACAACATAACTTTCCAGTGATGCCAACCTAACTAGACAAAGTTAAAATGATGGATGGACCCCTGTTTGGCTGGTTTTGGGTTCTTTCCCATTTAGTTCAGACAACTGCTAATATGCTTAAAATAAGGTACTTGCTAAGTGCTTTCCTGGATTGAGCCCAGAGATTCCACCCAACATTCTGCAGGACTGATCTCCCCTATAGTCTGTGAAAAATGCAATATCAGTTTACTAGCTTTTTTATTATTATTTTTAACACTATCATGATTAATAGAATTTTATTGCCTTAATGTTTTATCATCTGAATGCTTAATAATAGAATATGAAGATTCCATAGTCCACATTTGCATTGACATTAGTACTTTAAAGTAAGACTTAAATCCTCTCTCTTGTGCTTATGTTTCTAGTTCCTGCAGATTTCTAAGGGAAATGTTGAACAACTTCTTTTGAAAAATCCATTATAATACAGTGTTTCTGAACAGTGCTTTCTAAATAATCCATACAATTTCACAGATTCTTCAAACCTCACAGACGTTCTGGTAACATCTTTGAATTACTTGAGCATGGAGATGAGTGGGTGTGCTCGATAGAGAGGAGGAAGCTGTGAAAAAAACCCTGCTATGTGGAACATAGATAGTTTGTTAAATGACTTGTCTGGTTTTCTTGTAGTTTGCACTGAATAGACCCTGCCACTTCTGCACTTAGGTGGGAGGGATTTTTTAGGTTCTGTCCAGTAAAACTGAATGATTACTAAGATTACTGCTACGCTGTGGTCCAATATTATTGAAAAATCAGGTAGGCTGAAAGTCAATGGTCAATCAATTCAAAATATTAAAACCAGCCTTTCTTGCTCCTGTGATATTTGTGGAAGTGATATCAGTGTATTTCATAGAGGCGGTGGCAGGCTGCACTGAGAGTGGCACTGTCCTTTTTGGTGTCTGACAAAAGAGGGTTGAGAGAGACCAACAACTGCACACTTTCCAGTGGTGCCAACCTTCCTATACAGTTTGCCCACTGAGTCAAGACAACTCCTCTTGTGCTTAAAATAAAACATTGCTAAGTGCTTTGCTAGCTTAGGCAGAAAAAGTCATGCAGCATCATCTGCAAATGCATGTTTTGTTATAGAACAAGTTAATGTATAAAGTTCTGGCTTGGTGAAGTGCTGGAGTACCATTGTAGGGTGAGTCCACACCATCTTCACAGGAGGTGGTGAGGCATTTCCATTGCTAAGGCAGCCTGATTAATATGTTTGCATGAGTGTGGTCAGTTTGGTCATTCTGAGTTTGAAGTGAAAAACAATAATGAGGATTAGTCCTCTGCCTGTATTATATTTGCTGTAGTAATTTCTATACAAAATCTGCCTTAAAAATGAAGCCATACTTATCTGTAATCAGTATGGTACATTCAAGGTTCCTTTTGATAGCAATGCTCTTTCGATCAATTTTTTGGGTCTGAAAGTAGTCTATAATAGACTAATCCACTTTTCTGCCCACAATCTTTCCAGAGTTATGCCCATATATCTCTCATTGACAAAAACTAACAAGCAAGGGGGAAAAAATGCAACAAACGAAAACAAAACGACCGAGGAAATAAAAACTGAAGTGAATAACTAGATGCTGTGGCTGACTTCCCCTTTGACTTCATGCCGCTGCTGAGGAGTCCTCCCACATGGCCCATGCAGTTGGACTGGAGGAAATGACATGCAAACTCAAGCATGTGAAATGGAGTTTCACACATCTGACATAGTCAATTCACGTGATTCTTAGTTTTCCACTGTTTTGGTACGGTGGGAGTCTTGAGGCAGGATAAGGGCTTTTTTTCCCGATTATTTATTTCCTTCTAATATGCAGATTATTTATTTTGTAATTTTCTGTGAGAGGCAGTTACTTTAAAGCTACTGGCTGACACAGAGAAAAAACTTAATTTCTTGGTGTTTCTGGAATTAGCATATACCCTACTGTCAGGCTGGCAAAACTAAGTTGCATAAACCTCCTCTAATACATATTTTTATTCCTAGGAATGCAGTTATGAAAAAAAAACTTAATTCGGAATATTTGAGCTGTCAAAAACTCAAATTCATAAGCTTATGAATACCCCTAGGTGGCACTACATGCTCTTTTTGTTCAAAAGTATCAAATACTCTAAATGTAAATAAAAGCAAAATCATAACATCTTAATACACATGATGATCTCTGAAATGTCAATTGTATAATAGCTTCCATATTTTCTCTAATAAAGGTAGTTAAAAGGGTTTTTTCATAACTCATGGACTAAAACTTCCTGTATGAGGATTGCCTGATATTATACTAGAGTTTACTTAGAACTTCATAGTGAAAAATATGTACAAGGTCTTGAATACAGATTTTTCTTTAAGAAAGTATAAACATTTCACTAAATATGGTTGCATTTTCTATTTAGATTTTAACACATTTTAAAACTTTAAAACTTGGTAAAGGCATACCAACAGTGAAAGAAGGAGCAAACAGGAGTAGACTGGCTCTCACTGGTTGACATCTTTGATAAGAATACAGATTCTTAGAATAAAATTCAGATTTATTGAATTAAAAATGTTATAAAGAAATAGTGTTTCTTCTCTATCAGGTGATAACTACATGTCTCAAGATACTAATGAGTTAACACATTCAGCAAGATCTGAAGAAATGTAGACCTTTTAAACAGATAACAGGACTTAGATAAGACAAGGTTAGTTATACTATATTAAAATCAATAGGGAACTGGCAAACCATTAAACCGTTAATCTAGAATAAATTATTTCAATTTTGTTTCTATTTTTTTATTTCTTTATATCTGTATTTAGGCTTTTTTAATGGAAATTAGCACATCATGTGAATGAATCCTTTCTGGTGACCAGTTAGACTTGCACTATGTTAATGACTATGTGCTTCTTTTTCATCTATTGCCTACACTTAGTGAGGAACTACCCTAAAATACAAAATCTGGGCAAGACTGCCCTGTGGATTTGTTTGGAGATAGATGACCACCATGAGCCTGCATCACATTTTCACACAGTGCAAACATGGGGCAGTGCAGCACCAGGTCATGACTGTGTGAGTACCCAAGATGTCTCATTATTCACATCCTCATGGCATAGGGTCTAGGTGTCAAAAGTGTATGTCAAGGGAGAAGAGGAGCTACATCTGTTATTTCCTGCCCTCTCCAACACCCCACAACCAGGGAAAAATGCCCTTGCAGGTTGGTGCAGCACTCTGTCAAGTTTCTTACTGTGAGGAACAAAGGTCTTGCTGGCCATTGGAAAATGGAGATCGATAAACCCAGCTACTGCAGTAAAATAACTTAGAAAGACCTCTGTAAGGGTATTTAGGTGCTAAGGTTAGAACGTGAGTCTTCCCATGTGTCTCTTAAATTCAGTGATACAGAGAGACACTTCCAGAGGGCAGTTTCCATCGTGCAGGTTTCCTGCTCTAGCAACACTGGGGGATTTTTCCATTGAGGTTGCCCAGCTGGCTTATTGAGTGAAAAAGACAGGAGGCTTAGGGTTTACCTGCATGTGCAGTACAAGAGGAGAAACAGATGAGAGAAGTCTTCTCTGCTTCTTTCTCTTTGGCTTTTTTATACAGAGGAGTCCTACATATGAATCACCATTAATGCTTGGTAAAAGATATACACAGGTATAGGTCTATGTATATTTATGTGTAGGCTTCTCAGTGTGACCACAAATATCAACTATATTAATAAGTTTCAAAAGACAAAGCATGACAGTTGAGCTGATAGTGATACCAAAGAGGAATCTCTGTGGTAGCATTTCTTAGCAGTCATTAATAGTGGCGACACCTGGACCATGGCTGAATTAGCACTGGGAAGGTGGCTTCAGTGCCTTTGGCTTGAGAATAATAATTTCTGTGGCAGAATCTTGTGTAGAATAACTGACATAACCAAAGCTGAAAAACACAACAAACCTTTAACTGTATCCTAAAATGATCAGTATTCGTCACAAGGCATTTTTACAATTAATGCAGTGTTTCAAAATAGTGTATGTGTGACCTTTGTCACATGAAATGCAGTAATGGAAAAATAAGTCTGAAGTGATTGGGCAAAAAAAATTTTAAAAGGCACCTAAAAGCCTAGTGGATTAAAATGAAATAGACTATGTGTGAGAGAAGAACAAAATGTTCAGACAACCTGGGTATTCATTTTATGCATTAAGCTGCATGGTATTTTTTCTGAATCCTTAATTAGCCAGGTCTAGATAATGTTGCAAGTTGCTTAGCAGGGCAATTTTTGTACCATCTTTAAACTTGGTGGAAAATAAGTGATAATAATAATAGGAACAGCAAGGAAACTTTGTAATAGGGTTGTGCGTGTTCTCTATGCTGGTTTTCAATGCTTGGTGATTTGGACTCTATATTATATTTCTGTACACAAATTTAACAGACTGTGATGTCCCTTTCCTTTCAGTTTCCTGCTAGATAGTGTTTAATTCCACAGCACATATAAAACAGTATCGGTGTATTTTCTCTTAGGTTATCAGGTGACAATACAAAAGTAGTAAATACCAACATGACAGTAGTGTTCAGTTGGTTAGATAAGAACCAGTCTCCACGTGAATCCTATGTACACTGCAAAAGATGCGAAATCCACTAATTTTTCTGTAGCTTGCTTTTCAGAAAAGAGCATGTTCACCAGCATATCCAATTTTACTGCTACAAATAAAATAAATGCAAGAACATGTAATACAGACTGGTATAATATTACAGTTGATAAGAAAGGGATATGCGTAGTTGTAGTGCCAGGAGTACAGACACGCAAATAAAACTTGAATTTACATTTATTTTGATGTAGAATATACATGAGGAAATGTTAATGGTTCCTTTTGCTATTTCAGCATAAAAACAAAACAGGGAATACTACTTGAAATGAACTAAAATCCATATGAACCACAGCACTCGTTTCTGCTATCTACTGCACAGTTGTCTCTCCCTCATGTTTGTCTGTCCCTCATTCATGCCTCCCAAATCCTTTCTCCTCTAACGGCTGGGACATAATAACTGCTGTTTCATTCAGACACAAGAGGACAGGGAAAGTCAAGTGAGATGCTGGATCAACTGAAGGCAATACCAAACTCCTACTGACTTCTGGGAAACAAAGATTTCCCTAAGATACCTTAAGGTATACCTATCTATCCTCCGAAGGAGCTCCATACATTCTTAAATAAAAAGCTTTTTGAAAATGAAGAAGAAGCAGAGCAAGTGGAAAAGAACTGTGTGTTGAGCCTGGCATCGGTCAGTGCTGTGTTTATACACAGAAATGGTGCATTTGGTAGTGAAGCACTGTTGTGGAGAGTGTGGCTGAGATAGAAGATGGGGTTTTGATTGCGTAAGAGCTTCAGGAATGCATCAAAAGCCCAGTATTACTTCTGCATACACCACTGTCATATGCCACCTGTATATGCTATGTATGCATATATATATATATACACACACACACATATACAGATGATGTCAAATATATGTTAGTACATTATATCTAGCATCAGAAAACAAATTGTACGCTGTTTTCCCATCTTAACAGTTGTACTTAAATGAAGATAAAAGATCTAGCTGTACACTAATGGAATAACATTCTGTTTGTAGCTGACAGGGAAATACCGAGAGAGCAGATAATTGTTTTATAATTGTGCTCCTTCAGAAGGGAAGAATCAATAATCACTGAAGTGCAAAGGGAAGACAAATCAATTGAGAGGAAAAGTAAAAAGTTTAAAAGGAAGATGTTGGAGGGACCTGGATGTGATTTAAAGAGGATTTAGTCTGCGATTACGAAACCTTTTTCATCTTTTGAAAATAATTATGTACTTCATCAGTTGCTTTGACTTTCAGAGCTAATGTTCACTTTATTGTTACCATGATAAAATTAACTCCTTGGTTCTTGGGGAAAAAAAAAAAGTTTAATTAATTTTTTAGGCTTTTTTATATAAATAATATTTTTCAGTGTTTCTCTCCATGATATCTGTAAAGGCACTGAGTGCTCTCACTCTTTTACCTCAGAGGAGTAAAAACGATGAACATTACATGTGGGAAATACATGACCTCCTTGTGCTGGGTGCAGAAGAAAGGGTGTACCAAATCCAGAGGGGTCCTCCGTCTGCTGTGAAGCTGCTCTTTACCCAGAGAGCCGGTAGGGAGCCAGGGATGAACTGTGGTGTCCATGTCTCCTGCTTCTCGACAATAAGCCATTCTGCAGTTAGTATTGTAAAGGCACACAAGTAAGTGGAGGTCTTGTGCAGAGCACAGTCTGAATATTTAACTTATGGCATGTTAAAAAAGCAAGACAACCTCTTTATTTATTTTTAATGTGGTTATTCCAGAAATAGAAGTCAGATGGTAGCTGGTCAAACCGTAAAACGTTTCCCAGAATGATCACAATTATGGATTGTGGGTTTTTTCCCTTCTGTTTAGCAGTGAAAATTATGACATTTTAATGTCTAGAAAACATGTTGGTGACCCAGGAATGACTATTATTTGTTCTGGGCATCAGACAGGGAAGAAAAAGCTGTATTTGGCAGGCTGATTTATGAAAAATGGCAGTTGTTTATTGCTGCTTCTAGGGCTGGGAATATTAGAGTGAGTTCCAGGCAGATGGACTAGCGAAGTGGCAGGGTCATTTGGGCAGGTGATAAATTGTCCAGAGTAATTTCAAAATTGTACTTCAGGGAATACTGCCTGGTAGAGAATTGAGTAAGTGCTACTCCACACTCAGCAGTCTCAGAAAACTCCCTGCAGCCTGTTTTCATTGCTTACAGCCTGTCTCTGGAGGGCAAGGACTGGGTAGGCAAATAGTTTTCACAGCTCTGTAAAACCATTGCTTCTCCTTCCTTCTCTCACGCCCTTTTCCCTTCTTCAAATGACGCTACATACACACAACAGTTACGCTGCTGGAAAAGCATTTGGAGATAAACAGTACCTGGCTTGTGGGATGGAGTTGATTGGGAGCTCCTCTTTTTTTTATTTTCACTGCCTCATTAGAAATAAGAGGGGCGGGTAAATAAGAGGTTCCGTTGCCACACATATCCTTTAAGACACCCTGACTTTACATGTAAAGAGTTCAGCTTACACATGGCACATGAGCAAAGCTAGTCAAGTGAAAAAGAAAAATTATAAAAACTGAATGTTCTGGCATTATTACCATACTAGACAATGTCAGAAGAGGAAGGGGCACCCTGCAGTGGTGAACTGACACTCCTCCTGGCACTCACCATCTTTGTAACTCTGGCATGCTCTTCAGCGCTGCTGTTTCTTCCATCCTTGACCACGTGTGAGATGCCATCACCCAGTGGTCCTGATAGATGGCACTACCTGAACAGTGTGCAGTCTTACTGAGCCCATTTCCACATATCCTGAGTTGGTTTTTGCACGCGCTGGCTACAATTGCCCTCCTCCCTCCCATCACTTCTGCATTTTTTATTGTTTCCTTCCTGGGCTATTAGCTCTACCATGTGCAAACTAGGCCTTTTTGAAACACTCAAAGCACCTAGTACTTAGCTGGTGCTGCCAAACTCAATGATAAAAATAACTCTCCATTTCACTGTCATTCTGCAATTGCGTAAATACTGTTCTTGCTATTCAGACTCTGTCATAGCACTGTCCCAAAGATGCAAACTGCAGCACTGAGAGCACACAAGATAAACATTTAGATAAACATATTTAGCCTTCTGGAAACAAAGATTTTCTGTAATTTAGGATTAAGTTAGTAAAAGTAGGGTGATTGAAATACCATTGCAAACTTGCAAATTCTTCCATCTATATTGTAGGCCTTACAGTATTGCTTTTCTCTCTATGTCCAGTTCCTGGAGTTGTATGATTTTGTAAATATCTCAGATTTATTGCTGGTTTCTTTTTTTTGTAGCTATTTTTAGCCTCCCACCAATTTCTGGGGGAAGTTTGGTAGGCACACAAATATGAACAACTTGAAGCATTATTTTAAATTAAAAAGTTTTATGGGGTCACCTAAATTACTACTATATTCGCTTGGAGCTGGCATTATCGTGGTAGTTGAAATACTAACCTTTTAATGGCAGCCCTTGAATACAATCATTCTGAAAAAGGATGAACAGCTCTACATGCTCTAAATTGGAGAACCTTTTCTGGATGTTTTTTGGATGTAATGTTCATGTTCTCTGTGGGAGTGCATAAAAAAAAAAGAAGAAAAACAAAAAAGGATATGGCACAGGGACAGGGTATAGAAAAACTAGAACATTTGGAATGGATGGACTGAAAAATGTACTGCAGGGATGCTCTGGGGAACAAGAATAAGAGAAAGCACAGAAACCAGAGGGAAGTACTGGTCTACTTATTGAAAGTAAATCCTTTTCCTCTAGATGTATTGTAACAGAAGAGCATGGCTTTAAAAATACAAGTAAGTCAAAATCTCAACACCAGTTTGGAATTGCTTAAAATCCATGAAGAGAAAGTAAGGATACTCTTTTCTTTAAAAAAAATAAATTACATGATACTGATTTAGCAGTCCTTCTTTTGTCTTAAATGTGAGCTATTTCACCAGAAAAAAAAACAAAATGAGGGGGATCCTGTATCCTTTCCTTGCCAGGTACAAGGTAGTAGCATAAAGGAAAGGAGTGAATGGAGGCAAGTCCACACTCAGGGCGGCAGGCAAATACCCTCGTTGCCCATCTTGCCTTCCCAGGTGCCTCTGTACAAGAGGTACGAGGCTCTTGATGTGGAAGTCCAGTGAATGGTACATGTGGATGGTGGTCCATCTACACCAGAAATGTTGCCAGCGTCAGAAAACCCTACTCCCTATGTCATAACCACCTCCACAAGGAAGAGAAAATGATTATTATTGTAGTCAACTCACTTCTGAGGGAACAGAGGGTCCAATATGCTGGCCAAACCCTCATTTTAGGGAAGTTTGCTGCCTCCGTGGGGCCCGAGTTAAGGACATCAGCAGGAAACTTTCTAGCTTGATACAGCTGTTGGTCTACTACCTATTGCTGCTCTTCCAAGTGGGTGATGATGAAGTGGCAACATGAAGTCCAAGGGGGATCAAAAGAGCCTTCAGGTCCTTGGGACAGCTGGTAAGGGAAACTGGAGCATAAGTTATTTTAAAATTTCTACTTCCAGTTGCAGGCAGCAACAGTAGAAGAAACAGATGGGCCCCATCTATTAGTATATGGCTCATACAGAAGTCTATGGGACCTGACAAGATGCATCCCAGAGTCCTGAGGGAATTGGCTGATGTAGTTTCCAAGCCACTCTCCACAATAATTGAAAAGTCATTGCAGTAACGTGAAGTTCCCAGGAAAAAGGAAAACAGTGCACCCATTTTTAGAAACGGTAGAAAGAAGGACCCTGGGAAGTACCAACCTGCCAGTCTCACCTCTCTTCCTGAGAAGATTATGGAACAGATCCTCCTAGAATCTATGCTAAGGCACGTGGAGGACAAGGAGGAGATTTGAGTCAGCCAGCATGGCTTCCCAAGGGCAACTTCTTCCTGACCAACCTAGTGGCCTCCTATGATGGAGTGACTGCGTCTGTGGATAAGGGAGGAGCTATGAATGCTGTCTATGTGGACTTCTGTAAGGCCTTTGACACGGTCACTCACAACATCCTTCTCCCTAAATTGGAGACATACAGATTTGATGGGTGGACTGTACGGTGGATGTGGAATTGGCTGTATGGTCACATCCAGACGGCAGTGGTCAACAGGTCAATGTCCGGATGGAGATCAGTAATGAGTGGGGTCCCTCAGGGGCCTGTATTGGGTCCAGTACTGCTCAACATCTTCATCAGTGGGATCAAGTGCACCTTCAGCAAGTTTGCAGATGACACCAAGCTGAGTGGTATGACTGACACGCTAGAGTGACAGGATGCCATTCAGGGGGATCTGGACAAGTTTGAATAGAGGACCCCTGTGAACCTCATGAAAATAAGGCCAAGTGCAGGATTCTGCATTAGGGTAGAGCAGTCTTTTTTCAGTTTCTCACTTTTTTGTAGAGTATCCTTAGAGAACTGTAGAGGCTTTAGAGTATTCAGAACTGTGTGTAAATTATGTTTGTGTGTATGCAAGCATAGAGTCACTTTTCATAACAACAATAGTCATGTATTTACCAAATGCAGAACACAGTTACAAAAAATGGAATAATTTAGCATCTGAAATTTCTGCTCAAGGTAGTGCTATGTACTAAACCAAGTAAACATAATATTTTACAAGATAGGGTATCATATGCAAATCTCCAAAGTAATTTCTTTAAAATGGTAGTACTTTTCTGCCTACAGGAAGATTTATCAGGTAACTGAATTCTTAATTTCTACAGGCAATTTTTGTGGCAAATTGTTAGGAGTGTGATTCTGGTATGTTCTTTCTACCTGCCCAGACATCAGTTCTTTTTTGGTATTTAACTTTTAAAACTCCAAAAGAGGTCCTCTATGTGATCATAGAATCATAGAAACAGAATGGTTAGAGTTGGAAGGGACCTTAAAGATCATCTAGTTCCAACCCCCCT
>JAOXJM010000019.1:16958596-16970361 GCA_026413425.1 Tringa solitaria | reverse complement strand
GGTATTTAAAAGTGTTTTTCCTACTAAGCATACATTTCCATGATGAGTTCCTTTTAGGAGAAATAAACCTCAGTTTTTATTTGCTAGAGAGAGAATATGCAGAGATGTCTAAAGGTTTTTTGCAACATTTTCTTAAGATTTTTCTTATAGAGCTATTTTTTTTAATACAGAGTTATCACAATTATCAAAATAGTCTACACAAATAGTAGACTACATAAGCAAAAGATGAGCGATGAAAGTATGGTATGGTTGAAATGCTGATTTAATGTTTCCATGTTAAGGAATCCAGATAATATGCAAAATATATTTGTGCATTTTTAATAGTACTGACCCTGAATGCTAAGCTCTAAGCTGCACGGGTGCTTTTTCTGGAGTGAAAGGTTTCAGGAATGACAGACGGTTGCAGTGCTGTATACAGACTGTTGCAGCCATTTCCTTTGCTGTATTGGGTTTCACATAAAATTTTCAACATGTCATTATATGTCCAGTACAAGACCATTTCTGCAGAGGCATACTACTAATGAAGAGTCTTTGAAGAAATATGACAGTAATAGTTACACAGTTGTACCATAATGCCACTGTGACAAGACACAATAGTCCTTGCAGACCCCAAACCCGACAGCAGACCTCTCTGGTTCAGCAGGACCCTTTAGTTTGAACTCATGGATCCAGCTCTTTGATTTGAATTTTAGTCTCCCTTTGCATATCTCTTTCCAAGTCCTGGTTTTACTGGCTCTTTGGGAAGCCTTACTGAGCTGTCACACAGTCTCATGGGTAGGCAGGGAGCAATACATGCATAAGAGCTAGGCAAGATCTCTAAAATGCCAAAATAAATACCTTGGCAAATCTACCCAGTGCACATTACCCAATTATATAATTTTAAAATTTGAAATAAAAATGTACCATCACAAAATGCTCTAAAATCTTGGAAATTCTATATCAAGATATGAGCTACAGACCATCTCTGTAATCTGTATCAATGCCCAAAAAATGGGCTCCATCAAAGTGAAGAGCCATATTTTGACGCATTTTTAAAAAAAACATTCAGTATCCACTACAGTGAATTATTCTGAAAATCTGGTCTCTTACTGTAAAGCCTAATGGGAAGCTTCAGGCAGCATGAAAGCAATGTGGGTGGGAACTTTGACTTTTGTCCAGCCATAGTGTGATAACTTGCTTTTCTGGAGCAATAGAAAATTCCCAAGGAAGCTGTGATCTCTATGTAAAATATCTATCGTTTCTGTCTGATGTTCTGCATTTTTTCAGGCAAATATTCTAGGGGAAATCCTGCTCTCTCTGACAGAACTTCTGCAACTTTTCATGTAATCTGGAATTCATTTGCACTTCGTGATTGTAGTGTAATAACCATGTGGATAAAGTGTAACCTGGATGAGTGTTAGTGTTCCAAAACAGTAGTAATCCTTGCTATTTTTTCTAGTTCTTAAAAATAAAATTATTTAAGTTCACACATCTGCCCTCTTGGTTCATATCATGCTACTGAATCTGTAGCTATTGAAGTAGCTGTAGTGTAAATACATTTCTTAAGAAGACAAATGTGCAATGATGACACTTGTCTGTTTATTTCCATTTACAGTATCGCCTAAATATCAGTGTCATCTCCTCAATTTTGGCAGGAGCTAGATGGTATTTGGATAAGACATGACATTTTGAGTAATGTTATAAGCATCTGTTTCCAATGTCTATCAAACTTGGATTTGGAATATATTCTCTTAAAATGCCCTAGATTGAATAAATTGTTTTGCATGTAAAGTTAATGTCTGAGGTATGTTTCTACTATGCAGGTTTTGCATTTTGGAACTCACAACAAACACCAGCATTTTCAAACAAGGAAAAGCTCCAACTAACAGCAAATGATGTTGTAAGGCACCATAACATGCTCTCCAAATTTGCATTTGCACTCATTTGCAGTGTGAATACTTAATCTCTGCATTTATTTTGGATATGTAAAAGCTAGGATGCAAACACTCCCTCTTTCATTGTGAATTCTTTCATTGTGAATTCTTGCAATGTGAATTCTTTCATTTACAAGTGCAAAATGTCATGGGCCTGTAAACCTCTAGCAATCTGACATTTTCATCACTAAACTCTCTGATTTCTATGTCTATCTGTACAATTGAATAATATTTTCTACTTAAAATTTCCCGAAATACCAACTGGACATTCTTCATCTCATAAATGGAACTCCTGCATAGTGACAATTATGCATGTTAAAATGTAATATTTATCTTAAGTTGACTGAATTGTGTAGTAAGTAAAGAATATGCCTGTATTTGTAGTTTAGAAGTGCTTTAAAACCAATATAGCAGAAAAATGCTAAATACAGTTTTTTCCTCATAGTATTTGACAGCTGACTGCTGCTGTTCATACTAATTCTGTCCAACAAATTTTCCCATGACAAACCTGAAAATGTCTATGTTGTTTTTAAGAGTATATGTGCAATTTGCTGTAAGACACTTTTCAGATGCCAACATTCTTTGTCTAAGAATGGAAGAATATGTTGAAATCCAAGTGATTATATAAGGCTGATGTAAACTTAGCTACTAGAGGTATAGTGGCCACAGGATTCTCAGTATTTTGGGAAAACTGCTAATGATTAATAGTGATGAACTAGCTTTTTGTCATTTTGCTTGGTGAACTGGTATATACAAATTGAATTAATACTCTAGAAATAAAAGTCAAAAAATATTTAAAAGTACTTTTATTGTTTCTTCACTCAGATTTTGGTGCTTTTAAGAAGGTAAGGAATGTGAAGGTGAATCTTATCTAAGTGGGTCATTGAATTTGTATCTCTCACAACTTTGTATTTAGACAGCAAGTTCCCAGACAAGTAATGATCTCACTACCTTTACCAAGCTTTTTTAATTTATAAGACTTGCTTCAATTGAAAGGAGTTGTAGATAAAAAAAAAAAACACTTCTTATCCAAAATACGTCTTTTTCAACAGCTTATATGGGGTGCAGCCAAAAGTCGGGTATGTCAGCGTAGTTCTCTGCCCAAAATTGTGTGCCCAAATTAATGGTCCTTGCTGAGAAATCTCAGCTTTTTTAGAAGTTCAGGATACTACTTCTTTGCCTTTGAGAATTAAAGGTTTGCATTTCTGATTTGCATCATGTACATCACCTATAATTTTTGCCCACAGATTTTCCACATGACATATGATCTGGCCAGTGCTGTGGTGAGAATCTTTAATCTAATTGGAATGATGTTGCTGCTCTGCCACTGGGATGGTTGTCTGCAGTTTTTAGTACCATTACTCCAGGATTTCCCACCAGATTGCTGGGTGTCCCTAAACGGTATGGTTGTAAGTATTGTTCATTTTTCATTGTGCTTTCTAAACATTTTTTCCTTAACGGTTAGCTTCAGACTTAAGTGTAAAAATACATGCATAGTAATACACTGCCCTGCAATTTATTCAAGGTTAGTTTTGGGTTTTGTTGACTAGCTTGCTAATGAACTAAAGTGTTGGGGGTTTTTTGTAGCCCTCATCACCAATGAAATGATATTGACACATTGTTAGTAAATGAGCCAGAAAATACTTTCGGTTTTAAGGTCATGTTATTAACCCTCATTCCCTCAAAAAAGCCACCAAAAGAGATTGGGAAACACTCAGTTCACCACTTCTTTCAATTTAGGCTCCAGTTTCAGAATGCTCCTGAAGGTATATTAGCAGTGTTTGTAGCATCTAATGTTGTCCTCGGTTTGTTTTGTAAATAACTTTTGGGTCATCTCCTGCTGCCTTTACCAAGTTGTTCCCAACTTAAGAGTTGACAAATTTTTTTTGAAGTAAAATAAGAGAAATAGATTTACTTCTATGATAATTTTGCATGTATGAACAGACTGTTCAAGGACGGAATGTGGCTATGCCTTATTTATAAAGAAGTGTAATGATGTTCTGCTTGCTTGACATGTGTCCTTAAGATCAAAGGCTGTGAAAAATTAAGTTGTTTTTATCAAGTCAGGTAAGCAGGTAATACATGGAACGTTTTCATAGGAAATACACTGAAAAAGTTGCTGAAATGTATACTGAAAAAAAAAGCCCCAAGCAACTCTGTCATTGGCAATCTGGAAGCATGTATCTCTCCAGTTTTTACAATTATAGAATCCATAAAACAGCACCTTTACTGTAGATGAGGATCTTGCTCAGTCCCACGTATTTCTACTATAGAAGCATAACAGTATTTGTTCCTTTAGGAACATGATACTCTACTTTACTGTGGGAGCTCATTGACTAAGGTTGTCAGTCAAACAGACAAGTATTTGCAGTCATCAAGCAACATCTTTAATGATAAGCAGCGTGTTTGCTGACACCTCATTGTGGAGCTTTCCTAAAAAAAATATAGTGACATTTCTTCAAAAATGGAATTGCTATGATAAAAGTAGGTCACCAGGATGCTGACTGGCATGTCTTTGCACTCTGCTGCATTCTGGGTTCTGCTTTGTAACATCTTCCATTCACATTTAGAAAGGGCACATTTTTTACCAGCTTGTTAAAGAATTGGATGAAAACCATTGCTAGCAAGTAAAAGGAAGCCTCAGATTATACTTAATTGAGATATTTAACTTTTAAAGAACACTGAATTATGAAATTCTCTCTCTTCCATGAGAAGGCCTACATTTAACCTGGAAGGCTGTGCACATTTTGCACATGCTCAGGGGAGACTCTTCTTTCTGCCTGCCCACACTCACTTTTTTATGCAGACAATACTCTCTCCTTACTGGCCAAATACTCTTGGAAAAATCCTTCTTGAAAATTACATTTTTTTTTATTATTTTATTTTTTGGTCTGGCAACTGAATCAGGTGCTGTTGAATGAACATTGTGGGGAGATTTGAAATGCGAGCATGATTATGTTCTATAGCATTCTGACCCCGTTGTGATGTTACAAGACATTTCCTGATTGGTTTCCAGGCTCTGGTGAATTCTTTAGCCCTAAATACAGACAGAGAAGCAATAATGGGGTACCAGACCTCTGAAATGATAGGGAGAATAGAAGGAGGAGGAGGAGGAGGATGGTGATGACAGTTTTATGCTTTGTTGGTGCAATAAGAATCTAACTGACTGCTGAATTTTGAAGGGCTTCATGGTACTACAAGAGCTTTGGAAAGATGAGTACATCACTCTGCTGGTATACTGTAGCATAAAACTGTTTAATCTACTCTGACTTTAAATTTTTTTGATAATGAAATGGCTGCACCTAATACTAGGGTTTGGACTCAAATTCTGTTGAGACAAAGTCAGATAAGAACATTATTATTTCTTCTGCTCTTAAGTTCTTTGTCTGTAAACTGATAGTGTTGGCCACGGCAAAAGGCCAACATTGTCTAGAAGAGGCTTTTCCCTAGCCTCAGCTAATGCCCCTTTCCTGTCAAAGTATTCCCTTCTACTCAGATTTTAGTCAGAAATTTTAATAGATTTGTAAATAATCTCCTTGCATCTGCATACAGTTGGAGTTTTGTTCAAATTACTGAGACAACTAATTTTGAAATAAAATTGCTCTAAGAAAGGCAAAATTACCCCTCTTTGCATTTCAATATTTTTTTTGAGTAAGGAGCGGAGGGGTTATGTGAATATTTATGGCTTTCAGACTGTAGCTCTAAAATACATTTCTCAAAATGACATTGTTACAAGGGCTAACCTCAGGCTAATGCTCCAATTTGCTTTGAAGTAAGTTTTAACACTTATTCGTGGTGATCATTGGCTTGAAGACTTATTCAAGCCAATGTGTGTTCAGCCAGAAAAAGTTAGTTTTCCAATATGCAAGTCAGTTGCAAGCATTCGCAGATAACCTGATGCTAAAGGAGGTAAGGATGCCATGAGGATGACATGCTGTCTCCCCAACTGACACAGCCCAGCGTACTCTTCCAGGCCATAGTTCCCTTCTGTCTTGCACATTAATTGCTTCAGGCTGCAGAGTGCAAGAACTTCTTCTAAAAGCCTTCTCCTGAAAGCTGTTTCTTCTATATGAGCTGAGATGTGAAATTATTCAGATTCCATAGACGTGCTCATGGCTTTACTTTATAAATACTGTTAAGAAAATTAAGGTTAAATTTCATGTCAAAAAGGAATAAGACACTTTAGAAACCAAGGATAATAGGAAACTAAGCTGCATTTTGCTTACTGCCTCTCTGAACAATGCGACTGAATGCAATTAAAGCCTAACAAATCATTGGATTTTTGTTTTTGAAAGGATGATAAAAATGTCATAGTGCATCATGGAGTACAGCATGAAATGAAAAGGAAAGCCTTCTCTGTAAAAGGGTATAAGATCACCACAGGTTAATACGGCAGCAACCTGCAACCTAAGTAGTTCAGCAAAAATGTTCAGATGGCATTGGGATATTATCTTCAATAATAATAATAATAATAATAATAATAATAATAATAATAATAATAATAATAATAATGAACCCATATTGTATATCTACTCTAAGATTGACCTTCTTGGCCAGTTTCTAACATTGGCATTCGTGTTGCTATGAAATGGCAGCCAGAGCTGGCATCGCATCTTACTTCAATTTTTCTAAATGTGATCCCACTTGACCACTTCTGTGTCTTTACTGCCATTTGATTGCACTGACTTTATTAATGCTGAGTTAGTATTGACAAAGCAGGATCTTGTGCTTTTCCAGAATATCAATGCACTTCTCTTTAAAAATAAGAAAACCAGTAAATATAGTTTAAAAGTAAGCGGCAGCTGGATTTTTTCCACTCACTTTAGGTCATTTTCCAACCAATCCATTACAGACAAAATAACAGTCAATTACTTCTGCAAGGATATATAGCTCTCTGATGCCATTCCTAGGTTTTTTGCTAGCACTAGGATTGTGAGTTTCATTCCTAAAAAAAAGATCTTTTCTGAAGAAGTTTCACAGACTTCCCTAATGATGCTGCCTAATTTCTCCTTGGTTCAGAAAGCCTATTATCCACATCTCCTTGTGTGATTTATCCTCAGCTTTCTGATCTTGATTCTTTAGACTAGTGCACTTCCATGATGACTCATAGACTAAACACCTTTATCATATCTCAGAGTTGGAGCCAATAGTTCTTTAGAAAATTAGGAGTTAACTTGCAGCTGAAACCAGGGTAGGCACAAGAACAGAAAAGCACAGTGATCCTCTCCCATAATCAGTCTGTGCAAACCAAGATTCTGCGTTTTGCTTTTGGTTTCAGCTGCAGTGAAATACAAAACCACAGTGTGTAAGTCCCAACTGATGAACAGTTATAGCCAGGTCTTATATGGGACAGTGTTTCTAGGCAGGTAGAGATGAGAGATGGCATTTTTACCACTGATGCCATCTGGCCATCTAAGCAGGACTGCCTGTAATAACGCATTCCTTACAGTAGATGGTTAGTTTTTGTTGTATTGGAGGTTTGCTCTAGCTTTTCATATCAAGGACTAAGACTCAAAGGCACCTTAGTCATCAAAATAACGTATCTGAAGGTGCCTAACCTGTATTTTCCTGTCTATATTTGCAATAATTGGTCCTGTCTATATTTGCAATAATTGGTTGTATGGTTAGGAAAACATGGTCCTTAAAGCGATATATTTACCTGATATTTTCAGATTTTTCACATATAATATTCCCTTAGTGAGATAAAAATCTAGCAGGAAAGTATAGAATTTAACTTGAAGAGTGAGTTTTTTAAAAGCCAAAAGGGATTGTAAACCTTTTGGAAAGGGCTTGCTTTGCTGGCATTTCTCATGGCAGTCAGACGATGTTTGCTCAGCAAGAACACTTTACATACTCTGGTTTCTTTGTTTTGGCTTTTCCTTAATGTCCTTGCAATTGCATTGTTTGCAACTCTTGGGGTTTTTTAGGTTTTAGATTTGGTGAAGTGGGATTTTGCATTATATTAACTTGCCTTTGTATCACGTAATTTCCTTGGAGGCAAAGGAAATCAGAGGTTAGACTTCAGATCTTCATCTCTGGCTGTATCACCATTGCTAGGAAAAGAATTTGGGAATCTTTGCTGTAGAGTCTGAAAGTGCCTCTTATAAAATGAATGAATTAAACTAGCAGGAAATTGATAAGGAAGTTCAGAAATGCAGGAGATGCTAAGAATTATTCATATAACATGCACAAAAACTATTTAGTAATAACACACAGAACTTTATTTTTAATTCTCAAAATTTCTTAGTAATGAACACCATTTTCAATTACACAATCACATGGTTCTTTTTCAATAAGATCTCTGTTTTACTCGGTGGGGCTGAAGGAATGCATTATAGTAATTTGATGTGTTATTCAGCATTGGGTTTTCTCCTTTTTGATAATGCATCAGCTTAACACCTTCTTCCTTATAGTTGACCATTAGGGCAGTTAATTTTCTCATGAGATTTTTCTGCATTTGATCATTATCTGATAATCATCATTTAGAGCTTCACCGATCTTTCTAAGTACCTTATTATTATATGGCAAGATATTGTAGAGCCGTGTTTAAAGCATTAGATTCCTCTGCCTTCATTTGTAGTGCTGAGCTATAAATGCTTATGTAAATCAAATCCCACAGTTTTAAATTTGGCGATTTGAAAATATGGAACTTATGGGAATCATCTTATTACTAGAGGCACTGAGGATCTCATTAGGTACACTACTATAACATATTTTGTACTCATATATTTATATTTATGTATGGCTATTTAGTTATAGCAAGTGCTTCTGAGAACAGATAAAAGATTGAAATTAGCTATCAGAGATGGACTGTGGAATAAAATAAGGGGAATTACCCAACTCACATAAGTGCTCTATTTACAACACAGTTTGGAAATATGGTCATACCAATAAAAACAATATGTAACTGACATACTAAGGATCCCATATCTTATGAATCTACAGTGAATAATAATATCTCTTCTAGTATGTGCAGCTGTTCAGAAATCAATTATTGCTCTCTCTTGCACACAGCACTGACCTAGTCACTGGGGTTAGTCCGTATCCCCCTGCACCAAGATGGTGAAGTATTGACCTGTTTCAGTGGGTTGCATTCAAGGCCTAAAAATATATTAGCTCAGGAGAATATATTAGTTCATGTGATTTGACACTATAAGAAACTGCAGAGGAAAATTCTGTAGACATGCAGTGCTAAACGACAAGGTATGTTTAATGCAGCCTGAGAACACGTTAATTTCAATATCAAAGTTTTATGCCAAGCATGCGAGGCCAGGAGAAATGGGGTTGCTGAGGACTCTGTTGATGTAACTCAGTGTGTCGTGACCAATGAAGAGGAAAACAAGTCAAGTTCTCATTTTTACAACAATTGCTGAGGCTTTAGGAAATCCACATAGGTTTGGCTTATGCTTTTTCTGTTCGTTGACAGTTTAGCAGGTCATCCACTATTGCAGAGGTAGAAAGGGAAGTAATAATAACTTTTCCTTCCTTTGTTCTTTTCTTTGGCATAATATTCTATGTAATTTTGCTGATGTCTCCTGTACTTTTGAACTGTGTATTTTTGATAATAGATTTTTGATGTGTTTGCATAAAAAGTTATTACATTTCCTGTGTGTCATACTTAATGAAAAAATGTCATTATTTATATTTTTTTCTGTGTATTTATTTCTACCAATAGCATCTACCCAGCATCTACAGTATGCTTTAAAACTTATTTACATCATGGCTGCTGTTTCTTGTCCTAAAAATTGTATTCATTTACTCCATACTATTTTCTTACTATTTCTTTTATATTTTCTGATTGAGATAATGTGTTATTTGTCTCTTTCATAGAATCATAGAATGGTTGGTGTTGGAAGGGACCATGAAGGTCATGTAGTTCCAAACCCCCTTCCATGGGAAGGAACACCTCCCACTAGACCAGGTTGCTCAAAGCCCCGTCCAGCCTGGCCTTGAACACTTCCAGGGATGGGGCATCCACAACTTCTCTGGGCAACCTGTTCCAGTGCATCACCACCCTCACAGTAAAGAACTTATTCCTAATATCTAATCTAAATCTCCTCTCCTTCAGTTTAAAACCATTACCCCTTATCCTATCACTACACTCCCTGATAAAGAGTCCCTCCCCATCTCTCCTGTAGGTCCTCTTTAGGTGCTGGAAAGCTGCTATAAGGTCTTCTTGTAGCCTTCTCTTCTCCAGACCGAACAACTCCATCTGTCTCAGCCCATCCTCATAGGAGAGGTGCTCCAGCCCTCTGATCATCTTTATGGCCCTCCACTGGACCCATTTCAACATGTCCATGTCCTTCCTGTGCTGAGGACTCCAAGGCTGGATGAAGTACTCCAGGTGGTATCGCACAAGAGCAGAGTAGGGGGGTAGAATCACATCCCTTGACCTGCTGGCCACTCTTCTTTTGATGCAGTCCAGGGTGTGGTTGCATTTCTGGGCAGCTCATATTGACCTTCTCATTAGCCAATGCCCCCAAGAAGCCATGAAAAAGATAGTACAGAGCAGTGTTTTTCTTCTCCTTTCTAAAAATCTGAAATATAGCAGAAACTGTTTTAGATTCTGTGAATGCCAGCAGGCCTTCTTAACCTAAAACAATGACAAATGCATTAATCTTCGTGACTCTGCTAATATTGATGTGTTCTAGATTTGTAATTTTGAGCTCATTTTGTTAATACTATGAGCTAATTGATATGTAGAACATTCAAATTTGGAAAATGAAGTTGCAAAATCATTTATGAGTAAGTTTAAAAATTCCTAAAAGCTTAACAGTATTCACTTTATTCATGAATTTTTGGTTTACAACTAAGACAAAAGTGAAAACAGTCCTTCAAAGAAAGTATTCCAAGTTGTAATCCCACAACTCCATCAACTTTGAAAATTGTTTAGCATTACGAACTCAACTACTGTCATAAGCCCTGCTGCCTTACTTTCCTCTCACTAAAATACTTTAAACTCAGTGTTGCAGTATTGATATAATTATTTAATAGTGATGGTGGTAGTTATTTCAGTAGATATTGGTGCTTAGTGCTACAGAGAAAGGATCACAATTAGGACACCTGTGTTTGTAAATGTTGATTGCAGCACTGTGTGACTGATATGACAATAGGTGCTGAGGAGGACGACTTCTGTAATGAATTAGTCAGCTGCCTTGTGTGCTTCTGTTTCTTTCAGATAGAATGCTGGTCTTCCTTCTATGGGATAAGAATAATGAAACAATTAGAGGAAGCGTGCTAAAGCAAATTGGTGTACCTAATAGATAGTAACTTATTTCCATGCTTGTTCTTTGTTATCATAGGAGCCAGTAGGAAATTTTTGAGATGTGGATGCAAGGAAGGACTTGTCCATTTATCATAAAAATTTAATTTCCATGTTTCCCCTCAAGAATCAACCCGATTCATAAATGCTTATGCTACAGTATATTGTGAAGGGATTTCTGGTACATCTAAATTTAAAAATATTTTAAGTAAACCTTAAACTTGAAAGAATACAAGAAACTGCATATAATATGGTTAAATCTAATGTTGTGTTTGATAGACATTCTAGAGAAAAATCATAGACATCATAACACATGCCTTAAGCCATTTCTTTAATAAAAAATATGAACTAAAGCAGAAGCTTTTAAAGAAGAAGTTGGACCTGTCGTATTTTAGAACCTTGTATCCCTCGTTTGCTTTAGAATGAATATTCAGGAGGAGTTATAAGCATCTCATGGCCAAATACAACTTCCCTGTTGTAGAAGAGAGTATTCTCTTTGTTCTGGGGGAGCTGGTTCAGTCTACTTTCCTCTGTCTCTATAATTTTCACAGTAAGTATTTATCTGCAAGTAGTGGTATTCCAGGGTGTGG
>JAOXJM010000019.1:16944559-16958496 GCA_026413425.1 Tringa solitaria | reverse complement strand
CACAAGTGGTGTTTTGTCCTATGACTGGAATATCTAAAAACTGAACCCTTGGAATATTTATACTAGAGCAGGTTTTCCAGAATAAATCCAGATGTAGGTACATCCAGATGAATACCATTCATATACAGCTGTTCTTTCTTTCTCTTTTTCATTGCACACCTATATTGATATCTATATGTTTTAATACTGTACAGAGATAATTGGTTTTGCAAAAGCTGCATATTATTGCCAAGGGATTGTTATCAGCCACATCAAAATCAGGTTTTCTCAAGAGCACTGATTTTAATCCTTTTAACTGAGGAGTATTGCAATATCAAATTTGAACTTTCTCCATATGGCTATTTAGCACCTGACTCATGCAAATATCTAAAGTACATCTAGAGAGAAGTCTCTATTGAGATGTAATTAGACATGAAAATTTGCCACCTGAAATTGTGCATTTAGAATGCTTACATTTCACATTAGAAAAAAAAAATCAAAGCAAGATAATTTGTTCTGGGTCATGGAATTCTGAAGCAAGGCACTTTCATACATCAAACACTCGAGATGATATATTTCTTTCCATTGACCTGTGTCCACCCTACCTGCATTAGTAGTCTATAGGATGTGTAATCTGGATTCTCAAAATCCTAGAGGGAGGCAAGAGGGTATCATAACAACATTTTTAAATCTGGTTATTTCTCAACTTCTCCTTCCATGGAAATTTTAGTATTTCATATTTTCACTTTAAATCAAAATGAAGCTAAAAGCTAAACAAGGAGAATTCCCTGTAGAACTGGAAGTCTTGATTTACATCCAGTTCTGGTTATCAAAACAAGAAAATCAGGAAATATATGGCATTATTCTTTTCTTTCCTTTGTTTCAATCTACTGATTTTGCTTAATGTCTGAACTGTTTTTTCTCATACTTTTTATACATATATGCCAGGAATGTACATAGTTTATTCAGATTTAGACTGCATATGTTTCACTTGTTTTAAAAGAATAGGGTAATTTTCTTTAACATTGCTCACTTCCCTTTCCTGCTGTTCCTGCTTTCTGCACATGCAGTCATTTGAGCAGATTCAACCTGAAGTACTTCAAATAGAGGCATAAAACTTTCAGAAAATAATGTAATTTAATAGGAATGATGGAAAGGATCTTCTATAGGAGAAATACAGTAATATTCCACAAATTTTATGTTACCTGAAATGTGCAGTGTCTTATTTAACATTATTATTCATGAGTAAACTTTGAAAAATAGCTTCTAGATAGCCTGTGTACAGATTTCTACATATTACTTGCATGAGCAAGCAGTGAGCACTTTCTTGCATCAATTACTTTAAACATTACATTTCTCTTAAATATATTTTGTTTTCTTTCTGCTATCTGGATTTTTATGTCTGTTTATGTTTAGAAGATACTATTGATAACATATGGAAAAGAACAAAACCTTATTGTGAGACTTTTCTGGTCCTTATACTCCTTTTAATAATTTGAAGTGGGTTTTTGTTCTCCTGTGAAAGGAATAGCAATCTTAGCATTAAAAGATTGCTGATTATCAATTAAAAGCACCTGCTATAATTCATTTACTGATCTATTAAATCTGAAAAAATACAGTTTTCCCTAAATAAATTAAAAAAAACAACTAAACAAAAACTCAACACATTATTGACACTACCTTAATATTTTTTTTCTCTTTTTTTTTTAGTGGTTGGGGTTTGTTAGAAAAGGTTCATGACAATCTCATATGACTAGGATTGAAGCAGAGAGATGCACTCTGTCATGTCTAGTTCAATAATACAGTTTTACCTACATTCTGCTCTACAGCTAATACAACAAGAGACATGCTTTGAAGCAATCAATTTGAAAACCACCAATTGGCATTTGAATGCAACATGAAAATACTTCCCATATTGTTCACAGATTACTCACTTTCTCTGGTTCATCTCATGTGTCATTTCAGTCCATCCAAGATGCCTTAATCTGTAATAAAATAAGATAATGCAATATGTCTTGGATTTCCATAAAATATTCTTATCCTTTTCCATATTTTTTAGGCAAAAATACATTAGAATGTAGTAACTGCATTTAATCTTTTATATTTAGAAGAGGATGAAGTTAGCTTGGACTTGAGGGTAGCCTAGGACTTTGACAATAAAACATATATCAAAAAAGATTATCTATATTGATATAAGTAGGGAGGGATTTACATGACTGTTTTTGAACAACTTTCTACTTAGAAGGGATATTTTCAAACAGAATCTACTCAGACTGCTAGTTCAGTTTTACAGAGAGTAATTGAGTAGTCAGAAGCAAAGGCATAGCACCAATCATTTGTCACTGTTTGCAATAATACATAATTTCCCTACGCTTATCTCTAATACTAAAAAAAACAACTTTTAAATTTATCTCTTAGATACAACTGGAAAAGTTATGCAAAATCTAAACTAAAAAGTTAAATGTTGCTAAAACAACCTTGACAGAATAACATTTGAGGGAGTTTTCTATTTATTTTGAATTGTTTTTTCCATATGTTCAGAAATAAAGTTTATTGTGCATGAGTAAAACCTTGGGTGGAAGCAAACTATAAATTTTACTCAGATTTGTTTGAAGACATGACACAAGAGCTCACCCTGGAAAGATACACTCAAGGTCAATGGGCAGGGGTGCTACTTTTCCAGTACGTGAGAGCAGATTTGGCTCTGGAATTTTTGGACTTTTGCAGAAGTCTCTCTAGAAGCTCTCATAACCCATAACATTCACCTAAAGGCTGCTTGTCCCTTACGCTCAACACTGTATATTAAATGCAGATGCAATAGTGACCGTATAAAACATGACTTTCAACACTGTCATGGCTTTCTTCTTGCAGCAAGACCTTCCTGCTGCTATATACTCTTTTGTGCCTAAATAGAGTAGTATAAAACTTACTCTAAAAGAAATAAGTTTATTTCTGAGTTGTATGAATACGCAAGGATAAGTTTCCCTTAGGGTTTTGCAGCTAGAATCTTTCTAAAGCAGCTGTTTATGGAAAGGATAACATATAAATGCTGACAGGAAGTGCATCCTGGAAATGCCACATGCCCTCAGAAATAACGGTGGAACTGCTCTGCTCCTAACTGAATGTGTTTTGCGATCAATCAAATATATTAACTCTAAACCAGCTTAGTTGTGAAGGCAAAAAACATATACACAAAAAGTAATGTGGGGAGGAAAAAGAAGGAATGAGGTAGCTTAAATGGAAATATAACATCTGAAGCAGAAGTCCTTTTTTTTGAAAAAAGCATGAGACAGTGGACTCATCCATCTCAGCATGATTTGAGGAAACATAAAGTTTGCATGTGTACAAGTAAATAAAAGATGAAGGATTTCTAGAATTTTGCAAAGCTTGTTGGTTCTACTCTTTTGCCTTTAAAATCTTTCAGACTTCATAGAAAAAATTACTCACTGCTTGCTCATACAGATAATATGTAGACATCTGTACACAGACTATCTAGATAGTCTGTATCTATAGATATAGACTATACAGGTACCATAGAAGAATATAGTCTTCAAAATTTACTAGTGAAATTAAATCAGAAAAATTACCGTTTAAATTATTCACTTATAATGGTGACACTGAATGCATAATGTGTATTAACAACTAAATATGTATGGTATCTATGAAAAAATCACCCAAATACAATATAACCTGTGTTTCTAATCAATAATGACTCTCAATTTAATTTTTAAAGATAGAAGAAAAACATGGCATATTGTTTTGAATAATGAAAACTGCTTTGATAATGTCCTTGGATGAACTTCCTCCCTTAGGTTGATTTTGTTTCTTTTTCATGGGTTTGATTCTAAAGGTTGGATCTGAAAAATACTTTAATATATTTTGGTTTTTTATCAAGAATTGGAAACTGTTAATACAAACATCAGAAGGAAAAAATATCCATGTGATCTGAAGTTTGATTCAATTCAAGACCATTTTAAAACTAATTTCAATGAGATGAGAGCCTTAGTCTGTTAAAGTTTTGTGGGATTTATAAAACTGTTTTTGTTTGAAAATCATCTAAAACTTGTCTGTACCTGTGTACTTAGAAGGTGCAAAACACAGTTGCAATAAAAATAAATGGTGATTGTTTATCACTATTCATGCTCAGTGCCATACATAATGCTGTGGGTGGCTAGATTTATTAACATAATCAAATATTGACATGGTACTGGTTTCAAGGCAAACAACTGAATTTCTTTTAAGTTCACGGTTTGATTACTTTGCTTCAATGGACCAACTAATAGTAAAAAAGAGTATTCTTTTGAAATACTTAACAGATAATAGATATACAGTGGATTATCAGATTTTTAAGATCAATCTTGTCATTCAGCAGATGACCAGTAAACATGAAGCTTCTAGTTGAGGAACGTTCCCAACCATTTGCAAGTTAGATAGCACAATTTTGGGGTAAATACATGCTACTTTTATTAGAATCCAAGTCCTTTAAGTTATTTCCAATTTTAAATCCTTTTTGACCTTTTTCAAGCAAAGTAAATGCCATGCCTTCAAGATATGGATATTCAAATAGGTGCCCTGAATCCGAGAACTCTTACTCTCATTGTGTGCTCTCTGGTGTATAACTGTATCCATGTAAGTTAATAATTAAGAAGTTTGGATTCTGAGCATTCCTCTGTTCTCATTAGCTATCTTTTTATTGTTTCTCACTTGTTCCCAGCTCTGGTTTATGATACCGTCTCACTCTAGTATGCTTACATTAAAGCCACTCTGCTGGAACTCAATTCACCTAGTCAAATCTCCAGCACCTCTTACAGAGCCCCACTGACTTTTCTCAGCCTTCACAAGGGCAAACCCATGTCGGGATCTGAATGACAAATTCAATTGCAAGAGCAAAACCATGGATCATAAAATAAAAACATAGCTTGACAGAAGAGACTGTCCTTTGGAATTTTATTTTCTCCACTGGACTGGAGCAAGGAAGAAATGAGGAGCCATACCCATCCATGAAAATAGAGATGTGCTCAGCAGGGGAGTTCAGAAAGCTAATGAAGATGGCTTTAGCTGAATAGGATCCTGCTGCAGTTGATGGAGAGAGAAGCTCTCCCCTGGAGGTAATAAAGAGCACCTGCATTAAACTTCTACTCTGAATCATCATCTGCAGGAGTCTGATTTTTGCTGACTGTACAGGGAGCCTAGGAAGATTTTCCAACTCACTTAGCCATCAACGAGAAACACCTGAAGTCAGCTGATTTGAAATTTTATTATGCCTTCTCACCTTACTGCCCATTCTCGCAAACAAAACCCAGGACAAGTTGGGCCACTGGTCATTGTAGATAACCGTGTGTAAACAGCACAATATGCAATGGACTGCAACTACTCCTGTTCGTCCTCCATTGCTCAGGATTGTGGTGTTCTTCCTGTTCCTCTCTCCCTCAAACATCAGTCCTAGACCTCCCATGACTGAAATCTTCCAAGGGTTCATCCTCTGGGCTGGGCCATCTGCCTCAGCCTTACCCATTTGCATCAATGCATTTTCATCCTCAATATCTAAACTGAGAAACATTAATTCATTTAAACTACTCAATAGGTGGATATTGTAGTTGCTCTGCAGAATAATTTTGTGGATCTTCGGGTAATCAAAGCATTCAGCATGAAAATAAGGTAATTTCTGACTTAGTCCTTTTCTGTATTCACTAATCTATACTAAGTATAAATTCTATACTTAAACAAAGTATAGCACAATTACCTATTTATGACTTGGCCATAGCTTTTTCCCGATTTGACCTACTCAATGTATGTTTTTTAACTTTTCTTTAGATTATAAAAGTCATGGTGGAGGTAGATAGTTTAGAACAAGGAATTAATATCTTTGAACTGCTGTTTCTCTGATCAGCAATGAATACTCTATTTGTTTGAAAACTACATGTAATAGTAAGAGGGGTTATATCCCACATGATTACCAATCAGGTAAAAACAATGCAGTGAAACAGTCTATACAAAGGACTGAACAAGAAATTAGAATTATGAGTCAATGGCTTTACTGCACCTCCCTTTTGGGTGAAGAGTACAAGAGGTTTTGGGGGACAGGTAGGAAGGTGGGCAGAGGAAAGAGAGCAATAAACGAAAGACAAAGTGAATGCCCAGCTGAATCAAAGTTAATGACTCAGCTGTTGAGAGTTCATTCAGGTGAGACTGCAGGACCAATGGAGCGGCCATGTGAAGTCTGGCCCACAGTCTGTCTGGCCTCTTTCCAAGGCAGTAAGGAGCAGTTGTCCAAGGAAGATCAAGCCATAGCAAGCATGGAGTGACGTTTCCTTTAGCATGTCCTACAAGCTGTCAGAAATTTGCCGCTGAGGAACATCTGGATCCAGGTCTGGTATTCATGTGTTTAATAGCCATCACTGTGTGTTTCCTCCAGTGGTTTGTCCAATTGCCTTTTTAATTAATGTGATTTTTGCTCTTAGGCCAGAAGCATGGGCACAGTGTCGCAGTGTTGTGACGCTGCCATGGTTTTGAGCTGGTCTTCCTGGTGGTCCTTGATGCTGTGCCCTGTGCTGGGGTGACTTTACTTAGGAGACTGAGTGGACATGGGCAGCTGGTTGTACAGGGGCATCCCTGTCTTTAGAGCTAGAACTGGGACTTGTGTGGTCCTCACCTCTTAGGTGAATGCTACAGGGTCACAGTTGATACCCTCAAGGGTATTGAAGAAGAAGAGGACCATGTTCCCCTTCTTTCCCCCCATAGTATGAAGTTGATACCCTAAAAGTTAGGACGTTCTTCTACAATTCAGGTTAACCTCCCTCTGGTAGAGGAGATAAATGATTTTTTATGACCTGCTAAATCTTTTTTTTTTTTTTTAGTGCCTAAACCTTATTTTGTGGGTGGTGTTTAGGCTGCTAAATCATTTTTTTCTTTATATTACTTTATTACTTTGAAAGTCTTGCAGACTCTGGTAAGCACCTGCAGTTTTAGTCCATCTGAATTTAAGAACAGGTCATCAGCAAACTCAGATGAGTTCTCACAGAAAGAAAAGCCTCTGACCTAGATCCAGCCAGCTTGCCTTGACACCAAGGTTTGTTCTTTTTGTAGAGCCAAAATAGGTTTTCAACTGCAAAACTCCTTTGCTTCCTGCTGTCACTGCTTAATAAAATAATGCACAGCTATTTGTAGGGCATAGTATTTGATGAAGGACTGTGATTTACCAAAAAAAGAAGACCACCATCTTGAGGGCTCAGATATTTAGTAAGTTAATTTCCCGAAGAACTGTAAAATAACCAGATGTAGCCGAAAGTCTCAAATATATCAGGTTAGGAAATAAATCGAAAAACTGACAAGGAAATCATTGCTTTCAATACCATCTAAGTGAAGAAGAATACTTAAAACCAGCAATGAACTTCTGCCTTAAAAACTGAGTTACCTAAAGAGAAAATAAAATATCATGAAAATTATATTTTTACACTAAGGAGAAAAATATTTGAATTTGTGTATGTGGTACCAAACATCACCTTACCAGGGAAATTACCTGTTTTCTAAAAGGACTGGAAGTCCTGAATCCTAGTCCCAAACTTTATGCTGATTCTCTGTGTGAAAGTGGCATTGGTTCACCTTGATTCATCTTTAAGCAGATTAAAACATATTTAGACTCTATGTAGACACATTTGCTTTTATGAGTGGATTATATTAGACTGTTTTAATCTACTGTAATCCATATTTTTTTTTCTTAAAGACACACTCCCGCAAATACAAAAAAAAAATATTTTTTTTTTTCTTATATAGAACAAGGATGAAAGCATTTATTGGAAAATCAGGCTTTGTATGTTTTGAGACATTCTTAGTTAGAAAGTGTTGTGATAGTATGATTTTGTGCATGTCTGTCTATATGCATTTCAATTTATAATCAGGTTTGCCTAGCCTTTTTCCTAACAATAGCCTTTTCTGCACTTAGTAAATTGGTTGTTTACTTCCAACATTGGAGTACTGTGTCCAGTACTCCACTGGACAGGAGGAAAGGCTGAGAGACCTGGGTCTGTTAAACCTGGAGAAGAAAAGACAGAGACTGGATCTCATCAATGAATATCGAAAGGGCAGGTATCAAGAGATGGGTCCAGACTCTTTTCAGTGGCGCCTGGCAACAGGAAAAGGGGCAACGGCCATAAACTGGAGACAGGAAATTCCATCTCAAAATGAGGAAAAACATCTTGACTTTGAGGGTGATGGAGCACTGGAACAGGCTGCCCAGAGTGGGTGTGGAGTCTCCTCTAGAGATATTCCAAACCTGCCTGGATGCATTTGTGTGCCACTTATTGTAGGTGAACCTGATTTGGCAGGGGGGTTGGACTAGGTGATCTCTGAAGGTCCCTTCCAACCCCTACCATTCTGTGATTCTGATTCCTTGGTTTTATGTAGCTTCAAAATTGCTTTGATTTGAAGAGAATGGTTATAGTGCTCAGAAAGCTAGATGGCCACTGCCAAAACCATAGCATTTTCGTTTGTCATTTGGGATCCAATGCTTCATGTAATTTGCTGTCTAGTAAAAGCCAATCACAGAGCAGAGAGATGGAGTTGATTCTTCCCAGTTCTCTTTTCTAAATTGCTTGCAAATATTGCTCATGCATAGTCTTCCTAACAGTTTTCAGTAAAGCAGTACACTGTGGAGTCACGAGTCAGGTTTATGTCACTTCACTCCTTCAGCCATCACCCAGAATGATACTATATTAAGCTCACATTATCGTCTGCCTGTTCTTGACTATCAGATAGCTACTGTTGAAAATTCAAAGCTTTTCTCGGTGGTTGCATTATAAAAGGATTTCATAAATGGTTTGATTCAATGCTTGAGGCTCGTTAAGTAAACTGTTTTGCATCATATCCAGCTCCTTTCACCAACTGAAAAGAGCAGAAAAGAAAGATATGGTGTCTTTAATGCACTCTGATTATTTTACCTCATCTGAATAGTGCAATTTCATGAACGTCAGTTTCTCATCAAAAGTCCTTCCTTGCAAGATTTATGTGTTCTCTTAATAGACATGCCATTGTTTTGACTCTTTTTTTTCCCTTTACTTGAAAGAAAGTGCTTCTCTCTGAGATGCATTGTTTGCCCAGTGAAATTATGTTTACTAAAAACCTGTAGATGTACTTACTTGTTGTAATCACTTATTGTGACCACACAATTCTTATTGTGTACTTACTGTGATTAGAACATATTTTCCCTTTGGCAGACAATGTGTATCTGTTCCAGTCAGTCCCTTGTAAACAATGGCGCTAAAGTTCATTTCAGGATCAAAAAGCAGCGTGATTTGAACTTCATCTGTCTTTGAGAGTGCTATAGGAGCAGAGAACAAAAGCCAAATGTCTTAATCAGATTTTTAGATTATTTGATGAATTTCAGTAAGAGGCTCTTGGAGAAAAAGTTCAACATAGAATGGCATGGTAACATCTGCACTTTCAGTGATATGCATTTGTAAGAACTTCTTTTTTTTTTTTAAATATATATTGTGATGATGAAATTGATTTCAAAGAAGGGGAGAAGGAATGCTCTCCAGTGGCAGTAATTGTTACTAAAGACGATGCCACTTAATAAGTTTGAAAACAGATGTATAAAAAAATTAGTCAAAAACTGGTAGGCAAAGTCTAAAACCCCACAATGTCCCCCTTGTAGAAGTAGTTCACATCCTGCGAGAAATTTTAAGGAACAGAAACACATAACCTTTGAAAATTCCTTTCTGCTTCACTGCATTCTGATCTTGCTTTTCCATCAGATGGAAAAGAGACAAAGCAAGAGGCACATTTCAGAAAACTCCTCCACCAGTATTTGTCCCTTAGTTTGTCACTGGCCCAGTGACACGGGGGCTCTATTAATACCGGTGGATTAAACATGCCCAGGTCTGTTTTCTATCCTGCCTCTAGAGCCCAGCACCATACAACTGGACTTCTTAGTTGTCAAAGCATGGCGGTCTCAAGTGAACCTACGATAACTCTCAGGCTGTTTTCAGGGGTTGTTTTAGAGATTATTAATTGGCCCAAGCCAAAACCACCACTTTATGAAAAATTCCAAGTACAGACAATCAAATTCCACAGTGAGAGAATGTTTCCTAGCACCATTACATTTTCACATGTGAATAATAGACATAATCTGTATTTTAAACTTTACTCTAAACTTTATAAAAGCTTTGTGACAGCTTTTTAAGATTTAATTCCTTAAAAATTATCATCAAAATAATCCTTTGGACTGAAATGTTATTTTAAATGAGATTTATGCATTACAAAATTTCTTCAGTCTTCTGGGCTCAGTTAAGGGAGCACAGTGACCGGATAAAAGGATGAGTCAGAGTGGGCTGATTCATAGGCAAAAGAATAGAAGTTTTTTCCCCATAAGTTTTAATTTATTATTTTGTAACTCTGTGCTTAAGCCAAATGTCTGCAATTCTGTTACTGTTTGTGAATTGCAACACTGTTTCTACAATGAAAATTATCCATCCTTACCCTGAAAAAGTGATCATAGGTAGATTTTTGTGCTGCTTGCTTTTAATGTGCGAATGTATTAGCAAATAAAGATCAATTTTTTTCTGCATGAGGAAAAATAATCAAGAGAAGAAGGAAGATCTGCCATGCTACATTGTTTTTGTTTGATGGCTAGTTCCAAAGACATAGCACCAAAACATGAATAAGCTGTAATGACAGCAAAATCCCATAACGATTCCGAACAAATTAAATATATAATATTTAGTCATTATTCCACCAGTCAAACCTCTTTTCCTGTGGCATGCAATGCCAAACACTTTCTAAATTTTTTCTTCCAGTGTTGGTCTTGAAAGTATATGCTGAGTCATTTGCACCATCTGTTATCTGTGCACGTATCAGCAGAGAGAAATGTTGAGAAGTTTCTGAAGACATCTGCTTATTCCACTGAGCTTACCAATTCAGTTTTTTTTTTCCTTAAATCATATGTACTTACAAATTTCCTAAAATATACTCTTCTTCCTTGCATTTCTTAAGATTTTAAGACTAACAACAGAATTTTTAGCCCTCCAAGTCTGATCTCACCTTGCCTTCGTTTACTAGTTTTAGAAAACACCAAGAAATTCTTAGTAATAGCTATGATAAGAAGTAGAGGTTTTGCAAGATAGTACATTCACTATTGCATGAGTTTTGAAAAAGTAAATATTACACACCTTTCCCATTGGCCAAATTGTTTATTTATTGTAGCATTCAAACTTTGAAAACTGAAATACCGCAATGGTATTTTGCTGCAGCTTCTTGTCTGAGATTTTAACTAACGTGTCATACTAAGGTACTGTATGAAGGCAGTATGCAACTGACTGATGGACAAGTATCTAAGCTATATATCTGTATCAAAATGTATATATGGATTACTGTTGAAATGATTGATTTCATCTAGAGGCCCAATTCTAGTCTCATGTCAGTGTTATGCAGAAATAACTGGTTACATAGGGAAAATTACTGCTAATGGATATAACTTTGTCCTGGTTCCAGCTGGGCTAGAGTTAATTTTCTTTCTAGTGATTGCTATTTAGTATGAAAGGGATGTCAGTAATGCATATTATTTTAGATGTTTCTAGCCAATGTTTATACTATTCAAGGACTTTTTTTAGCTTCCCATAGAAGCTGAGAGGCAGCATAGACAGAACAATGGAATGGCCAATGGCATATTCCATACCATAGATGTCATTCTCAGTATATAAATGGGGCTCAGTTGGGGGCAGGGGGAGAAACTGCAATCACTGCTCAGGTCAGACTGGGCAACCAATTCACTGGATGGTGAGAGTGATTTGTGACTTATATATTCTTTTACAGAATCATTTTGGTTGAAAGAGTCATTTAAGATCATTGAGTCGAACCATTAACTTACCACTGACAAGTTACCACTAAATCATGTCCCTCAGCACTACATCTACACATCTTTTAAATACCTCCAGGGATGACAACTTATTACTTTTATTATTATTGTTGTTATTTTCCTTTTCCATTATTGTTCTATTAAACTGTCTTTATCTCAACCCATGAGTTTGGGTTTTTTTTTTCCTTTTCCCTCCTTTTCTTCCTCTTCTCCCCACCCTGTGCAGGGGAAAAGGGGGAGTGAGTGAGCAGCTGCATGGTCCTAGTTGCTGGCTGGGACTAAAACATGACAAACTTGTATTCTTAAATATGAAAGAAGAGCCAGAATTTGAAGATATGTAGATGCCAAACCCAAAACATGAGAACCTTTTGAGGACAATAAAAGTTTTATGGAAATTTAAGTTGGGAGAATTTGACCATTGAACCTAGATGATGCAGGATTTAGTAAGAAACACTTGTCTTTTTTTCTAGTTCTGTCTGGCATACGTATTAGAAAAGTCATTAACACACAGATATAGTCTTTCCTTAGCATACCTTTTTGATTAGTTAAATTATATTTTAAATAATTCTTAAATTTAAGAAGTCTCTAAGAAACTGTTGGAAATAATAGCTTGCAAATAAATATATACAAATAACTCATATTATATCTATAAAAGCCACAAATACAGTTTAACTGAATTCCCATTAGAAAAGACTGTACTGTAATTTTTACGTCCACAACAATGGCTTGTGTCCTCCAGATTTTAGGCAGATGTTTCCTTGGGGCCAATACTGCATTACAGTATATGCTACAATGCAAGCAAGGATGCTTTGCCTTTTCCTCTATCTTTGAAGCCCCACCCTGAACTTTACATTTATTTTGTGCAATAAAATTTTGTGACAATGCTAAAACCAGAGGGCTTACTTATGGACTGTCTAGCTGCCTTCATGCTCATAAATTAAAAGTGCCCACTTTTAATGGGCACTGGGGTAGGACTGGGATAGGATCTACCTACCGTGTCCATAGTATTAATCTCATTTGGGTTTCAGCACAAGACAAGCTCATGGTAGCTGCCTAGAAGGAATGGTTTCTTACCCACACCAGCTCCAAAGTAAAGCTACTATTACTTGGGAGAATGGTACATGACCAGTGCCACACCAGGGCAGTTTCTAACAATGTACCCATATCAACCAATTTCTAGAGCCTGGAAATGCATTCTGATACTTTTTAATTTACAGACCATCTATATCCTTTCAAGATTTGTATCCATCTTCTCTCCTTCACTTACTTTGAGAAATATCAAAAAACAATGGTGGGCATGAATGGATGTGTGTAACTGATTACCAGGCAAGCTCTTTGGGGTAGGGACAGGCACATCTCCAGTCCTACTACAGTTTTGAAAGGGAGAATGAGGCATGTGAGTTCCAGATCCTTGTAGAAGTATTTCACATAATTCCTAGGTCAATCTTTGCTCCATGATTGTAAATCATGCCCTTGCAAACTGAGAGGACCATTTCTGTGACACATGC
The DNA here is from genome assembly GCA_026413425.1 of Tringa solitaria. NCBI lineage: Eukaryota > Metazoa > Chordata > Aves > Charadriiformes > Scolopacidae > Tringa > Tringa solitaria. Next base: position 16,945,158 of record JAOXJM010000019.1, on the reverse strand, counting down.
AGCGATCATGATGTGAAAGGAGAAAAGGAACTGAGTCAAAAATGTGAAAACCCTACTGTCTGTGCAATAGTCTGCTTGGTATGAGATTTCTAAATCAATTTATATCTCAGTGCAAAGGTATGGCTGAGGGAAGATAAGCTGTGCCTGAGGAAATGACTACAATATGGGAGTGGAATTGATTTGTCTGATGACAACAAAATCTCCTGGCGAAAACCTCCACAGATTCCAGTAAAATAGAAAACCTTTCTTAATCCAATGAGAAAAATAATTTGCCTTTTATTGTTGGCCCTTAGAAGGTGCTGTGTGACCTTTCCGTGATTTATTTCATATAAGCTGAAAAGTTAATATTGCAAATAGATATTTGTAGTAGGTTTGTATGAAATTATAAGACAAAGGATAGCATCCTGTGGTGAAGGAATAGGCCTGGAAACAGACATTTAAAAATCAGAAGTCCCTTGTGATTAATGTGTTCTTCAGGATAACTGCTAAGTTAATGTATATACTTACAGAACTAATTGCAAATGATCAGTGATCATTGCTTTCACAAATGTGAGGATTTCCTAATGTCATCAAGCTAGATTATGTAATCAATCCTTGGT
>JAOXJM010000019.1:16931515-16944459 GCA_026413425.1 Tringa solitaria | reverse complement strand
CAATCCTTGGTTAAACAGCTTTGGTATTTCTCACAATTACAGTCTTTAATAGTTTTTCCAAATTAATGTCATGTCATTTAAAACATTTTAAACCTATTACTGCTAATCTGGAAACAGTGATCAACCCATTGTCAACTAAGAAATTAAATGCCCTTTTTTACTGATTGGTAGGAGATTTTTTCAGCTCGTAGAAGTTTGTGGTTTGGTTTTTTTATTTATTTATTTTTAAAATCTATACATTAAAAACAGAATATGACCATTTAGGGAAACATTTAACATGCATTTATAGAAATATTAATATTTAAAAATTATATTAAAGAAAAGCTGGCTGTGTAAACCCAGGATTCTTTATTCCATAGAACAGGCTTTTATTGACTCAAGGATATTATCTGTGAATGTGTTACGTAAAAATCTCCTTATGATGCAAGTGCAAAAATACTTTTTATTAAAAAAAAAAAAGTCTCTGTAGGCTAGTAGCAGAGGAAAAGCTGCTCCTTACTTTTCTACAGAAAAGAGCACAATGTTTGAATGAGGTTGTGGAAAATTCCAATCTGTCACAGTGAAACAAAGTTAAAGTTGGTCCTGCCAAACCCTGAGGTTAGACAACATAAGTACAAAAATAATGAAATAATAATTATTATTTCATATAGTAATGTTGGTGGTAGTAGCATACATGATTCATAGCGTTTGACATTTGAACCAGTGTTCTTTTAAAGTTGTTTATATGTGGGATAAATCATTGAGCAACATGATACTGAAATTTGTACCCTCTATAAAGTTGCAACTGCAAAAGAGTTTGTATGGGTGTCTAACATTTCCCTTATTAATTATTTTCACACAAAGGAGATTGATACTAGCTGGAAGGAAAATCCTTCAAAACAGACCATGCCTTGATTTCTCTAAGTTGCTTTCCTGAGAGACAGGGCACTTGCATTAAAATACCTGGACTGAGACAGAAAGAAACTTCTGTGCTCCATTTCAGCATTTAAGTCCTGAACTAGAGATTTTTCAGGGAAACTTCTTCAGTTTTTCCAATTTTGAGTACCTTTTGAAGCCCCAAAACAAAAGAAAACATCTCCTCAATACTCAGTGAAACCCACATGATTCCCAGCGAGCTAAGATAATTCTGGGTTTTTTTAAGTACAGACATTGAAAAACTATTCCTTAGTAGTGTTTACAGCACAAAATTTTCATTTTTGAATACAGAAACAGCTCACAAATCTGAGAAGCTTTAACTTAGAAAGTGAAAATACAGAGGAACCATTGCTTTGAAAATTATTAGTGAATAAATAGTAACTTTGTCATTTTTAGCTTAGTTCCTGTTACCGGTTGCTTTAGCTAACGCAGGGGGGGGTCTAGAAAAAGCATTTTAATAGATTAAAAGCAGAAGAGTAGATAATAACCTTGGCATTTAAATGGAAAGAGAGCAAGTCTGAAGTTCTGTGAGAAGAGCTTTTGATCAGAGCTTGTATGGGTGGAAGAGAGACACAAATATCAATATTTCAAATGTAAATTTTATACACATATGCTACTCCTGATTTGGAGATTTGTTTATATTAACAGGATTATTATTTTTGGTCCTATTTATTAGACATTGTACTGGATAACTGCCTAATCTTACTAAAGTCATTCCAGTTCTTCCGCATTTGCTTCTTCATTTCTGAAATTATTCTCGGTTCTTTGAGGTAAATATTGTGTTTTCTCATGTACACTGCATGCCTCCAAGCACAATTTGTTTTCCTGTTCTTGTTTCATTTCTTTGGCAAGGAAAATAGAAAAATCTGACAAGGAGTCCCAGGGCTTTTTGGAATGTGTTGAAGTGTCTGCTTTTCTCTGGGAGCAGCCCCTTTGTCTCTATGTAAAGCTAAAGAGAGGATGCTGACAACACCTTAGCAGTTTTAAAAGCTTGTGAGTGAGCTGTCAGATCCTTCTAATCTCCCGGAGAGAATGAGAAGGGGTAGCTACATATCACAAATGCAGGACCCAGGTATTCACCTTTTCTTTTGAGCTGTATTTCACGGACCTTGGCTGTGAACATGGGTTTGTTATGATTGCAGAATAAACAGACTTCTTTTGAATTGGGATACTTCTGGTATAAACACAGTATTGCAAGAAAATACAGGACAGCAGACATTACAACAAATGACTTTTTTTTTTTTTCTGTCCTTGAGGAGTGAAACAGCTGATAAGATGAAATGTGGTTGTGTTTTAAAATGGACAACTCTGAAACGAAAGAAGTGGGACCATAGGAGTATGCTCAGGCATATTAAAACAAAACACTACCTTCTTGTGCTTTATAAGTCTGTGTGCTCAGATCTTTCTAATCCGTCTGCCATGGACTGTAAAATAAAATTGACCTTTAGTCTCCTTGTAATTAGGTTAAGACCCACACTTAAGAATACAATCATGTATTAAAAATAGTCAATTTTATTTCATCTCACTGTGTTAAGTATTATCTGGCAGGATCTCTGACGCTTTAACAATTAATTTAGAAGGGATATCTCTTCTTGTGCACAGAGGATACATTGTCAGACTGCTCTTACAGAGCCAGTAATCTATGATCCCACTATACAGGTACAAATCTATTTTTCCCTTCAGCTGCTTGCTGGCTCAGTCACTTGTCTCTTTTCTTGCAGAATGATTCCTGGGGAAAGCAGTACTCATATGCACTCTTCAAAGCCATGAGCCATATGCTCTGCATTGGTTATGGAGCCCGCGCCCCTGTCAGCATGTCCGACCTCTGGATAACCATGTTGAGTATGATCGTGGGGGCAACGTGCTATGCCATGTTTGTTGGTCACGCCACTGCCCTCATTCAGTCTCTGGATTCCTCACGGAGACAATATCAAGAAAAGGTAACTCATTTTAACTTAACTCCTTAAGCTCTGAAATAAACTGATGGGATGTTTTTGCTGTGGAAATGGCCAAATGAGTTTACATGAAATAGCCTGGTAGCATCTGATTCCTGCAGCAGATTCCATTGAACACAAAGGAATTCAGGACGCTCCATGAGCTCAACATATGCCTGCATGAACCCACTTTCCTCAGGGAGCAGACATTTCTGCATTCACATGCATTGAATGAAATCCTGGATGTGAAACTTGCTTTAAACTCTTCTGTGGAAACTCTATCCCCTGATTCAGACTGTGCTTTGTACCCCTGTGCTACACTCAGTAGGTACCTGGTCTAGGTAGCTTGAACAAGGGCTTTGGGCTCATTACCATGGGCATGTCTCTACAATTTTCTGTCATTCCTTTGGATTGCAGTTTGGAGATAACTTTGGACATGTCAAAAAATGACCTTTAAATCAAATCAATTAGTTTTATTTGGAGCTATCTCAGAGAATTGCTGAGAAGTATTTCTTTGCTTAATAATGATACTGTTTACATGCTAATCCATGACCTTTTAGGTCCTCTCCATGGACAACAGGAACAGTGGCCAAAGCATAGAAAAGTAGAGAGAGTTTTGTGGAAGAGAGTTCTTTATGAAACAGGAAGAAAAATGTTGTTTGATCCCTTTTAGGTATGATTGGAATTAAAAAGACATAAATGGGTACAGAGTGGGACTTTCTGGGATAAATCCTAATTAACACTGTCACTTTTGTAATAAAAGTCAAAAGCAAATGTGGGTGAAGCTATGAAACCAGTAGATTAGGTTAGGCATGGTGGCATAAAGAAGAAAGGATTGGAATGAACCTCAGCAAGGGACAATAAGGATGTTCAGAGGCACTTTAAAGAAGCCAGAATTGGTTATTATAAGTGGTAAACTTGGAGAGGCAATGCCAGGAAAGAGGTCAGCTAAGCAAAATAGTGAAATCAGGGATATCATATCAACAAACAAGAAACACAGCATGAGCAATAGTATTTGGCATATATCTGCAAGAAAGTCCAGAAAGACAAACTGGGCAGAAATCCCGGTGTGATGGAACACAAGCCTGGGGTAGAAACCTCGCAGAGAGTAAGTAGATGAGAGGGTGACCCTGGTATCTGCTGAGGATGAAGAGAAATAGCCTGAGTTTTCTGGACAAGAAAGAGGGGGAAGCTCAAAAAAGATCTGAGGAGGAAGGATTTTTTCCTTACAAGTAGGCAAAGAGGAAGAAAATGACAGTGTGTGGGAGAAAAATTTTACATTCAGTTTTGTTAAGCTCCAGTTGTAACAAGACCACATGGTCAATATGTCGGAGAGGTAAGGGATGAGCTGTAAATCCAGTAACAGAAGAATTAGCCAGTGACTGACACATTAATCTCATAGCTGCTTAACACAAAAGTTTGCAAGCAAGAAAGCCCACGTAGTGACATATTTGCTGAAATTGCCCTATCTTCCTCATTCAGATCCTCCCAAAGGTCAGGGTACGCAAAACTAGAACAGTCATAACTCAAAATAGAAGAAATAAACACAAGAAGACAAGAGAGAGCTTTCATTAAACCAAATATAGCAAACACCATCTAAGAGCAACAGCTAAGATTTTGACCTGTGTTGAGCACTGCATGCTGAGAGAAATCAAAGCATGGTAAGAAAGCAAATAGTGCTCCACCTGTTTACTGTTACAGGCCAAAGACATCATTTATCAGAGGAAATTAACAGTGATTATAAACTGTAAAGTGTAGAAGGTGGACAGTTGCGGCAACAAAGGGCACGGACTCCGCCAAATGGTGAAACGAAGATGAAAACCTTTAATGTTTCATTTTTACAGCACATATAGTGTCTATCCTTGGATCACACGCCGTGCTCTCTACACAAATAGGTTGTGGGTGAATGTCCAAGTGCCGTTGTGAGCAATACAATTGGCTACGTATAAGTGTTCATGCGCCTAGGCTAACCTGTCATTACTATCTACTTTGCTATACTGCTATCTATTCTGTTGCCTTGTTATCTGCTTTACTGCCTTGCTAGATTTCACACCCCCCGCACATATTGCCATATAAGGACATTGTTTTACTGTTCCCAAGGCTTCCTTCCCACCAGTGCAAGAACACCTGCCGAGCTCTTGCTCAGCAGCACGTCTCCAACTTCCTCATTCTCCACAGACAATAAAATCACATACCAAGAAATGCCACAAAAAAGTATGCATTGGTACATTCTGGTGACTTTGAAGAAGTTCAGATGTTTTTCTGCTGAAGTGAGTGAAACTGTTTTCAGAGAAAAAATACCTCTCAGATTGAATACATACATCAGATCTTGGTATCAATGAGTGCAAGGCCAACACCTGACAAAGGAGAAAGACATGTCTATATTCCCTGAAAGTCTGACAGGACATTCTACCTTATAAAAACACTGAATAAATCAATGAATCAGTGACATCTTAGAACTCTCCTTCCCGTTTTTGTTATAAATCAAAGATGAATGCAGTAGTAAATAAAAATAATATTTTAAGTGATAACACCTTTGACATTTTCTAGTATCTAGGAAGTCACCACATCTTAAAGACATTTGCCTTTGCAAAGCCAACATTTATTTTAGAGAACCAGAAATACGTATGCAGAACTTGCTAACAAACTAGTGTGAAACAAAGCAGCCAAATGAATAATCAATCACTTGACAAAGAGGTGAAGATCATTGCTTAACTTTTAGATGTTGGCAGGCTTTAATATGAAGATGTTCACCTAATACTGTGCTTTTCATCAAGTAATTTGATTGAAGACAGGTTATTATTTCTTCTTTTCCAGGCTGTTGTTAGCATAAAATACCTGGGAACAAAGTCACAAGTTAATAGATGCAAGAATTGTAGTAGCATACAGATTGTCTCATAAGATGAAATTTTTAAAATTATTTTGATAAAATGACAGCTATTTGATACATTTTCATTATGCTATCATTTTGTATATTTTGATGTTTCTCTATTTTGATTTTTTACTCTATTGGTAAGCAACTAAAAAAACACACACAAGGTTTCAAAAATAGAAAAAAACAGCCAAACAATTTTACCAACTGCAAGTAGTAAAGAGACATAAAATGTATTTAATTTAACCATATACGTATCATAGGAAACGGAAAAAAATTACAAGTATCTCCATATAGTGGATGCTGTCCCAATCAAGGGAAGACATGTTAAATCATTATTAAAGGTGTGAAAGAATTCTGGGCTTGACATCAACTTCTAATGCCCCAAAAGATATCTCCTTCTAGCCCTATACACTGCTTTTACCTTATCTCTTAATTTATAGTCTTTTAGCACATCTTCACTTAAATCAGCCTAGTTCAGAGAGAGAAAAAGACCCTAAATGTACTTTCCACAGAGAAAAAGTAATAATTGCATTAAAGATAATTTAAAAGCAACTTACTAATTAGCATTATGTATATTTATATAGACAGCATCGGGACTTGAAGCACAAATTGCTCATTTTTCATTTAATCATCCAAGGAAATGTTTACAAATTAATAACAGAGTTATGGCAGGTGGCTTTAGATTTTGCAGCACGAGGCTTTGCACCAAATTTTTGAGTCTGCCCCTCACAACTCCAGTTTGGACACCTAACTATAAAAAATTTGTCTTTGTTACCCATGGGGAGACACTCGACAGCCACTTGCAAGAGGCAGCAAGCTCTCAGGGGTAGCTTTACAGCAGCAGTGCCTGAAGTGTGATTCCATTTCCCTTTCCGGTCCCCGAGGAATTCCATTCATAACTGATTTCCACTTAAACATCAAGCCATTGACCACAACCCTTTGAGTGCAACCATCCAGCCAATTCCTTGTCCACTGAGTGGTCCATCCATCAAATTCATGGCTCTCCAATTTTGAGACAAGGATGTTGTGCAAGACAATGTCAAATTCTTTCCAGAAGTCCAGGTAGATGATGTGAGTTGCTCTACCTGTGTCCACCAATGCTGTAACCCTGTTGTGATCTTGTCAGGCACAGAGGTGAGACTGACTGCCCTGTAGTTTCCTGGGTCTTCCTTTTTCCCTTTTTTAAAAGTGGGGGTTATATTTCCCCTTTTCCAGTCAGCAGGAATTTCACCAGACTGCCATGATTTCTTAAATACGATGGGTAGTGGCTTAGCAACTTTTACCCATGGACATATCTCACCACGTCCCATGGATTTGTTCACCTTCAGGTTCCTTAGATGGTCTCAAACCTGATCTTCCCCTACAGTGGGCAGTTTTTATTTTTCCAATCCCTGCCTTGGCCTTCTGTAACTTGGGCAGGATGGCTAGAGCACTTGCCAGTGAACACTGTGGCAAAAAAGTCATCAAGTACCTCCATATCCCAGGTAACCAGGTCTCCCATTTCCTTCTGGAGAGGGCCTACATTTTCCCTAGTCTTCCTTTTATTGCTGACCCATGTATAGACCTTTTCATGTTGTCCTTGATGTCCCTGGCTAGATTTAATTCTATCAGGGCTTTAGTTTTCTTAATCTAGCTGCTGATCCCTGGCTGCTCAGACAATTTCTTGCTATTCCTCCTGAGCTACCCGTCCTTGTTTTCACCCTCTGCAGACTTCCTTTTTGTGTTTGAGTTTGTCCAGGAGCTCCTGTTCATCCATGCAGGCCTCCTGGAGTTTTTGCCTGACTTCCTTTGTGTTGGGATGCGTTGCTCCTGAGCTTGGAGGAGGTGATCCTTGAATATGAACCAGCTTTCTTGGGCCCCTCTTCCCTCCAGGGATTTATCCCAAGGCACTCCGTGAAGCAGATTCCTGAAGAGGCTGAAATCTGCCCTGCTGAAGTCCAGGGTAGTGAGCTTGCTGCACACCCTCCTTGCTGCCCTAGGGATCCTGAACTACACCATTTCATGGTCACTTCAGCCTAAGCTGCCCTTGAGCTTCACCTTCCCCACCAGCCCCTCCTTGTTGGTGAGAACAAGGTCCAGCAGAACACATCTCCTTGTTCGCTCCTCTACCACTTGGAGAAGAAAGTTATCATCGACGCACTCTAGGAACCTCCTGGATTGCTTATGCCTGACTGCGTTGTCCCTCCAACAGATATCAGAGTGGTTGAAGTGCCCCTATAAGGACAAGGGCTTGCAAATGTGAGGCTGTTCCTATCTGTCTGTAGAGATAGGATGTCTGCCTCATCCACTTGGTCTTCCTGGTTGAGTGGCGTGTAGCAGACCCTCACTGTAACATCACCTGTCCCTGCCTTCCCTTTAATCCTGACCCATAAACTCTCTATTGGCTCCTCTTCGATCCCCAGGCAGAGCTCCATGCACTCCATCTGGTCATTGACATAGAGGGCAACACACAGGGACTTGGTAGGCACTCATTCAGTCAGTGATGCCTCTGCATTTTCATAGGAAGAATAGGAGGTAACTCTTCCGTGTTTTCCTAATTTTCAAGCACTTTGCGGTTAAGCTGAAGGTGGAACAAAGCAGATACCAAGTTCTCAGCGCACTCATTAGTACTGCTTTTGTGCTTAAGAAACTTTTCTGGAAGATGTTAGATAGTCCATTTTCACTTATGCAGCATAATTTTTGCAATTGGTCATGTTCTACTCAGATTGATGGAGAAGGTGAGCCACTTGTCAGATAAATCTTATCTTTTCTGTGCAGTTGTGTTACAGTATACATGCCACCCCAAAGGAATTACTTATTTCGGAGCATGAGGGATGGTATGCTTTATTGTTCAGTTAAATCTATTCACAAGGAAAAAGAAAAGGGAAATGAAGTAAAAATCTTGTCACTGGCTATCAGCCTGTAGTTTTGCAAGTTCTTATAAAAATTTCATCATCTTTTACAGATATATATCCTGTTTAGCTTTGCCACAGCACAGTATTTTAAATAGTAAACAAGTTTTGAAGTGTGTCACAGGTACAAGAGTTGCAAAATGTTTTGTACAGTGTCAGACCTTAGGGACTGAGTATTGACTGTGCCAAAAGCATTATAGTCATTGTAGCATTGCGAAGTAGAAGATTCATTATTCCCTAAATAGTTGGGCATAATTGAGAATCATTGCCTGAGACAGTATCTGTGAATATCTTGTTTCCAGTAGTTATTATCCAGTCCAGAGTGTCATATAGTTAGAAATGGGTCTGTAAGTCTTGACTTTTTGATTATTTCTGAATCATCTTATTAATTTATGCTGGTTTTGCAAACATCAGGTCACAGGCTGCTAAATGGATAGATGCAGTATTCCTGTCTTCTGTGAGCCTTATTGATCCTTGTAGAAGGTGCTGAGTTTTCTTAGAATAAAACAAGTTATTAAAAGATATAGGGTATTACTGAATTACAAAACATTCTGAAAGGGAAAAAAAGCATGGCTGCAACTCAGAAAAAACTTTTCAGGTATTCTGTTTCACAGGGTGCATACTATCATTTAAAAGAACATGCACACAAAAGAACTTGCAGATATGTTAATTCTTTTATTTGTGTGTATTCATTTAAATATTTTAATGCATAATTAAGACCATTGTGGACTCAATCCTCTGACATATAAATTAATAGGTAAGTACAGCCATGAGAGACAGGGTGGGTGGCACAGAGACTTATGCATTGAATAAGAAAATATTTGTTGTGTCAGGATAGGGCCTCTACTGGCACCACTTGCTTTCTCTTTCTGTAAGCTCTTTATCAATTTCTGTTTATTATAAATACCTGAATTTTTCCTACACAGAATTGTGATATTTAATTTTACCTTGATCCTCCCAAGTTTTGAAATGCGAAAGAACAAACACTATTGCAACAAGTAAGGATAGAAACTATTCACCCTCTCCTCCTCCTCAATAATCAGAAGTTACTCACCTTTAAAAATTCAGTGATAACAAAATAAGCATGTTTGTTGCTTTTTGAGTGGAACTAAATAATACAATCAGTTTGAGGGCTAGACTTTAGGAGAGGAGTATAAATCGGTCAGAACATTCTCACAAGACTGCTCTCCTCTTTTGTCCTGCTACTTCATTATTGTGTTTCAGCTTCGCGTTACAGTCAGTCTTGCTGGGGTAATTGGGCTGTTTATTTTTGCCCTGCATCTCTAAGAAGGTGATTGGTTCCTCCCAGTACAGCAGGTACTTTGCGAGCCAAGTGCTCTCCACCCGGATGCATCATACCTGTGCCAAACTGTAATAGACTCCCACTGCTTCTGAAATGACAGATGGGACTTACTTTGATTTATTGCTGTGTTGTGGCTAATTTACCTATAAAGTGTTCTGCTGTCTTGCATTATGGATTAGGTTTCTAACAGTTTTCCATATGAAATTGCAGAGCAAGCTCATTACAATTTCAGCCATGTTCATTCTGACTATATAAAATTATCTGTAAAGGCATGAAGTTATACCAGAAAGAGATTTTACACACAATCTGCTTGCTTTTCACAGTAATTATCATAGGGTTACACAATAAATAGATATTTCTTTTTTTAAAGGAAACAAAAAGCAAGGAACTGACTTTTGATTTTCGAAATCTGTGTTCAAATATAGCACAAATTACCTTTTAGCAAGAGAAAATTCTGTGATTCACACCAGATAGATATAACTGGTAACAACTATCCTATTTACACTAGAATGATTTTGCTTGTGTCCTGTATGTGTAGAAGGAAATAGCACTCAATATTATCCAATAATATCATGAGTGAGAAAATAGTCCTTGCTGTGCAGGTTCTTGTTTTTCCTTTGCCTTGTTAGGGAAGAAGGGAAGAAAGAAGGATTGATTATTTTTATCTCGACTTTTAAATCATAATTCTCTCCTGATCTCACCCTGTTTCTTGAGGTTTGAGTAATTAAAGCATGTCTGCCTTGAAAACAGAATAATTTGTATAACTCAGACATGCAATATAGATTTATAAAGGCTTTGGAGTGCAGAGGGTAGCAGTAGGACTGAAACTGTGTATCTGCAAAATAATGTTATAAACAGTCCTTTGTATTCTATTGTACGCTAAATTAACAGTTTTGTCCAAGTGGCTACTAACCTTGAAAAAATATTTTAACACTAATTAAAGAAATCTCTATTAAACAGAGACTCAGTAATGAATATAGAAGTGAAATGTTTTTATCTCCATGTGTTTTCATAAAATGCTCTGGACTTATATTTTCCAGCAGATTTCTGCAACCATTAAAAAAAAGTCAACAAAACCTCTAGAACACATTTTTCTAAACACAAAATGTTTACTAAAACCATAACAAAAGCAGATCTTTTCACAAAAACACACATTGCTATGGGTTTGCATTGTACAGTTTGGGGTTAGGAAAATGTCATTTTCACATTTGTATTGTCTCCTTCTAGACAAAATAATGGCTCAGTAAAAGTACTACTATATGTAACACAGTAATAAAAATATAATTCGTTATTGCTGAAAGATACTGGTTTAAAGTTCCATTTGCAAAATATATAAGAAACTGGCTCTTGCTCTAACCGTGATTTAGGGAAGACAGCAAAGAACAATGTAACCTTGCTGTACAGTGCCAAAGCCAGAAATTATTTGAGACAGACAAACCTTAACTCTTCCTTTTTTTCACCTGAGCTTTATTTTCTGTCATAGTTTCTCAGTCTACCAGTCTTCCCCTCCAATCCCTGTTCCTGTGTCCAAGGAGGTCTATGCATCTGGCAGAGAACATTTGTCCTCTTTTTCCTCAAAACCTTGCACCAAAACTCTCTCTTTTGTAGAGTTTAGAGATCATCTAAACCTTCCACCAGTTTTGCCATGGCAGGAAAATAAAGCATTCATTTCTGAAGTACGCTGTTCCACTTACATCAACGAAGTGAGAGCTTCCCAAGGGAGGGTGCAGCGGTGTAATTACATAGAATAATGTGACAAAGCAAGAAAAAAGGAAGAAAAAAGTGAATAATGAAAGCATTGTACTGTGGCATATCCATTAATATTAGGTGTATGCCCCATTGCATGTGACATTTAAATTTGCAGTGCAGTTATGAGCAGAGCAGTGAACAATCCTGTGGCAGGCTGAGAAAATGAGCTGTCTCTATCTGCAGCAGCTGAAGGCGATTCCTCAGTGGGATGGCCTGGTTTTCTACGCCACACCAGGGCTAAAGGCATAAAATTGCTCAAAACAGAGTTTAACTTTATAATTTACATTATCTGCAACTTCTAGGATACATTCCCTGGGTGGCAGAGAGGGCTTCTGTGCTGGACATCAATTTGAGAAAATGTTGGTATAAGATGTGAAAAACAGAAGGAAATGCCAGCCTATGTTTGACATGGCTGCTGCTTTAGCCTGAAAAATCATTAGTTTAATCCGGGTAGTTATTATTTATAACAAGGTTCTTACATAACACTGAAGTTTTAGCCCAAGCAATATTCCATTTCTGTAGTTCTCAGGAACTACCATCGGAGAACCCATGTGCTATATTTGATTACGACTACTCAAAATGGTATTTTGCTGTCTATGCAGTTTTAAAATATATTTGTTTTGAAGACACTCCAGAGTCTTCTGGCTCTGTTTTCACATTTGGTTGAGAAACAAAATACAAATGAAAAGCCTTTCATTTCTTTAGCAGCTTGTTACCTGTGTTCTTCACATAGCCCGTGGGTTGCTTTCTCCTTAGGGAATGCACTGCTGTGATCTTGGGAAGATTTCTGTACAATTTCATGGCCATCACACAAAACTTTGTGCTCTCTTGACAATGGAAAAGGGGCCCCCCTCAAAATAAAAAATAAAAAAACCAACAAACAAACCAAACTAAAATTTTTTTAAACAAAACCAAACACTTTGTGTTACTCACCTGGAACCTTTGTCTTGTGCAGATGCCAGGTTGGCTTCGCCAGGGGTCCTGCATTGCAGCCTTTCGATGGGATGCTGTTGTCAGTGTCAGTAAATGGTGCTTAGAGTAACGGTTCGGGACTTAGGTTACCACTTACACAAGTAAAACAGTAGCCATTGGAGGCTATCATAACCACAGCCAGTAGTACTATAGTGCAATTTGCTTCTCTTGCCATGGAAACAAAGGCTCCCTTATTCTACTCTAAAACTAAGGTAAATTTTGATAAAATTTCAGATGCTGAGCAGAATGCTCCTAAAAATACTTATGAAAGTAGAGATAAGAGAAAGAGATATGTATTTTATGAA
>JAOXJM010000019.1:16913093-16924451 GCA_026413425.1 Tringa solitaria | reverse complement strand
CCTCCCTGGGCAGGCTGTTCCAGTGCCTGACCACTCTTTCAGTAAAATAATTCTTTCTTATATCTAATCTAAACCTCCCTTGCCACAACTTCAGACCATTTCCTCTGGTCCTGTCGTGCCCAGCAAAATGAAGGACGAGAGGCAAAGCTCCTTGGTTCCTTCAGCTTGTTTAATTATTAAGATTTTAGAAGCACAGTTGTAAGGGCAAATGATTGAACTTGGAAGTAATTCTTTAGTATCTTGCTATTGGATCAGATACTATATGTACGTGTATCACAATAGAAAGGTTTGTATTTTAGAATCTTTAAATAAATTATTATTTTAAAATATATGGTTACAGTTGATATGTAGCTAACTGGTCAGGGCTAGTCATTTGGACCTCCCCTAGGGTCAATGGGGGGAGATAAGGATGACAAAGGTGAATTTATTCCATCTATGCAAGACATGAATTTTAGAATGAGATTAATTGCCCCTTGTTATCTCTGTCTCGTTCTAAGAGAGAGAGTCAGGATAACTGGTTTAAATTAGACACGACTTTTAGAAAGCTGAACTAAGGTATCGCACTAATAACTTTACAATCTTTGTTGTCACTTCTTGTTTTTCAAGGCTGTTTACACAGAGAGTAGTCTTAATTTTATAATTCTAAAGATTTCTGTTCAAAGTCCAATTTTGGTGATCATATGATAGTCAAGTTTGCTGCCTTTTGATTTGCTTGATTTTTGAACACAGCAGTAGATGCAGATTTGCAAAGATGAAAATTTAAGTATTATGATGTATAAGAAATTTCTGGGATCTCTTCTATGTGACACCTGCTATGTAGACCATAGCTTGTCATCTACACAAAAGTGATTAGGGTATGTAGATATCATCCTGCTCCCACAACTGAAGTTGGTGTAAGACAGCAATTTTCTTTGCTTCCACATGCACTTCTACCAGTCCTCCCCCACCCACTTTGGTTGTGGGCCCGTTGCAAGTTTTCCAGGCATCAAGCTAGAGCAAGCCTAACAGAAAAATACCTAAAGGCATGATGTTGTCCCTAAGGTTACGTGATACCTTCAGGAGTGTGCTGATGAGTTCAATGGTGGTCTGAAGCTTAGGACAGTATAAAGCTTCAGTTGCTGATATTACAGAAATATTGAGATACTTTATAGAAAGAATGAGTTGAGTTTTGAGAAGCGAAGTAATAGGAATAGGATGAAACTCAGAAATTAAAAATCCATAGACTCAGGTACTAGCACAAGTTGCTGCTATAAACTGGAAGATGAGGAGCACAACAACTGAAAGTGGCAAGGAGAAAATTAGGAATCTTGGTGATAAAGCGGTTCATAGAATGACTGCAAACAACCATTTCAATACACCTTGGATTTCCATTAGATAGGAAAGAAAGAATAGTATTAACTATGAATTGGTGAGACTTCCTTTAAAATACTATGTACTGTTCTAGTGATTGCAGTTTGAGAAAGATCTCAGACTGGAATTGATGAAAGAGGGTCAGTATGCTGTCTTTTGAAAAAAAAATATAGAATACACTATTCAGATAAGGCTGGGAAGAGATGTGATTCCCATATATAGACACTCCAGAGAGAAATACCAAGGGATGGGAGCTTTTGGAGCTGCTGGATAATTTCGTACTAAACATTAGTTGATTTAAACTGCATATGCGTACATTTAGACTGAAATTTAAAAGAAGATTCAGAACACTATATACTAAACTAGTGATTTTCTTGAGACAATATTCTTAAAGGACTGATGGAGAAAGTCTAATGGGTTTTGAGATGGCTTTATTTGTTTATAAGGAGTTCTGTGATGTGAGGTTTTGCAATAGCAAGGGAATAAATTCAATAACTCATGGTACCTATTTTTCCTAATGCAGTTTAGAAACCATGCAGAATTGTGACGGTTCTTTGCTTGATGATCATTATCAGCTAATTATTGGCTAATCTGGGAAGCCCCTAATATTGCCAATAACATAGAGCAGGCTGAAAACTTGCTTTTCTCAAAAATAAAAAAGCAATCGTTACTTGAACTGAGTTAGTGAAAGATATCCGTTGCTGAAGAAAAGAATAAGTTAAAAGTTTTGAGGGAACACTTCACAGAAATGCTATGACAGAATGTCAAGAATGGAGTAATAGTAGCACAACTGATACAGAATATGAGTCAAAATCACACTGAGAAAGATTAGGAAAAGATTTGTTAGAGGGTGATATTATACTGTACACTCACAGGGCCAAATATTTTGCTATGAAAGAGATCCTGATAGTTTCTAGATGGTTAGATGTTTCTGGGAATTGTGCGAGACTTTAGCGTCCTTGTTGTACATTTTTTAAATAAAATGTTGCTAAAATGCATCTGTTCCTACTATTCTATGTGTTACTAATTTGGAAATATTTTGAGACACACCAGTGATACATTCCTACCAGGTTTTTTTTTTTTCTGTTTCCCTAAAATTCTTATGTGTAAGCATAAACCCTGGTAGAGAAAAGAACTCTCTTGTGTGGGAGAAAGCACCTATTCAAACAACAGCACTAACGAAAGGGAACAGTGTAAATTGCTGGCAAAGCAAATTACTTTTAGCATGAATGTTTTCTTCTTCAAGGTCACTCTGATATAAAAGTCCTTTGCAGCTCTCTTGCATTACACATCTCAATAAATTTATATTTATTAGCAAAGTATTAATGTTGCTCAAGCACATTAAGCAAATAAGGTTGGGTAGAGGGGTGCAGCCCCTGTGCTAGGGAGCATAGTGAAGTCCTTTCCCTGTCCATGTGTGCTATGACACATGACACATGACACATATCCTTACATGAGGCCACAGCAATGGAGGGCTGGACAAGACATGAAGGGGACATTGTGCAGTGCAGCATCTTCTCCATGGCTTTGCTGCAGAAAAGCTGGCCATCTTGGTGACATATATAGAGCACTGAGCAATCTCATGTCCCTTCTCTCTAAGTAAATCCATGCCTAGATTAGCTGTAATTGATTAGTAGGGTAATTTTAGAAGAATACTTTTTTTATGCTGGAGCATGTTTGTCTTCTGGTGACCCAGAGCTCTGATTCAAACCCCCAATGTATGGATAAATTTCTCCATATGAGAAGAGAAACCAGTGATGAGCATGGAAATTTAAATCTCACTTCTAAAGGATGGGGGTGGAGAATTGCTTCAGAGGTGCAAAATAGCTGTATAGAGGTTAAATCAGGCTTACATATTCATCATTCACTGTTAAATAGTCCCATGTAAAATTACTTTCCTCTTATCTGGGGAATGTATGTTGTACATGTGGCCTCATCTAATCTTTTGCCACTTTGCAAAGCAAAAACTAATTTTGATTCCAGAGGATAAAGCAACCTTCCATTATACAGGTTAAAGGATATGTGCTGCAGTTTATAAGGAGTGCATGTTCATTATAAATTCATTTAATTGCTTTACAGAGGTGCCTATCCTAATTAAGACTTCACTGGCTTTTTCACTGAAAAGAGTTAAAATTGCCTAAGCAAGCATGAAAAAATGAAGAAAAAAATAGTCTCCTACATAAGTAAACTAAGTTTCTGCCAAGTTTTAACTCACCTATAAACCTGGGATGGGTTTTATCCTTCTGCGTTTCAGTGCATTATCCTCTTCAGCTGGCACAAGAATGGGGGATCTGAGGGAGAAATGTCTTGCTCAGGTGGTACTTGTCCATGTTGTGATTTAGGCAACTTCCCCATTCTGTCCGTGTCAGACGTATCATGCAGGTTGGCACAGTACCACGCTGAGTATGTTACTTTGGGACTTTCTTTTCTGAAAGATAAGCTATCTAAAGAGGCTCCTGAGGAAGGGAAGCAAGCAAAGCAGAAGACAGGACAGAGGACTAGTAGAAACAAGGAGACCAATATACAAGGTAGAAGAAGTGAGGTCCTCTGAGTTTCCTAGGTCCTGTCATCTCTCTTTTCCCCCACTTTCTATTTTCTGATGTCATGCCTATTTTTCCAGTTCACATCTCCCTTCTCTTCATTCCTCCTGAGGAACTCTTTCTACTCCATTATCTCCACAGATTTTAACTTTGTTCTTCAGTCAATTTATGAGAATACACAAGATTAATATGTTGTGTATTAATCCAGCATAACCAGTTTCTGAAATTTCACGCGTTAAACTTTCTCCGAATGCAGCACCAGAGACACAAATACACACTGTGTACAGTTTCTCTGCTGCTGCATGGATTGAGCTAAAAATGGTGCTGGAGTACTTTCACAACATCTGTATAGTTGGGAACTTACGAAGCACATGACAAGTGTAAGAGTTGAGTCTCTAAAAATTATATATTAATGTGGATATTAGCATCACCACTAAAGGCACTTTCTGTAGTTTACAATTGTGCTGTCCTGTGAGTAATACTAACCTAACTAGTATTTGAGTGGGGGTTCTCTGACATATGAATAAAATGTTATCTTTGTAAAATATGTAAAGCTTAAGTGTATACATGAATAAATTTTCATTTTGTAGGTGCCTTCAGATAGTAAAAACGTGGGGGCTTTTTTTCTGATTCTTCCTTCTCTTGTCCTGACAGTACAAACAAGTGGAACAGTACATGTCATTCCACAAGTTACCTGCCGAAATGCGCCAGAAGATCCATGATTACTACGAGCACCGCTACCAAGGCAAGATCTTTGATGAAGAAAACATTTTGAATGAGCTTAATGATCCCCTCAGGGAGGTAAGATTAAAGTATTTAAGTAGTTCTTCATAGTACAAAAAACTTTCATGTCTTTGCTATTTCTATGTTGAAATGCTCTTTCTGATTTTATTCTGTTAACATTTAATCTCATTTCACCTAGTGAATGAATGACCAGGAGAATGAATTTTGTATTAGATTGGCACAGAAAAACAAGCAGATTTACACTCTGTTCTCAACCAGCCTGTCACACAAGTATGTCAAAGAGTAAAATCCCATCTTTATTTGTTGAAAGAAACTCATGGTTTTCTGCCATTCTTTGAAATAGAGAGGGTCTGGACTAGAATGGTCCTGGGTGAAAGGTTTTTTCTGCTCTCCCCCCTTGCTAACCATGCATCTGTGCAGACGAAACCACTGAAAGCCACCAGAGAAGTGAGAGCTGCTTTATTTCATTCTGTGAGCATCTGCAGTTAAGATGAAGATGAGATGAAGAAGCTGGAATATGATATACAAGCCATAAAAATCTTTTTTGTTAAAACTTTAGTCTGTATTCCAGTTTTGGGGTTTTTATTATGCTATGCTATGCCATGTTATTTTGTGTGTGAAAGCAGCTGGAATTTTCTTTGGCAAGGTGCTTGTGTGGGGGGAAGGCAGCGTTCTTCTTGCTGTAAGAGAGGTAGCTGCTTAATGGCAATATAAATCTGATTGTAAATCTGATTGTCTTCTGTTGGGTGGTGCTCATGCCTGACCTGCTCAGGGATGTTTGTGTTATCAGTTGGCTGATATCCTCTACTGAATGGAGGAAGAAAAAACAGAGAAGAATGAAGTTGAAAAATGCAGAGCGAAGAAATCATAAACAGGAAAAAGAGAAAAGAAACAAGAAAAGGGGAGAATAACGGAGGAGCAGTTTGATACATGATGAAACTTGTGTAATTTTCAGTGGTACCAAGTAATGCCTTTTAGTATCTCTGTTATGGGAGGAGTAGTGCTGAATATATGTCTCTGTGTGTGTATATATCTAAAACACCCAAAGAGCACAGGATGGTATCTGTACTTTTGGAAAGATCTGTGGAGGGTGGAGGTTTCTTAGCAAGTTTTGTGGCATAAGAAGAGCACAGGTCTGTGATGAATTGTCTGTACCATTGAGTCGTGCTCTTTGTTGTGAAGGGAAAACACGTCATCCAATCAAAACCCAATCAAGATCTATATTTAAAATAGTTACATGGAACAATGCCTTGCCCATTCATGGGCTCTGAGGGCAGCTGGAACAGTTTTGCCACATCTGGTTATGAAAGTCTGATAGTGGCCTCCCTCCTTACAAGCTGAGAATGACGAATGGTACCCAAAATTGCTGGGTTGTTGCTAGATGGTTTAAGTCCAAATCGGGCCAAACCATGATTGTTCTAATAATTTAACAATACAGATGACTGGATTCCAGTGCCTGGTCCCATTTAATTCCCTAATACAGACGTAGCCTGAGTCCTTTCATTGCATCGTGAACCTATAAGCGTTTTGGAGGGCAGGTGGAGGGCTCTGGCATCTGCACTGCCTCTGCCAGCTTACCCTGTGGCTCCCCTCAGTAGCTTTTGAAATGTCACGAGGAGAATGTACTATAAAAATCTAGCATGTAGGACAGGAATTATCCCTAGAGTACAGCAACAGTCAAAACATGAATCTTAGCCAATAAAGAGCTTTTGTTTGTTAAAAGAACAGAAGCGTGCACAGATCCGTCAGTCACTGGCATCAGAAACAGTTTCATCTATTTCCACTTTTAAGGAAACCATTTCTCCATAAATGAAGTCAAATACCCTTCCATTGCAACAATTTGCAGTTATAGCACTGTAATTACCTGTCTTTTCCTCCTGTCCTCCCTCCCTAATTGTCTCCTCCATCCATCCCCTAGTCCTGTTTCCTTCCCTTCCTTTTTTCTTATTGCTTAAGAGCAGCAAGGAAAATTTGGTCAAGCATAAAAAACAAAAAGCACTTCTGGGAAGAGATCAAGCATGGAAAATTTCTAAAATTAATGAGCCACTGAAAACATGGAGTAAGAATAGAGTTTCACGGAAGGAGTGGCTTCTGATTTTGCTGTGATCATGCTGTACTTAGCATGTCATCTTTGTTCTCTGTATTATATAAGAAAAAATAATTACTCAGCTACAATCACATTGCACATTGCCCTGACAACAACATAGTAGTTGCTCCAGAAAAAGATCCAACAGTAAAAGAAAAAGTGAGAACTGGACAGTGGCAATGCCAGAAGAGGTTTCCTAATGAATCTGTCCAAATTCTGGCAGTAGCTCATGCATGGTGCCCTAAAAACCCCGCTTAGGTGTTTGCTTAGTTCAGCAGTTTTAAATTCTATTTTAGCTACCACTGCGGTAGCAATTTGGAAGTGGCTTTTTGATGTTAGATGTTGGAGGCTTTTAGAGACAGAACACAATTGTTTGTATATTGGACGAGATATACATGTCAATAACTGCACAAGGGTAGAACAGGTGATAGCACAGATACTCAAGCTGCATCATTCAAGAATAAATATTTACGGAATTTCTTAAGTTTTTATTGAACTCTGCATTTTATTATACTTTGAGTTTAGCATAGAGTAAGAAGTAAACATTCAGTCTCCACAAGGCATACTTGGCTTGATGAAAGTAGCTTCTGATGAAGACATTTAACTGAAACTATTATTTCCTGCTTACCGTAAGCAGAACAAAAGAAACCATACAAACTACTGCATAATTATAGCATGAATATTACCGAATGTTATAAAAAAAGTTGCAGTGTTTTCAGTTCTCCTTGTTCTCAGCCATTCAAGTTTACAATATGGGCTGAAATTTTCCACTGCTAGGCTCTCTTTAGGAGTGATGAACTTTTTTTGGTCCATGTTGTAAAATTTTGGCTCACTCCTTTTTAGGAGACAAGTAATTATGCATGATATAAATATGGTCATTCAACCACTGAAAATATCTAAAGGACATAGAATTAACAGTAAATATCTGCTGTAAAATTAATCCTTACATGATAAATACTACTAAGAAAGATGTATAAGCTTATAGTAGAGGTAAGACTTTTTTGGTAAATTATGACGGATGTTCATTTTACTGAGCTGAAAATTATGGAGGGAAAATTCATAGTAGTTCGGATGATTAAAATAATGAAAAGCTAAGAAAAGGTTTGATGTGTATGTGTGAACATCTAACTTTGTTGGGTAACAGAAGCAGACTCATGTTTATTGTAGGGAATTAACTAGGGCTTCATTAAAAAAAAAAAAAAAAGGAAAAAAAGAACCCTGAACATTTTTTAAATTTTCCACAACTCTCACTAGGTGCTTCCCAACTGTGTAAAGCAACTGGTAGCTGATCTGTATCATTCAAGGATAAGCTTGTATTAATAGATTCCCTCCAATGACTGGGAACTAAGGTAGACACATTAGAAAATGGGACTTAAAAACTTTATCTTCTCCCAAGTTAGTTACACAATTTGCGTATATAAGTCCCATGGTAATGTAGTTAATTGGATATCCTCAGCTCTACACACTGAAACTGAATTAATTTTGTATTGCCATATGTGGTGTGCTACTACCTGCTCATGTCTGATGAAAGGAAAGAATTAAAGATTTCTTTTCATTACACTCAGGAGTTTCATGCTTACTGAAAAGTGTATCCTCTTTTTCACAGTTAGCCTCATCTGATAATAACTATCCAGCCTTCTTGAGAAACAGATAGTCAGGAGACTCCTGTCAGTTACAATTTCAGTAGAGATGCAAGATTTTAAATTGGTTCTTCCAGGCCATGCAGGGTGGGATTAATCAAATCTATCTGTAGCTCCATGCAAGTTCTGCAACAAGTCTGAGCTAATCATTAGGCTCTCTCTGCACATACCATCCCACACCCCCCCCATATGTACATACTCTCACTGTAAAGAAAACCTATCTAACTAGCTTAGAAAAAAGTCTAGATCTTCGAACATGTGAAATAAATTCTGCCTTTGGTAGAATTTGCAATTAACTATCTCCCTCCCTCATTTCTTGAGGTAGTAATTAGCAATTGTTAGCAATTAGCATGTTTCTCATATAAATATCACCTCTGGTTCTTCAGCAGACAGAGATACTCATGCAGTTTTCTAAAGTTTGCATTTTTCAACTTGGAGTTCTTGCCACCATGCTTGAACATCAAAGGCCCTAGTCCCAGAAGTGGTCTTTATAACTGTGATAACATGAAATGGAGATGGTACAGACAAAAAGAGGAAAAACACCAAAAATTTCCCCCAGCTAAGAGAAATATATTCCAAAAGGACACCCGAATTACAAAAGTTTAAAGATATGTGTATATAAATAAGCAGTTTCATCTAAGAACAGAGTGTAAGAAATGTCAAAGTGGCTCAGCTCTGGCGTTTGCCTAAGCAGCCAGCCTCACCAGCCTTGGCTGTCGGTGATGCCCATAGAAGGGTGAAAACAGGGCAAGTGTTGTATTTGCCTTAATCACTCTCCTAGGCTCCCAGTATTTTCAGTTCCAAGGATTCTCTGAAATTGATGTGATTCATCTACTGGGTAAACCTTAATACTTTTCTCTTTCAATTACTTATTTACACTGCTCTTTAATTCACATGCTCTCTCTGCAGACACACCATCCTTTGGTGTGTCTGTACTCTGTACTCTGCTGCATGAGAAACCACCTCCTAATTTTGGAATTGAACCTGGGTCCTTCTGTTTTCTGGTTTTGATGGCTGTTAATGCTTGTACCAAAAGTGATAGTACAGTCAATTACTACCCACCCACACCTTAAGGTTATGATTTTATAGATTTCTATGATAACATCCTAAAAAGTATTTTTGGAAGGTAAAGAAACCTATTCTGCTTAATTCTTTCTTGCACGGAAGCTAGCTTACCCTCATGATCATCCTTCTTGCCATTCTCAAAATTTTTTCCTGGCTTTAGTATAGCCTTTTAGAAGTGAGAGCACCAGATCTGCAACCAGCATACTGATGTTACAATGATAAGAATAATTCGTTTGCTAATGATTCCTAACATCGATTTGCTTTTTTAATCACTGCCAACCATGGAGTTTATTTTTTTTTTAAATTACAACCATAAGAGTTAACTCCTAAGAGGTAAGGGATACATTATTTTGTGTATATGTCTAGGCATATCACTTAACATTGCTCTCCATCAGCAATTTCCAAATGGCCCATAAGAAGCTGCTTTTAGTTTCTTTTTAACAATCTACTTCATCTTTACACAGTGCTGTTTCTGAAATTGAGCAGAACTGTGTGAAGTTCTTAGTCTTTGTTATTCCCATAGGGATAGTGAATGTAAGTGCATTATGGTACCTATTACAGCCTAATGAGTCAGATGTAAGATTCTGAAAAATATGCTGCCTGGTGCCTAGTGTTGCACCAGGGGTGGCATTTTGTGACAGCTCTTGTAAGGGAGGTATTGTCACAACAAAATAACTAAAACCTTATATTATTGGATTTATAATTGATACTAGTAATTGTATCTAACTGAATACAAGACTGAAAACGGATCAGTTTGGTACATGTACACAAATTGAGTATATTTTTAGAGAAAGTATTTGGTCCTTTCAAAATGAATTTTAAAATTATCAGCTTGGTAACTTCACTGTTTTTTCCCCCGGTTGTTAACCTTCTCCTTTTCTCCATTAAAACTTACTTCCTTTTGTAATATCTTTCCTTCCATTTAATATTTATCTTTAAAAATCACAAAACATTATATTCTCATTTAGACTATACTATAACCTACACACAAAGGATGAAACATCTCCAGAGATAAGAGTATTAAGCCAAAATGTGCTGTGATTAGACCATAGTACGGTTCCATCCTTTTTAATAGTGTAGTTATGATTTTTGGATATAGGCCATCAAGCATTAAAATAATGGTAGAAAATCAAATTACTTTATTAAAAACCAATAAGGTATCAGAGTCAATATTAAATTATTGGCAATTCCAAATATTTTGCTTCCCTAACAACTTATGTCCATAAATTTAGCTCATAAAAGGCAGAGGTAATTATTTCATTAAACTTGACTGTACTTTTATGCATTTTTATATACAATGAACCTTGGTATGAAGCTTAAAGAGGGGAACTAGGGAAAATGTGTCAGAATTATAGATATAGTTGTACTGGAACTCATTTAAATATCTCTTTATATAGCTATATGGAGAGAATGAATACCTCTTTATCTAGTGCATTAAAGTTTTTTTCACATAGACACAGTTAAAATACAACTTTAATTCATACTCTGGGGTACTGAAATCATGAAAAAATTATTCAGCATGTCATTCTCACAGAATAAACACTGATATATGACAGCATTTTTTATTTAACAAATGCTGAAAAAAAAAAGTAGTAGTGGTATTTTTCAAAGATCTGTGTATGATATGCCTAAATAATAGTCTAGTTATAGAGGGCTAGGGTTAAGAAAAGCCCCCAAAAATTCTTATAAAAGAAAATAATTAAGTTTTTAAAATTAAGAATAGTAACAAATGGGATGTTTTAATGTTGGAAATGAGCAGACAATCACCAGGTGATTGGATTATTCATAGAACCATAGAATGGTTTGGATTGGAAGGGACCTTAAAGATCATTGAGTTCCACCCCCCTGCCTGGGGCAGGGACACCTCCCACTAGATTGGGTTGCTCAAAGCCCCATCCAGCCTGGCCTTGAACACTTCCAGGGATGGGGCATC
>JAOXJM010000019.1:16896351-16908335 GCA_026413425.1 Tringa solitaria | reverse complement strand
ATGAGAATAATTCTATATATTACTCTGCTGATATCTTCACATAGTATTGAGTACTTACATTGCGTTATGTACTCCATTATGGTCTTTATGTTTCTCAATGTTACAGTATATCTCAACACATATTTCCTCTGCAGCCAGTCTATTTTTGCAAAATATTGCCTTAAAATGAACAGTAACGACCAGGGTTGTAAGGGCTCTCCTGTGATATAAGATCTATATAGATAAATTTATTGATAGAATTAGAGATTAAAATATAGTCTTAAGATTATTTGAAAATCTTTCTGAATAAACTATAGGGACATATTTCTTATGGAAATAATCCTCAGTCTATATTTAATTAATAAAGTGAATAATGTAATTATACTTAAATGCTATTAATGGTTAAATAAATTTAAAACTTTGGGCAAGCAGATGAACTGAAATTATTTTGAAAAAGAATGTTTAACTGATGTAAAGAACATGGCACTGCCTATGTACCTGCATCCTGTTTCATGCACAGGTGCTAATTAATGGCAGTTCCCAAGGGCCCTGCTGTCATCAGGCCCCCTTGCTTTTAGTGCATGTCTAATCCGGGAGAGAAAGCACAAACACAAATATTTAAGGCCTTAGTGACTGCATACAGAGAGCAAGCACAGCATAGTTACTAAATGTGGATGACAGAAGGCTTCAGGTATCTCCCCAGGTTCCTTATTTATTATTTACAGAGTTCTTCCTCTCTACGATCCCTAGAACAAAAACTTTCAGGATTTATAAATGCTAAGGATATCCTATGCATTCTTGATCTGCTGAGTCTTGACCATAATTTGGCTCCTAGTTGTAATGTGACTCTTTCTTTGTTATCCTGATTCCATGCCATTATTAAGTGTGTCTGCCTAATGAGTGTTTAAAGAGTGTGATGCAATACTTTTACTCTAGCTGTTATTACTAATCCACATTGACTAGAATACTCCTGCCAGTTTGCCTTCTCTTTCCTCCACATGATCTGCAATTGAGTCTGTTCTTGCTGTCACCATGCCTATTTGAACTCCTCAGAATTTCTTCCACTCTTTAAACCTCCCATGTCATTTATGCATCTCTTTCCCCTGCAGCTACCAATATTAGCCAAAGTGGCATTCTCAAGCAAATTCTGTCTTCAGGGCTGTCTGGCTGTCACTCTACTAAGTTATTCCCAGAGTCTTCATCTGCATTTTTGCCATCTAATGATGTCTCTTCTGCAGCCAGCTCTCCATGTCTCACCCTTCCTTACAACTGAGCATCATCCCCATGTTTCACTGTAAAACTGGGCTCTAGAATCCATGCTTTCACTATTTTTCTCCTTCTGCATGCTTGCGCTCTGGTGCAGCCTTCTGGATGTGAGTCATGAACTCCTCGCACTCATGTTGCAAGTTGATACTCACAACATCACTGAGCCCTTGTGCCTGATCCCACTCCAGCACCCTTTTCAGTAGTTTCCTTCAGAAGGCAAATTCAAATGGTCTCTTAATTAGCTTGTCCCAGTTCACATAGCAAAGCAGTGACGAAGGCTGGTTCAGAATTAGAAAGGGATTGTGAATCCTCCCTATCTTTCTTTTTATATCCTTCTGTTATATATAGATGTGTACATCTATTGCTGACATTGTAAATATTCTAGCATGTATACACAAAAGACTTCAGGCTTCTGTCTTTTGTCTAAGAAATCTAAATAAATCTTCTCATTAATTACAAATGCACTTTTTTGCCACTTAAAATGCAGATTATATATAATTATCAATGTTTACATTTTGTGTGTTAGGTAAAGTTAGGAGTTTGCTGTTTCTCCAATATCATAATATAGAATAGGCCTGCATTGAATAGTTACAAATCAAATTAGATGCAAACAGAAATGTACTTAAAAACTCTAAACATAATTTCAGTGTGGATATTTCAAGCTCAGCTAACTGGGATTTTTCCAGTATAATCAGTAAGATTTAATTTAAGCCACTTAATAATTTTATAGAGAGAGGCTTTGAACCAATGGGCTTTTAATTCATAATAAGAAGAAAGTGTTAACCTAGCAATTAACAAGATAACAGTATTTCTGATCCAGAGCTCTTGGAGAGCTTTAAAATAACTCAGTGAACAAATCACCACTGATTTTTAAATAACTGTTTTCCTGGTTGTTGTTGTTACTGTGACAGCTAAACCATACACATAGGGTGTAGATAAAGCACATTCTCTTGAGAACTACCTCCTTGCTGACTCAGTTGTTTTGGCCATTTGGGTTGCAGTACACAGGGGACTGGAGAAGGGAGGAGAGGACAAAGAGGGAAGGATGAGATGGCAGAAGGAATTTCTTGCTTGTGGCAGAGCTCACAATAAACTCTCCATGAAAGCATTCCTATTTTCAATTTCTGCTCTTGATCAAACAAGTTCAAGTCAGAAATAAGTCAACATAAAATTTTATATCCAGTCCATAGCTTTCTATTTCTCCTAAGGCATGTCAATCTTTTTCCTGCCACCTAGTTTTTTGCTTCAGAACTTTTTTTTAGTCCCCAGTCAGCTCCTTGCTATCAAACACAGTTTTTTCCCTCCCTGCTTTCATCCACAAGTTATTTTCTTCATGGCCTTCCCTTTCTTCAGCTAGACAAACTGTATTGTTCAAGCATCACATGCTGTTCTGCATTCTGATGTATTTTACACAATGAGGTACCCAAATCAATATATTTTATCTAATAAATCACAAAAATGTAAGTGTAACTCAGACTGCCTTTGTGAAACTTGACTGTCTCTTCCTCACTTTCACTCATGCACAGTTACTCTTCCCTGGAAAAAGGTGAATCAAGCGCTGTCCTGAGAACAGCAGCACTCTTTCCATCACTATTCTACAACAAAGCCACCTTTCTTTTTCTGGCAACCAGGTGATATCTCACTGACTTTGATGAACAGAAGTACTCTTCATTCAAAAAAAAGATAGAACTAGCATTTGAGCTGTTCTGTTTGGAAGGATATAGTAGAAAAAAATAGCAGCTGCCACACAGATCACATACAAGGTCAACCACAGATTGACTGGTGTTAGCAAGTGGTATCACTAGAGTTTCAACACAAATGCAGAAGAATAAATACGGTTTCTAGAATTATCAGACTACCAGATAAAGGAGGTGACAATTAGCTCCAAAGACAGTGGAAAAGCAATGCTACAGTAGATACTAAGCTGTGAACAAGCAGACTAGACAAAGTTTTGTAATTATTAGCAAAACCAACTTTATCCCGTTTCTTAATCATTGTTTTAGAAAAACATGAGGTGTGCTTCATTCATTTCTACAGCAAATACAATGACTAATTCATGCCAGTCTTTCATGTATTAACATACGCCTCTGATATGGATATCAATAGGATTTTGTACACTTCACATCTCTTAGGAATCACATTTCTACCACAATTTGACAATATTTGTGTTTAAATCTGTAGTTTCATTGGCTAAATGGGACAACTTCAATATTTAAAATGCCTTGCTAAACCAAGATTTCAGTCTTAAGTGCCCCTGCCCAAGATATTATTTAGTAAATACTATAGTTATAGTGAGTGTAACACACAAATATCCACACACACAAATGGGAATGAAGGTATTTGGTTACTAAGGGGCAGAAAACTGAAACGGTGATTCTTAAATATATTTGCAAATTGCAGAATACTTATTCAGTTAATAAAAGAGAACAGTCCCTACAGCAACTGCTGTATCATACAGCACAAATTCCGTATTACCTTCTGTAATGAACTATGGATTGTTTTCTGCTATCAGCAGTCAGGAAATTTTTCAGCAGTACAATTCAGAAGGAAAAACCTGAAAGAAGTAGGGACTGCTCAACTGGCCCAAACTTTAAGCACTTACCTGGATTATCAGGACTTCTCGGGCTTTCGAAATTACAGTGGCTATCTCACAACTACAGAATGCCTTAAAACATTGCCCGTATCACTGTTCTCATTTTGATATTTCTTATCCTTTCCCCAGCTGGAAATCAAACTTAAGAAGCATAGAACATTTCAGAACATTGAAGAAGATGAAAGCAGAGTTTTCTTTAAAAACAGAGCAGTCAAGGAATGGAGGGACAGTTGGGTGAATGAAAGGGTGAATAGATAGTGTCTTTTTTATTTCTTTCCTTTTTTCTTTTGCCTTTTTTTTTTTAATCTTCTCAATATAAAGGAAGATCCAGAGCAGAGAACCATGAGATGCATAGAACTGCTCTCCTTTAAGCTCCATTAAATCAATTAACAAGATCGGAAAAAGATGGATGTCCTTCATCAGACTGACTTTATTGGATGTTTGGTTGAAACATATATTCTCAAAAGGATTATCCTGTCTGCATTTGAATTTAATGCAATAATAATTCTGAAGTATAAAAAATGCATATAAAGAGTTGAATAGAAAATTCTAATGAAGTAGGGAATGGTAGAAAAGTATGCAGAAGGCCAACATTTAATCAAAGAAGCCAAGAAAATATAATTGGTCAAATCTATATCTCTTCTGCTTGCAAATGCATAAAAAAGATTGCTTTCTCTTAGGAGACAGCAATACTGGCTACCATATGCTCTCTTTAAGGCCAGCTTTTCTTAAACTGAGTTAAACAGAGCTAGACAGAAAAAAAGACCTGCTTTAACTTAGTGCTGGTAGAATCCAAGCAGGGGATTTTGTTCATCATTTTGCTGGAAAGGATATTGATTCCTCCTTTCCTTTTGCTTGCCTAAGCTTATGTCACAGCTGGCTGGAAACTTTTCTGCATCTGGGCAACATTCACGCAAGTATGCTGGAGGTCTCGGGGACCTGAGGGATTTGAAAATGTAGATACACAGGCTGGCTACTAGTTTTCAAGGCAGCTGAGATCATGTGGACTGTCTTTGCCTTAGAGATCAGAACTTTTTGAGGTTTTGTACTTTGTCTGTAGGTAAAACGTGTAGGTTACCTCAGATCAGAGCATTCTTGAACTTTAAAACATTTAGCCAAAGGGGCTAGACAGTGAGGTTTTCTACAACACATACATGCAATATCCAACTATGTTAACAGGATGGCAAAATATCAAAGTCCTGAAGAAAAAAGAATGGTGTTTCTCAATGCAGCTCTAGACATAAATGATGGTATGCAATTTATCCTATTTGTAAGTAAAACTCTAGGTCAACTCTATGTGCTAAAACTGATCAATGTAATTGAAAAATGGAAAGTTGTGGAAATGCCATTCAAAGAGAAAAATGCACATAGTCATTATCACTTATATGAAAGCTTCTGAGCAAAATTTATTTTTAAGTCATACACTCTGTATAGAATTGCATTTGAACAATTTCAGGTGCACCAGAAATGAAAAATATTGCATCTCATTGCCACATGTAGATTTTCTGGCATTAAACAAGTTGTGAGCTGATGATGTAGTCATTCACTCAGTGGGGTACTAATTCTAGTGCTCCTGATTGCCTGCTGTCATAAAACCTGTGAGAACTTAATATCAGTAAGATGCCTTCCTTCTGCCAAAGTTGACTGTAATTGACCAATGGGTTAAAAAATTACAGGAAATCATGAACACATATAGAATATGACTCCTTAAAACCCAGGTTACATAGATATATATTTAACCTGCTCATAGGTTAAATATCTTAAATATCTTGCTTTTCCCTTTAGTTCTCTGTTAATCACTTGCTCAGTATTTTAGTTTTTTTTCTTCTGTGAGTTATTTCTAAGCGAAAAAATATTTTTCTCAATAAAGTGATTTATTCCTTTCAATGGCCAGGAAATTGATCTTATCCTTTGAAAGCAGAGTGTAAAGGAGATGACACTCAGAAAAAAATGTGTGTTGTTAGAGTTATCCGCTAGATTTTTACAATAATAATAGGAATGACCTAATGAAACTAAGCTATTTTTCAATGTAGTCATGGCCTATGCACAAGAAGGATGTGGTTTGTAGATGGAAGTAGTAGCTTTCATTAGATCAATTGGATTAGTAGGAAAAAGCAAAGAACCTTTCAGGCGTACAGATCTTTGAAGAACTTTGTCTGCTTTTTTTCTTCCAACAACAGCTTTTTCCAGTGAGTCTAACTAAAAGCACTACCTCTATCTAAAAATATTCTCCTGGAGCAAAGATCCCAAAAACCTCTTACACATGCCAGCAGAGACATTTGCCACTGCCATGCCCTGATCACAGCTAGGACAGTCTTGTGGTCTTGATGCTTTAAAATCAGTTTGAAAAAATAGCCAGGAAGGCCAAAATGAGTAATAAAATCAGTACAGTATAAAGGAGCAGGAGACAACGTAATTGCCTAACCAATCTCTTGTATAAAGCAGACCATTGCACGTCCAACTTAGTTCTTGTGTAACAGAGACCGATACTTGAACTAGATCAACACTTGCTCCATGTAGGTCTGAATCACTCTTGTCCTTTAACCACTTCAGCTGTATAATGCACTCGTAATCTTTTCTTCACGTTTCACTTGGTATTTTCTTCATGTAGAGGTGAGACAAAAACATCATTATGTCATTTAATTAAGATATCATACTGGGCAGCATAACCTGGTTCCAGTCTGGCTCCAAAGAAACTTAAAGGAAATGTGAGTGAAAGATTTTTCTCTGCACAAAATGGCAACTTTTAATTTGGCAATTTGTTCTTTTCTTACCTTTCTTTTGAAATACAGAACTATTTCTCCTATTACTTTCTGAGTTACATAAAATGTGTTCATAATCTTTACTGTTTCTTTCTCCCCAAGATGATATTTAAAGTAGTACACAAGAATCTGAAATTGCAGCTCTGCCTGTGATTAAGACTCGGGGAGATGTATTTTACTTGCTCTGAATGATCTCATATTTAAATAAAAGAACAATTTAAAGAAAAACAAAGCACTTAAAAATGACACATTTCTTTCTCCCTCAGTAATTTTCCACCTTCTAACGTCTTAAATAAGGAAAGTTTGTACTTTAGCATAAACTTTCTCAAAAAACTAATCAACAAAATGAAAGCATTAGTAGGACATAATGGTAGAAATTACCACAGCAGGGTAGTTTTGTAGCTATGTTGTTACCTTCATTAGGCAATTCAGGCTGAGTAGGTAATGTATGTGTATACATGGGAATATCCAGATATAGTTTACGTATTGAGAGAGAAAGGCAGGCAGAAGATGGAGCCATAAGAGGACATGAGGCTCCAAGGGTGAATATCCTGCAACAGGGGTGTGTTTGTTGGGATTCCTAAGACAATATGAACTCCTTTCTGGTCATGCTGGACTGGCTCTGTGCACAGGAGACACACAGATCTGAATTCTCCCCTCTGTCTATCATGCTGTCCTATGCTTCTATAAAGATACATTACTGATCACTTGTCTTTTTTTTTTTTTTTTTCAATTTCTCTTACGTTTGCTTCATCTACACTACTTCTCAGCTTTCACTCCAGATACCTTTTCTCCAGGTATTATGTTCTGTGCTCTCGTTTTTTCAGGATTTTCAATTTCTCAATCTCTTTTAAAGTCAACTTTCCTGCATTCTTTTTTCCCTTTTCTTCTAGGTCTTTCTGTTCTTTCTTTTTATTTTCCTCCCATTCTTTCTTTCTTAATACTACCCCATCTAGGTCTATTTTACTCTTTTTTCCTGATCAGGACTGGAGTTGAACTTTCCACTCTGCCAGCCTTTTCTGTGCTTCCCCACCAGCTTCTATATAATTTCCTGTCAATTTCTGCTTTCTTTAGTAATTTCCTTTCTCTGCCTCCTGGGCATGCAAGACAAGCTATTCACTTTCAGAAACAGAAAACAAGCAGCAAGTCTACTGAAAAGTCCCTGGGCAAAGCAAGAGAAGTAATAGTTATTGCCAGCTTTCCAGCATCAGCCGAGACTGCAGTAAGGCAGTCTCATACAGAGATGAGGAGGTAGTTTGGGACTCCTCACATGATACCACCATACTGCAAGCAGCAGGAGCAGAAAATAACTTTTCCTTGGGACGGACATGGTGGCTGAAGCTTAACTGAGAAATGGAGTATTTAGATGAGAAGGAAAACCAGTTTACCCTTATCTTTTAGAAAGGCAGTTAGCTAGAACCTCTCTATAATATTTATTTCCTCATATGGAATATACTTGAAGGGGTAGTTTGGGATTACTCCTCTTGAATTACCGACTCAGCAGGATTCACTGATCTTGAATGCCCATGACACCGATGATCTGGTAATTCACACCTTGCAGTGTTATTCCTTGAGATAACTTTTGGATTCAGGCAAACAGCACATATCTTGCATCAAAATTTCCATCCGTTTTTGCAAACAAGACTAGTTTTTGGCTTGGTTTTTTTTTTTTTAGATCTGATTCTGATGTCATGTGTGTAAATATTATTGTCCTACAGTGTCACACCAGTAGCATCTATGTTTTTGCCTGCTGTTGGAAGTCACAGCCAGCCTGCTCTTCCCTTCTATAAATAGGATTCTCTCAGTGCTTTTTTCCTCACAGCTTTTCTGGTTTCCATTCCTGCCGTGTATTCCTTTAAATTACTAGTATCATGCAACTGTGAAGAAGCCTGCTCTTGGTCTCAGATCTGTCTCCTCCTGTCTTAATCCAGCCCATTTATGCTTAGCCAAGGAGTCCATACATGATGCAGTGTTTCAGGCATTCCAAAACACTCATAAGAAGGCAAAATTATGGCAATCAGAGAGAGTGAGGCAGTACAGTGAAAAGTGATGTGAGAAGAGTGTTGTTCTATTTCCATCACTTATAAGTAATTCTCAGATAAAATGTTCTTGGTGGAATCATATCCCCACTGGATTCAGTTGGAGCTTAGTGATTGATTTCACAGATGTAGCACCTTACTCTTCATTCACTCTATCTTTAACCCAATAATTCTGGAACTAAATCTATATTAAATTATGATTATATAGAAGTATTTATTTTTTGTATCCCCTTGGCTCACTACAGAGCGAAAAAGAGGAGGGGGAAAAGGGGTTATATAGTGTTTATCCAAGTATAGAGAACTCAAAGGTGGAATGTCTCCTTTACATCAATTATAAAGTCTTGGCTTAGTGTAGGAAATGTTAGGGATGCTCCACTAGCAGTTAAATTCTATTTAGTTTTACAAAGCAGTCAGGTGACTGCTAGTTGTATTTTTCTTTTTTTGTTCTGTGTGCATTTATATGCGGATAATCATATATGCTCTCCCTGTCATGTTTGGGTTGCTAACTCAGTAGATGTTGCCTGCCTGAGTCCCTCTTCATGTGTAATTCTGATTAGTCTCAGCTCTTCAGTATGCTGTTAAATCTATATGACAACTGACCATGCCAATTTTCCTAATAGAAAATAAGGTCTGCAAGACTGAACTTGAAACTCTTTCAGAAATTGTTCTTTTTTTTTCCTTTTTTTTTTTAATTTAAAGCAAGTAGGATATTCATAGCTTTTTGATACTAACACTTACATGTAGATGTACTCATAGTTGGCTCTGTAAATATAAATATTCTTGGTGGGAGACATCCTTAAGACTTGTAGAACTCTTAGGAAAATAGCAGAACTTTCTACATATAGGTGTCTACCACATATGTAATTCTTTAAAGGACAGGAATGTGTGCCTCTCTGTTTATAAAAGGAATTAATTCTGGAAAGAAAATTTTCCTGTTGATTTCAGCTAGCCCTGCAGCTAACTGTAATGTACATTCATATTACCACTGGAGTTGTTCTGATCAGAAAGCTGTTATTGCTGTAATATTTGAAAACACAGGGCTTGCATAATTTTATCACCTAATAGAGTTATTGCAATAGCTAATACTGTTGTCAGGCAGTGTAATTTCTATTTAATGTTTATCTTTCTGTCATATTTTCCCCCTTAAAATCCCAAAGGAATAATAAATAACGTGAAAAATGGCCTAAAGAAGCCAACCTTTAAGCTCAGACATACAAATCAAATTTTGCTGTTGTTTCAATCACTTCACTAGAAACAGATTAAAGTATAATGAAAAGACTAAAAAATTAGGCACAGAAAGAAACACAGAAAAGTCTAATATGAACATAAAGAGCTTCTGTATGAAGGAAGAAGAAAGTCTTTTTTTCCATGCTCATTATATTGTACACATTTGCTGACCGTTATTATAATTTTGTTTCCTTCCCATTTAGGAGATTGTCAACTTCAACTGCCGGAAGCTGGTTGCTACAATGCCTCTTTTTGCTAATGCAGACCCAAATTTTGTAACTGCCATGCTAAGCAAACTGAGATTTGAGGTGTTCCAACCTGGAGATTATATTATCCGAGAAGGGGCTGTAGGCAAAAAGATGTATTTCATTCAGCACGGTGTTGCTGGTGTCATCACCAAATCCAACAAGGAGCTGAAGCTGACAGATGGCTCTTACTTCGGAGGTGAGTAAGAAAAAATGAATTATAACATTGGAGTGAATGCACTAGAACAAAACATGTTCAGGTATCAGACACATAGAGACAACAGAATGTCTTTTGCCTAGACAATTAAACCTACAGTGACAAGTGAACAGAATATTTCTGAATAAGACATTCAGTCTGCTTACTGTTGTGAGGATAGCTATTAAAGATGCAGAATGACCTTGCTGAATTCTGAAGTTACTTTGAATTAAGAGCACTGTTATTTAACAGACAGTATTTAAATAAAAATATAATACTTTTCATAGTAATTTTACATCTATTAAAAAGTAAAATAAACAGGACTCATCTTCTTTGAAAAGGGGTACAATTTTTGAGTCATAAATGTAAACTACTTCTAAAATGTTAAAATCATGTAAGAATTACAAAATTAGGCAGTGGATCAAAGACCATTATCTATACAGGATATTTTGGTATTCATGAATATTTCAAGCTGTTATCAGTGCTTTTCCACCGAATTTTAGCACAGAACAATATTTATCCTTCCAGTATATACTATGAGAAATTGGACTTCCTCTCTGACTTGATAACTCTCTAACAGATGTATATTAATAAAAACCAGACATGAGTTTTAGTCCAAATTTGAATCTCAATATTTAAATTTGAATGAAAGCAATCTCTTTTTTTTTTACATATAATAATTGACCCATATGAAAATATTGTTCCTTGTGAATGTAAATTGTTCTTGTGCGATGGAAAAGGTGTCTGCTTCTGTGAATAGCAGCAAGCATGGTTTCCAGCAGCTGATTGGACATTTGTGTGTACCACTGCTGCCCATGATGGTTACAGTTAGTTGGTCATTGTATTACTTTTCTGTTGAATCCCATGAATCATCCCAGAACTCAAGCAAAAACCTTTCAGAAAATGTTCAATTGAAAGCCTAATCAGAGGCATTTAGCTGATATACAGAAGTGGGAAGCTTAGAAAAGCAAATTGGACTCAGTGTTTGAATTGGGCTATAGAGTTACTTAACTAATCCCATTTTAGAATAATATGCTAAAGCAACTCCTACTCATCTGGCCAGCAGGCCTTGTCACCCTGCAGTAGCCTCTGCAAGGTGATTTGTACTCGTATTTGTAGAAGCACTTCAGTAAAGAGGTCTTGTGCTTATCCCACAGGCTTAGACTGTAGATGCTGAAGACAGGAGATTAAGGTGAAAGAAAAGGTAAATGCTGAGGAGGAAGAAACAGAGCAACCTTGGTCTTGGTCTTCTCTATGCTTAGCAGTGCCCCAGTTTATGAAAATGAGTTTGCAAGAGCCTGCGTGCTGAATCTGACCATAATACTCCTCTGAACCAGCAGAGGATCAGAAGGGATTGCGCATGAAAGTATTTTACATAACTGTCAGCCTGTTGTTGCAGTGCAAACGACTACTTAG
This sequence comes from Tringa solitaria, assembly GCA_026413425.1. Lineage (NCBI taxonomy): Eukaryota > Metazoa > Chordata > Aves > Charadriiformes > Scolopacidae > Tringa > Tringa solitaria. The sequence goes on along the minus strand of JAOXJM010000019.1, from coordinate 16,896,612 downwards.
CTCATCCTGTCCATCCGCTACCCTTCTTAGCAGGAATGCAGACAGAAAATAAGCTACTTGCAATGTCCAGACACCACAAGAACATATTACACTGCATACCAAAGCAGTTTTCCTCATCCAGACTGCAGCTGGGATGAGACAAGGGGTGCAAACATGGGGGCAAATACATCCAAAACCTGTCGGCTGCTGGGGCAAATGGAAGACAATAGCTGCTGCTGGATGTAGCCTGGAGAGGCAAGGAGAGGAGAAACAGGAGTGGAG
>JAOXJM010000019.1:16858811-16869812 GCA_026413425.1 Tringa solitaria | reverse complement strand
CATCCAAGCCATGAGCAGCCAGTTTCTCCAGGAGGATACTGTGGGAGACTGTATCGAAGGCTTTATTAACGTCCAGGTAGACAATATCCACAGCCTTTCTGTCATCCACCAAGCAGGTGACCCAGATGTTATCTGGGTGGTACACTGAGTGTGATCATTGTTCATGGTTTTACTTACATCTTTTCCTCAGGGAGCAATATTTGTGCAGTCTGTGTCCTGTTTTGTCCCTGAAATGTAGGAGTTTTAAATGGAGACATTTCATTTTGAATTGAGAAAATTTCCTGTGTATCTGAGGGCAATAACTGCAGATCTCAGGCTTCATTGTAGACAGTTAGGCATTTTGGGGTTCTGTACCGGGCTTCCTTTGAATTGGATTTTTTAGTTCTCTGCAAGGTCAACATTAAAAATAGATTTGCTGTGCTTGTTAACTAGAGGTGTAGTGTGCATTGTTGAGGAGATGCCTGCAGCATTTTATATTAATTAGTTTTTTCTAAGTGCTGGACAATTTATGTCCAATTGTATCTGATTCTCCAGAGGCACAGACCTTCAAGAGGCAGCATAAGCAATAACAGATGCCAGGTCATTGTCCACTGCAACAGGCAATCTTCCAGGTAAGAAAAGAAGATGGACAACAATGCAAAGAACCATAAGTATTCCTGAATACAGCCTGACCTGGTCAATTAACATCTGAATCTTCTATGCAAAAGAAAATTATTTTGTCAGTTCTTCATTCTGTGCTAAGTTGTCTTGGCAACAGAAACATGTACCAATATTTGGAGGCAGTGCTGTATCTCAATGTATTTTGGTTTAGCTGAAACCTGTATGTTCATACTCAGAAAAGATTAAGAACTATTTTTTTAAAAAACACCTGATAAAGGAAGTACATTGTGTGATTTTACCATCTGGTATTATGCTAATGCCTTCCTCCAGGAAGGGCTCAAGTAATGTTAATGATTCACTTGGACCTTTGGTATTATATCACAAATAATGGTGCCCTGGGCAGAAATGGTGAATGCCATGGAAAAATCCAAGAGAAAGGTTTGGACTCCTCCTTTCTTTTCTCCAGTAGCAAGAAGTTGTTCATCAGATCCGCCAGAAAAATCAATTCTAGATGGGGCAGCTCAAGGCTTTTGCTTTTGTTCATGTCTGCTTTGCAAGCTAAGAAGATGTGGACACAATTTTGACTCCTAGTAAAAATCTTGACTGAACTAATGCACATAAAGAAATAAACTTCCTTTATAGAGCATATGATAAGCTTACGTCAACTGGCATATAACATCAGAAAGCAAGCTTTTAGACAGTGGGAAAAAAATCATTTTTTCACCACTGTATGCATGACTGAAGATGGTATGTGCCCTAAACACTGTGTAATCTTTGTCTTCAGTCTTTTAATCTGTTTTATTTTTATACAGTTAAATCTCCCGGAATAACAAATCCAAATACGAAAAAAAAAATAAAAATCTGTGACTTAACAATTCCCTTAAGTTTTGATTCTCTATGAGTAAGTAAGTAAGCATCACAGTAAGTAAGTAAACATCATTCAGCTCATAAGAGCTGAATTAATCTGAATGAAAATGTCTCACGTGAGAGAACTCTCAGATTTGGAGTTTGAGAAGATGAATACCTTATAGCCTGTATTTTCTTGCTTGGATCTATGACAGTCAAGTGTTCTGTGAAAGAGGAGATGTTCTTAACTGGTCTTTTTCCATTTATTTCACAGCTTGCTAAGAAAAAGAGAGTAGTCATTGTTAATAGCTGGCAAAAACTGACGTATCTGGGGTGAACTCCATAGCGTAGGCAGTGTTATTATAGAAGCTAGCAGAGCACAGAGCACCATATGTCATGGTCCCGGTTATGCTGGCTATTTCAAATTCATGATTGTCAATGAGGTCATGTGTTGTTTATTGCTGCACTCTTCTGGGTCAATTTTTGCTCTCTTATCCAGGCCCTAAGAGTCCTGCGCAAGACAGAGATACTGAATACCTGCAACATACGAAATTCTTCTGTCTTGTAGAGCAGCTTTTTCTTAATTTCGGCTGAGAGAGATGATAAAATTCATTATGTTGAGTGGAATGATTGTTCTCAGGGTTTTTGTTTTTTTCTCAGATGTTTGCGGGAACGTCTCAATAGTAATGGGACATACTGCTGTCATTGCCAAAGAGCAGTGAAAAGAGCAAAAGTGACAATAACAATGAGTAGAAGAAAGGCAAAGAGAAGTGCCAGGGGCATAAAAAATTTATTTCTCTGAAATAAGGCATTTGTGTTGAGATTCCCTAAAGGACATGAAAGGGATATGGAAGGAAAGATGACAACATGTCATGTCCTATTTGGGGTTGCTGAGCATCTCTGTCATGAGGGTAGCGATAAAGCAGGAGGAGCAGGAGAAATCACTGTCTCGTTTCCGTCACAAATACAGGACTTCCTTTACATAGTTTATTTCATTTATTTTAAGAACTGAAAGCAGATAGACCCACTTTGCTGGTTGCTTCTTTTGATACCAGAGCTTGGTCTGCTAGAAGACTGTAAGAAAAAGCATCTGGAAAATCAAAAACCTGGTGGGTATTCTGGGCACCTTTTGGCACTGATCTCAGGCACCCTTTTAGCACTTGTATATTGAAATGTGCTGTAGGAACTTTTTTGTCTTTTTTTAATAACATTGCACTCTGTGTCAAACAATTACTTTTATGAACATTGGAAAATATGCAAAAGATTTGTCAATATTGCTAATTAAACTTCAAAATAGGCTGAAGCAAGCTTACTATGAGTCAGTGAAAATAACTTAGATGGAAACCAAAAAAAATATTACAATCAGGACTTGGTGGAGACTGTGACACAGTATAACCAGCACATAAGATTGTCAAAGATGTTTCTTCCAAAGGTTTGTTCTAACTTAGACCAAATCTTACCCTCCCACACATTCCACTGTCGTCCTTATTTGCTGTGGCTTATCTTCCATTTCTTTTTTTGCACATCCTCTAAGTCATTTGTTGGCTTCTGGGAGTGAAGCCAGAACATCACTGTACTGGTGGTGAAAGGCAACAAATCATGACAGTACCCCACAAAACTATGATAAACCTCTCTTTGGCAGCCAGAGACTATAATCAGAAAAGGTTACTTGTCTGCTTCATAGTACGTCCTGCAAACATTAGGGGTAAACAGAAGCATGTGTTATTTTTAAATCCATCTAGAAGAAAATACTAAGAATATAATCAAATTTTAACTATTTGTACATTACATTATGTCTTAATACTACAGTTGGGGGAAGGCAAGCTCATTATTGATAGTAACAGCAAGTCTAGAATAAATAAATATACTACCTAATGACTATGCTTACCATCCTACAACAAATGAGTACTGGGAGGAAAAGAGCTGTTCCTCATTTAACCATTAACATCTAAGAACACTCATACAAATTGTATTTTGTGATGAAACATCTTATCTCAATAAATATCATGAAAATGATGGAAAGCTCTTCAGTAATGTTTAAATAAATTAAACTAAATTATAAAGAATATAACAAAACTAAAACATATTTAGTTATCTATGTATACCTAAATCTCCTGCATGGGCTTTTATGCAGCCCAGCCCAGCCTTCTACACCCTGAATCCAAGGAATAAATACTGGATGTTAATTTGGTTACAGCCATCTGTGAGCTCCATCCTTTGCTAAGTGGATGCAATACCATTCTCAGTGGCTGATAGGACAGGTTTTCAGGCAGCAGAAGAATGTTGGGAATCAAAACTATTGCTTTCAAACTTTTGGTGCAGGGAAATATTTTAGCCAAGTGTATTTCCCAATCTTAAACTGATAACCAGTTATGAAATAATTAAATATAATACTTTAATATTTTGTTTTAGATTTTGTCAGCAGGTAGTATCTAGATCCCTCATTTATATCATATATTAAGATTATACTATATCCCAAGAATAAAGTTCTAACAGTAGGCATAAATTTTGATTACCTTTACTTCTTATATTTCTTAGTGTTTGAATGCAACAAAACCCCCCTAATCCAACAGAACTGAACAGAAGGAGTTCTTTAAGGGCCAGAGTGAAGAAAACGCATTCTCTGCCAAGCCCTATGAACAAAAGTTCTTCAGCTCTGCTCCCACAGTTTCACTGCAGTACCAGCCCTTCAGCTTTGGTGCATCTGTTCTGCACAAGGTTATTCATTTAATAGCTCACCCACTAGGCTTTTTCTAGCCTTCCCAAATCCAGCTTGAATTTTCACTCTCTTCTCCAGGACAAGTGCAGTGATTACCTGCCTTTTAAGGCTGCTTGAATAGTGTGTACACCCATTGCATTAGTTGTGGGACTGGTGCAGAGCCCAGCTGACAGTAACTAGCAGCATCTCTCTGGGATCACTATTCAGGCCAATACTATTTAATGTCTTCATTAACACTGATGGTGGGACAAAGTGGACTCTCAGCAAGTTTTCCAACACCCCCAATTGACAGGGAATGGTGTGTAGGGTGGGAAAATTCATATGCCTGAGGAAAAGGGTGATCAATGGACCCTCAACAGGCTGGAGAAATGGTCTGACATTGATCTCATGAAGGCCAACAAAAACAAGTGCAAAGTCTTGCATCTGCTATGGAATAACCTTATTCAACATTATAGGCTGGGGGATGGCTGTGTCTTTTTTCTGTGTTGTCTGTGAAAAAATAGGCTCCTTTCAGAAGAGCTGGGGGACCTGTGGAACCTGTGGACTACAAGGTGAGTATGAGCCAAGGTTGTGCTGTGGCAGCAAAGGTAGCAATTTGCATTGCCAGGCTGCATTCACAAGGCAGCAGCCAACAGGCTGAAGGAAGAGATCCTTCCCCTCAATTCAGCACTTGTGGGACTGAATCAGGAGTATTGTGTGCAGTTTTGGGCTGCCCAATGCAAGCAAGGTACATAGAGAGGCTGAGCGAGCTGGGCTTGATTAACCTTAAGATGAAGGGAGAGGTGGAGCCAGAGTTTTCTTGCTGGTGCATAGTAACAGGTTGAGAGGTGTTGAACATAAGTTGGAACACAGAAAGTTACAATTAGATATAAGGCAAAAATGTTTTTTACTAATAGGGCAGAAAAACACTGGAACAGCAGCCAAGTGAGTCTGTAGGATCTCTGTTGCTGGAGGAGTTCAAAACTAAGCTGGGACTGGCCCTGAGCAGCCAGATCTAACTAGACCTGTTTTAAGCAGGGTATTGTACTGGATAGATCCCAAAGATCACTTCCAACCTAAATTATTCTACGATTGAGTGTTTGCAATGTCACCATCTGTGCCCACTGCTCCTGCCTCCTCACCACCAGCTACTGAGTTTAAACATACTTGGATCTAATGGCCTACCTCAGCACTGCTTTGTGGTTATTTTGGAGCCTTTTCCCGACATGGAGGTTGTAGAGCAGCCCTTGTACAAGGAGTGTTAGAAGTGGAGTTCCATGAAATCGTTCCTCTAGTCGAAAGAAAAGGATAAAGAGAAGGAAGCAAAAGAGTAGAGAAAAGCAAAAAGCAATAAAATGCCTCAGGTAATACATTATCCTTCCTGCTTGAAAATGCTTAAGTAAAACTGCCAATTCTTTCCTCAGGCAGTGTTATTTCTGCATGCACTCAAACCTCTTCTGTTCACTCAGCTGACAGTATCTTTACTATCTCTCACACTTAACACTACGGTGCCAGCAGGCTGGCCTGCACTCCCTTCTGTCTCCTGCTATAAACCAGAACAAAAACTGTCAGCAAACTTGTGGTGTACAGCCAAAATTCAGTCTTCGTTTGTGGCAGCAGTGCAACAAGCAAAATTAAAGCTGATATAAGCATCTTTCTTATGCTTCTGTGTGGATTACAGCTCAGCAACCTCATCTGTAATACAGAAACCAGGGTATACTTATTTTGTATGCACTGTCACTGCAGGCACACAAGCTGAACATGGTCCTGCATGTTCACTCTGTATTGAAAGGAATTAACTATTTTGTTCAGCTACAAATCAAACTGATTTTGTGTATGTGCACAGATTGTTTATAGCCCAATAATACTGAAAAATTAAAGGCAGAGAGGAGACCTAATGCCTGTAAACACTGTTGTGTGAGGAGACAAGTGTTCAGCTGGTTGTCTGTTACTTCCAGATATGCCTGGACTGTGTTATAGCCATTGCTCTTCATTCAGGCAGCGACTTCAACTAGGCTTAAAAAAGCTGGCTGTCAACTTGGTTCATTTTTGAGGATAAGAGGCGCTTTCTGGCTGAAATGTAGGCAGTAGACAAGCCTCTAGGTTTTTATAGGCCAAAGCAGTCGTAGTGACTGAGCTTGTTTTCTCATTTCAGAGGACAGACTCATGCCATTTTGAAGTATCTCCTTCCAGTCCTCAGACCTTGCAGCCAGAAGCACGGGGTAGTTAACAATGTCTGAGCTGGCTAAGAACCCCAGAGAGGAACTGTCTGATGCAGTTACAGATTGCTTTTGATAGTATTGTATTTAACCAGAAGATTAGATATTAACATGAAGCTGAGGTACACTGCATACTGCTCCAAATTTATTATGTATCTCAAGTTTGGTGGTAGACTCTCTATGTCAAAGGAGGCTTTAGTCCTTTTTAGGTACACGCCGCAAAATTCAAGGCTGTATGCTCAGTTAGTTACTGAGCGGATAACTGTGGTAACTATATGAACGTTTGAACACTAGCTGTCAGCAAATCTAGTTAGCCAGGTGAGATGCTCCACTACCGCTCAGAGTCAGCTCTGAGTCATTGTGCCATATCTAAAGATTTTTGCAAGTAGTCAGTTTTACAAGAAACTTCTGCTTCTTTCCTTTTGGCTCTCATATCATACTCAGAAATACGGATTCAAATGAATCATCTTTCTGAGGATGATGTATAAGCCAAAATGAACACAGCAGAAGTTTCTTATCCCAAGGGAAGCCTTCTGGCCATGTTTTTGGAAGGGGAAAAAACAACTTGTGCTTTGAACAAATGCAATTTACAGCCATTCAGACACATAAGATGCAGAGCCTTCCACAGTTGAGGTTTTGCAGTCACATTTTTAGAGTGGAGCTACTTTTCCGAGAATGATAATTTTTCCCAGTTAGTTACATCTTGGACTGCGTGGAACCTTCATTTATCATAGGAGATAAAAAATTACAAAGCGCAGTGTTACATTCTCTGGCCCCAGGTAGGAATTCTTCATTTCATTGAATTCACAGTGGACAGCTTCCTTTATTCTGAGCAACAAAAATCTTGAAAATTTGAAAAATAAAGTACTAACATATGTGACTGGCACTGCCACTCTCTTAGTTAAGGTTTCTTTTTCCATGCTCCCTTGGCCTGTCATTCTTGCATTAATTTCTCCTCCATTGTGTAAGTTAGTAATAATGTCCCCTTTTATTTCTTTTAATTGCTTTATTTTGTTTTAAACCTGTGCTTCCAGTTATTAAGTTCTTTTTCTCTTAACAGTTAATGAATGATTTCCTTATTTAAGACTAGCCTTACATCTGTAAAGATAATTTGCAAGCCCTTGTAATTAATTAAAGTGTAAAGTCAGTCTGGCAATGTTGCTCATTGCCATCAGGTTTACTGATTCTACTTAGCCTTAAATACATTGCCAGAGCACTGGTGCTGAAACAGAGACATCTTAATAGCTCTGCTGGCCCATGTGCCTATACCCAAATTCAAGAAGAAAAGCCAATTGCATTAACTGATGATGTGCAGGGAACAATTTTTCCTGTGATGTGGGAGATGCCTTACAACATTTGCTTCTCTAGTTTTTATCATATGCAATGTGATGAAAGTCCAATGAATTATACTTATGTAGGGACCAAAATCTTTGGGTTTTTTTCCTATAGTAAGGATATGAGATCACCATCAGTTCCTAAAACTGAAAGAGGAAATAGGAAATGTATGACTAATGCTGCTTTTTTCCAACACAAATATGAGTGGATGGTGTCTATGGCTGCACTGAAATGTAAATGTGTTTTCCCAGGTAAGTGCTGTAAGTGGGAAATATACCATTTCAGCCTGTGCTGTTTGCAGAGTGCTCATCCTATGAAATGAGCAACTCCGCTAACAGTAGAGTTTTGCTGATCAATTCTTTGTTTAGGAAGGATCCTGCAGCATAGGGACTCCATGTATCCTTGTTGCAGCTGTGTCAGCAGAATCCTGTAGTGCAAGCTCAAGAAACAGATGTTATATGCAACATTATTGACTTTATTTGAATTACCATTTGAACAAACTTTCCAGCAGAAAATATTTCCTAAGCTTGTCTGTGATCTGAAGATGAGCACAGTCTGTTTCCAAATATGAGTCAAGCTTTATTTTTCTCTGGCCTGGAAATCTTCATTGTAAGAATCGTATAGAGCTGTGTAAAGAAACGGAAATAATGATATAAAATAAACTCGCAGTGTTTGTGGTAGTGGTTGTGTTCATTCTAGGTGAAATAGAAGTCAAGCAATGAATTAATTACATATCAGGCACAGTTCATATCGGTGACAAAATAGTTCAGTGTTGAAAAGGCAGCGTCAGCAAAGACCTGTTAGTGTAATGGAAACTGAGAAGTTGGGTGTGATTAACTCAGAAAAGATTGCTGTCCTTTCTCTTAATTGCCCTCTCTGTGAATTGGAGATGGATCATCTTTAAAGTTTTTTTGTAGCATCATTAAAGTCTTGTTCTAGGAGCAAGAATGGGCAATGGCTTTAGTGAAATGACAGGCAGCATTTAGATTTAAGCTTTCTAAAACTGAAAAGAGCTGAATTGAAATGAGATGCTTGAATTTCTTTTCAGTTTTTAGTAATTTTTTTCTCTGTAGAATATTAACAAAAGAACAGAGTTGATTAAGAAGTCTGTATGACTAAAACACATAACTTCTGACATAATTTCCAGTTTACCTCACCCAAGAAAACTGCAGGAAGTGGTACAAATTTTGTTTTATTCGTATTAGAGTCAGTGTTTTTTCACAACACGTATAACTGCTACTTTAGGGTACTTGCAACAGTGCCAAAAGCATGCACTGTATAGTGTGGTTTCTATAACACGTTTCTTAACATTGAGAAAATATTTTATTAGCCAATTATCTTAAAATTAATCAGAGTTCTTTTCAGGAGTATGCAGTCAGCTGTCTTGAAATACGTTTTTAAAAATAACGGACATAAAAGTATAAAGTACGCATTTCACAGCCCTAGAAATTTGAGGGGAAGAGTGCTGATGAGATACTTGCATCTTTTTACATACTAAGGGGAGTTGAAAGGGATCTTCCTTACCCATCAGACCTATTTTCTGCTGGATCTCTTAAGTACTTAGATGATTTTATCCTTAATTTGTCCTATTGAAACAACATTGTACAGTATCACATACCTGATAATTAAACACCCAATCCATCTAACATTCATCTACCCAGTTTGTATTTTGTAAAAGTCCTCTTTGTCTTACAGGTAGCATTTAACATTTTCCTAGCTAGTCGAGATAACAAAGATCTTAACAATTTCTAGCCAGTACTTGAAATAATCCGGGACACAGGGAAATGTAATTTTTGTTAATTTACAGATGGGAAACAGAGTAACAGGCCTAGAAATTATTGACAGAGACAGGACTGAAACCATATCATTGTTTTCAAGAGAGACCCAAGTTCAGTCTGCCCCAGACAGTGCATGTGGCTTTTACTGTAAGTCTTTCTAAGCCTTATCATACACCTCCCCTGAACTTGGCTGTTGTTTGAAACAAAGTCCAAGTTGTGTAAATCCTGAATATTGTTCTGCCTGTTGCGATGGTGATCTATGAAGCCCCAGAGATGCAACACAAGAATAAAGTTTGTCTCTCACAAAGAATTAATTCATTTTGGAAGCAAAGAACGGCTTTGTGAGCCACTTGAATTTGAAGTCACTAGGCTCCAAAATAACTCACTACAAGGAAGAATAAATCATCGCATGTGTGTACATTATGAACAGCAATAAAGAAAGAAAATTCTAGTGCGGGTTAGAAGATGCCTGCTTAAATGCAACCAGAATTCTCTTCATTGATGTGGTTGTACACCCCTAGTCACCCTGAGGTTCATATAATTAGACAGTACATGCAAGAAAAGTCAGACTCTGATGTCACGGGTGTAGAACTTGTCCTTTGTATTTCATGGAGTAATGCTAAGTGGAAGAACCATCTTCCAGTGTTTCTCTTAGAATACATGGGCCTGCTTGAAGGAGTAGAACAAACCCCTTGGGTCCAGGTGCCCCTCAGAATTTAGATACTGAACTCCAGCCAAAATCCCCTCAAGAGGTAAAATGGCATAGAGGAAGAGAGAGCTATTTCATTTTCTATGAAATTAACTTGGCTGCTTGAAGGCCAAGGTCTCTTTTGCAGGGATTCCTTGTTAATCAGAGAATATATGAACCGTGTTTGAGATCTAGCAACATGAAAGGAAAGGACGTGAACAAAGCATAGGGAAAACATCTCCTTGCCTTTCAGCTGCTTGTGTCACTTCACACCAGCTCTCTGCTGTGTCACTTGTCAGTTGTGTGCCTCTCCCGTGGTGTTAGGCTACCTACTGAGCCTGCAGAAAAAAAGAATTGCTCATAGGCTTAGGCTGGTGTGTCAAAACTATTAGCATATGTTGCTTCCCTTCTGCATCTTGGTTTTACAGTTCCCATTTTAGGTCACGCTCTGCAAGACTTTTTTGTGAAGAGTAAGGTAAAAAGTATTATTTCAATAAGAAAATAAGTAGCTGCTAAGAAAATTAAGTAACTACTTAAAAAAAACCCACCACCACCAAACTTCTATGCTAAGTCAAAATCTTTTTCTATCTTGAGTCTTCATAGAGAATTAATGCCAACGGAATAGGCCTTGTTTTTATACCCAAATGGATCCCTTTTTAATTCAAGCAATCTAAAGGGATGCAAAGCATGTAGTTGATGGAAGTTCTTATAAAATTTTTATACAGAACAACAATGCCCAGTGCTGTTTTATAGAGTAGCTTTATTATGATACAATGTCACCAGTCCTCACTAGTTCACTGTGAGTCTTTTGATGTCTCATACTTTTTTTTAACAGTC
>JAOXJM010000019.1:16803022-16818801 GCA_026413425.1 Tringa solitaria | reverse complement strand
CAACCCCTCTCTTGAATACCTCCAGGGATGGTGCCTCAACCACTTCCCTGGGCAGGAATATTGTCAAGCACTATTGTCTTCAATCCAGCATCATGAAGCATGCTAGACTCTTTTAGTGCATGCTTAATAAATATGGTATGAGGATCAACACTGGCTCTTCTGCACCTCCCTGAAGCCATCACACAAGAAGCAGACACCTAGTACTTATAGCCTTAGGTAGAGGAATTTTTGCCATATCACTGGAATGAAAACCTCCTTTCTTTACCTAGGAGTCAAAGAACAAACCGTTCACTAAGACATCAGCGTTATTTATTTTCCCAATGAGTGAAATAACAATAGCCTACTTTCATTTGTCTTTCAGTTTTTCGATAGTTAGTTAAGACATTCAGGTTACAGGGTGTGGGTTTTTTTATATTTTAGGAATTTCTATTTTGTTTGTTGTATGCCTGCATTTCATGTACTATGGGTGTTGACTGTTTAAGTTTAGACAATACTAGCAGGAAATACAAAATGGTCAACCTAGGGGTTCTTTGGAGTGGAATTCACTTCTTCTCTGAATGCGGTGTTTGAAGACTAGATTAGGAATGAAGGGCTGCAGAACATAATTTTTTCAGCTGGCTGGACACAGAAAGCTGAAAAATTAATATACTTTCTTTAAGTTGCAACCCCATTGTGAGCCACAAATAGAAAAAGTTTTGGTTTGTGGTCACCTCCTACAAGCAGCATACTGCAGCTGGAGACCAGCAACTGGCCTGGCAGGAGTTAGTAGTAAGTAATGAATAACAAAAAACAGATGACCATCGCTTTGTTAGTTTCCATATAGTAAAGCTAATCTGTGTCTTCCTAGTGCCTACACCTCTTACCTTGAAATTTCTTGGGTTTAGGTGTTGAAAGTATATATGCCTAAGGAAGAAAAGAAAGCATGCTAGCCTGAGCTACAGTCTCTCATTGTTGAACTCAAGAGCCCTTGGATTGCCTCTCTTAAGACCTCTCACCAGTTTTATTTTATGGGCTATCATCCACCAGCAGGAGAATAGGGCATTCATGGAAAAATCAAAGTAGGCAGAGTAGAATGTTATGTCCAGGAGCAAGTACAGGACTAATTTTGATCAAATGTTAGCATTCAGCTAAGATGAACACAATCTGTATAAATCACTTTTGTGAAAAACCTTTCTTATCTATCCCTCTTGAGACAGAAGCACAGCTGTTTTACTCTCTAAAATATACTTTCTGTTCTTGGCAATCTGTGATGGATTGCAATGTCCTTTTCTCAGACACACAGTGATGAACACTGAATAATGTTCTTCCTTTATAAAAGAGGTCTTTTAAAAAAAATACTTCTATACTTCTTAAACTATCAGTATATTAGTTGCCATTTGAGCCTGAAGTGTCTTAAAAAAATCATTTCTTGGTGTTTTCTCCCAGGGACTCCTGCTACATATTTTATGAAGGATACAAGATTGTAATTGGTTGATCATATGGGAAATTTAAGACTGAAGTCCTCACTGTAACTGAAGGTTGGAAAAAAAGCAACAATGATGTTTCAGAAACTAACAAACATAAAGGCAATGTGAAAGAATGTTATTAAAATGAAATTTATTATAAATATCTGTTAAAATCTAAATTAATTTAAATTTTTCAGGGTCAGTTAGCAAGTTGGAACTGGAAAGAGAATTACTATTGGAATGGTGAAAATTTCATGGATAATGTAATATAAAACAATATAAAACTGGTCCTATAGTATGAGCTGAGTAATCTGGTTTTTAATTAAGTGTGCAAGTAATGTATTCGTCATAATAAACACAAATAGAAAGTTTTCCATCTCCATCACCATTAGTGCTCCACTACTATGCTCATCATTAAGAGTTTTTGACATATGGCCTGTTACTTCAAGCACTTCTGTGTGCAATAGATTACTCCTGTATCTTAAAGAGAGATTTCAAAAATAAAATCTCCTTTTTAGTTACTTCACTACTTCACTCTTGGGTTGTTTTCTCATCTCAGGGCCCGGGAAAGTTAGGCACTTCAGAAAGGAGCTATTGAGCAGGAAAGGACCCCAGGCTGAAAAACAAGAAACATGGAGGAAAGGGTGTGTTTAGAAATCCCGTGTCTCAGTGGAGCTTGGATGTTTGATCCAGAAGTATCAGGAGGTCCTTTTATCTGTTTGGGACTTCCAGCCTACAGCTGTGTGCTAAAGATGTAATTTTGAATCATTCTTTTGAAGAACAGAGTAAATCTGCTTTCTTTTAAAATCCTAATAAAGGAAGTCGCCCGCCATTCAACACTACGACCAAATGGATACAGAAATTATCTGGAGAGGAAAAGACCTCTGTCTACCAGAGGGAGACTAAACTCACAGCTCTGATCTGGTAGAAGAATGCCTTACAATTAAGTGACTGGCTGCCCTGGGCACACAATTGTGCTATCCTAAAAAAAGGATAATTCAAAATTCACAGGAACAGAGAGGAGAGCAAAAGAAACCATGCTGTCTGTGCAGCCTGATGGCTAGTGCATTCAGCTGGAAGACAAATGTTGACTTTCTATAGGATATTAAAATATATAGCAGGAAGGCCATAAAACATTGTCCTAAAAATAACAAAAAAAAAGCCAGTATGTTTCAAAATTAGCAGTTTCATTTTTACATTCTAAACATCCTGTATGTTGTTTTTGGTCTTCAAACTCTGCATTTTGGTCTGAGGAGAGATTGTGTTACATTGTTACTCAGAAAGTAAATAACGTGATATAATATTTGAGGTGATACAATGAAAGTGCAAAAAAACAGCCTACACAGTTGTGGATTTATGTTCAGATCTTACCTTTTCATTACTTTAGGGCAGGAATCAGCATCAGCTGAAACTGTTATTTATGTATCTGCTCTTAGTAGAAATTAAATCAAGTATCTGGAGAAGGGAAGCTATAAATCTTATCAGCTTGATCGAAACTCACTGCTTGTACATCTGGTGGTTTTAGTAGGTTATATTTTCTGTGCATCAGACAACCCATACAAAAACTACTGTTCATTGGTTTACATCAGTAAGCTGCTGAGCAGTCAGTGGGTTTTCTTGCTAAAAGCAGGTGTGATTCAGTAGCAGGAAGGAAATTTAAAGTGAAAATACGGGGGGATAGAGGAAACACATCTATTACTTCTGAAATCTAAAACTTACCATTTTTTTATTTTTGGAACGTAGATTTGGAACTAGGCAAGCTAGTTATAGCAAGTCTGCTATAGCAGACTATGAGTTTGGGTGGGTTTTTTGTTGTATCTTGTCGAAGAGGCAAAGTCCTAGTCCTACTTCTACTGATGTTCATACCACAACTTGTCTGGTGCAGAAGGTGCAAGACTTGATGACACAAGCAAAGAAGTGACGAGAATCTTCAACTAGTATTGAGTTTTAATTACTGAAAACTTAAAATACAGATCAGGGAACCTTAATTTTATTTTAAAGGGGTGTACAGTGCGAGCTTCAGAATAGTAATTCTCCATGTCTCATGTATCATATGTAGCACGCATTTTCTTCACATCGAAGAAAAATAATCTCAAAGGTTGGTTACTTTTGCATCCAGCCTTTCATAGGCCTGAGACATAGTGCCCAGAGGGAAGAGATTTTCTTCTGTAGAGATATAGCACCAGCCACTGTTCTTATCAGAAGATTCGTTATAAAACTCTGTGCAGGATTTCAAAAGTGCAAATATATGATTAAACGTCCAGTGCTTCAGTTTGTTAAAAAAGTTACTGTC
Organism: Tringa solitaria; assembly: GCA_026413425.1. NCBI lineage: Eukaryota > Metazoa > Chordata > Aves > Charadriiformes > Scolopacidae > Tringa > Tringa solitaria. The sequence goes on along the minus strand of JAOXJM010000019.1, from coordinate 16,815,063 downwards.
TCCTTTTCAACTGAACTGTTGCCTCTGCTCTTCATAACTGATCGACATTGTTTTGCTGCAAACACAGCAAGATCAATAAAATGCATAAACATGTAGGAAAACATCATGTATATTTATGTCTAGATTAAACAGAAAACTGTTTGGGTCTATTTATACTTTTAATTGAGTGCATGACTTTGTCAGGTCAGGATACCCTTCGTCCTTGTTATTATTTAATTTAGCCTTAAGCATTTTGTCTGAATGAAAAATGTTCATTTACAAATGGATTCCAGAGGACACATGGGATTTGCATGTAAAATAAGAAAACCTTTTTTCTCTTGCTAACAAGCATGACTAGACATTGTAGAATGAGATTAATTAACATGTGTCCTTGAATTACCTGGTGAACCTTAGCAGAAACAAATTTAATCTGTCTTTAAAACTGTGAAAACCCAAACTTCATAAAAATTACACAATCCCTCCCCACAAACTACATTTTTAATAACTACAAACTACATTTTAAAAAACTTCTCCTTTGCACTTAATATTGGTTCTTCATCAAATGTCTGTTAATATTAAGATGTATCTTTGCTACCCTTTAAAATGAAACTTGTTTTAAATACCTATTTCTGATACTGGTAAAGTAGATTATATATTGAAATTAAGAGACAGAGAAGTCACTTTAAAAGGTATTCGTAATATTCAGCTATGTAGTAGCACTAGTATCCTCCCATTAATTTTGCAACTGTCTTTGCCCTGATCAGACATACATTTTTCTTTAATGTTATGCAGAACGTATAAAATACATATCCTTTCAACACTGCAAAACAAAAGCAGAAAATGGTATGAGAATGATGCTTTCTGCATCTTAAGACAAACTCTTTTTTGTTTTTCTAGCAAGTACGTTTTCATAGTTTTTGTACAGGTCACTTTTAAAAATTGTATTTTTGAAAGATTAGTAATGAATAATTAGTACAGAATATCTAACTCAGTCCTTTCCTGATGTTCTTTTATCTTCATAGCTTTTAAAGGTTGCATTTCTTCATCCAGCTGTGCTGTAGACACACAATTAGTTTACTGTAATCCATGCTTAACATCTCTAGGTAACCTTTCCATAGGTTGTACCTCATATTGCAAAATTTATGCTGAGTGGTGCTTTGACTCTCAGTTGTATATCCTCCCTTTTAGTTTTAGGAACCAAGAAGTATGGTTCACAGATTTTAAAACACTAAAAACTGCTCTTCAATTTTGTATCAATAACTTTACGGGAAAGAAATTGCTTCTGTAACTCAATTAACTTTTAATATAAGATGTGTTCCTGAGAATTTTTCTCAAATTATTCATGACAGCTCTGACAGTAAGATTCCCAGATATCTTCTCCATTGTAGAAACAATAGAAACACATTTCTATCCTTTTGCTTTTATTCTATTGTTCTTCTGTCACATAGATCTATTTAATCTATTTTATTGCTGATACCTGAAAAGAAAAAAGGAGGAAAAAAAATGATAAAGCTTGAGTAAATTGAAATTTCTAAGAGATGAAAAAAAAGAGAGTGAAATAAAACTACAGTATTAGTGTCCGGAGGTTACAGCTCATTCAGAACACATGTGAGGCAAAAACCAAATACCAGTATTTCAAAGGAACAAGGGGTAAGGTTGGATGCTTAATGAGTGAGGTAATTGGAAGCAGTACAGGTGGTGAGAAACACTAGGGGAACTATTAAAACTAAGGGGTTATATAGTCATGAAACGGGTTAATATGATTCTACAATTAGAAAAGATGCTCTCCTCTGCAATTTTCACTTTTTGAATCCAGAAAACCAAAGCCTAAGAAGGGATGTTACTATAAATACATCAGCACAGTTATTACTGGGGAGGATAAAGAGCCATTAAAGCTAAAAGGCAATACTGATACAATTACAAATGGTTATAAACTTGAGCTGAATATATCTAGTCTGAGCATTAGTATAGGTTTCCTAACCATCAATGTAGCAGAACCACTTTTTAGTGCAAGCACTGGAAACACAAACCCTAGCTAGTTTTTACAAGGAACTCTAGTTAATGTAGTCCTGGAATTACAGATTATAACTGCCTGCCATGAAAGAGGATTGGATTTGAGGTAAGGAGTACCTTTTGCATTCCTGAGTCCCAAGAGAAATAATGCAGATACTTGCTGTCACCAGGTGAGAAGTCCAGAATTCTAGTTAGGCAAATTCTATCTTCTGTTTTACTGTACTCCAGCTAAATTCTGGAAGATAGTAAAGCTATGCCATTTTTATTATTTTTTCAGGTGAATTCTTAAAATTCAAGTCCTCTGGAATCCTCTAATCCTTTCTGAGTGCTAGGATATAATCTCCAGCACCTATTCTGCCATAAGTCAGCAGTGTGCCCTTGTAACAGAGGCTATCCACGTATGGGGCTGCGTTTACCAAAATTGCTTCATCAGGTGACCTGCAAGGAGATGCAGAGGGAGCTGGATGGGGAACCTCATTGCAGCCTTCCACAACCTGGGGGGAAATTATAGAGGCCGACTCATCTCAGGGGCGCAGAGCAAAAGGGCGAGCAGCAGACAGAGGTCACAAGCTGCAGTAAAGAGAATTCAGCTGCAAGGGAGGAGAGACTTCCACAGTGGGTTTGGTTGAGCACTGCAACAGGCTTCCCAGGGAGGTTCTGGGAACTCCATCCTTTGAGATTTTCAAAACTAAGCTAAACAAGGCCACAAGAAACTATCTCTAATCTTGGAATTATCTCCTCTCTCAGAAGCATTTAGAGCAGAAATTCCTTTCAGACTATGCTTTGCTGCTTTTCACTGGGAATTGTTCCCACATTAATTTCTACTGTGATTTTTACAAGTCCGGGTGTGCCTCAGTTTTCAGATGCCCAACAGCTATCGGTATTTTTAGATTTACGTTTTAAATACCACTTTTGCAAAGCTTGCCTTCTGCCCATTATATCTGGTAATTTCCTACCTGCTGAGTTAACATCTTCTTACAAATAATTCAGCTGAGAGGCATGCATTAGAACAACTTTATGGCTGAGTTTGCTAAGATTACAAAAATAACCTTCTTGGTGATTTTAAGACTTTTTTGTCTTCTTAGATGGTGTTCAGGCTGCTTTTAAAAGTTACAAAAATGCTCACTAGTTGGATGTAAGGCAGCTGACAAAATACTTTAATAACCTATTACAGGTCTTTGTTAACTCATTTCAGTATTTACATTATCATATGTGAAAAAACCAAGAATCTTAATTTTTAACAAAAAGTAACCTGGCTGGTTCCTTTTCCATGAAGGAAGGTTATGTCACTAACAGCTATTTTTCTAGGAGTACCTTGTTAAAAGTCTTCCATGAAACTTAAGAAAGAATCAACACTGTTACATTGCCTCCATTCCTCTCACACCATGACAAACCCACACTTATGAATGTCATGGTTTGGGCCTCAAACCAGGATAATGAATTACTCCTGTGTCTCTTAATTATGATTCTGAAAACATATTATTTTGGTATTGAATTGCACAAATTGATGATATTAGTAATAGATATAAGTAGATATTAATAATACATTGTGAAAAAGCAGTGTGTCCAAATTCTCAAAAATGTTGTCACTAGCTGTCATCACTGAGTTATAGGTACCGTAAGTACTTTTAATATATTCCAGTACCTTTCTTTTTTTCTCAAGAAAAACCTACGCCCTAATAACATCAAACACCTACTAGCGTTCATTGAAGTCAAAATCAGATTTTGTATGGGATGAGTACCATATTCTAGTAATTTCACATTATTTCGATTGCATGACCTTGAACATTCACAAGGTAAAGTTGGTATTACCTCAAAAAGACTTATCAGTTGCTTTTCTCTCTCTAATCACTCAAAACAATGCAGACCTAGCAAATGGGCATATGATGAGATTTCTTTTCTCTGTTACTTAACTCATGAAATGAAATCATAGAATCATAGAATTGCCTAGGTTGGAAGGGACCTTTCAGATCATCTAGTCCAACCATCAACCTAACACTGACAAAAATAATCACTAAGCCATATCTTTAAGCACCACATCTACCCATCTTTTAAATAACTACAGGGTTGGTGATTCAACCACTTCCCTGGGCAGCCTGTTCCAATTCTTAATAACCTTTTCAGTGTAAAAAATTTCCTAATATCCAATCTCAACCTCCCCTGGCACAACTTGAGGCCATTTCCTCTTTTTCACCTGTGATTTGGGAGAAAAGACCGACTCCCACCTCACTGCAACCTTTCAGGTAGTTGTAGAGAGCAATAAAATCTCCCCTCAGCCTCCCTTTCTCCAGGCTAAACAACCCCAGCTCCCTCAGCAGCTCCTCATACGACTTATTCTCCAGGCCCCTCACCATCTTCGTTGCTCTTCACTGGACTCAGTCACCTTGGCACACTGACAGCTTATCGACAGGCTGTCAACCAGGTCCTTTTCCACCAGGGAAAGTCCAGGTAGACAACAGCCACAGCCTTTCCCTCATCCACAAAGTGAGTCACTTTCTCATAGAAGATCAGGTTTGTCAAGCCTGGTCCTTAAAAGACTGAAGTCTGTGCTCTGGAAGGCCATGGTGGCAGTTCCGGTGACCCCCCCTCCTTGCTCCTCTGAGAATTGAAAACTCCATCATTTCATGATCACTATGCCCAAAACAGCCTCCAACTGTCACATTCCCCACAAGTTTTTCTCTGTTTACAAACAGCAGGTCCAGCAGGGCTCCTTCCCTAGTTGACTCCGTCACCAGTCGTGTCAGGAGGTTGTCCCCAACACGTTCTCCCACAAGGACAAGAGTTAGCGATCTTGACATTTCTCCCAGCTGCCTGTAGAATATTTCATCTACCCCTACATCCTGGTAAGGCGATCTATAGTAGACTCTCACCTTGATATCAACCTCGTTGGCCGTCCCACAATTGTTATTCATAAAGACTCAACCTTATTGTCACCATCATTAAGTTCTTCACATTCATAGAACTCATGAACACACAGAGCCACCTCACCTGCTCTCCTTCCTTGCCTGTCTCTTCTGAAGAGTTCATAGCCATCTAATGCAGCACTCCAGTCATTAGAGTCATCCCACCACATTTCTGTGATGGCAACTACATCATAGTTTTCCTGCTGCACAATGCCTTCCAGCTCCTCCTGTTTGCTGCCCATGCTGCATGCGTTAGTGTAGAAGCACTTCAGCTGGGCTCCTGGTCCTGCCACGTTTTTGCTGGAAGAAGCCTTAACTTCTACCTGACCATTCTCAGGTGTATCCATAGTTTCTAACCTATCAGTGACCCTCACGTCTCATCTCTGCTGCTGGTTTCATCTCTTTTCCCCTTCAAATCTAGTTTAAAGGCTGTTTGATGAGCCCTGCCAAGTGCTGTGCAAAGATCCTTTTCCCCCGTAGAGAGAAGTGCACTCCGTCCATCTCCAGCAGACCTGGTGTCATGTAAACATCTAGTGATTAAAAATACCGAAGTCCTGCTGCTGACAGGCCCTGTGTCAAAATAAAATCACTCTCGTTTATTGACCTTCAAAGCATGTAGTGCACTAGGCCCATCGCCTTTTCGAACCTGACTTCTCAATTTCAATTAAGTTATTAAAATGAAAAGTTTACTGTGTAACCAGCATCTCTCCAAAACTATCAAAAATTTGAGAAATATATATGTACTTTTCCTTCCTTCAGAAGGGAAATCTATTTGCTCCCTGCATAAAGTGAGTCTTAATGAGCAGAAATGGTTTCAAGCAGAAGTTTCTTTGTCACCTACTCAGAATCCATGCCATTTAGCCTGACATTGCCCAAAGTTTGACATTGTTGTTACTTTGTAAGTATGAAATTTTGGATATGTTTAAAGAAATGTAATTAAGGAAGACATTATTAAATACTGAATGTTACTGGGAGTATCACAATGCAATCAAAGAAAATTGAAAGTAGGCTTGATCTCCACTTTTTCTATAAGAGGATCAGTAATGGAAGTTAAAGGAGTAAATGGATTAAGATACTGGAAAAGGGATGATATAATTTTCTGAATCCAGTAGCCTGGCCTTGCTTGCCCTATCCAGGTGAATGCTGCTTAGTCTTCTTTCAGTTCACTGTGGAGTGGATACAGATCTCACCTCACTCCCCTACAGCTGGCTTGAATGTTAAAAAGCACTTTAGTGCAAAAGGCACTTCAGACAATTTGCAAAAGTGGCAAAAAATAAAGTTCCCAACAATCATAATGATGGAATAAATTTTGCTAAGTTAATTTTAAGCCAAGTGATTTAACCATGCATAAACCTGCCTTTTATGTTGTGTTTCAGTTTCTATTTTCCAGGCTCAAAAATAGATTAAAAAAAAAAACATGGTGCTTGTATATTAATAACTATAAAGTGCTTTGACTAACATCAACACCATAGGTCTCAAATAAGCTTTATTGTATAAATTCTGATACAGATACTGAAGGGAACTAATAGTCTCTCTGATTTCTTTTGATCACACTGATAGAAATTAATCTTGTTGTTTGCTAAAATAATAGGTTAACTAAAATATGTAACTGAAAAGTGTCAGTACGAATACACTAACTGTATGTTGACATGTTTCCTAGCACTGGTTCCAACCACCTTAGCTACAAGGTACGCTGGTAGGACCTCTCACAGTCTAATCCATACAAACTAACGGTTACTTACACATAAGTGTTACCTAAATCAACTAGACATTCATTCCAGCAGAGAGGTAGCAATGTTTCTGCCAACTCTCAAAGTCTGCTATCTTGAGAATGTACCCTTAGTGTCTCTCCTTGGCCAAACTGATACTTAATTACTTGCGAGTTGTTATTTAGCCCCACAAGGCATGTGACTGATGAAAGAGCTGAGAGTTTTAAACTCTAAAGAGTTGCCTAACAGCTGAAAAATAGGAAAAATAGCTGAAAAAAAGTGGTGCAGACTTTGATTCCTAGTGTGGCAGTGATTTGTCAAAGTCCTTTTTGTCAGTCCAGTCTTTGCTACCAAGATACCTTTGAAAAATCTCATTACCTAATTGCTTCTGAAGGTACTGAAATACCTTAATAAATCTGGCCCTCAGGCTCTCCTCAAAACCAAAAATATATTAGTAGGTGGGCACATAATTCCTACTGTTGTTAGCCTTGTTTTTTGTTACAAGAATCCTTCTTATATGTCTTTAAAATAGAGAATAAGTCTGACTTTCATGGATATCCTATGAAATTTGGGTAAATCTGCTTTTCTCAGTCATATGCCTTCTGGTTGTTCATAGTCACACACTTCGGGTGCTGCTATTTAGCTTGATGGACATGAATTTGAAGTTTTCACAATATCTTATTTAATATATGAATAAAAAGTAGATTCACTTATGACTCTGTCTCTAGAAGAGTTACTAATAGATTACAGTGTGATAAGGAGAGTGAGCTCAGTGTTGAATATTTCAACATTTTAATAATACTGAATAAAGCTCACATTACTATATGCAAAAAAAGAGTAAAATGGAAACTAGTTTAAAGTAATAGGAGTTGAATCATGCAGTTAAAGGAACTAAATGGATAATCAGTTGAAAGAACATAGTAATAATGATACATTTTTAATCAACAAAGGAAAGTGAAAAATAAATACTATATTCTTATTGAATGAGAGCTCCACTCAGAAATTCCCTTTTCTCAGTAAATTCTCAAAGTACTGGAAAATTTATGTTGAAGCTTATATTGAGCAACTTCCCAGAGGAAATACTGTGACTGAACATCTACTATAAAGAAAATGATAAACAAACCCCAACAAAACAAACAACCAAAAATGAAACCAAGAAAATAGTATTGGTAAAATACATGTGAGTATCTGAATAATCTTTTTAAAAATTAATGCACCAATTCAAGGTTGTTCCCGAGCATGTTAAAACAGTTTGTGTCTGTACTGGACTGGTCTGATCAATTCCAGGTCAGTACCTCTGTCTACTCCTGATTCTTCCTGAGCAAGGGCTCTCTGTTCTGAACAGCATGAGCCCTCATCCAGGTTATTATCATACCCATGTACCCATTACAGTCATTCTGCTTTGAATTCCTCATAAGACTTTAAACCTTAACAACTGTGGTGGTGCATTCAGGTTGTCCAAACCCTTCAACTGTGCATCAGACTTATGTCCCCAGTGCCAGGGAATTCCTGTCTCCCCCACAACCCAATATAGCAAATTTATGATGCCATCACTTGGAAGGTACCTGAATTCCATTGCAGATATTCATGGATACTTTGTTACAGTCTTCTTTTCAAAAATTCACTTTTCTGTGACTTTTTATCCTATATTGGCAAATTAGGAAGCATATTATCCCATATGGTAAATATCTCAACTAAAATAACAGACTGTGATTTTACAAAGCTGTCATGGTTTTCTTGTCACTCAAAGAACTGCTTGGTATTTGATAGCACTCAAGATTCATTCACCATGAAAATCAAATCTGCTAACACACATTCAGGTTTTAACTCAAGACTGAACCAAGAATGAACTCCTGCTTTGTGAAGAGCATATCTGTGCCCCTGGTGGCCAATCACAATTCAATATGCTTAGGATATACCCTAATTTTCCATTTGACTACTCAAGAACATCTAAGTTAACCTGATCAGATTTTGACAGCTCAGCATGCAATGTCACATCAGATCATGTATCAGGTCTTCTAGCCTACTTTAGAAGTTGTATTATGGGATTGTTAAGGGCAAAGAGAAAACACACTTAATAGGTAAAGCTAGGAATTTATTATAATTTATAATAAAATAAGATCTATTATAATTATAGTATTATACAAGCTAAGAATTTAGTATAAATGAAATCTTAAAAATTTTAATCAAGAAGACATTATTAGTCAAGATCTGGTTTTTAAGTGGAAAAATAAATTAAACTTACAGAAAATAATTTTCAATACAGTACAATTAAAATTAATATGCACAATACACTTAACTACTTCCTGGGGTCTATACCTTTCTTTCATGTTATGTGTGCCCCTTCATTGCCTCTTGGAGTCCTAGTATTGATAGTGTCCATTTGGTGGTGGTGATGGAGTGTATAACTGGTCATCACCATCCTATGTCCTTTGCCAGGAGGTGTGTGCAGTTGATATTGATGGTCTCCTCTTCCTCAGTTTATGATTTATGTGGTGTAATTATCTTTGTTAATAAGTTCTTTCTAACTTGCTCTTTCTTCATTATTCTATGCATCCATGTTACTTCCAATTTATTACATATGGTAGGTTTTACATAGCTTCTTTGTTCTGTTTCTCGTATCTGTATTCTGCCTAGCTGTAGGCTAGAATAACTGAATAACTGACCACTGGTGAGATGTGATAGCCAAGATGTCTCCACTACCAGCTTGTGCTCCATGCCTGTGTGCTGCATCTTATGCCCCCTCTTCTCAAGGCCTCAGCTACCATACCATGCTCATGTTTCTCCACAATATATCTTTATAACTCATAAAGGCTCATAAATCTCTTATTCTATGCAGAATACCTTGTTTTGTACTATCTCTATAAAAACATGGCTATGCCATGTGAAGAAATGTAAAATAAAGTAGTCATATCCATTAAACATATTGTTGTTACAGCTAAATCCAATCTAAACAAAGCTCCAGGCAGGTCATAACAAGTTCAGATGGGGCAAGCATCACAAGCCTCAGTGCTGAGGCCTTGCAGACCCAATACAAAGTTTGTGACTGTTATCAGCAGTGCCACTACGGGAATTACTGTGCTATACTGCTGCAGGATCAACTGACAGGCACAGTCAAAACATAAATCCTAGTACTATACAGACATATAGCTTTCTACATATATATCTCACAAAAAGTGCTACTATCTCTGTTTCAGAACCTTTCAGAGCATGGGATTATATTTGCTCTGTTTTCTGTATGGCTAAAGTCTTTGCTACAAGCACAAATACAGCACCTTGACACCTACAGCCAGCTTTACTCTAACTTTTGGTCTTTGTACAATGCCAACAAAGCTATAAAAAAGATCATGCTGCAGTTTATGAGCTGGGAAAATAATATCCTACTACAGAGTAGGATCACACCTTGCTTACCTGACCAGAACAGGATGCCATTTGTGAAACACTTATTAAAGGAGGCCACATAGAGCAAAACTGAAACAATATTTGATGAGTCCCAGCAGGATATCACAGCTAGTATTAAATCTAGTTCACATCTAGTTCTAGGGACAGTTACACAACCAACACCTGGCAATAGGTCAGTTCTTTAAGTCTGTTTATGCATAGACACAATTAAATAGGTTCATTCAACATCACTAAATTTCTTGACAATGAGAGAGGCCTCAGTCTCACATCACTTGATGTATTCTGGAAATAAACAGAAGCCATGTCATCTGTGGAAGAGAATGTTATGCAAGTGATATAATGTCAGTTTATCTTTTTTTCTATATCTTTTGTAAATTGTAACTGGCTTTCTCACATAATTCAGTCTTGAAAACCTATAGGACATTACAGCATTCCTGACTCCTGTTGAACTCAGAATGTATTATAAATACACTAGTGACTCAGCAAAAACTTAATTATATTCACCTTCATGGGTCATCACAAGTTATTTACATATTAAGTACGAAATTAATGGAATGTACAACTAATTTCAGTTTTCCCAGCATAAGTGTTAATAACACATTTTCTAATAGTAACCCACAATTTGTCAAGATATTGTTTCTGCTGAGGTATTCAGCAATCAAACCTTAGGTATTTAATTGTCATAATAAGTAAAACAGCTTTACTGAGCTAATGGATAGTAACTTGGTGCTGTGGATTCCAGATGTTTTTTTTAGGACTGAGGATATAATAATGTATTGTGATCCATTTCTTGATGGTGTTAGTGGACACTTTATGTATGCAGTTGTGAATCTAGTGCTATGTAGGTAATCTCTCTTATATTCACACATTAATTTACTTGGGTGGATTGTCTGTTCTGAATGAACACTAACTCTTTCATCAGGTCTTTATGCCATTAGCTACATTTATAAGGATAGCAACAAACATTAACTTAAAGCACAGTAAAAGGAGACAATTAAGACATTCAAACCAATCCAGTGGCTAGATAGATCCAAAATAGCCATAAGTGCTCAGTTTGAAAAAATACTATACTGCCCCAAATAGCAGCTTTTAAACAGCCATTTATTGCAGCAAATTAAATGATGGCACTGATGAATGAAATATCCATAGGGGAATGCAGTAGAGACTTGATAGGATAAACTGTGTGTGCTCAGCAGATTTTGGCTTTCATACTTACCTACATTTTCTGTAATATCTCTGCCAAAAAGCACCTCAGAATTCAGTGCTATACAATAATGGAACTCCAATCATATTAGTGCAGATGATTGTGTTAAAAAGTCAAGAAAGACATTTTAAAGCACATGAGATTTGATTTAAATCAAGAGTCTTCTGCCAAGCTATCTCAGCAATTGCAGCTATTTCTACACCAGTGGCTTGGTTTAACCATTAATAATGAAAGGGCACAGGTTATGAATACTTTACACAAGCTGCAGAAAAATAATTATTAGATGTAATGTCTGCTGCAGTCCACACGGGAATGTATTACTGCTTGTGGGCATGCAGTACTTCCCTCCACTTAAAAGTCAAGAGCAAAAAGGGCTCTTTAAAGGGATAGTATTCACACTGACTAATATTAGAGAACTCAGGAGACTAGTCCTGAGTCACAGGCAAATGGGAAAGATGTTAATATAAGCACTCTAAAACCCTCTCTGAACAATTTTCTTCCTGAGGAGTTCAATAACAGCAGACTCCCTCCTTTAGTGCCAAAAGATAGGCAGGATGAGGAGTAGTAGTATAGTACAAGTATAGTACATTTGCTTCAAGGTAGCAAAAGTACTACAGAGTGGTAGTAGTAGTTCACTACAGTATTTGACAGTGTATTTAGGACCTCTACAATCTTCCTGGCTGTTCTGCATTGTCTCTCCTTTGCCTTTTCACATGGAATCTTACGTAGAATCATAGAATTGTCTAGGTTGAAAGGGATCTTTGAGATCATCTAGTCCAACCATCAACATGACTATGATAAGAGAAAAACATCACTACACCATGTCACTAA
>JAOXJM010000019.1:16767000-16781833 GCA_026413425.1 Tringa solitaria | reverse complement strand
TCCCTGGAGGTATTTAAGAAACGTGTAGACATGGTTCTTCAGGGCATGCTCTAGCACCCAAGATTATTGGTTTGTGGGTGGGTGTGATGAGGTGGGGTGTTGTGTGTGTTGTGTTTTGGTTTTTTGGTTTTTTTTTTGTGGTTGGACTCAATGATCTCAGAGGCCCCTTCCAACCATGATGATTCTGTGATTCTGTGATATGACGAAAAAGTTTCTGAGAAATCCTCAAAACTCTGATAGCAAAATGTTATCCAGCCATACAGTAATTTGCGGCACTGTTTATTTCTCTATATGCATATGTAATTGCATATGACAAAGGAAAATTAAAATCAATGTTTTGCACGTAAATTGCCATTTCCTTGTAATGATACCTTAAGCAATATTATAATCACAGAAAGGAACCGGAATAATCTTATCTGTATTACCATCTTCCTGATCTATTAATTCTCCATAAATTATTATTGTTTCTCTGGAATAGTAAGCAAAAGAGATTTTTTTCAAGCTATCTTCTGTGCTAAGTGCTTATTCATTCTTGAAATCAGTCCTTTGTGTGAACCTTACCTCTAGAAATTCCAGCCTTCTGTCTCCAATACAAGACACCTGATGGAAGCAATAGGAATTTAGGGTTAAAAATATTCCCATAATTTTTTATTCACCGAGAAGTCTTGCTCAGTTTTAATTTTTCCTTTTATGTAGTGTTGCATTTTAGCATCCTCTGACACGTGCTTAGTTAACAGCAATGTAGAACTGATGAAAAGGGAGAGGAAGTAACTGAAAATTACAGAGCTGACATTCACACAACTTGAGCAGCCAAGCTGGAAGGGAGAGATGGTTCTGAGGCTAACACTATCTGCATGCATACCCCAAGATCTTTCATTTGTATTAGAGTATTATTTATGTAAGGGTACCATTTCATTTTACCTATAAAACACTGAAAATTCAAATATCCCTTTGCCTGATGCCAGAATTTTGTCTGAATTCCCCTCATGCGGTTCACTAAATCACTATGAATTCTGTTTTTTTCCTCATGTTGCATTGCAGCAAGGTTTGTCTTTGAACTTTAATGATTCCATGAGTTTCATGTTTAGTCAATCATCTAAAAATTCCCTGTGAAGACAACTAATTCAATTGTACATGTAATGCTAACCAGTTTCCCGTAAATGTGTTTGTTAATCTGATAAGGTCACTTAAAAACATTAGCAAATGCCAAAGGTCTGATATAGTACAGTAAATCGAGTTACACTTTACAGGATCATTGAAACAAAAACACTACGGTGGGAATTATATCCACAAAATGTTTACAGCCAAATACAATTATCATTCAATATAGTGTACCAGATGAAAAGAATTCCTGTCTTAAAGAAAAAGATTCACTCTACAACTCTCTGACACACAAAAATACATTCTACGATTCAGCCTCTAATATCACACATTATTGTATCCAGAGTAACTGAGGCAAGAAACCTCCATTCCCAAATGTCCATTGCAAAGCATCAAGTAAGGAGTTTAGTAAACACAGAAGCATTTTCAGGACTCATAGAAGAACAGGTCTATTGCTGTGCTGTGAGCACAAATATACCAGTAAAATACTTGTATTACCATCAAATCTATTACAAAAACGCAGAGTTCCAGATCAATATTTTTTTATAATGCCCAAAAGATTATCATTAAACAGACTTAATCTGTGCCAAGCTTTTTCTCATGGCTAGCTTTGTTTCAAATGAGTAGAACACTGAAATGAAATAGTAATTAAACCACTGAGATATGCCTCACAGAGATAAGTTGCTTTATGAGTCCTGTTCCTGGAGGTTCAACACTTCTTACTAGGCATGGAGAGCCTAGCGGCTACCTTCTCTGAAAGGTATTCCCACTGAATTCAGCAGTGTAGTCTCAGTTTTACTTCAATAATAGGAAACAGATTATCCAGTATAACAGGACAACGTTGATGCCGTGTGTAGCAAAGACATATGAGCACAAGAACAAACATTCATAATAAAAAGGTATAAAATGTAAAATATAAATACTGAAGAACAAAACAAGTGGAATTCAACTCACTTGACTCCTACCATCCAAAATCCATATTAGGTGTTAATTCCAATGGGTTTGTTTATCTATTTAACAAAGGAATGAAGTGCTGCTGAAACTGATTGTCTACAAGAGCACTTTAATGCTGTGAAATTTGATCAGACACCTGAATTTTGGCCAACCATAGTCAGGTGAGATGACCTATATTCTAAATTTCTAGAGGAAATTCACTGTATGGGTCTCCCAAAAAAACCTAAAATATATATAAAACATTGAACATAGAGATTTTATTTCAGATTGCATTTGAGGTAAGCTATTGTTCCTCACTGGAACTACAGATAAAACTTCTAGGAAACCCAGACAATAAGTACATAAAAAGTCTTTGCAGAATGGACCATATATTCTGCATGAATGTGAATTTCTCTTATAAACCTATACTGAAGTCAACACATAGATGTAAATCACAGCTTAAAAACTGATTTCTCTAGGTTACAAGATTTCTTTTGTAATTTCTTCAGTGAAATAAATAATTTCTCTACTATAGTGTCCTGAAAAACAGAAACATTCATCAGAACTCAAAAAGTCATCTGCTTTGGTTAGATTGTCATTTAGTACTTGACAGCAAAGTCAGGAGCAGGAGTGAAATAAAAGATCCATGTGTCTACTTCGGCTTAAATTTCATCGATTAAAATAAATTTTAATCTTTTGTTTCAAACAGATTGTATTCTTATGAAACATTGGTTCCAGCAGTCTTGGTGTAATATGGCCGGAGACTTAAAATTCTATAACAGCTAAATTGAAACTCTAGCTCTTTTTATTTTCAACGTATGAAAATATACGTTGATAGATAACAAGTGTTGTCAAATGGAAAAAAATTTTTGTTTTTCACTGCCATCACCAAAAAACTTGCAAATGTACAGTGTACTAAGAATCGCTGTACTTAAGGGATTTGTCTCTCCTTTTTCAGAAGTTTGAAAGTCACTGAAAATGACAGCAGTCAGTTTAGTATCTCCTGTTCCTAAAGTTCCATCCACACCTCATGCTCCCAGGAACCAGAGCTGTATGCCTAGAAGAAAGGCTGGGAAGAGGAGAGGGGTCATAACCAAAATTTTTGAAACCACCTTATAATTAAATGAAATAAATTCAACAAATGTAATGATATAATCCAAGGGGGTTTGTTTTAGTAATTGCAAAGAGTAAGTTTCTACAAGAGTTTCAATATTTTTATTTTTCACTCTGAAGTGGAATGAAATGTCAAAGTGACATCACATCAACTCTTGATCAATTCTTGATCAAAACATTTTAGAATTGTTTCAAAAATGTCTCTTGCTCCATAGAAATATAGTAGCAGGGTTACGCCTTGTGTTGGATATAGACACATCTGAACATCCTGGAGGTTGTAAGATGTATTGTCTGTAAGAAAAGTTTTCTTTAAAGACTACCAAGCTGTTGAAAATTATATGATAAATTCACATGATCATAAATTTATCAAAATCATAAATTGTTTTACAATCTGACATCTTTGTCTGTGCAGTCATGACTACATGTAGCATTACACCAGTTTTTCTATGCCAAAAAAAATTATCCATATGCAACTTAGCCTTCATCTAACACTATGAATTAACATTTTGTTTTGCTTTTCATTAATCAGATATTTGTAAATAATATGAAAAAATGAAATAATTCTTTGACAAATCTTTTTCACAGGGAAAATTAATAGGCAAAATTATGTCTTTAGAATGTTACCATTGTATTCATACTATTTATTTGAGCTGTATTGCTTTCCAAAACCTCTGATCAAACCAGTGAGTTTAACAGCTGTGTTTTTCTAAGGCTCCTTTAAAAACATAGCATGCTATTGCTATAATATTAAGCCAAACTAAATTGAATCATTTATCTTTTTAGAGAAAAACTACACAGGACCATAATAACTAAGGAGTGAAAAGGAGTATTAAAAACACTTTATTTAACTACCTCAGTATTCCTAGCTGCATCCTCTGACTCAGATTTGTGCTGCAAACTTGCAAAGAAATGCAAATTTTAGTTCTATTAAAAATCAAGTCAGTTTAAGGAAAAATAAAACTTGATATATTTACCGAAAGACTTCACTTTCAATAGTAAAGGTAGCTGCAGGGAAAAAAAAAAGAAAGTAATAATTTCAAAAAAATTCTAAACTCTGTTAAGATTTTGAACATGCATCGAAATTATTCCACAACTTGAAAAGCTTTCCAAGTTAAACATCTATTTTGAGGAATTTAAATAGACTAGAAATTCTCTAGCTTATTGTTGTCATTTACACTCCACATTGTACACCAGAGCGTCATTTGAACCACCCACACAAATACATGAAGACTGATTTAATAAAGTTAGCTGTTCCAGGGCTGGTGTGCCTTCCCAAGCTATTGAGGAGGTATTTCAACTGCATAATTGAATAGAGAGAATCTCTTCCAGTCACAAAACTCATAGCTCACTTCCTGCAAGGGAATTATGTAAGTGTCAGGGTGCATTTGAGCAAAAGCTGTAGAGTCACTGCACTCATATCAGAAAGAAGAGATATCTAAACAAATCGCTGTGTTCCTGGGAAACAAAAAGGTTAATACAGCTCTCTATGCTTTTACATTTACTCTAACTTAAACTATGTTGGTTTAGTAAAGGAACCATTCTTGAATTATGCATGAAAGTTTGTTTGCTCTCAAGTTTTCTGTCTAGCTGTTAAGCTAGAAGGATCCCTAGAAGATGTCACTTAGTTCATTTATACAGACAAGTTAAGACCAGCCATATCAATATAACTCTCAGCGTTTACTTGACCACCATCGCAGTGAAGACTTGCACAGACAAAGCCCCGTTACTCTCCCCACAGAGCCTATACAGAGGCCGGCCTTCTTTCTAGTTACGAAGTATTTCCTAACACCTGTTCTGAGTCTTCATTGCTGCAATGGAATTCTACTATTTCTCTTACAATGTTGAGGCTAATTTCACATGCATCTCCTCCACCATTTCTTCTTTGGTCTAAACAATCTTGAATCTTTAAGTCTTTTCTATAGGAAATATTTTCTAGATGCCTAGGAGTGTGTCCTACTGAAACATTTTCACGTGGTCCAAGTCTCCCTCAGAATGAAGTAACTGACTCTAAACTAATGCTTTACTCTTTTTGCATAGAACAAGATTATATTGCTTATCTCAAATTATTCTTCATTCACTTTTCCAGGCTGATCTTTTCCTTGTAAGATGTCAGTGCTGCCTCATGCACAGTTTATGATTCAGAGTCCTCTGAACCCAGAGTCAGCTACAGTGCCAGTACTATGTCCTACAGCTGCATAGTTATTTATTGCTGCCAAGGCCAGGACTTAACATTTGTCCATATCGGATGCTAATTTATCTATTTCAGAGTGTTTCTCCAATTTCTCCACATCCCATAATATCAAAACCTTTCAGGTAACAAACCAGGAGTCCCTCCCTGTCCCTGTGCATCCCCCATTAGCACCTGGCTGTTGACAAAACCACTAAGTAGCAGCAAGGTCAGAGCAACCCATACAGAATCCCACTGGATGCCCCCTTCATTTTCATCATGGCATAGGGTTATCTAATAGCTCTCCAAGTAGGTTCCCAACCAGACTGAAAGCCATGAAACAATATTTTCCTCTAGACCATGCTGCTCAGTGTGTCAAGGCTATTCCACTGTTTACGGAACTATGTTTATGGAAGCTGTGCCATAAGTCAAATCCATCTTGCTATATATTTTTGACTCAAGCTCTTGACCCTGCTTAGTGAATAAATAGCATGAAAACTTATTACGGGCAAACAGAAAAGGAGGCAGATGGTATGCTTTATTTCCCCTTGTACTTGTTTACCACCCACCAGGGCAATGCTCTTGGGTCAGAATGGGCTGTGACAGACAAGAAGAAAAGAGGCCAGATGTTCACAATGAATTGTTGTTGTATTAAATTAATGCCAGTCCGAAATTTCACGAGCAATAAGGTCACTACTGCTGTGACACACAAAAAAAAAAAGACAAAAAGAGACTGCAACAGATGTTTCTAGTTTTTTAGAAGACTTTTTTTTATTATTATTTCCCACTAATCTAAAGCTTCAATGACATAAGTTTCCCTTACGGTTCCCAAGACATACAAAGAATAAGCAGATGTTTCTCATAATTTTGCAGTTCCTGATCTGAACATAGGTCAAAAGTACGACAGAGCTGTACAGTAACTAGCCTCAGTCTGGAGAGCCATATTGGTGATTTAATGGAGCAATCCCAGAGGGCTAATTTGCCACTCAGGGGAGGTTCAGATTGTGCTGAATATGGTCATGATGCTGCCAGCACCCAAAAAACCTTGCTCACAGCTAGGTCAAAAATCTGTGCCTGGCACTGCATTGCATGGTAGAGATACTGAGGAGAAAGAAAGATAAATAAAGTGCTACATGTCTGTCCATAAACTAACAAGTCATCTGAGGAAAGGAAAAAAACTCCAAAGTTAATCAGAAAGGAATCCTACTCACTTTATTAATTACTAATTTATTGATTAACTGGTAGTGACATAGCTATGCATATTATGGGTGGATAATTAACCTCCTCTAAAGGAAAACCTCAACCACATCTTATTCTGAAGAAAATCCCTCACCAGTGTAAAATGACATAAAATGACATACCTCCCTTACAGCTGTTGTGGCTGATTAAAACAGCTTCAGATATGGCCCATTGAGGCTTCTTCCATATTGCCTATGGCCATGACCATTTGGTGCATCTTATTCCCGTACATCTGCACTACTTCCCCTGAAGTGACAGCACAGGACATTGTGCAGGGACATTTGATGCTTGTTTGATGTGAGGCGAACCATGGCCATTGACAGTAGATATCCATGAGATGATAGTAATTTTTAAAATATATATAAGCTTAGAAAATGGAGTGGGATTCACAAAGTGAAGGAAAGGTTTGCAAAAGACTAAAACAAAACATGTTGCTAAATAAAGTGGTCCTTTGAAAAGGCTGAGCTTGACTCATTTAAAACACATATTTTAACAGCATGACTGTTGAGATGGCAGCAGGCATTGTATAAGAATCATTTGCAGAGAAGGAGCTGGTTCAAAGCAACAACTATTGAGATAATTCCTGATGCTTTTATCAATGCTAACACTGAAGCCTAGGAGAAAGAGTTATAGGCCACTGGTAATCCACAAGATTGTTTTTTGTGGTGTGTAATGCTAGTAAAATTAAGGCTGCAAGTATTCATATTTACAAGTGTTCTGAACTGTCATACTGTTACATATGTAAATTCTTCTAATTAGGTAACCATTGCTAGAATCTAGGGTATAGCTATGAAAGCATGAATTCTACAGATACAAATTTTCATAGATGTATTCACTAGCATCTATTCTAGACAGAACATTTTCTTAAAATCTTGAAATGTTAAGGCTTAGTGCCTTTCTAGATAATATTTTAATTCTACAATACAGTTAATTCTACAAACAACATCGACTGAAACCAATTAATGTCTTTCTTTTAAAAATTCATGCAGGGAACAACATTTATTTTTATCTTAGAAAAAATCTATCTAGAACATACATTTTTGGTCTTCCAGATTTTGCTGAGAGTCTTGCATGTCAGAATCCTCTTGGGCCTACCACTCAGACAGAATCAACAAACATAGCATGAAGACAAGATCAAAACGGGCCCTGTAAAATTTGGTCCCCAAAGAAGCATTACTCCGGAGGCTGGAAAGGAGGATAGGCTTGTGTCTGCAACCATGAAGAGGAGAAGAAATATTTGTGCTCATGGAAAACATCTATTATAGCCATATCAAACACAATGTCTCTTCAAAGTTTTAAGAATATTGCTTGGTGAAGTGGAACCACAAATGATTAGCGAATTAAATATTGCACACATTACAAGTAACTCTGCTTTATATTTTAGTATACTGTGATGTATGAGGATATTTTTTAATGTTTGATGATTGTTGTTTAATCTGCAGGGTGGTTTTTTTTTTTTTATCCCTGACTTGAAAATTTTAGTAGCACCGACAGGTTTTCTAACCTGCATTATATGGGCTGCTTATTATAGATGTAGAGAAATAAATCTAGAGTCATAACAGGATTGGGCATTTCTTTGCAGACACACTACATATAAATTTCTCAACAGTCACCAGATTCACTTCTTTCAATAGGACAAAACTCAGCTCTGGAATTCCCTCTGAAATATAGAGAAAAGGAACCTAAAAGATGAAAAATCAAACAAGGATGCCAACAGGATGCCAATAGAACCAAACAAGGATGCCAACAGGACTAATCAGAGGTTTTATTAATTCCTTAATTCCTATAGCAGTAACTCATTGCTCTCACTTTGCTATTAATAAAGACTATCATAAAACACTTGTCCTCAATTGCTCAACAGTGCATTCTTGCATTTATGCAATAAGCAAACCAGTATCTCTTTCACACGTCAAGTGAAAGGAGCACGAGACAGAGGGGAAAAAGGGCTTTACAATGTGCATTCTCTATTTAAGAGTACACATCCTATGCTCTCTGCTTACACCCATGAAACGTCTCACCCAGACAGTGAGATACGTATTTATAATGATAACCCACCTCATTTCTTCAGTGAGGCCACCTCCTCTCATTCTTTCATCATGAATACTTGCTGGCTTTTGCAGAAAAGCAACATTTATAGCTGCAGAGAAGCAATACCATCAATGGGCAATAGGAAACAGTGAAGTGTTTCAGCCACAGTGGCCAAAGCTTTTGCAAATAAATTTGGCTTCTTCCGATTAGAAAGGTAAATGGCTTACTCCACATGTGATAACAGGATTTTTTGATTAATCAGAATGTAAAAATTAAAATTTCATCCAAAAATATTGCTGCTTTTTGAAGAAGAGAAGAAAAAAAATAATGTCCAAAACCTTGTTGACTTTTGCTGTCCAATTGCTTCATGACTGCCATCTTACCACAATCTAAAAGTGGTGTCCCTCTCCCAAGTAGCCCCTAAAGACCAAGGTGGTCTCAAAATAATTTAGCATACAAAAGAATGAGCTTCAGACAAACGGATTTCTCTGTTAGAAAAAAAAAATCACATAAATATGTTGTTTGCACTGGTGTTAAGTTTTCTTAATAACATCATCCTCAGATGCACACACACATGAGATTTGTGCTTCACATTCTGACTTGGCAATGACTCCTTTCAACAATGCAGAATCAGTCTGAGTGCCTGACATTAAAATGTCTAGCATCTTCCCCATACTTCATCAGCATCTGTTTGGCACTGAACTTCAGCTGTTTTAGCTAAACTTCATAAAGCAATTTCAGGTTCACATCTCATAGTTGGTGACTTCACACAATCCTTTAATAGTTACAAGAAACAGTAAGGAAAGTTACAGAGAAAATCAAACAGATGTCAAGCACAGGACTACGAGACTATCTGGTTGGTGTCGTACAAACTTGAGTGACTCTTTCAGTCTTTCCTCTGTATTAATTTCTGAGCAATGTGTGAAAGGTACAAGAATTGCATAAAATACGTAGAAGAGGGACAGTCATTTTATGTTCCTACAAGCAGGGAAAGTCCCAGTAGGTCCCATCTCTTACTCCCTGCTGGTATTGCCACAGTAGGTAACCAAATAGTGCTGGTAAGAGAATCAAGAAGCTGGAGAAGGGATTTACAGAGGGTATGAGAGTCTGACCTTCCTCACTGAGGCAACAGGAAAATAAGTAGTAATTCCCACCTCAGTTTTTTAGTCAGGGAGGGGTGGGGGTGTCTAGCTGGGGAGTTCAGTTTATGGCACTATGTAGACAACCTAGGCAGTTTCGCTTTAAGGAGCTCAGCTGTAACAGTGACGATATCCCAATACATATTTGAACAGATGTTGCTGTATTACTGAACAAAACATCTGTCTAGAGGCAACTTGTCTAGTCAGTGAAAATGCCACACATGTGTAAGATGTATGTTTGCAGATGTAATATTTTTATGACTTTATAGTGATCTCTAGTTTAATGAAGATGGATGCTGCAGGCTAAGAGAAGCTGCTGGGCAAGCTTTCAACAGTCTAGTTTGAGTTCATTTTAGTGATAATGGAGCCAGATTCTTCTCAGTGATGCCCAGCAACAGGACAAAAGGTAATGGACATGAACAGAATTACAGGAGATTATATTTAAACAGAAACTTTTTTATAGTGAGGGTGCTGAAACATGGGAAAGAGTTGCCCAGAGAAGCTGTAAAGTCTCCATCATTGGAGATAAGTAAAACCAAACTGGAAGGGCCCTTGACCAGCCTGCTCTAGGTGACCCTGCTTTGAGCAGGAATTTGGACCAGACGACCTCCAGAGCTGCCTTCCGACCTCAGCCATCCTGTGATTCTGTGATTTCCTTGATCTATTCTCATGCTTTTCCAAATCACATGTACTCTTCCTTCTCCAGCAATAACAATTTGTACAGAAAATGGCTTTAAACAGAATCAGTTCATCTTTTGAGAGACTGTATATATTTTAGAAACTATTATCCAGTGAATCTTCAATATCCAAAAGTTCAGTGTGAAGATTATATATATCATAACTCATGCTAAAGAACAGACACATGCTTACATTAAACTGTTGTAATAGTAACATCAGTTACTCAGCTGGCAACAGCTGAAATGATTCCTTTTGTTTTAAACAGGATTTGGTCTAGATGTAAAAGATCTCTGCTTATACCCATGGAAGTTGGAACTTACAGGAGCTGGTTTTCTCTCATTTCAGGATCCCATTAAGGAATGCTTCAATTTTTAAAAGAAAGGTATGCACTATCTTGGGGGAAAAAATAATATATTTTTTCTTCCAGTCACCTGATACCATCCACTCCTTCTCCTGTCAGACATTCCCACCACCGTCAGTGTGGTAACTATTGTATATCCACTTAAAGTAAAGCTGTTTTGGCTCTGTGACTCTGAGATTTCTCTTAAATATACGACAAAGAGACATCAGAGCCGTAAATCAGATCCAGCTGTGAAGGTAGAGAAGAAAACAATAAACTAGTCATCCAAATTTTATCATAACTAAGGTCTTGCATTACACATTTTTTTAAATGAATACTTATAACTAGCCTATGTGTAGTGATTCTTAACTAATGTCAGAATGAATGGTACTGTGATATTTTATATTGATTCTAGTCAAGAAATATAGTATACATTTTGCCCAAGATAGTGCTAGACTAAATGTTCATCAGTCAGTTTGTAGCTGGATAGTTTAGCTTTAAATTCAAGTTAAATTTAGGCCATCTCCTAAATATTCCCATACATGAATACTTTGTAAATTTGGTACAAGGAAGAGTCTTGAATGTGTGCAAAAGTCATATTTCATACTTTATAAAATAACATAATAACATGCCAGTGTAAGTGCTGGCACATAAATGACTGAAGAAGGAAAACACATTAAGTATATGATCAATGGCAATGGGAAGAGAAATCAAAATATATAATAGTGTATAGTATGCTTCATTCTCACTTGAAGAGTGGTAACAGTTGAACTAACTCAATAGTCAGAATATGGTGATAGCTGAGAGGCTCTGAAAATTAGGAGCCTAAGTCTAAAAGTATCTCCTTTAGGTCAATATTAAAAATGACAGCAAATCCATAAAATGCATTAGCATTTTATGAATTAGGCAGACTGCAGGGCAATTAATGTCATCTTTTCTAGATGCTAGCCATCATTAAGTTGGTGCCTCTGGATGATCAGAAGTTGTGGACTGTCCATTTGCAACTATTTTAAGCTTTGATGAATATTGCAAAATCATGGCTGGCCTTTAGTTTCCTTAGAGTGCCACAATTTTCTTATTTTTCTTTACTGGCTTTCCAGCAAAATCTATGTTCGAATGCATGTCATGAAAAAACATCTCAACAGAAAATATCACCGGTATCTGGTAGTTACATGAGCTTTTGAACTGTGTGTGTTTATGTCTACATAAATGTATATACAAACATATACACGTACACATGTATTTAGATATGTATGTATATATGTAAAAACAGCCCAGATCTAAATCCAGTAGTGGCTTCTGATACAAATACACTTTCAAGCTGTTTTCATTTTTTGTGAAATTAACTACTTAATATTATTCCCTCTACACTTCATCATCTTTTTAGGATGATTATTGTCTCAAATCCAAAGATACATATAACATAAACATTACTATTATACTATTATGATTCTAAAAATCATAAGTATGATTCTATACTAATGTGCAAATTTTATTCTGCATCATATTCCATCCTATATTTAACAGATATTGCTTTTTAATTTTGGCAGGTTCTTTCAGTCTGCTCTATTAAATAAGAAATGTGTACTCCATGTTTTTTCATTGTGTACTCCAATACATACATAACCAAGTATGGGTACCTGTCAAGAGCCAGAACTGCTTCAGCAGTGTGCCACCACACTAATCCAAACTCAGTGGCAACAGCTTTTTATGTCACCTTTTTGTGAACAGCCTAATTGCTGTTTTTACTTTCTTGATTCAAACAATGTTCTGAGACATAATTTTAGCCAGTTTAGATTATACAGTGCTAGCAAGTAAGTATGGGGTATTATGTACTAAATTATACTAGAAATGTACATACTACAGATTTTGCTTTAGAACTAGTTAGTTGTTAATGCAAATTACAATGCAAATAAAGAAAAGTATTAACATGGGCCTGTTGAACAGAGCTCATTATGTTCCCAGCATTTTTCTCAGTCAACAGGGTATTCTTCTATTGCTGGTTCAAAACAAAATAGAGAGCACAAAGAAAGAATATACTCTACCAAATACCAAGGCAATATCTGAATTCCTGACTCTCTTCATGTAAATTAGATGCTTCCCACTTTTGTGGTGTTTAATAGCATCTTGATACCTCAGGGAAAAAAACAAAAATTCTTACCACCTTGTGCATACAAGGGATGAGAACTGTAAATACAGTGATGCTCTGAAGAAAAATTGAATGCTTTAGCAAAAGATACTGTCTTAACAGGTCTTGAATATCAGAATAATTTTTAAAAATCTAAGGATAATCTTGTTGTTAAAATTATTGTTTCTTTACTATTAATAGAAAGTCTTCTTATTCATCTATTTTCCTCTAATCTTGGCTTGTTTTCCTAATCAATATGGTTTGTTACTAGAAGATAATGAACTAAATGACATATATATCTTTAGTGTTATTGTAAGATAAAGAATAAAGTTTTTAATAGTTTTTCATTCAAAGTATATATATATAATATACATATATATCGTTTAGTCCAGAGATCATTTTTTTCCTCAAGAGGATGAATTGAGATTTTGCATTTTTTCTTTGTTTGAATTGGGGAATTTCAACAACAGCAACAGAAAGCCATGCCCAGTGATCACTTTGGGTTATCAGAAGGTTTTGATCTAGTTTTTAGCTTTTACATGCTATTTATTACAGTTTATATTATGAAATAACTCTGTTATTTCAGACTATTTTTGTCTTCAAAATATTAAGAAATGAAATATCACCAATTTTGATGCTTTTTTCCCCCAATCCCTTTTGGAAAGATGAAAAAAATTGAAACCGGTCTTTTCTCACAAGCAGATTAGACTTTGATGAATTTTTACTTTCCAACTACAGGAAAAGGTGTTAAAATAATCTTAGCCACTACTTTGATATCCTCTCCCAGTTCCCCTCAACCCTAATAACAAAACCCCTTCTTTCTAGCTCAGTAGCTTTTTATGTTTAAAACCAAACAGGAATATTCTGGAACAGTTATTAGTTAGTCTAAAATACAGTTCCAACAACCTCGCACTAAACCTGTTAAAGATCTTCCCATCATGCTTTCTGTCATTGGTCGTAATGACTTGGGCTGCAGTTAAGTTCTTTGCCATATTTTCTGCTTCTCCTTAACAAGGATTGAAATTTTGTTTGTTACTCTTGGCCTTTAAATCCTAGGGAAGTCACAGAATGTGTCTGAATTAAAAAGTTTCAGTGTTATCTGGAAACCTCAATGGTTATGTTATCAACAAAGTAGATAGAAGTCCAAAAAGAGTCTTTCATTTGCTAGGGAACTGAACTGTAAAGTCTAACCTCATTAGATTCTCTCTCACAGTTTTCATTCAAAAATAATAATCTCAGAAGTGAGTGCAGTAGTCTGTGAGGATGTAACAGTACAAATTTCCACATCAAAGTGCCACCAGCTAAGATACTTTATCTAAAGTGTATTTTATAGTGTGAGATATGCAATCTCTTTCAAGTCACATGCTGCTACTCTTGCTACTAGCTAAAGCCTTATTGCAGAAATAGTCTTTCTGAGATTAATTTCACAACACAGGTGAGAGTATGTGTGCCGTATTTTTATAGGTGAAGGTTACCATGGCCCCTCGGTTCAGTCCAGTTGCTCAGACTCATTGGTCTATAGATACTTGCTTGTAAACTGGCTGGTAAAAAACAAAGTGGTATATAACACAGAGGAAAAAAACAAGCTTTTCAGATTAGCAGACTGATTTAAGAGAGATGGGTTTATACTGATCATCAGGCACATCAATGTCTGTGGGATTGCATGCTAGTGAAGTCCTTTGGTTTACCATCCCAGCAGAGGTAAGGGATGGAGTGTCACACGATAGCAAAGACACAAGGGGTAGTGATGGGCTAGAAATGACGGAAGTGACTGGGAATGGTCAGGTAGGAATAAGGGCTTGTCCCCCAGAAAAGGTGATGGGATCAATAGCACAACTGAAATGTGTCCAACAGGAGGAGCTGGAAGCCATTGTGTAGCACAGAAACTATGATATAGTTGCCATCAAAGAAACATGGTGTGAAGATTCACACAACTGAAGTGCTGCATTGGATGGCTATAAACTCTT
>JAOXJM010000019.1:16705468-16726335 GCA_026413425.1 Tringa solitaria | reverse complement strand
CATAGTTTTTAAAAGTTGGATGGCACTGCAATACTTCCATCAGGTCATACACTGAAACATAGCAAAGCAATTTGATTTAGGAGTGATGAAATCCATAATGCAATTTTGGCAGAAAGGGTTAGATGTACCATCTAACCCACATCTTTGTTAAAATACAAATCCTTACCTATATTTAAATAAGACATGACTTTGAGAAACTAAATTTCTAGTTCTCAAGATGTGAACAATAAACCTGCTTATTTGTATGATTTAAAATGCATTTCAGTTATTCTATTACACACCACCACTCTGTGAAACTCAAAGCAACTCTCCTGACTCTGTCAATCACATACTTTATATTCATAATCACAGTTATTTCAACTGCTAACAAAAATGATTTGAAAATGTTTTTCAAATAAAATTGCTCAATTGTTTTGTCTTGTTATGCATGCTCATCACATTTTATGTTCTTGTATATTTGGGCTACGGATAATTGTGAAAAATGTTCATGCAGTGTTAAAGTTTCATCAATATCAGAAGGAATACCGGTTCCTATACCTTTTGCCACCTAATCCCCCTTTTAAAAAGCTCGTTAGGACATGAATTGCGTTATATGGAGCAGACTGCAGACAAAGTTCCAGATGTAGCCCAGTCCTACTTAAAAATAACTATCCAGCACAAGTAACAAAGAAAAGTACAAGAGTACTGTTGATAATCTGCTACTTCTGTCAATGTTTTCCTTTAAGATATTCTATGGGTGCCTAAAAATAAGTAATATAGCCATTTATAAATGTCTATAAAGGGAGTAAATGAATGTGTTGAATGTGCTAAGTAACCAGCGTTTATCAAAAAATACAGAACACAAAGCTGTTACTATAAAAGTTATTTGTTTAGATAGAAGAAACTAATTGGAAGGTCTACATATCATTCCAGAAAGTAATCAGAACACTTGGTATTACAACCCTGACATTAAGATACTAAATTTTATTTCTGTTTTTCTAAAAGTAGTTTTTTATTTACTAACACAATGGAAATAAAAGGAACATTGGTCTAAGAGAGAAACCAAGGGATAAACTTGTATTCTGGCCCTTCTGGTTCATCTTCTTCAAAAGTGTTCACTAAACGTTAATTAGTTACAATGTACAGTAGGAAGGATTGGTGTTTTTACCTTTCTTAATAAAAATGCCTGTTTTGCAAAAACAAACAGATAAACAACAAGCTTTTCAAGGGGAAAATGCATCAGTCCCCTCCTCAGATCTCTTTGCTACCTCCAACACCCTTCCCTCTTCTCCCCCGGCGCTGAAGAGCTCCTTTGCACAGACAGGATTTGCTCTGGTGTCACTGAGGACATGCTACGGAGGTAACAGGATTGCAGGAGTGCAGCTGAGGACAGATTTTGGCCGGCAGAATCTTTCTTACTGGTCATGTAATGTGTGATGGAAAGATCCCAGTCTGGCTCTGACAGACTGCATCAGCTTGTCAAGGTTGGCAGCTAAGGAAATAAAAACCTTGTTTATTGTAACCTGGGCACGTTTGATAAGGATTGCTTGAGACATAATACACACAGGCACCCAGAGTATAATGTTTAGAAGCTCTTTCTGTTCAAATAGAGCCATGTTTCAAAGTATTTGGAGCTTATAACCTCCCCTATCACTCATCCATCCAGAATAAGGATTTTAATTTGCATGCCCATATTTTAATTGGTACAGCATGTGGAATTAATAGAAACCATTATCAGCCAAATCAGCATGACCCTTCTGTGAATTAAAATATGTCACAGATTTAGAACATTAAATGAGAGAACGGAGCTCTCTAACCTCTAAATCCAACAATTTTCTGTAAACTAAGAGCACATTGAGTATACTGCCATAGAGCTACTGGCTTTGAAGTAAGTTCAAAAAATTAAGGAAGGAATAAATCTGCTGGTGGGTGGGTGTATTCCTAATGTATTCTCAGCCCCTCTTCCCACTGAAAACATCACTCAGGAGAAGAAAAGAAACCAACTGTTTATGTCCCTGACATGTTTGAAAAGGTTTATTAAAAAATAGTTATCGATAGAATTGGCAGCAAATAAAGAAATATATAATTGACTGAAAAATGAGAGGTAGCAGAAAGGATGAGATTATTTCTGATTAGTAAAAGATGCCAAAAATTACAATAATTCCTTTCCACCCAAAGGTAGGCTTCAAATGTCATTACTGAGATTCTAGGATGGTTTTGAATAACTGGAGAACAACACAGTTTAAGACCTCATTTGGGAAATTTCCTGCTAGCTTGTCTTATATAACTAATAAGAGGATTATATACTTCAAAGCTGGGTTTTATCATCCTACTGTGCTGACCAGGGCCATCAGTTCACTGGTTTGGCTGATAAACTGGAATTAGATGTCAGAAATGGACCTTTTCATAATTGTAAGTAGTTACATATCCTGAACAATTTATAATTCAACTAACCAACAACAGCAATTTGCAAAATGTGGTAATGAAATTCAGTAGCTAACTGAACTTTATACTCCCATAAACAGTGAAAAAAATTTGACTAAAATTAGAACAATGCCAAGATGCTACAAAAAAAGAATGATGGTAATACACATCATCAGAAGAAAGCCGTTATTATGATCTTCAGTTTCTAGCTGCTGAGGTCCAGATGTAAATTCTACTTGAAAATAATAAGTTCACTAAATACTGACCTATCATGTAGAGAATGCTTCTTCCAGTTGCATGGAAGATGCATCAATCTACTCAGAAAATGTAAATACACTTGCAGCTACACATGCAGAAACACAATTACAACTAATATTTTATAGGTATGCGAGGGTACGAGACCTATGTAGCACTAAAGAAATTTATTCTTCAAGAAAAATGAGATGAGTTATTATTCTTCTGTTAGTTGTGTCTTCAGACATACATTTTTCAAAACCATGTGTTTGACCACTGTTGAACAAAGCTGGCATTGAACTTGTCCTGCACTAGTGCCTTGACCATTGCACTGCTAGGTAAAGCTTATTCAGATTATTCCTTTTGCAGTACAAATCAATATCACCTCTGGGATGTAGGTGCACACAGTTCTCTGATAATAGCTTATCCACAAGTAGCTCTTCCCTAAACAGATACAGCCAACCTGTGTCACTTGAGCCAAGTGTCCCAGCGAAGCTGTACCAGAGAACTCAGAGCTGTTAGGTTGTCCAAATCTCCAGCTACGGAATAAAGTAGCAAAACTGCTCAGGCCGATATTGTTACGTGACTCACTTACGTGTAATGCAGTGATAGAGCTGTTATCATGTCCTGCTATTCTTGGAGTTCTCCACCTCCTTGGCTCTCTTCTTCCATTCTCTTCTTCATGAGAAAGGTGATGAGGCTCCCAGCCAGACAAAGGCTCTGTGTCATGGCTCAAAAGGTCAGTCAGGAAAACTGGCCACCCCCTCTTTATAAAAAAGTTATTTCAACCCAACCAAAAGCTGGGTTATTAACCCCCTACATTATAATGCTTCTAAAGTTTGTCTTAAAAAAATAACATACACTCACTCTTTCAAGTCTGCTTAAATAATGATTCTAACAAGCTAATTAGAAGCATGAGATTTCAGACTCATTCAACATGACAATGACAGGTCTCCTGCTTTCTACCTAACCTCATCCTCCCATATTGCTCCTGTTAGTCAAATTTGCATGATGAGCAAACAAAAGGTTATCTCATGAATACATTTAAGGACCAGCCACCTCTGAGGACACAAAATTTTCAAAATTTGGCTCAGATCCTGCTTGTGCTTATGTCTGAAGGCTTCTGATGCTGCCTAATGAGGGTGCATGTATTTTTTCCTTTCCCGTTAGCCAGTACAAATTATTCATCGTGTTTACCTTGGAACAATAGGTATCCTGACAGCAAGATAAACTTGCCAAGGTCAGCACTATAAGCCTAGCAGGCGTTCAATCCGGTGAGCTTCTCAAAATGCCAATTTCCCAATGTTCGTAGTGTTTTTGTCTCTAGTTAGATCATACTCACGACTTTCCCCGAGGCCAAAACTGCACTTTATATTTTTTTTCACCACAGTAAAGCCAAGACTTTGAGTGGGTAATGAATGATGTACAGGACAGCTTGTGAGTAACTTCCACACAAAGGGGAAGGAGGCAGGGGCCCTTCAGAGCAAAAGACATGACTGAGTTGTTGTGGTCTAGCTGTCAAATTGCAAATGTCACTGACAATTAACAGGGAAAAGCATTTTCCCACTATGAAATTGTGGAGTAGTGAGTTTAGGACAAAAGGATATTTTGAAAGAATTTTCAAGTAACACATAATTAATTAATTAATTATTATTATTTATTAATTTATTACCATGAGATGTCACTGACAACAACAGCGCAGACAAATTCTTGTCGGACAAATATGTGAATTGACTTCAGGAGTTAACGAGTACATAAACATAACAGAACAGATGCAACCTCAACGAATTTTTTACTGGTAGCTGGAGCCCAAGAAATCACAAGAGGAAGAATAATTTGCATCTTGTCTGGTTTCTTAGTTTTCCCTAACAATCTGCTACTGACCACTTCAAGAATAAGAACACTAAGTAAACTACTGTTCTGTTCTGCTATTGCACTCTCAGCTTGAAAAAAAAAAAAAAAGGTATTATTGATTAGTTTACCTAAAATTCACATATGTGTAACAAAACCAACCAGTCATAAAAGGAAAATGTAGCTATTCACAAAATTGTGTTCATTCCTACATCCAGTGAAACTACAGTCATCAGGAATATTCTATCACTTGTGGGTTGCATCAAGCATAACCAAACACTTAATATTGACTGTCTACAATCCATTTTACAAGAGCTCTGGCAGTTGCCTCTGAGGGTAAAGAACAGGCTTAAATTTTTGCAGGAGGATGCTGATCTCTTCTGCTATGCTCAAAACATTATAAGTATCTGATTCTGGCCCCAGGTGGATCTCAGACATCAGTCATTAGAGTTCTGCAGGGGCAAACTAAATCCTGTCACAGGGCAAAAGATCCGAAACCTCTCACATGTATCAGTATGGGGGAGGGGGGGTGGGGGGAGAAAGGTCACGACAGTAGAGAATAGCTCCATACAACACAGCAGGGAGAGAAGTGACTACAGATTCTTGTGTTCATAGATGCTTCTTAAGCAGGTACCACTGCCATCAGATCACCAACGTGACCAGAGTGCCCATGATACAGGTTTCCACTTTCTGCATAACCTCTCTATAAACAAACACATTGTTCACAGCTTCAATTTGTTGAAAGCCTCTTGTTAAAACCTTGGTAGGATGGATACCTAGGCTATTGCACCATGACCTCTCCCTTCCCAACATATCTGTGAAACAAGGTCCCCAAGGACAGCATCTCTCTCATGTCAAGTCTATGCTTATTGAGGCCCAGGGGCTAAAATGACTAGATTCTGCCTACAAGCCTGTGTCTTGTGCTTCTTATTTGTTATTGCTGCTGAAGATAGAAATTAAATTCTCTCACTTAGGGGACCCCACACTCCATACCTGGCACAGCTGGCCAGGGCTGCTGAGGATATTATCTGAACTTTAGCATTGCCTCTGTATCAGTGCCAGCTTCACGTGTTAAATCAGAAACAGTCCTGTTAATTACCTTTGGCAACCTATGTGCCAGACACCTTATCATGGACTGTAAAATCTCTCATCTTCACACAAAGGGAGTAAGAGGGTGAAAAGGGCCACAAATCAAGGGCTAGGAGACTTCCAGGTATTGATTAAACAATTACATATAAACTTACATCTTTTTTACCTGTAGTTAGACTATGCAAATGGCACTTATCATAGAATCATAGAATGGTTTGGGTTGAAAGGGATCTTAAATATCACATTGTTCCAACCCCCTGCCATGGGCAGGGACACCTCCCACTAGAATAGGTTGCTCAAAGCCCCATCCAACCTGACCTTGGACAACTCCAGGTTGGGGCCTCCACAACGTCCCTGGGCAACCTGTTCCAGTGTCTCACCACCCTCCTAGTGAAAAAATTCTTCCTAATATCTAACCTAAACCTACGCCTTTCTAGTTTGAAGCCATTACCCTTCATCCTATTGCTACGTGCTCTTGTACTTCTTTCAGAGCAGTTAGTAAGACAGTCATGGCTCAGGCCAGGATGTATAGGTTTGGAGTATCACACAGATATCTAAGCATTGGCATAGACTCATGGGGAAGTACTAAGCAGAATTCACATTGAGTTGGACATGGACAAAGGAGGTTATTGCCTATAACAGCACACTAATGTTGGCTGTAGAAACATCCCTGGAATGAGCAGCTAACCTCTGCTGCTTGTGAATCCAACACTACTTTGCGATTGCCTACACCTTATGCACTCATCTTTTTTATCCAACATCAGGAAGCTTTGCTCTGTCTCAGCTCTGTCTGCTGTGTGTGAAAACATGGTGAAATTTATCAACCAAAGGGGAGAGCAGCTTGCAATCCAGAATGCAAACCAAAAAGCATTTGTGCTTAATTCTAGTAGGGGAATAACGTTCTGCTTGTAGTGTTGGGGAAACCAAATTGTCCACAGAGAGAATTTCCCTCCACTTTAGGTGCAGCAAATTAAATTCTGAGGAGCCAGGAGCCAGCTGGACCTTGCATGTGTACACCAGGGAAGAACAAATTCAATTTAGTTAAATTGTCTCAGCAGAGCTTATGACCAGGGGTTTGGTTTTATTATTACTTGTTTTTAATTTTTTCATTCTTTTGAACTGAACACATTTGATGAAAAGCTTTTCCCTTCCTTGGAGTCGCACACTTTTTTTTGTAGAATTACACTTTGCCACTGAAACGAAGTCTTAATGTAGACAAATAAAATGGTGAGGGAAAACTTTGTAATGCATTTTTTCGGTGTATGCATGTCTACAATCTGGTCCCAATGAACTGTTGTTCTACAGTGCAATAAAAGGACTATGGTGCATAATACAGATGTCTTTTGTACTATTTACTTACAAACAGCAATGGACAATTTTAGCTGGAGTGCTCCATCCTGTTTTGGGCATCATATATTACACCAGCTGAAGAGGATGTAAAATATCAGCAAAAATTAAGAGGCTTAAAATACAGGACATGAAAAGAGGGATTCAGGTTATAAAATGCTAAAAAGATTGTTCTTTCAGAAAAAAATCTTAAATTATTTTTGCCTTAGGTTTATGATAGCAAAGTTAAGGCTTTGTTCAAAATCCAAATTTTTCGAAGTCTACCAGCATTTCCATGTGTGGCCAGCATGCATCTACCAGCATGTGTGTTTTACTCCTATGTTCTGCACAGGCTTCCTCAGTTCATGGCTTTCATCTTTGCAACAGTTACCTCTTGAGCTTGTGAAAGCATAATGGCTGCTTTCTGAGATATGCATCAATATGCATTATGGCAGATAGGTGCCTTGCCCTCAAAAATTCATAAGCAATCAAGGATTATCCTGCCATAAATAAAATGCTCTCCCACTTAAACAGATTAGGTAGGGATACCAAATGCAAGCTAAAAATCATAGAAAGGACAGAACTGAAGGGAATGTCTAACTGATTACTTAACCCACTTTCCTACAAGAAGGAAAGAGAAAGCATGTTGAGATCTGTCAATAACATATTCATCCATCTGAAGACTCAGAAGCAACAAGAAGAACAGGACAAATACCTCCACATCTTGCACTTGAAAGTCCTGTTAATACATCCCTCCTGACAAAAAATCCCCAAGCTTTTATTTTTTTGTCCTTATTCTTCCACATGCAGGGAAACTTCAGCAGAGAAAGTGCACATTTATGCGTCCCTCCATAGCACCATTGCAGTGCAGAATAAATGGAGCAGAGGGAAGCACCTGAACTTGATATCATCGTGTCTCTTTTTTTTGGCAGTGAAGGAAAGTTTCTTACTATTCCATCTGCCTGGACAGGAAAAAAAAAAGCATAATAAATTAACAGTCAGATTAAGTTTACGGTGCTGACTTGTTCAATGTCACATAAGGATGACCAGATGGAGTCTGCAGGAGTTACTTTAAGGACAACTGACCAGAGCAGAAAAGACAAGTATTAACATTTGTTGTCAACTATTTTATGTAATGCTCTAGGCCTGAAATCTCCCAGCATTGCAAGTTATCCTTTCACAAGAACATGAAAAGATAAAGCCGTACACCATCTGTACTCAATGTATTCTTTCATATACTTATCAAATTCTGCAATGTTCCCTATAGCTGCTGCCCTCTCAAGCAAGGTGCATCAGAGTCTGAAGCTTGTAATCCTGATATAATATTCCTAGAATTTCAGATGGGGATGGGAACAGCTAAGCTCTCAGCTTCTCATCAGTTCACCTTATCTGGGTCCACCTTTGACAGGCTCTGTGCTGTATCCAGACAAAGTGGCAGTGATTTTTGCATTCATAAAACATTATGATAATGCCAAGCCCTTTCAGTTCCTCATGGTGCAAGCAGTTCTGCTGCCTGGACAAGGCTGTGCCAAAAACCTGAAGAAAACAGTAACAGGGAGAGTGTGGAAGGTCTGGGAGGAGTTGTCTCACTGCCTCAGTTGAAAAAAAAATCCACATCCCTTTCAGTTCTCATCCTTCACAGATCACACACCACCCACTGCACCCACAGCTTAAGAAATATCTGTATTATAAAAGATAATACTGACAGCAAGTAGTTCTGCCATCACAATGTTGTTAGTAACTGTACACACTGTTAGTCACAGTTCCTGCTAGTCAGATAAATAAAAAAAAAAAAACCACCTGACAAGGCTGATGACTGCAAATGTCTCTGGATAAAGATCCCACCAGACATTAGCATCCATCTTCTCTCTGAAAGGAATGCAGACCTTTCTCTTGCTCTGTCCCAACAAGCTTCTTGATAAATTTCCAGTACCAAAGTATCCTGAAGTAATTGCAGCATTTCAATCTAATTGCATAGAAGATATACTGGAGCCCTCCATAGTGTATTTGCCATGTGTCATTGTGACAATTTTTAATTGCAATATGAAACCCAAAACTAATTTCTGACATCTGATTTTTTAAAAATATATGTGTTTTTTAACTGAATAATCCCCATATCGTTACTTAGAGGGTTCAGACTATTTATATTCTTTTCTCTATTTCAAAGTAAGATCAAAACATTATTGTTCTTCTTCACTCCAAATGGAAAAAAACCTGCAAATAAATAAACAGCAACCCAGTTACAAAGTGTAGAGCATAAAATTCTACCTGGACTGACAATGCAAAAGACTAAACAGCTCATTTGCAGCATTTCTATTTTATCTGCTGACTTGACTTTTTTAACGTCATTTTATTATAGGAGCAAAAGTAATATTTTACAATAAAAGCAGTCTGCATGCTGCATAAGTTACAGAGGAGTAGCCAAGCATTTCTGTTGCACTTTTATTATCACACAGGCAGCATCTTCTCAGAATACAACCTTCCTAACATAAGAGCTTTTTTGAACAGGAATATTTCCCTCATTGCAACCCTAAACAGACACATTTATGTCAATAGAAATACACTTTTATAGTTAACACCTTCCTATAAGGACTTATCCCAAATCAATTATCCCCAAAGAAAAACAGTGAAGACATGGCACTCGGAGCTTTCTGCAGATAAACCTGGTCCAGCATCATTTCAGGCATTTCTCCATCTGAGAGAGATGGCAGTGGATTTAAGTAACCAGAGCCATTACCCAGAATATAACCCACCTTTCAGAAAATGGCCACAGCCACCCACTGGAGTATCTCAAATCCAAAGAGGAATTTCTAGCTCTTACAGTGGTGCTGGGAGTAGCATTAAACCTCATAGCTCTGCACCATGATACCCAGTCTGGGCTTCCCATTAAGAAGGACCTGTGGCTTAAGGGAAGTGGAATGAAATTCTCACAGACCTTTGGCCTTAGGTCTAATGTAGGTTCCTGTTTTCTACTTCACTGCATGTAATCTTGCATCAAGACACTTCAAGTGATGAAACTCCACCAGGCTTGCTCTAGGCAACGAATGCCACAAGAGGAGCATGGTTCTTTTGTCAGCCTTCATCAGCAAAGCACAGGTCTTTCTTGCACTGCTACTTCTGCTCCATCACTATTCCATTGCATCTAATTCCTGCCGTCCTTACCCAAGCAAGGAAAGAGAAACCCTTAAGGGCAATGTGGGCCCTGTGCACCTCCCACCCCAGCTGTAGAAGAGTCTGCATAGCCCGGGTCCGCAGCATCCGGCAGCCCTGTAGCAAGGGGAGCTCCACTCGTGGAAACACAGGATTTCTTTTTTACAAGCTTGAGCTGAATGTTGCTCATGAGCAGAAAAGCACATGCAGCTCCTGAGCCTAAGGCTTCAGTGCATCTGTCAGAGCAGAGCTAAAATAAGGTTCAATATTTTGGCTTCACTATACTGTACAAGATTGTTTGGCGTTGCATTTTCTGAGTACAGGAGGGTAGGCCTTCAGTCTTGCTTCGTTATTATCTGGATTTAAGAGGTCATCTTAATGTCTTCTAAGCTTTTAGTTTTGGAACATTGTTTTGGTACCCATCCATGCCCTTCCAGATCAAATGAAAGCAGCACAACAAATATTCAGTGAGAATCACAGTTCTATCCGTGCATGCCATAGGGAGATGAAAATCTCCTTTGGAGTTCAAGATACAGTTCCCAGGAGTTTAAAACTTTCAAATTATAAAACTTATCTCTGAATCTTCCGTATAACTATGACTCTTTTAAAACTGCTTTGAAAACTGGCTTTTTAAACTATAGAAGTAGGAATTTTCACATAACAGCTATCTTTATTTGAAACATCTGAGATGCCTGAAGTATTGCTTTCTTGGACAGGTTATGCAGTGAGTGATTATTAACACATACATAATAAATTAATAATTTAATTTGCTTTTTTAAAACCAGCAGCGTTGATGTTGCAGTGCAGGCCCTAATCACCTTCAGAAAGCAAATAAACATCTGCAAGGTCAGATACAGACTTTAAGGGTGGCAGAACATGACCTCACACTTCATTCAGGTGTTATCAAACCACATGGTGAGCCACTGAGCAATTTACTTTTTTTGTTCACCAGGACAAAAGCACTAATGATAGAAACATAAAATGAATCATAGAATCATAGAATAGTTAGAGTTGGAAGGGACTTTAGAGATTATCTAGTTTCAACCCCCCTTGCCATGGGCAGGGACATCTCCCACTAGAGCAGGTTGTTCAAAGCCCCATCCAGCCTGGCCTTGAACATTTGCAGGGATGGGGCACCCACAACTTCTCTGGGAAACCTGTTCCAGTGCCTCACCACTCTCACAGTGAAAAATATCCCACTGAAATTTGTCTCTTTAAAATGAAGCTCTTCATTTTAAATAATATTTCGGTTTTTTATTGCACACCAACTCCCACCTTTTCAGGAAGACTGTGGGGAAAAAAGTTAAGATGTCTTGCTTTCAGTGGAAAAGAAATTACACTTTGATTTCAGGCACGTTTGGGACAGACCTGGTTATTGGTTTCAAGGAAAAATCTTGCACACTTATTTATTAAGTAAATAAAACAGCAGAACACCTACAGAATCTGTGTAATATTATTTGTTAAATCCACTGAATATGTATTTATTTTATATTAGCCTAGTTTGCAAGGCCTCACATCTTTTAACTATCTATGTACATGTCAAAATAGAAATGAAAATATAATTTCTGTTATACAGTCACTGAGTTCTACAGTATATTGAGTAACTCTACAGGAATTTTGAGCATAAAACACATTAAAGCCCCATGAGCCTATTATGCCCAATTTCAAAGGCATATATCTGAGGCTGTTGTCTTTTACGATATGTTGGCACAAACCTAGGAATTACTCTAACTACAACTCCATTGCAAAATATTTCCAGAGGCAACATCAATGCCATTTTGGATGAGAAATGACTTTTCTTGAAATGGCTTTCACGGAGCCAATGACATATTAATTCTTAAATCAAAGAATCCGTTTCTGCCCAAATGTACCTTTTTTTTTTTAACACTGCTGCTTTGCCTACAGGAATGGGACTATTGTTGAAATGAACAGGCATGTTAGTTAGCTGAATCTCCATTTCACTGAAACAACAGTGCCTACAAGTCACAGAAATTTCTGACATTGAAAAAAACACTAGCATTTGTCAGGTACCATAATCCTTTGGTTACCTGTTCTCTAGACTCCAGAGTCTGTGAAGAGATACTATTCTAAGCAGTGTTCATGCTTTAATCCAAAAAGGCGCATTTCTTTTTTGTTTGTTCGTTTGTTTGTTCTTTATTATGGATTAGTTATTATAGCTTTTTAGTGAATAAATTAATCTAGATAAAAAGCAATTTATTGCCAAGTAAACTGAGCACTTGGCACCAACAAATTTTGTGTTGATCTGTAAAATAATCTCTTGTCCTATTTCTCCATATGTGATCCTAGAAATATCTATCTATCTGAGATTATCCTTTTCAGGTGTAACCTTCAGTGACCCGAAATAATGAGAGAGATACGCTGTCTTTCTGATTCCCAAGGCCTTTATTCTTCCTTGTCCCTAAATAACATCTTCTTGAGTTCATATATAACTGATTTCCAGCTGCCCATAGATTCACAATAATCCTGGGATCTTCCTAAAACAGGGGGAAAAAAAGTCTTTCTACTGCAGAAGTAGCACAAAAATTCAACACTGCACTGTCATTTAAATTCTCTGTGCTATTCTTAGCCTTGAAGTGTTATTCTGAACAGCTCTACAGCCTTTAAATGAAAAGCTTCATTATTTCTTTGATGGTTGCCAACTGTCTACTACTGTCTTTACTACCCTTGAGGTAACTACATGGGAAAAAAAAAAGAAAAATGAAACAAAGAGAGAGACAACGTGACATCCTTGATCACAGCAGAGTGGACACTGTGTGTCGTAGAATAATTTATGTTGAAAAAGGCCTTTAAGGTCACCAAGTCCAACAGTTAAGCTAGCACTGCCAAGTCCACCAATAAACCATGTCTGTAAGTGCCACATCTATGTCGTATGACTCAACAATGAACAGAGTACCCAGAAGGACTAAAAATATGTAACTAACTTTATCTTTTGCCTAAAAACATCTCCTTTTTAATAGTATATACATTATACAAGGGTTTAGCAGTATCCTAAAATACAGCTAGAAATAAATACAGTAATAGGCAGCCTACAAATGAAAAACTGTCCCAAACAGAATCCACCTACTAATTATATGCTAAATGTATTTTTTTTTCCTGTTTCTATTAAGTTGCAGTTCCTATGCAAATCCTAAGCACAGCATATCTGCCAATCCTTATATTTTTCTATCCTGATCTATAGGAGTTCTTGTACTGAGTTCATAACCACAGTAGCTCTGTTCTTCACCACATAATGTTATCATGCATGTGCTTGGGGCTGGCTCACCAAGTAGCATTTCACCCCTAGAGTTTGACCCTCCTCCTCCATTTGATCTATATGGAACAAATTCTGTTGGCTTATCTCAGAGTATGATGGTCCTCTATGACACGAACTAAGGTTCCCCACTCCAAGTTAATGGAAGTCTCTCCCCTAACAGCAGTAAACCCTAAATCAGATCTTCAGTTTCTAACTGAAAATACACTAGTGGCAGTATGATAAGAGAAAGGTGAGGAAATACTCTATATTGCTTTGAGTGGGAACTGGGAAGCTGCAAGAATTCAGCCACCTGTCAGCGCCCCATAACGACTGGCATACACTTGTGCAATTTCTTATTGCAGCTGCGGCCAGCCCTGAAAAAAAATATACTCGCATTTAACAAGTTTGCAAATTGACAATTCTCAAACAATTGCTCTGTTTGACTGCCCAAATAGGCCATCTGGTTTTGCAGATAAAGTCAAAATCAAATGGTTAAAGCTGATAAGGTTTTCAAAGTATATTTCTGGCAATCATGAAAATATTTAATAACATCAACTTCACAGTCTCTTTCTGGAATTAATCTCTCCCATTGTTGCTCCTTGTACTGAATACATTTTCAGCAGCAGGAGACATTTACTAACCTGTGGTAGAGTTGTCAAAACCCACGAGATCATATAATTTTGAAATTCAAAATAGAAAAATTGTGTCCATGTAATTAATTGGGGAAGAAAACGCTGGGTAGGGTCCCACTTTTTGCTGTGTTTCTTGTTCAAACATCAAACACAGGTGAATATTAAATTAAAGCCTCTCCAATTAATATTATTTTTGCATAGTTTTTCTCTTAATCCCTGATATCTTCAAAAAGTTTCCCTTATTTACCTCAAGATGCTTTTTTTTTTTTATTCTAAGAACAAACTAGCTACCGTGCAAACAGATATAACACTGGTTTCTATTTAGCTCTCAGAATTCAGTAACAATTTAAGGTAATAGGAAAACCTACATCAAAGATTCACAAATCATGATAAACAAATTAGAGTCTTCCTACGCCAAAGGCAGGTCACAGAATATGCACAAGTGCTTCCCTGATCCATAGTGTGAGATCCTCCATAAGACACCAATGATTCAGCAGCATTTATCTGCTGCATTCGGCAGCTTCAGTCTGTATTTAATGGTTATTGACAACTGACGCTTCCTGCTAATGAGCTGATTGAAAATAGCTTGTAACTGTGTGCAGCATCCCAGCTACCCAGTGGCACTTAAAGCACCTGGTCCCAGTCAATGGAAAGAGATAAGTGCTTCTGAGGAGAATTTGTCCCCTTGAATAGGATCTTCTTCATAGATCTGACTAGATTCCTTCTGTAGATATGACATTGCAGGCTTCAGTGTATCTAGAACTAACTCAGGTCTTTGTCTTTAAGAAAAGTTAGACTGATCTCAAACTATGCCTTTTCAAGGATACTTCAGTCACATGGACACTTTGCAACAGACCCGGAAACTATATAAAGCACATCATAGCCAACAAAAGCCTCACATCTATAATCTTCAAAGACTCATAAAACTGGAGCAAATGAATCATAGTTCCTATTGCTGCATCCTAATCATGCACAACTCACAGTTCTACATGGTTTGGGTGCAAAGTGAAACTTCACAGTTATGAACAAGTTGTGTTTAAAGAGTTTGAATTTATTCAAGCCCCAAACTTATATCTCAAAGGTTGTAGATTTGTGATTCAAACCCACACTCCCTCACAAACACAATGGAAGAATTTTCATGAGTGCCCCAAAGCAAAAATTATGTGTTTAAGGCTGCTACAGTGTGATACGCACTATGCAGCTCATGCTTTCTGTTCTGCACACCAAAAAGTAGGAGGCAGAGATACAAACCATGGAGGCTAACATTTGGCTCTAAACATCATAGAGTTCATTGCTTCTCAGGCCATGTTAGTTGGGGAATCAGAGCACCTGAAATTTCTCTGGCAACTTGACAACCAACGTCCTTTTATTAGAAAAGGGGGAGAACCCCACTCTTGTTATTTTTAACTTCAGATTGGCTAAAAATAGTTATGTTGTTAAAGGGAACAAGAAGAGATAATCTTACCCTCATTTTCCCTTTCTCCCTTTCACTCTTTTTGTAGAGATTAAGTATATTAGCCCACGTGAAATTAAGAAGCTATTTGGCATGAAGCCAAATATTTAATAGCCTGAAATGAAGCCAAAATATTTTATTCTCTCTTTGCATTTCTCTTCTATCTGCTTTTATATCATCTTCGTTGGATCAAAGCCAAGAAGCTAATATTAAAATATTTCCAGCCACTCGGGATGTCTATTAGAAAACAACTTCCATGACGGATAGAACAACTTCTTACATGGGAATCCTACCATGAACTTCTCGGAAGAAAATTAAAAGTATCTTTTTAAACCAACAAATTACTTTTTACCTAAAAGTCCTACTTAAGAGCCATCTTCACAGACTAGGAGGTGATCATGAACTATGGATAAACATAATAAAAAATAATAATTTTGTTTAAAGCTGTATTCCTTTGGCTGTGAACTGAGTCAGACCATCTGTCTTTCCTTGGATTACTGAATGATGGAGTAACATCAACCCTGGCCAAACATAAATTAATATATGACATTATTCAAAATAACATTGCGATAACATCCAAGGAAAACTGACAGCTTCTGATTTTCTCTAGCTATGAATATTTATAGCAAAAGACAAACTCAACCCTCCTTGCATACAAACCCAGGGAGTATTTATTCTATTAGTATAAAAAACACTTCTCTCTGAAATTATCTGTGTAACATCAACATAAACTTGGACTCATCATCGTGTTAATATATCACTCCTGTTTCAGACCAGGAAAAAGGATTATATGACTGAAAGATGACTTTTTCCCCCCAACTTTATCATTTTCATGTGCTAAAAGACAGAATTTATCCCCACAAACATTATCCAGAGCATAAATATAACCTTTAAAGAAGAATGCATGGATATATCAGAAAAGTTACTAAATGAGTTACTAAACTAAACATGTTTTACACA
Source organism: Tringa solitaria (assembly GCA_026413425.1). Taxonomy (NCBI): domain Eukaryota; kingdom Metazoa; phylum Chordata; class Aves; order Charadriiformes; family Scolopacidae; genus Tringa; species Tringa solitaria. The sequence goes on along the minus strand of JAOXJM010000019.1, from coordinate 16,709,984 downwards.
GCATAATGTCACCATTGGAAGTTCCAGTGCTTTCACCTACCTAGAATCACAGCATGATGGTGCACATTCATCTCAGCTTCTACATGTTATTTTCTTGCCTTTGATTTGAAAAAAAAAAACAAAAAAGAAAGAAAAGATATGATGACATTGACTAAAATCGTTTCGAAATAGGTTTGGTAGCTTGCTTATAAGCTACAGCTTGCTTATAAGTTACAACACTCACTGTCAGAAGTAATCAGTTTCCTTTAAAACACTGCCTGTAACTGAGTAATAAAATGGCTGTGTAACTTATTTAGGTCAGGATTATCTGAAGATATGATTAAATAGGCATACTAGTGTCATATAGCTGTTATTCTAAGAACAGCTTCTTCTTGAAGTTGACTGGAAGCATATATTCAGCTCCTTCATAAGGTATAACTCCCAGTAAATTAAGTATTCTTCTCATCTAAAAATTGTTAGCATCAATGGCTTCCCAATCATTTTATGTATTGAAATACTCAAGAAATATATTTCTCTTCTCAATTAAATACTAATCCTAGACGTAGGACTGGAATGTAGATTTTAATATGGTATCACAGTCTTATCATCTTACTAAAGAGCCCTCCTAACTCCAACTTATAACTGTTCTTTCTTCAAATAAATTAGGAGAGGTAGGTCATGGTATATTCTCATCTCAGAGTTAATAGAGAATCTACAAGCATCTATGCCTTCTTTCCATGTTGCTGATGGGTATAGAACTTTTGTTCATAGGAAAGTCTCTAAACTGACAGTATCACTGCACAAAACTTTTAGTGTGTGCCAAAGTTTATCTACTCAAACTTCTTACACCATTCAATCACAGAAGTCAACCAACCTTCTACCTTACTAAGTCAACCTACTTATATTATTCCAGTATATCCTCACAAATGTAATTCTTCCCCATTTACCTTAGCACATTCAACTACTAATCTGCATGACCTTCCTATATTACTTGAAATCTACATTTCTCTAAATTCTGACATTAATGGTATGACTCTGAAGTCACTGAAGGAGAAAATAATAACAATCATTTCATCTTTTAGCACTTTGAGTCAGTGGATCTGAGCACCCTTACAAATGAGCTATAGACAGCATTGCCTCACTCAAAGCACCCCTACAAATGATTTGTAGACAACATTGCCTCTATTGGAATGGGGAATGAAGGGAATATGAGGGATTTGTGTTGGAGTTATCTGGGCAACAGACACAGAGCTGGCCAACAGACATACAGCTGATCAGTAGCAAGGCTAATAACAGTAGGCAAATCTACTGAATCTCAGATAATTCTGATACTTTCCCATGAAAACTAGAAATAACAATCCCTGGGGATGACTGGGTGTGCTAAATTTTTGCTGGGATAGAGTTAATTTTCTTCATAGTATCTTCATAGCCAGTGTTGATAATACAGGGATGTTTCTGGTATTGGTGAGCAGTGCTGACAGAGTCAAGGCATTTTCTGCTTCACACACAGTCCCACCAGAGAGCAGGCAGGAAGTGTACAAATCATTGGGAAGGGACACAGCTGGGACAACTGCCCCCAACAGACCAAAGGAATAGTCCATAGAATGTGACATGCTCAGCCATGAAAATAGGCAGGAAGTTGGCCAGGGGGCCGCTGCTTGAGGACTTTTGGGCATCAGTTCATTGATGGTGAGAAACTGTTTTCATTTGCATTGCTTGTCTTTCTTGGGTTTTACATCTCTCTCCCCATTATTTTTCTTTTCATTCCAATTTATTGTTATTGTTACCATCATTTTCATTTTAATTTCATTTCAATTATTAAACTGCTTTTATCTCACCACAAGAGTTTTCTCACTTTTACCATCCCAAATCTCTTCCCTCATCCCACTGAAGGGAAGTGAGCAAGTAGCTGTGTGGTGTTTAGTTGTCAGATGCAGTTAAACCATCATAACACTGGGCTACCACAATAAATTTAGGAATGTGGGAGAAATGTCTACATGCAGGTTAATGATGTGAGAGGTGCATGGTTGCAACTCAGGGGGATGGCATGAATGTCAGTTTGTGGTGGGTGTTTAAATGGTGAAATGCTGCAAATGAATATTAGTGTGTGGAAGTGTAGTACCTCTTTATAGCAGCAAAGAATATGATGTAACATTTATATTAGATCAATAGAAATCTCTTTTATGAAAGGATGTAAAGAGTTTGCAAACAGTAGCTAATCTTGAAAAAGCCATGCATTCACACCCAATATTTTCTCAGGGTTGCATTTGAGAACATAAGGATAGGTGCCCACATATGGTGGCCAGTGGCACCTAAAGGAAGAAGACAGCAACCCAAAGATTCTTCACCACCGTATATGCCTTATTAGAGCAAGGTAGACCTGTGTATATTACAGGCACTGATACCAGCCAAGAGGCTATTTAAACTCCCATTTTGAGGACAATTGGTTTGGAATGGAACACAGTGTTATTCAGGTCTTGGAGTAAATTTAGAATAATTTGATTTGTCTAAAATAATCCCCATCTTATCATCTCTTTTCCCAAATGCTTTTCCAGAGCAGGAAGAGATATAATAGAAAATAGTCTGATTTCCTCTTTCTATCATCTGACATTTAAGTTACCTGCCTGGAGCAATAAGGCACTCTTCACAGCTCTCAACATATTCATTGCGAACTTCAAGAAATGAAATCTCTTATTTCCCTAGGCCCTAGTGTATTACAGTTCTACAGAAGATACAATTCATCATAATTGTTTGTGAGGGGCATGTGGCATAGATGAATGACGAGTCATATCCAAGCAACTGTACAACATGCCCTTTATCCAAAGAAAATAATCAGCCCTGGGAGGATGCAGCTGGTATAGCTTCATTTAGAATATTCCACAATGGCTGAGACAATCTAATAACTTTTTGTATCAAAATTGTTACAGAACATAGGAGCAAAGTATGGGCTCATAATAATTTCAGATTCTTCCTCCCAAAGCACTTCAAACCACAGACCTTAAATTGTATCAAATGAGGCACTTACACATCTTCTTTTCAAAACCTCCCACCTACCCTCATCCCACTCCTATCGGAGAGAATTAAAATCTGAAAGATTACACATGATTCATAGCCTAGTAATAGGAAACCAAACATCTTTTTCAACACTGACATGCTGAGGATACTGCCGTTCTTTCCTTTGTAAATGACTGCACTTTAGTACACAAGCTTCACAGATTCTTGAATGTGAATACAAAGAAATTTGTCAAAACTAACTGCAGCATAAGAACCTTTTTTTATTTCAAAAAAAATAGTAGAAGCTAATGAAGAAAATTCTGCTGAAATACATTAAACTTCTGGCAGTGACTGCAGACAGCTAGGGAACATATTTATATTCACACTGAAGTATGTAAAACTCAGAAGGAATTCAGAGCAAAAAATCTCAGGGCGGGAGAGAAGTATATTTACAGATATTTACAGGAAATCACTTGGTTGCAGCCACTCAGGCAACAGGATCTCTTAGCAAGAGCGGCTTTATTCTTTTATAGTCATGGAGTCCCCTTATGCAATGTACCAATGGGTACATTAAACATACATGTGGCACTTACAAAACAGAATTACATAACCTTACACTGGCTAAGCTCTCGGGTTTTGATCACTTCCATTCAATGTATGAGAAACATTACTAAAGTCAATGGACAATTTTTTCTGAATAAAAATACTAGGGTTTGACTCATATGCATTCTGTAAACCAAACACATTTCAAACAGGAAGGCTAACATGAAGGGTCAACAGCCATATTCTGATTTCTTAAGTCTACAGGTCATACATGAGAGAAAGATGCCCAATTTCAATTTTAAATAACACGAAAAAGAAGCAAAAAGGGAAGTGAAAGTACTACGCAGCTGTAAATTTATCATATTCCCTTGGAGCCGGCCCTTCTTGGCAACCTGAACTGCTTTTGAGGATCTTGGTAGAAACCTGCAGGCTGTGGAGAGATTCTGCAGGGACTCTTGCCAAATTAGAATTGTCTTACTGAACCCAGGCTGGCTTGAGATATCCATTAAAAAACCAAAACCCTCTTAACACATTTGTCTATGTTGACAGCCCTGCTCAAATAGAGGTGATGTGTTTGAAGAAATTTGTTGTGATTTTTTTCCATGAAAGAAATACACTTTCACTGCAGTCTTCTTGGAGCTCCTGCTTCAGAGTGCTATGCTTCCTAGTTCAGAGCAGTATTGAGGGAAAAAAAACCAAACAAACATACAAAGAAAGAAACAAACAAAAAAAACCTACCATCAAAAATACAGGTTTTACAACAACATAATGATATTGATAACCACAGGCTGGTAGCATTCCCAGTAAATGTTCTGCCTCACACACTCTTTCTTTGTATAACACCAACTGCTTTCAGCTTCATACAAGCTTTTTCATAAAAGGGGGGGAAGAAGGTTTTACAGGGAAAGAATTACAGACCAAGATAGACTGATAGACTGATGTCCCGGCCGACTGGCGCCTTGCAAATGTGACGCCCATCCACAAGAAGGGGCGAAAGGAT
>JAOXJM010000019.1:16685906-16702561 GCA_026413425.1 Tringa solitaria | reverse complement strand
AAAATTCAAATGTATGAGTACACTCTATATAAACTCTCTGTATTAGTCCTACAAATTTGAAGCAGTCCTAGAATATTTTATTCCCACATTATACTTTTCTTACAATTGTTTTTTCTGTGAAGTTTAGCAGACTCCAGCTGTGCTATGTACTCTGCTTGCTAAAACTATTTTTCCGAATAGTCATATTATTTTATTTGTCCATGCCTTCACATTTAAACTTTAAGCAGGCTTCTGATAATTTTCACATATTTTACAAAATTTAAAGTATTTCTTAGAACAGCACACATGCACAAAAATTACCAAGAATATTAGCCCAGAATTTCTTAGTCTTTTTTCCTTTTACACAGAAAGCTAAATAAAACAACATTGTTGTGCTTGTCTGCACACCAAAGTATTTTTAGGATAGGAAGGATGGTCCAGTGGTTTCAACACTTGACAGCATCAGCTTAAAGCAACCCCATGAGGGCCTGAAACTAATTATTGGGGGTTTGCAGCCAAAATAAAGAAGGGAGTAGAGAAACAGATAAATAGTCAAGTACTAAGCTAACAGGATATGTCACCCATGAAAGGATTCACTGAAAGGCTTTAATGCCTACAGTGCACATAGTTAAAGTAAATAAAAAACTCTAAGTGCATCATAGACAATTAGTAGACCATAGATAAGCAGTAAGAAAATGCCTGTAGCATCTGCAAGGTACTGTTTAAAGGTGGGCCAGTAGAGCTGGGGACAGCCTTCTTTGGATTTTGGCTTTGCTCTATACAGTTTATTCAACAATACACAGCATTATGCCTGTGACCTAAATAAAACAATATCTATAGCAAAGCTGGTCTTGAATTCAGTTTGTTCTTACAAACAACTGCATGAGTTAGTGTCCTGACAGACAGGAGGGGCAGGATGTTGAGAACAGTCAGTGTGGCTGCGGGGCCAAGGGGGGACTCAGTAAGTTCACAAGCAACACCACCAGAGCAGGTTGGAGCACTCGGTACAACAGCTGTTCAAGGCAAGAGAGAGGACATGGGCAGCTTGTCACCAGGTAAGCCTGGGGGCTATGTCCTGTCAGTCCTTTTTACGGCCTTGGCTCAAGACCTTAGTCAGTGACATCAGCAACAAAAGGGATACTTACCTTTATGATTAACGCTTACATTTCTTGATCGAAGTGACCAAGGATCTGAATCTCCACACCCACCTGCAAAACTACCAACATTCTCACCTCATGGACTTTGCAGCATTTTCAGACACTATGAAAATGGAGACCAATTAAATGAAGTTAGGCCAAAAAAAAAAAAAATACTGTTTCACTAAATATCCCTGATAGCAGGCTTGTGAATCAATGATTTTTTTCTATGAATCTAGAAAAGTAATCACTTTAGAATTTGCTGAGTTTTGAGTAGCCCTTTGCTGGACTCACTTCAGTATACCATTGTATTTATTTTGTTTTTTTTTAAATCCGAAAGATATAATAGTCTAGCCTTCTATTGGGTGAAAGCAACAGTGTTCAAAATGTATGTAAGAAGATTCTGGTTTAATGCAGAAAGATATGTAATCTGTCCTTCCCATGACTGCAAACTCTCTGTAAGAACAAGTACACACAATAAAACATGGGTTGCCACAAAGGTGTTAATTTTTATCCATTATCATTACTACTTAATCACCTTATTTTTTCAGAATAATTTATGGTTTAAATTAATCAGAATGCAGTCAGTCGAGAAAAAAATAATTACTGACTTTTCAAAGAACTCTAAAAATCCTAAAGAACTGTAGGTACTAAACCCTGAAACGTCCCTATGAAGTAGACACCTGTTGGAGCATCTTGGAGTTTCATGTTTGTGAGACAGAAAAATTGAAAGGAACTCAAGCTGGCAGAATAACCAGGACCAAGATTTATTCTGCTTGCCCTGGTTGGCATACTTTCCTTTACCAAAAAAAAAAAAAAAAAAAGGAATTCAGAGGCCCAGTGCTCTCTCTCAAAGCATGCCAAAATATTCAGATCAAGTATTCCTTCCTAGAGAAAAGTTCACTTTTGCATCCTGTGGGGGAGCACCATCCCTGAGCCTGTTCCAGTCAGCGTGTGGTTTATGTGCCTCCCACCTGGGAACATGGGATTCAAAGGGGAATTCTGGTTCCCTGATGGAATGGAGTCAGACACAGAATCTCAGCAGGTTTATAAAAAATTCAGCCTCTGCAAACACTAATTTTCGTTTTGAAAAAATGAGAGTTAATCTGATTATGTAAAACAAATAAATACATATATATTGACCCTATAACCACACAGCCAAAGTGTAAACACAGCGTTCATTACTTTCTGACCTGCGCCATAAATTAGTGAGATTTCTTTGCTCTACAACTAAAAGACCAAACAAGAGAGAATTTCAAACAAAATCGTACAAAGCTCCAGAAATTCCCCTACTAAAAGATGGCAATGTGCTTAAACAGATATAACAGTTTGAAATAATTTATCCAAAATAATTCCATTAGAAGCATCAAGGTTAAAACATCTGCCATGTGCTTGTTAGTGGCTCAAAAGAGTGCAAAGAAACAGCAGCATCTGCTACTATAATTCCTTCCAGCTACTCGTTTGCAAGTGTGACTTGCTAAAGGACAGAATCATCCAGCCGGTAACTGCTGTAAAAGTTAGATTTAGCCATGCCTCTTTTTCTCTCTTTTTGTGTAAGTGTGTGTGTGAAAACATTATTCATTTTTGCTGTTGCTGCTTATACATTACAGAAAACCATGAATATTTCATTTTGCATCTAAATTAACATTATACCACAATTACAGATTTCTACCCAAATGCAGTCTGCTCTGGACTTGGTATTCAATTTCCTTTCAGACAGTAGAAAATAAGTACTTTTCTGCAAGGAGTTACTGTTTCAGAACTCAATGTTCTTTACCTAGGAAGTCTGAAAGAGTTTTGCATCTAAACACAGTGCACAAAAAGGAATTTTTCTACTTGTAATTCAAACATTGGTTGTCAGATGTACACCTACTTGAAAACATAGACATGGCAATCAAATAAAATCACCAAAAAATAAAGGAATCAACTCAATTCAAGTGAAAGATATTTAGTACAAATTAAAGTTTGAATAAGTTTTCAAGTCTGAAAAGACATACAGAAATAAATTGTCTGGAGGATTAGCATGACATTCCTCTTTTTCTGTTTAAAGGTATATTATGTCAGGTCTTTTTTCTGTTAGCACATATAGGTATCAAGGATTTAAGCAGCTAATATTTATTAAAGTTACTGGCTCTGCAACATACAAAAAAAGTCTAGATCAATTACAGATCTACAACATGATTATTTCTGCACAATATATCTGGGGCCATTCACTAATAGACACAAATCTAATGATGAAATCACCAGAATTAATGAATGACAATAAATGGGAATGAAATCAATACCCTCATTATGATGAAAAGCAGATGGACACTTTTTCTAATTCGTAGTTCTTTTGCTTTTATTGTTTGTGTTGATGGGTAGATATTTTGTGACTTTTCTTTCCTAATCCATGCCAGATCCTGATTCAGTGAAGCTTTGCAGTGTATCTGCATAGACCTTTTATTCAGAAGTTCTCAGAGTACTTATTAAATGACATACTGAATGCTGGTGTTAATAATGCTAAAATGTCCATAATTTCTAGGTATATTTATCTGTAGATAGTTTGGTTTCCTATGGAAACAAGACTTAGTTACGTGGCTATCCTGCATGTTCCCCTTCTCCCCACATAAGATTTGAAACCCTTGGCCAGTTTCTGAACCTGAAACTGATAGAGGCAATGAGATCTCAAGGTTAGTTAAGCCCCTGTAAGCTGTGTGAGAACAGACAGGCGGATATACATTCAAAAATATTTTTTGATTTTATAGGTCTACTGGTACAGTCAAAACCAGCAACACTTACGCAGCTGAGTGAAGAATAGGAAAAAATAGGGAAAGTAAAAGGTAAATATTACAACACAGAATCATACTATAGTTCAGTTAAGTAATCAATCAATGAAGAGACACCACATCTGGTGTTCACAAATCTACTTGTTTATTACCTGGATCAGTAATAAATTTACATGATATTAGACAGTGTTTTACATTGGAACTGTTCAGACCCCCATTAGGGAGTAGACTTAACAGAAATGTATGTACGTTCATATCCTCTTCAGTACAAAATTAAACCTGTTCCCAAGTCACTGTAATCAGCTGCCTGAGCATAAATGTACCATCACCCTCTGCTGGAAAGACTTTAATCTACAGTCAGAGATGACTGAAAATGCTAGAACCAGAACAAAATTTGGGCACACAAAGTTAAAGGTTGCAACACATCTTTTTTTTTTTATAATTATCACCTACAGTAATGCAGATCATTGCACTGGGCACCAAGACTCCCCATTTAGCAACAGAGCAAAGTCAAGCTTATCAGAACAGGTATCACAAGCAAGACTGGGGTAGTGGCAGAAAATGCCTGAATACCAAATAATAAGAAATGTTAACGACACAGAGTTGTCCTGTGTCTGGTTTCTCACCATTTTATTTAGGAGGAGTTTTTTGTTGGTTCTGGGGTTACTGATTTTAGAGGGAAGGAGTAGAGACCTAAGGATTTTAATTTTGTTAGTGAAACACCAAATTCTAATTCTGATGATACTGAAATGTTTAAGAGCCCCAATCTGTCCAGCACAACATAAATTCTGGGAGCCAGTGGTGTGTCCTACTATCTCTTTAGTTTCCATTGTATCATAAGGTCAGTATAACACAGGGAAAAATCCTACCGTTATCAAATCCATTTGGGCAAAAGAAATCTGCAGCATTAGATGACATCCTTTTGATGTCACTTGATTATTTGTTGATGTGAAAACCCTATTAATGAATTTTTTCTTATTAGTAATTTTTACAAATATCTTATTTCAGTCAACAATTAAACAAAGATTTTCGGTCCTTAAAGAACATGCACAGGACCTCTGCTTCCTTGAAATTAAAATATTTGAATTTCTATTCTTTTTCTTATACGTGTTACTGGTTATTTTTTATATAAGTAGAGCTGTTTGCTCTGTTTGGAATATGTAAGAATTGTGGTAAGCAAAGAACTCTTGATGGTCCTAACACAGTCCCCAAAAAAAATTAAAAATCTTTGACAACGTGACATAAAAAAGAAAAGCCAGCTGCTCAAATACCAAGGTCGAGAGAACAAAATGAATAACAGATGGTACAGACTACCTTTGGCCATCGAAATAAAGCCCAGGCAATATACTACCCAGTTGTGCAGAAGAGTGGAAAAACAGATAGGTTCAAGTGAAGGGAAACACATGATGGCTTGAGGGTTCTAGCAATGAACTTCTTTTAGTGAAGCAATGTTAATGGACCACCACCTCTATATCTGTGAATCTCTTCTCTTTCAGACCTGCAAGCAATAAAAGCCCTCCACTCTCTGGAAAAATGTAAAATGAAATGAGATATGAAAACTAGTTGCATTTCTGCTGTTAAAAATACTACTTTATATAAAGTGATTATGTGTTTCCATGTGGAAAAATGCATACAGTTCTGTTCTCCCTGTCTTAGAGAGGATTAGCTGTTACAGACATAGATGCAGACTTTTGATGAAAAGATACTAAGAGCATAAACAGCAGGGCATATTGAAAGAAAAATAAACAGCTCATTTTTTAAGAGTGTCTTTTACCTTAGTTTTCTCCAAGTTCTGTCAGTATACTGGTCACTGTTTGCTCCCAAGTGTGACAGCGCAGCTTAACAAAAAAGGATTTAAGTATCTCACTCCCTCACTGGCACAGGCATTTATGGAGAACATGGTAGATGCCATGCTAGTGGGGTGAGCCTTCTCTCAGGCTCCAGTAGGCACCAGCTGGAAACAGCAGATGACAAGCTCAATGCAAGTGTGAGAAAGTGGTTTCTACACAGTGTGTAACTGGTGGTGAAAGTCTTTGCAACACAATGCTGTGGATGTTGAATTTTAACGTCTCTAAAACGCAACCAGACAAATTCATTGAGGAAAAACACAGCAAAGACTATGAAATATAAAGACATTCATCTCTGACTTGATGAAAACATGTATCACTGTATATCCTTACTCTGTTTCCCAGGCATCCACCACTATGTAACATCAGAGGCAGAATATTGTTTAGACTGGCCTTTGTGTTGATCTGGTACAATATCCTGTTTTCCAAACCCAGAGGAGTGGGGTTTGCCTCTTGATTAGACTCTGTCTAATCTTTCTGGTGCTTAAAACTGAAGATTGTCTTTGTGGAGTCCCCTACATATCTAAATGTCTTTTTCTGAACAGGCACGGACAAATATTAGCCTTTACAACAGCGTGCCCTCATGGCTCTCTCCCTCTGTCCTTCATCAGCTGATGCTCTCTCAGAGAACACCTAGAGACAACAGCCACCTTCAGCTGGTTTTGCCCCATCCCATCCTCCTCATCTCACATGTTCTCTGTAGTCCAGTGGTAAAAGCAGTCATGAAGTCAGAGAAGATGGGATACGTTCCTTCCTAGCCTTCTAAACTGAAGTTTAAAACATAACCACTAGATGGAGGAGCATGAAGTGCACTTCTTGACCAAGTGCCCAATCAGTTTGTTGTTCTATTTTTCTTTCCAAGGGATAGATTAAGAATGAAATACATACTGCCCGCTGATCAGGGTACAGTGAAACATGGGGATCTGAATCTGTTTAGTCAAAGGAGAATAGAGCACAGGCCTATTGGGTGTGCTCTTCAGCCACTGAGTGAAGCACACAAAAACAGTATTTCAACTGTTTGAAACTTATTCACCAGTTTGAAATAGAAGATTGACTATTTTTCAGCTTTTTTCATAGGTGAACCTTACATATCTAGCGCCAAAAAAAAGACACTGCAGTGCAAACCCAACACAGAGAGAAGTGTGATCCTGGACAGTAAAACAAAGAGCTTTGTGGCACCTTTAGGACTCTACTTTTCTGAAAGATTTCCTGCTGCCTAGGTTAGGGTCAAGGCTGGCATTGTTCAAAGTGCTGGAAGCATTAAATTCTCTCCTTCAGTTCCTTATGACAGGCTGAAGCCATCTCTGTCTTTTCCTTGTGTCTCTCTTTTTCCTTTTTTTTTTTTTTTAATTAAGTCTACATGACAGGGGATTAAGAAATTGAAGTGAAGCTGTCACACATTTCTAACTGTAACAATGAAGAAAACAAGTACAAGAAAATGCTTTTCCAATATGGTGCTATTATGATCTGAAGATCCCATTGCTATAGCTTTGGATACACATTGGTACTAGCCTCAATTATCACTTCCAGACTTGCTCAGCATTGACCTCTGAAAGAGGTTATGGACCAGTCTGAGATCCACATGAAACTGTCATGTGATTTTTCCTCAACACAGTTCCATCAAAATAAACTTGAAATTCACTGTTTAAAATACCCTGGTTAATTCTGACTGAGACTAAATGATATATTCTAAAAGTCCTCAGCCACTGGATGTGGGGAAGACAGAAACTGTCAGCAAAGAGGTAGTCTGGGAGCAGAGAGCAGTGATTTCTTCAAGTCAGCACAAATGCAGCTGGAAAAGGACACATGCCACAGTCCAAATCACCAAAGAAATAATGAAACTACCAGCTATGATGAAGAGCTGAGAAACACTGATACTCTTAAAAAACCCCAAATATAGTTCACTTTCAGAATGTTTGGTTTGAACTGAGAACAGGACATTCAGAAAGACAGGCCGAAACGTGAAACTAAATTGAGAGAGACAGAATGGGGTGAAGAGGTAAGCTTGGGAGTTGCCTGCAAAGAGAAGCTAGCGAAAGCTCTCACAATGCTTTATATAATTCAAACACTAAGAATAGGGAGGGAAAAGAGAGGCAAAGCAGGACCCATGGTCATATGTGAAAGAGTTCAAATAAGGAAGAAGACACCACAGTAACAGAGATTCTTAAGTAGCAGCCAGAGGAATACGAGGAAATCAACAGCAGGAAGAGAATTCAGATTTTTCAAAAATGAAAAAGGGGAAGAATGTAGGAGAAAGACAAGACTACCTGTGTTGAAAGACGTTGGTTGACTACACAGGATAAAAATTTAATAAGAGTCCATTTAATTTTTGTTTACATACATATTTCTGAGAGGTTTTTTCACCATACCAATGAAACAGAATATTAGAAAGATAAATAAAATAATTACAGGAAGCCCTGGAAAAGCCATTCTAGGAGGTAAAGTACTTTCAGACAAGAGAATTACTGAACTACTTGGACTTAGTACCTTTCAGAAATCTCTAGGGCTCAAGTGTGTCCATATATACTAATCTTTGGCATTGCATTGCAGGACCACAGTATATAATATTACCTCTCAAATAATAACACCCCGACTGTGCAGAATTGTACCTATTATCTAGCTACACATTTCTAACTTCCAGATTTCCCTTCCATAAATTTTTCTTAAAAACCTGCTTATATAAGTAAGGTCATTTCAGGTACAACCTTAAGAAATTAGCAGCTGTTATGCCACTATTAGTCACTGAGAAATCCAGGCTGTTCCCTCATTCAATTATGATGTTGCCAACTACATTTCCTGGCTTTTGTCTTTCTGGCCAATGCATGCAGCTCAGGAAAATTCACTTCTGCTCTCCTTAGATCTAACAGGACTGCATCTCAAAGCTTTGACCTTAGAAAATGTTGATGCAAAAACTCATCATCAACACAGATGAATTTTGGGCTGAAATGCACACCAGCAAATTGTATAGACATCTAATAAATTGAGGAGGACGATATGTTATAGCCCAGCACTGTAATATAGTGAGTTCAACTTGTTAAGATTCAAACTGTTTTGAGATATATCTTTCACTTGTACATCATGTCCAGTATCATGTCCAGTCAACTTACATACCACCTAAATTCCTGTGCTTAATGGATAGGGACAGCTAAAAGGAACAGCACTCTGTAATAACACAATTCTCATGCCCCGTCCGGAAGCCATCTATGTTTCTTACTTTCACTATTTCTATTGGAAAACCACTTGAACTAATGATATACTGGTTAGAAAAGCAAAGTTAGTGAAACACACACAAAACAACAGTATAATCTGTGAGAAATTTGGAAACCTTTTTTTAATGCTTGACTACATCAGGGCAAACATGTTATTTCCTGTTCCAGAATGCTTTTCCAAGTGAAAAAGCTTTTAAACCTGTCATTTTGGCAGTATGTTGTCACTCTTTGCCTTTGTTTTCACAGTTTAAACAAAATCCTTCGATTTCTTCTCTGTTCCCATGACCACCTTAGGAGACATTTTCTGCACTTGCTTCAGGTTGTGACTATGCTTTCCAAGCACCAGTGATTGAACAGCACAGTCTTCCAAAAGACCATTACTTGGCTTGGGCATTCCTGTTAATAGTGTCAATCACTTTCACCTTCTGTATATATAAGATTGCTTGCTATATATTTTATGCTCATGTTTCCCTCTTTTTTGTTGTTTTCTCCCCCCAAAAGCAATAGCCAACTGCTGTCTTACAGCCATTATATAATTGAAAACCATATCATATTTTCTTCTGTCCAGTTAATGGGCCCCCAGATTATGGCATCACCTACATGTGCAACCTTGCAAACCATACTAATAAAATTTATTTTATTTTTGGAACTCCAGTACTCAAATATAATAACTATTTCCTGTGTCATGGTAATTGGTAATTCTTCCCAATTTTGTTGCAAAAAAATTATTAGAATACTTCTGCCCATCAATCTTTATCATTAATGAAAACATTAAATGACACTGACCATAAGATTCATCCTTTGAGAAAGTCTTTCATACCAAATATTCATTTCAGAGATCCTATCAGTACATTGGGCTCATTTTTACCAATGCTAACTTAAGCCTAAGTCTTAAAATTCCTACACTAACTTTCTTCTCCTCTATCTTAATTAATATTATCATAGCTGTTACTATATTAAACACTTCAGCGAAATATAGGCAGGCTTCTTGTTTTCAGTGAATCATTTCAACATGAAAACCACTAAGCTAGTACAATGTGATCTACCTTTTTGGAAAACAGAAGTGTGGTAAATTATGATGAATCTATGTTCAACCACTGCCCCCTTCAAATTTTTTCTAAAAGGTAATATTGAAATAATATAACAAGTCTTTAATTACCTAAACCACTTCTCAATACTTCATTTTTTTTTTTTTGGATACTCCATTTTTTAGCCCTGGGGTGCTAATACACCAGAAACAATCCAATATCCCTCACTTCTGTGGAATGGAGCTAATCAGGTTCCCTCCTTCTCCTCGGGCAGTTGAAGCCTCTTTCCCTCACATACTGTTAAAATTCATGCACTCTTCCACCTCCTTTACTAGTGCATCTGGTCAGATTCCTTTTTTGCAAAGAAAGTTGTTCAAGTACTTTTGCCTGTCCAGAGTATCTTTAGTCTTGGCCCATCCTTGCTTCCTAATAGTGTCACTTCTCTTTCCTTGTTGTCTTTCCATGCAGGCATGAGAAAAAAAAAACATACCTAAAATTACCATTTGCTTGTTTCGTTTGTCAGGCTTAACTTAGTTTAATTTCTCACGAGCCTCATTTCATTCCTACATTTTATTCTTACCTATTCTTACCCCGAGCTATACCTTTCTTTGCCAATCAGATTCTTCTTCCATTTCTGTATTCCGTTCTTCTTTGGACATAATTCAGTTAGGGAAGTTGGACCTGCCTGGCTCTTCACAGGCAGCACTCTGCATTTTACAAGATCATACCCTACAATGGAATAAATCTGCATAAACTAACTGTGCATAAATTAAGTCTTAAAATGAAAGCAAGGTTCTTGAAGAAGAAATATGTTCTAAAACTGCTTCCCCACAGAAGGAGGGCAAAACCCCTGAACTCATTTTAGGAATAAGATTTCCTCACTCTATGGAAGATATGTATATTATCAATAAACTTTTCTTCTATTCAGAGTGTTCTTCCTTATTCAAAACAAAAATATAATTTCTTAAACAAATGTACATGAAGCTGTATGCAGTCACTTATCAGCATCTCTTATATATAAGCATTTAATCTGCACATCAATCCTCAGAGAGAGGACCACACTCCCAAGGATGTCATGCCTTGTTGGACTCCCATGGCTATGTATTGGTGTTCAAAACATGGCACAGGATTTGCATACTTTCACATCATATGAGAGTACAGTAGTTTCTTGAATTTATATCTCTGTCCTTAAAGGAAGACAAATTGATTATTTTCTGTTATTCAGACAAAACTAAAGAATTCCTTAATAATCTGAACTATTAACACTTAATTAAATACAGATTATGCTTTGCATTTGATTGATGATTGATTTGGGTGTCTAAGACACTCCCATTGAAGATCTGGGCTATTCCTAAGACTGGGCTTTCCTAACAACAAACTAATTCTGAAAACTTTTATTCAGCTCTTACACTTATATTGTCTCTGTCTTTTCCTGAACTTCCTGTTTTCCCAGGAGTTGAACTAATTTAATTGTTTTCCATATTTCAGCACTTTCATGTCTGTGGTATCTGGACACACATACCAACTACAATCACATAAGCCTGGTTTCTAGAGGCTAAAATTGGGGGAAAATAACATATTTCAGACTGTCTTCCTTCCTTCCTTCCTTCCTTCCTTCCTTACACCCAGCAGCTAACTCTTTCACAGTCAAGAACAGAAAGAAAGGAAGATAGGACCTGCTTCAATCTATTTATTTTTTTTAGTATCCACTGTGTTTGTGTGTTTCTTTCCTAATTGCTTGATTACAAAGCTGTATTAAGAGTTCCTACCAAGTCAGATACATCAAAAACCTGACATTCTGCAGCCTTTCCTTTTAACAAATGTTTTTTTTATTCAGATGTGAATATTTTTTACAATTTCCTGACCCCAATTTTAGTATACTTACTGTTTCTATTGATGTATATAAAAGAAATCATGACCAAAATAAGTATGAAGACCCAGATTGTTTTCAGCAGTATTAGTATAGGCTAGTTGAACTGATATTTTCTTCCAGCATGCCAGTAAGATGCAGTTAAAAGCTATTGTAAATTTTGAGGATTTCAGAGAACTGTTAGCAGTCACAGCTGTCTGAAAATATCCATCACAAGTGTTTGATTGTTACTCATAAGTCCTATGTGGACAGACTAGATCTGTTCAGAAGACACATTTGCATAATATGGCTGTAATATTGCTGGATCTGAGATTTCATTCACCATATCAGAGATAGAACTGGGTTTTTCTTGGCAGAGCAAGCTAAGGAATGATCTTACCGAGCTATCTCAAAGTGTGTTCCACAAGAAGAAAGGACTTCACCAGTGCAACATGAAATTTTAAACAATACAGAAGTCTCAGATTTGCTCCTGAATAATGACCAATTATCTTCTCAAAATAACCATTCTTGATTTAACTTTTTGAAACAACAGAAATGAATTTGTGCAACATTTATCAAGTCTCTCAGTATGTGGCACTAAATGGAAAATGGTTTGGTTTTGTAATGCTTTACTGTCTCCAGGGAGTCAGTCATGGATGAGGTGAAATATGCTGACTTAATATCTTCATGAACTGTCTGGTCTGTGAGAAACTCTCCCCAAACTTACATTGAAAACTGTTCCCAAAAATTTCAGCCATAGTATGACAGCTTTCTTGGCTTTTCTCTTTATCAGGGATCACATCCAAATCCAGAATGTGACAGTTCTATAGCTGGAGGATGATGCTTCCTAAGACTTTCATTGTACTAGCAGCAACCCATGTAAGTGGCATATAAAAGTTCCCAAATTCCCTAATCTAGCCAGTTAAATTGTCACACTCTGATGGTATCAAGTTCTTACACGAAACCAAAACCATATATTTGGGAAATGCTGGCTTAGAATAGTGTTTCTCTAACAAATTTAGACGAGAAGGCCCTTACAAGAATAGAGACTGCCGTGCCCTATGCCCAGATATGCTTAACAATCCCCAGATGGCAGAGGGAACACTGACTGGAGCCAGTCAAATAGGGGTTTCAATGAAACTGGAAGTTTTTGTCTGTCTTGCATTTCTTCTTATTTCATTCTATGTTGCTAAAAATTGTTCCTTGTGGTGGGCCCACCACCACGTGTGATATTTCTCTGTCTTTAACAAGATCAAGCAGGCATTGGGAGGTGGGAGATGTAAGGAGAAAGTTGTTGTCATCTGTAAAAGGACTGGAGCCTAACATTGTAGCTCTCCTCTCCTTCAGGACATCTACATCACTAGGCACAGCAGTATCTAGGCTCCTTTGTCACTCTAATAAACTCTAAGCCATGCCCTATAGTATTCCCAGCCAAAATATTGGACATTTTCAGCTACAAATATAGTAAAGGGAGAACAGAAACGTCACACTCCCTTCTTAATTCCTGTTGAGTGAAAAATCTTAAACCATAATAAATCCATCTGAGTCTCCATTTATGAAAACGACTTATATTTTACCAATACCTGATAACCAATAAGTCTTTACATGTTCTAACACTTTCTTTCATTTGGTGTATCGACTTTACTCAGATGAGCTTAAAAGACCTACAGACTCACGGGGAATTTATTCCGTAACAGAAACATAATTGTCTCTCCCTTGCATTATCATAGTGTAAAAGGTCACCACACTTTAAAACAAAGCCAATGAAACTGGAAAAATCTAGTTTTTGAAAATTAATTACTTTGCCAGAAATATTTTTTCCGTCTTTGGGAGAAAGATATAAAGTTATAAAGGGAGCCCAAGAAATACATTTGTCCTGTAGCATTCAGGAAGGCAGATTCAAAATACCATCCTGTGCACCATAACCCAGAGAGGAGGCCCCAGCTCAAGGCGAGGAAAAGCCTGACCAGTGGGGAGCCTCAGCACTGAGAGAGCTATGAGCAAGAGGTCCTGTTGTCCATGCAGGAGGGCCCATCTGGGAGACCCTCCTCCCTCCTCAAGGGAAGATTCCTTCCTGCAGGGCCATCACCTCCATCCTCTCCACTCGTTCCTACCCACAGCATCCCTCGGCTGGACCCTGAGAGAATACAGAATTTTGCTTGCTGAAATCTTCCTTCTGTTTACATATGTTCAAGAAATAACCAGAAAGTCTTGTTAACTCATCACTATCAAAATCTCTGCCTCATCAAGCTGGGGAATAGAAAATGACCCAGACAGACAGACATGCAAAGCAAGCAGAGCTGTTCCTACTTTGCAGCAGCTGTTCTGTCACGCACAAATTCTGTGTCTCAGACAAATAATGACTTGAAGCACTTGACTAAATTACTCCCAACTACTCCTGTCAGTGGTGACTGTAAGATGTACATCTCATTTTCAGCCACTGCATTAACTTCTATAATATGTTCTTTGAAGACCTCTGGTGGCAAAGACTGAGCACTAACCTTCCCTCTCTAATTTGAGCACAAACATGAAATCTGCTCTGGAGAGGCTCATGCAGTAATTTTGAATGGTAATCCTGTGCACCTTTGAACAGCTTGCACAGTGGCTGATTGCAGTTTTGCTGTAGGACACAATTCCTGGAACTAATATATCACTGTCCTCATAATACCCATCATCACGAACAATTGCATAACCAAAGCTGAAGAAATAGTGACTTTTGCTTCTTTTTATGCTGCATAGAGTTATCTATAAATTGCAACTACTGTAGACATAATAGATGAAAGAAAAGGAATAAAGTTTATTCAAATTACTACTAATAATTTCAGCTTCTTTCCTTTGCCTGCTTCCCTTCTGAACTACAGGGCTAAGGTAGGAAAAGATTAATGCTCCTGATGTATTCCCACCTCTCCTTCACTATAACAAAAAAAAAAACAAAACCAGCATTCAATTATCTTTTGTTTTCTTTTTCTTTTGTTCATATTAGTTCAAGTAGTCAAAACGAACCAAGTCACTCTATATAGGTCAAAATCTGGCTGCAGATTATTTTAGACACTGTATGCTAACCAATAATAAAACTATTTTTTCCAAGATGTAAAACCATCTCTCCCAATGGCCTAATTCCACCTAAGAAGTTTTGTTTTATGAATTAGTGTTGTCAGCCTATCCAAACAGCTTTATTTCTTGCTCTGTTCCTAAATAAAGATGGTAACATCTATAAAAACACAATATAAATGTAATGAAAGGTTAATTGGCATCCTAGTGGTTTTAGCCACTTTAGAAGTTTTATTACATTCATTTCTCCCAGACAGCAACAACCACATATCATCAAGAAAAATGGGTCAGGAGGAAAAGGATAGACTCTCTCAATTTGAAGCTGGATTTCATGTGAAAGCCCAAAATTAGCATCGTCTCTATTTTTCAATAAAAAAAAAAAAGCAGAAACACACCCTATCATCTATAGATTTCCTACATATATGAAATGGCCACAGATGTCCTCTCTTTTTCAGTAATATCAGTAAAAAGCACCACTGCATGAAGGCAAGACCACCAGCCAGACTATTTTAGTGTTGATAAGCCTAAATCTTTGGTGTCTCAGAGGCTCTGCAAGCCACAGCTCACACATTCCTCTAAATGCTGAGCACTCCAGCTTTACAAGTTACTTTTTTCTTTATTTAAAATGCTGCTAGAAGTTCACCAAGCTCTAAGAGTAAGCCATAGTGGTCTAATGAAGTCTGGCTCCGCCAACATCTTAAAACACATCTGAACTTGAATATCAGGTACAAACTGCTCATTACCGTGAAAAGAATCTTATTATATTGTTCTTATTATAAATGAGAAATTATTGTGACAGGTAATTTGCAGTGGTATCTTTACATCTTTTTAAATAAAAAATATTTAGAGGGGATTTTCCCATTTGATTTTACTGCTGATTACATAACAGACAAAGCTTCTTCCTTGTTTAAAGTGCTGTGCAGACAGGAGTAGAGATGAAAAATGCCAGCTCCACTGCAGATTTTGCAACTGACCTTTCATCCACTGCAAAAAATCCCAACAAGATATATAGCAATGTGGTCAAATGTAATGGCTTCACTGGTTTAAAAATCAGCCTATAATTTCTTTTTTAAACTTCCTTATAAACTGTTCATAGTAGAAGTCACAGTTTGAACCTCAAAGCATGATATACTTCATGGGTGACTATAACAAGTATATTGTAATTCTTATGTTAATAAGGTATGCCAAGAGGGAAACTACAGGAAAATGAACAAGTCAGAAGGATAATTAACTGTATGTAAGATACGTAGGAGACAGCAGCAGCAAGATGTGAACTGACTTCAGATTATCAGATCACTATCCATACATTTGTGAGTGAAATGATCATCAAAGTCATTCAAGTCATAGCAGTATGGGCTCTTCTAGTTTGTTCATATTTCACTAGTCTTCATCAGGGGTGGACAAAAAACATCAGGCTAGTAAAGAACCTCTGCTTTTGACTATCAAAAGGTGGCTGCAAAGATCCAAGGTTATCCCACAGGGGTCAGTACTGGGGCTGGTTCTCGTTAACATCTTTATAAATGATCTGGACGAGGGGATTGAGTGCACCCTCAGTAAATTTGCAGATGACACCAAGTTGGGTGGGAGTGTTGACCTGCTGGATGGTAGAAAGGCCTTGCAGCGGCATCTGGACAGGCTGGATCAAGGGGCTGAGACCAACAGGATGAGTTTCAATAAGGCCAATTGCTGGGTCCTGCACCTGGGTCACAACAACCCCAGGCAGCACTACAGGATTGGGGCAGAGTGGCTGGAGAGCTGCCTGGCAGAAAAGGACCTGAGGGTGTTGGT
>JAOXJM010000019.1:16675523-16685806 GCA_026413425.1 Tringa solitaria | reverse complement strand
CTGTTGTGTATAAATTTAATTTGACAACAGCAATAGGAGGAGCTAGCCCCTGTGCTCCTGGCACCGCAATAAAGAATGCCTGCTTTCTAAACTTTAAATTGAGTCCTAGAAAGTTTTATCTTCTGGTTTGCGGTAACATCACCATGTCTGAATAGCAAGTGGAAAGGGGAACCTTTACATCCATTATATTGTCCGTATATATTCTCTTTTATAATCAGAATTGTAATGTTGCTAAACATACCTCACCCTCACTAACTATAATGTGAAATGCAACTGTTTATAAAGATGCCTGTAGAGCTTTGGATATGGAAATGCTTGCTGTAGGTTGCGGCAAGGTCTCCTATATGCTTGTCTGTGGCAAAGATTATCATCAGAGGTTTGCCAAAAATTAAATAAACAGTCCAGAAACAGCCAGTGAGCATGGACTGATCACTTTGTGGCAGCTAATCCTGAGTGACTCTTGGTATTTCTATGGACTGCACCCCGCTCTTTGGGACCAGGATTCCCACGCCAACCCCCCGAACAGCATTCTCTTGGTGCTCATAAAAAGGCTGAAAAATGTAAGCAGACAGCAAGGTTAGAAAGTGTGTCTATAAGCATATATATGTCTATGTAGTTAGAGCATTTATGTTAATAGCTTGTGATCAAGTAACATCTCAGTTTATAGATCTATGATGAAGTGAAAGACCTTAAATTTTATTTCAGTGCTTATGCTGTTAGTTGTTGTGTAGATATACGTGTTATTTTTCATGGTCCAATGGAAGCAGGCAAATCCACATGGAAGGTCTTCTCTGAATAGAGAGGTATCAAAATGTGTGCCTTAAATTATGCTAGAAAAACATCTTACCCTGGTGATACACCAAAAGTTCCTGTGCACAAGGAATGATTATCTAATTGAACTTTGAAATGCCCCCATGAAATCATGCTGAGATTCTAGTTCTACTTGGCAAATTCAATGCAAGATAAAGATTAAAGCTACCAAGTTTGTTGTCTTTTTGTTTTCTGAATATGCAGAACTTGTGCTTATGTTGATCTTGGCAATGCATAAGATTAAAAGAGGTCATCTCAAGATAAGATTGCTAATCCGAACTACCTGTAGTCTTTCTTCCTCCTAGTCTCCCAGTTAATCTTCATTTGTACTGCTGTGTGCCTGGGGGGAGAAAAAGCAGTGGCATTTCTCCTGAACTAGTCTAGAATTATCTCCCCCCATTCCACAGAGCATCTAGAAATGATGGCACACACTTCTTGTGGTACGAAAAAAGCTGCTGTTGTGGTTGGAGGAAAAAAAAGTAAGTGCTTGTTATAGGAGAGTGAATCCTGTGCCTGGCACATGTTGCTGTCCTTATAAGCTTCCTGTGACCTTGCTGCATTTCCTGGGAATTATCAGTATTAGCCTCATCTCTTGTGCAGCGAGATACATATACATACATACCTTTTAAAGGTAGCAAAGAAGGGGTTAATCTGCTAGCTATCAGAACTGCAGTGTCTTACTCAGAACATTGTCTTCTGCTGAAAGGAGGATAAGGGGTGTGGGACTGTGCTTTGCCCAGGTGTGTGTGCTCGCTGAGGGAGGCTGAGTGGGAAACCGGTGGGCAGCAGGCTGGCAGACAGCGCCAGCACTCCCTGGAAGAGGGGTGAAATAGGGAATTTTCTTATTCCGAACTTGACTACAGTGAGATTAAACTTTATTCTTTGTTTTTGAAATTGACCGAAGCAAACAAACATCATTGATTGGGTTCACTAAAGTCAATATTTAGTTAAGGAAAGGACAGTCATTTTATTTACTCCTATTTTGGGGGTAATATAATTCATTCCACATGACAAGCCAGGGCCAGATCTATCTCTGTGGTTAAAGTTGAAGTTAAGAGTTTCTCTGAATGCACCAGCTGGGAATTAAGATCAGAGTCTGGTTGTTTCACAACTTAATGGATGTATCACTCCACAGACAAATTCCCTGCAGTGTGTCAACATTTGGCAGCTGGGAAAGAAGGGGGGGAGTGGTGAGTATGGGCTGATGGGGTGACACAGTGGCCTAGATTCGTAAATTAAAATGGTTTAGTGAAGGGAAGGGGAGAAAAGGATTTTGTGCTTTCCCAGTACATGGACAAGAACTTAAGGCGTGAGAAAGTGGCAATTACTATTTTGTACACAACTTAAGATGGTAATAAATGTAAACAGTGCGGTCCACTGCGGCATTTCTCAGAAGGCACATATACAGGCATCAGAAGTACATTGGGGGCACCTATATGTGCCCAGGGTAAATGGAGAACAGATTTGGGCATGAAAAGGGAGGACAGACCAAAAAATCCCCACACTTTTGTCACAGTAGAGATAGAAACTGCAAAAGTCTTCTGAAAGAGCTGAAGGCAGATACAGCAGCAGTCTGGCTTCCATAGCATGTTTTTGAGGGGAATGGCAGAGGAGATGAAGGTCAGTCTCTTCCCATGCCAGAGGCAGCTGACTGACCCACTAACCAGCTTTGGTTGGCACTCTGCTGTGCCCTCTGTCTCGCAACCCCCATGGGAGGGAAGCAAGGCCTGCCCACAAGTCACAAGATGAGGTGATTATAAACATGCCTCAGTACCCACAACCTCACTGCAATGACCCCATCTGAAGGTGAAGCTATGCTACAGAGAGAGCTGATCCACCAGCTGGCCCATGCCAAGAAAGGAAAGACTGCCTCTGCTACTTGCTTAACTGCTCCATGCTAAGCCAATTCAGCTTTCTTACCCAGCAAACTATTCACTTTTGTTTTTTATGGCCTCAAGCTGCGCCAGGGGAGGTTCAGGTTGGATAGTAGGAAAAATTTCTTCACTGAAAGGGTTATCAGGCATTGGAATGGGCTGCCTAGGGAAGTGGTTGAGGCACCATCCCTGGAGATATGCAAAAGACAAATTGACATGGTGCTCGGGAATATAGTTTAGTGGTTTTGTGTGTGTTTTGTTTGGTTTGTTTTTTGCTTTTCTGTTCTGTTTTGTTTTGTACTAGAAGATCTTAAAGGTTCCTTCCAACCTAGGCAATTCTGGGATTCTGAGATGTGCATTGTTAAGGAAAATTTGCTTTCACACTTCACAGATTAGAAGCAAGGAAGAAAAGAATGCCAACAGCTCATCTTTATCTCAGGAATTGTACAAAAGTTCACAAAAAACAGAGAAGTCTGGGAACATATCTGGTCCAGTGGAAGGGTTACAAAAACCCCCCCCCAAAAATTCAATTGTCTAAACAAGAGACCTAGTGCAATATTTTCATCAAGATTCCACAGTTATCCAATTTACAAAGTCAAAGTTAACCTCACAAAACAAAACAAACAAACAAACAAAAAAACCAGAAAGATAAAGAGGGAAAAATTACACACCTAGAGGTGAATCTTCAAAAGGTTCAATTGTCTTCTGCAGCACAGTTTGTTCAGAATATTGCACTGATTTATTCTAGAAGCCTGCTCCTACCATTATATTCTATAAATGTAGCTGTCTCATAGAAAAGAAGTTGACAAAGGTAACCTCATCTTTGCCTTGAGCAGACAGGACTACAAATTATTTTTGCTATTGCCTTAACCAGCACGTTATGTTCCTTATCTTCAGTATTCACAATCTAAAAGTATGTGTCAAGGTTTATGATTCTGTGAAATTCCATTAGCCAAGAAGGCCAACAGTCTCCTGCAGTGCTTTAAAAAGGTCATGGCCAGCAGGTCAAGGGAGGTTATCTTCCCGCTCTACCCTGCCCTGGTGAGGCCACATCTGAAGTCCTGTGTCCAGTTCTGGGCTCCCCAGCTCATGAAAGACTGGGAACTACTGGAAAGAGTCCAGGAAATGGCTCTGAAGATGACCAGTGGACTGGGGCATCTCTCTTATGAGGAAAGGCTGAGAAACCTGGGTCTGTTTAGCTTGAAGAAGCCTCAGAGGGGATCTCCTCAATGCTGATAAACATCTAAAAGGCAGATGTCAAGAAGATGGGGCCAGACTCTTCAGTGGTGCCCAGCAATAGGCTACAGGCTGGAACACAGGAAATTCCGCCTCAACATGAGGATAAACTTCTTTTGGGGTGCCAGAGAACTGGGACAGGCTGCCCAGAGAGGGTGTGGAGTCTCCTTCTCTGGAGATATTCAAAACCGATGTGGACACGTTCCTGTGCAACCTGCTGTAGATGAACCTATTCTGGCAGGGGGGTTGGACTACATGATCTCCGAAGGTCCCTTCCAACCCCTACCGTTCTGTAATTCTGTGAATATGAAAATAGGGAACTCCACTGAAACAAGCTTTATTAGTAGCTTTTAATGCTTAAGTATAACACTGTGAAATCAGGAAGCAGAGATGGAAAGACTTTCACTTTATATACACATCTGTAAAACATACGTAATATAACATACAGACTCCAACAAAATATGAACTAGTTAGCTCCAATACTAGTTGTAATAACCCTCTGACTTCATAAAAATCAGAGCAAGTTCATTCATGCTGATTCTTCTAGGACTGAAATGCAGAGAATATCATAGTTATTAATGTGATCTCCATTACTTGAAGAAGTGTATTTTACATACAGGGATGTATCTTAATATGATAATGTTGCTTCACCCAGAATATGTTAAGAATGTAAGATAGGCAAGTTTGTAGAGATACAGTATCTTTGCTTAGACCAACTGACATAGACAGAACAAAATCAGTCAAGTTTCTGGACCTTTCTTCAGATCAGCAATGTTGTCTGAACTACACTTCCCTCAAACAAATGTGGACATATAATTTTCCTTTGAAGCTTAAAGTTCACAGAAAATTGGCTATAGTAATCATTTGGTCAAATCATAGTTCTAAAATTGGTTCCTATTAGTTCAAACTTCTTTATTTCTTCCTTATGCTGGATTGCCAAATTTCAGCTTGATGAGTGAAAATGACATATTTCCCCACTTCACAGGGAGGCGCCTTTTCAGAAGTCAATAGACAAATAATTCACTGGAGTGTCAATCTACAGAAATTATAACCTGAGCTATATAACTCCCGCCAGCACTAAGCTATAGACCAATTTCCTTGCACTCTTCCAATCTTGCAAAAGCAGATTTGAAAACTGTATTTTCAGCAGTCTGTAGATTTATCTTAAGAAATAATTTAGTATTCATTATTTGACATTTACACTAGACATGGTCCCAGGAAATACAATATAGTTGTCTCAGGTGCTAAAAACCAGATTCCCACTGCTTTTGTACAAGTTGGAACAGTGGAGATTTCAGAAGCTTATTGCTAAGCTTCTAATTCAAAAGGTGTGTTCAGAGGTACAGCTTCAGCCTAAGTTCAGCAAAAACAGGAATTTGACCCTAGATGATTTGAAGCCATCTAAGACAGCCAGGAGTGAAACAATGAGGAAAAATGTGGGATGCTGTTACTTACAAACATGATTTGGCCACAAGGAGGTCCCACTGTTACCCTGACATCGTCTGCTGTTAATCAGTCTCTTCGCTCCTGAAATTAGGTACTCACCTTCCAAAATTAAGAAGAGAGATCATCACAAATATCCATCATTTCAG
This sequence comes from Tringa solitaria, assembly GCA_026413425.1. Lineage (NCBI taxonomy): Eukaryota > Metazoa > Chordata > Aves > Charadriiformes > Scolopacidae > Tringa > Tringa solitaria. The sequence goes on along the minus strand of JAOXJM010000019.1, from coordinate 16,680,294 downwards.
AGACTAGTGCCCTTATTGGACCATGGCAAGAATATCTTAATTTCCATATCTGATATACCTGCTCCAAACTGGTGCCTTGAATATCTATCCCAGGCAAGTCTTCTTACCACCAAAGGAGATCACTCAAGTTCCTCTTCTAACGTTTTAAAAAGTATTAACTGGGCAAAACAAAATCTAAATTCCAGTGATTAAGAAACTCTCTAGGTTTTAGGAAACAGGGATTTAAATCCCTTCTGCAAACCCTGACAAGCAGGAATTTCAGCAATGGCCCTCTGCATTCTAGGACAACTCCTTAGCCATGAGTGAAGTTATGCCAAGTCTAGTTCATCTTTTGAGCACCTTTCTGAAGGCCACTTCTGCTTTATTGCATCTCTGCAAGATTGTCTTCATATGCATGACAGACCAGGAAATGTCTCATCTGAGAATCACTGAGGGTAGCCTCTGAGACTTTGGTTTTAGATAGAGTTCCAAGTGGTCTTCATGGACAACACTAGTCCATAGATAGCTTTGAACTTCTTGAATGGCAGATACACAAATGATATAACATTATTATCAACTGAGTTGAGAATTAAGAATTCTAGTGACATATACCTAATGACTTAGGTATCTAAAGATGCCTAAAGGCATAGGTACCTTAGTACTTTGAGGGTCTAGAAGAGCTTATGAAGATGTCCAAACAGATTTATAATGCTCATTCCATGTGCCAGAGTAGAACAAATTGTCTGCTGTAGTTCTAATGCTTTGCTTTTTAAGAGTGCTTGTAATGACTGTTTCAAATGTAAAAACCTAAGAGGCTCTCTAAAGTCTGCTTGATAGGTGTTTTTTCTTGTTTAGAATTTGAAGAGTAGATTTTACTGAGACAGATTATGAAATGAGAAAGTTTATAAAATAACAGCTGCCATCATTCAAAAAAGAAAGTAACAGTTCTGAAATTGTATGATTGTGTGAGTGCATGATATCATAAAAATAATTTCATCAATCCTGTCCCCAGGGAAGTATGGAGATTTAACATGCAGATTAAAAAGGACCATGTCAAAAATTTCTCCACAGAGCTCTTAGCCCAGGACAACTCAAGGCTGCAGCAAAAAGGGCAGTTCCACTGATGCTAGAGGAAGTCCAGTTGTTTTGGGGCACTGCTGTCTAAGGCATTTTATAAGGACAGAAAACAAGTCCACTTGCAAAACTGACATTTGCCCAGAACTTGAGTGCACTTTAGATGGATGATGAGTGGCATAATGCATACAGCAAAAGGAAGCAAAATCATTCGGCTCTGTAGTCATCCATTGCAGTCCTTCAGCAGTTTTATAACTGCATCTGAGCAGTAACACTTTAAGCTTTTTTTGACTTTCATTAGGAACTATGAATTCTGCTTGTCAATATCCATTTGGATTTTCATACGCTTTCAGTATTCTGTAATACATATTCTACGTAATTTGTGGTATAAACCAAATATTTCCTTTTGAATAATTTATACAACAACTTACACTTGTATTACAGTCTAAGTTTCTTTTCTGTCATAACAACATACTTAAAACATGATGAAGAGTTCAGGTTATAATGCCAAGCATTGTGTTAAGCCTCTTTTCTGTGATTTTTGTTATAAGAATACAGAAAACAATTGCATTAGCCTATGACTTGCAATGCCCCCTTTACATATAAGTAAATGCTGTATTCTTCTGTTTTATTGTGTTACACTATGTTTTGACTCTGTATTTGACTTCTGTGTTTGGTTATTTTGTTAATAAAAATAGGCCTCAAGATATTTTAAGGCTACATTTCTTCTGCTATTCTCACCCTCATTGTTCTTGAAAGAACTGTAGCCACAAATACATTATCTAAGGAAACATGAGTTAGACAAGCAACTGGTTCCAATTGCAGGTCATAATCTCCCTACCCCATCAACCTCATCTTGCTAAACCCTCCTAAATCCCCTAGCTTCTGCTCCTCTAATCATGAGGGTTAGAAGCTGCAAGGGCTGCTTTTCACTTCATTAAAATTTCCTTTTAATCTTCTATAATCTGTTAGCACAGTACATAAACACCCATCAGAAGCTTATTCCTTCAATTTCACAAAAGGGGATAATTTTACTATACATTCCATATTTGCAAAGTTAAGCTTCATTTCACACCACCATAAACCTTGGTCAAAAGGATGAATAGTTAAGCAGTTGGGTAAACGCATTTACAGCTACAGCTGGGTGCATTATTCATTGTGAAGCATTTATTTGGTGAAGTTAAACCTTGGTTTTGCTTATGAAACATCTGAAAGCTGATCCCAAATGATTTCAGTACATGGGGCTCTTTTCAGAAAGTACACTTTGGACTGTGTTTTTTGCTGCACGCCCTTTGCGTGACTGGCTGTCTAAATCAGACTAGATTAGTTTTCCTTCCTGAGAGGGTGACTAAAACTTCTTTTAAAGAGGAACTGCTTACCCCAAGCACATATTGAATAGGTCATCTTCTGGTGCAAATTTTCAAAATTAGCAATTATGTAAATATTCAGTCCCAATTATTAATAAAGAAAATTTCCCCTAAAAATACTCTTATCACCTGATAGCTTTATATAATTTATATAACTTTACAGTCCTATGGCAGAAATGCCTTCAGATAAATCCTCTAGGAAATCACAATGCAAACCACCATCCACACAATGCAAGCTTACAACATAAACTAAGAAGTAAAAAACCTCAATGACATTCTTTCAAACTACATTCTCTGAGAAGTAACATGAGACAGGTATCACTCATGAAACCAGCAAGTTAGCATTGCTTTCCCTCTTCTTCCTTTTGTAGAAGTACGGAAGTATTTAGATTGGAAGGGACTGCTGGAGGTGATCTAGTCCAACCTCCTACTTAAAGCAGGGCTAAATTCAAAGTTTCATTCCATTCCAATCTCATTTTAACCTTTTCTTACAAGCAGCTCATGACAGAATATGTTGATTTTCAAGACAAAGTGAACTGGCAAATTTCAACCTGACGTTGGCTATGTTGGATTTATTATTCTTTTCCTTAGGCTTCTCTTCTTGGAATAGGTTTCTGTTGGTTTGGGGTTGGTTTTTTGTGAACACAAATCATTGAAGTCCTGTTTTTTAGAAGCCAAATGTGAATATTAAGTTAATACTTTATTACTTCTACTACTGTAACCAGCAGCCATCTCTAGTTATAAATATAGGCCAGATCCTAGTCTCCAGAGCAATCCCATTTGGAAATACACAAAATTGGTTCTGAAGCACTTCCTAGAAAACAGACTCCATAGAGCTGCTACTTGCAAATTTGATGAGGCTCTGTTAACAAGTATTTTCTCATATATATCTTTGATAATATATTAAAAAAAAAAAACAAGGCAGGAGGGGAGGGACTGATATATGGGTTGCTAGTTCTAGATATGGTTAAACATGGAATCATGTGGTTCTGCACCCTCCCCAATATTTTATTGCACACTGGTTTTTTTGCCACTTCTTCCTAGTTTGTTTAATAGTTCTCACTTATGGCTTGTTTTTCTTTTTTTTTTCAGCTTTAACCCTATTCTTCCAGTAAGTACAAAAATCCCCTTGTTTTCATTGATGTTTCTTGACAAAAAAGGCAGTGTTTCCTCATTCCCAGAATTATTTTGGCTCGCAATAGTCAATAACTATTAGGCTTCATACATTCACATATAGTAAGACAGCAGCCAAGGATTACAATTGTTAGTCTAGCAAAAGCTTCAATAGAGTAACTCCAAATTTATATCAGTGCAACCGAGACTACAATTTCCATAATATTAAATGCAGCAGAAGCTTCTCAGAACAGCTTCACAGTAAAAATGGAGTGACAGTGAAGTAAGGAACATAAGGTGAAACTCCATCTGCAAACGAGCTCCTTGGTTCTCTTTAGAGTACTCAAAATAAGCACTTTCCTATTCCACTTCACGTTTAATTTTCTTTTTCCCCAGAAGACAGTGAAATGAGTGGGTGTTGAAGGAAAAATCACTTGTCTTGCTCAGGGAAGCTCTTTGCTTCCATTAGGTACTCATTTGAAAGTCATGCTGCAAACACTTCTTCCATTCTAATCTTTATGTAGCATAAAGGACAGCATCTGAATTTAAAAGGCCACACCTTTTCTCCATGAAATACATAATGAGGGTAATCCACATCAGCTTTAAATAACAACAAGCAAGTTTGGAACTTAACTCTAAGCCACACTGGGAAAAATGATTATGAAGTGTTAGCAAATCATTGAAATTTAGCAGTAAAAGCTCTATGGAAATATTGTCAGGCCCTTTCGAATCTTCTGTCACCGATTGCAGCACTGCATGCCCTTAGACTTCAACACTGTACTCCATTTGTTCACTCTTTCTCCTCCTGTGATGACTCCTCCCCTTCTGCCAACAACATTATATACCATAACAACTATTCTGTCATCCACAGGAAACAATAACTACAACATTAAAAGATTTTTGAAACTGCTTACCTCAAAACCAGCATATCAAGGGAGGTAATTCTGCCCCTCTACTCTGCACTGCTGTACTACTACTCCCATCTGGAGTACTGCATCCAGCTCTGGAGCCAGCAGCTCAGGAAAGACATGGGCCTGTTGGAACAGGTCCAGAGGAGGGCCACAAAGATGATCAGAGGCTGGAGGACTTCTCCTATGAAGACAGACTGACAGAGTTCAGCTTGTTCAGCCTTGAGAAGAGAAGGCTCCAGGGAGACCTTATAGCAGCATTCCAGTACCTGGAGGGGGCCTACAGGAGAGACGGGGAGGGACTCTTTTATCAGGGAGTGTAGTGATAGG
>JAOXJM010000019.1:16646880-16675385 GCA_026413425.1 Tringa solitaria | reverse complement strand
CTGGATGGGGCTTTGAGCAACTTGGTCTAGTGGGAGGTGTCCCTGCCCATGGCAGAGGGGTTGGAACTATGTGATCTTTAAGGTCGCTTCCACCCTGAACCATTCTATGATTCTATGAAAACTGGTTTGAGATTAAACAAATTTCTTTAGACAGGAGCTAATTGCATTAATTTAAAAGCACTGAATGTAGTTAAAAATTCCGTTGACTTTCCCTAATGAAATTCAGTAACTTCCTTCAGAAACATGATATAAAGCTTTCAGTATGCTATGATGCCACGTTCCCACTCCTACAAATATTGCTGAAGACTGCCAAGAAAAAAAAAAGAAAAAAAAAAGGAATGTCAAAGAAAGAATGCAGTCAGAGACACCAAGCTCAAACAAATAAAAAAACCCCAAAATTCTTAGAAGTCCCTCCAGCTATTCCTCCTAGTAGTTGAGACCAAGACAAGTAAAGTTAATCAGATATTGTTATCACTTTTTAAAAATAATTATTATATCTTTTGTATACAACAGTTCCTGATGTTCTGAAGGATACAGAGATTTCTGCAAGAATGCCTGGGAAGTCACCTTGACTACCCAGTCCAGTCTCTTTTTGAACAGCAGTGACTGGGACACCCAGCAGAGAAGGATCCATAAAGCATCTATTTCCCACACTATCATATTTCACAGAATCATAGAATGGTTCAGGTTGGAAGGGACCTTAAAGATCATCTAGTTCCAACCCCCTGCCATGGGCATGGATGCCTCCCACTAGCTCAGGCATTTCAAGCATCACAGAACACTTCTAACAAAAAAATACCTATAGAAGAGAAAGAATTAAAAAGCTACCATCACTGGAAGAAAGAGGAGGCTGAAATTATCACTACTATCTTTGAGTAGGCAGTGGCAGAAATTTTTACATTAATTCTCAGAGGGACTGAATTGTTCTTCGGAGTCTTCCACTGACTCCAAAAGAAGTGAAGCTACTATATATGACAACTATGCTTTAGGCAAAGGGCTTCCAGTAGGCAAGATAAGTTTCCATTCTCTATTAATGATTTTTTAAAATCTGCTTTAGCAACCACATCTAGACACCTAAAGTACCTTACAAGCACAAGAGGGAAAAGGAAACTCCCCCTGCAGGATTTGTGAGGCTAAACTGTCAGCACTGACCCAGCTTCTGGTGGGATTCAGAACGGGCTACTGCCCTGGTTATCATACCTAGGCTGAACGCTAGGATGCAGTTCATAGCCACCTGAAAGGGTCTGCCCAGAAGGAGTTTGGGAGAAGAAGGGTGTGTGATCTCAGTGGAGAGATTGGCGAGAGCCAGGGAGGGTCCAGAAAGGTGAGGAGAAAGGAAAAAAAGACGCTCTTTCTTCCTCACAATCCTTCACTTGATTACTATAGACTTTCCACCCATACCCTTCCCTCTGCTCACAGCACCCAAAAGGTCTGACACTTGTCCTTATCTCTGGACACATACACACACCTGCTAGCAGACCTCTCTTTTAGTTCATCTTCTTCCTAGTGTGTGTCAGTAGGATTTTGGACACAAGAGTCTTAGTAAGGACATGCCTAGCCCAGAGGTGCCTCATCTTGGTTATTTATTGTCAATATTGATTAAATATATTAATACCTAACCAACGGAGCCACACAATTTGCATTATTCTAATCCTGTTTTACTACTATTTTTTGAAGTCCTAATTCTTAGATCATATAAATAACCTGTCCTCCTGTAAAGACATTTCTGTTTACAGTTTCAAGATGCACAGTTCACTTTCACTTCCACTCAGCTCAGAGATTGCTTTTAGAAGATAGACTTGACTTCTGTCTTCTGAATTGTTTCCTTATATTATTTGGCTCAGGTGGTACTCAGTGAGGTGTTTCAGCCCACCCTGCCCTTTCTTAGGCATCTTTTAACACAGAAGATGAAATAGCAACATCACACTTGACATTTAAACTTCCATCCCAATTGCTTCCAGCCATCCAGATTCAAGGTAATGCCATAGTCTGACCCAATGGCTTGCAACAAAAACATAGTTGATTTATTTAAGCCATAATTCTTTGTGCACATATGACATTTTCAGAAAAGCCCAGTAGGTATGTCTGCAGAGAGAACAAATGTCCAAATACACAGTCATTATGTTGATTTTGTTTAGCATCTCTTCAATGCCAGACTGGCCATGTGCTAATTCAGCTCACGGTCAGCATAACACTATGCTTATAAGAGTGAAAAGCAGCATGGTTCAAAAGTTACGTACTGCCCAGTCTGATCAAAGCTGAATGCTTTATTTTGTAGATTTGCATTGTAATGAAATCTCACTGAACATTTTCAAAAGGCAGGTTAGTGTCTTTAGAAGTATATTCAAAAAAGAAAACCAAAAACCATCAAAATATCTATGTACCAAAAAAACCTAAATTAAAATTACATTAAAATTATTAGGATTTAGGGATCTAGCCTGTTTCAGTACTTAAAAAAAATCCTATTGGGAACCTACCTAATTGCAACATTAAGCATAAGTGTTTTTTTACAATATCCAGTCACAAATGATGTTCATCAAGAATAACATGCTATTAAGAAACAACATTAGATTACAGCTTATTATTACTTTCAAAACTATGAAACAAAGTCATCTAATAGCGCAAATCCCTTGTGTAAAGACAGTTACAACCCCAAATCATATTATGCTACCAAAGAGTCTGACTCTTAACTCCACCTCAATTTTATATTTGTGCTTTTGGATAATTTCTCTAAGAAGTAAGCATTACTGTTCCCCCACTTTTTCCCCAGTCCTGTTCAATTTCCTAACATCCTGTTTTGAACTAAAACAGAACCAACTTTCTGTTCAGTAATTTTACATCTTATCTAGGCCTCTTCTAACTCTCTGAAATTAACGGCATATTGTGGAAAAAACTGCTTGTTCTCAGAGTGGTAAGACCAGTGTTTGTACATGCCAAGGAATGGCATGCAGAGATGCTCTTGCTTATACTTATTGCTGTGACAACCAAGGTCAGCTAAATTCATTAATTGGCCTGTTAGAGGGCCGGAAACAGAAAAAGCGTAGAGGGGTCACACCTGGGGGAGGAGTGGACAGGACAAAACTGACCAACTGGGGCGTTCCACCCCATCTGCCCCACACCCAGTATAAAAGCTGAGGGATCAAAGGGCCAACTCTTCAATGGCCAATGTCCGAAGAGGACTCTTGTCTGTTCATCTGCCTTTGATCCCAATCCATGTGTTCCTGACTCCAGAGTTGGAACCCAGTTCCCATCCATCACTGAGTCCAGTCTGGGACTTGTCCAGTGCCTGCCAGTGACATCATCCTGGAAGCTTGATGCAGTTTTGTATATATTGTATCTATCTCATTTTTTCCTTTTTTTGATTATTCTAATATTAATATTTCATTAAAGTAGTTTAGTTCATTCTAAACTTCTACATCTCCTTATCTCTTCCTCTCCTCTCTCTTTTTTTTGGGGGGAAGGGCCATCTGTCATTCAGATTGGCCAATTCTGCCTAAATCACAACTCCTTATCAACTTGAGAAGCTTTTTATAGCAAGTTCTGTCTGTGTATTCACACAGGATTTACCAAAGAATTTATTTGGATGTATCTGCCCTACTAAAACAACAATAAAATACCTGACATGGCCTTCTTAACAACAACTGAATTAAAGTGGGTCATTATTCATGCAGGTAAGACCCTACATACCTACAGAAAGAAGGGCTTCCTATGCTAGCACTTATCATTGGGAGGCTCAGGGAAAGTTAGAATTTGATATCTATGCTTATATACAGAATGAAGCACCAAGATTCATTTACAGACAACACAGGCTGAGTCACCACTGCCTGCTGTTGGCTTCTGGAAGAAAGGAGACACTTGGGTATGTCAGAGGTCATATGTAAGGAATTAATATATCAATAGGAAGCTCAGAGGCAAATCTGCTTTGAGATAAACTTGGAGATAAAACAATTCAGTGTATAGCCTGAACTGCATTCTCAGTGTCAGTACTCTGCCAAGAAAAGAAGATATGAAAAAGGGTCTTCTCTTCTGCTGAAGCCATTTGCAGCTGCGCACAATGTAAAATTTGTCTACACTGAATCAATTCACAAACATGGATGGCCACCCTAAGACCAAAAGACAGAAGATCCAGGCCAAATGTCCATTATTTACTCAAATCACTTCACATGGTTTCTTGCAATACATTTATAGCATCTCACGTACACACTGAGCACTAATTCATTTTCACAGAATTGTAGAGTACTTAAAGTTGGAAGGCATCTCTTGTGTAGTCCAACCACCCTACTCAGGGCAAGGTCAACTACAACAGGGGCTGTAGGGCTGACCAGTCTGGTTTTGGAGTATCTCCAAGAATAGAAACTCCACATCCATTTCTGAGCAACCTGCTCCAGTGATCAACTGCCACTAAGTAAAAATTAAATTAAAATGTTTAAGTGGAATTTCCTGGTTTTCAGTTTCTGGCCATTTCCTCTTGCCCTTTCATTGGGTACTACTGAAATAAACCTAGCCAAATCTTCACTCTTTCTCCATCAGGCATTTATACACATTGATAAGACATCTCTTGAGACTTTTCCAGGCTAAACAATCCCAGAACCTGAGTTTTAAAATTCTAACTCCTGACCAACTTCAATTACCTTGAGAAACGTGCTGGTGCAGAAACTGCTTTTAAAAATAAAAACAAAAATCTTTACAGGCTGAAATTCGAGGTTAAAATTTAAGCCTGTTCTGAGATCTCTGACTGACAAAAGCACATAAATTTGCATTGCAGACAGTCTTGTGTTAGAAGTTACACCTTCCAACAGTGAAAACAATCCCATGATAGCAGTGATAATGTGTACTGAGTTGATTACAGGTTAAAGGAATATTGAAAGCAAAACAAATAGGAAAGAAACAGAAGATTTTCTTTAAAGAATACACACTAAAATCAACTCTTCTTGCTGTATAAGGAAAGAAACAAATTAAATCAAGCATGAGCTAGTAGGAATGAGAAAGGTAATACAGAGAAGACATGGTGGAAGAAAACGTAGTTCAATAAAATTAACTTCAAACAGTTATTAAAAGACCAAGAAAAAATACTGAATGTTCACTCAATGCCAAAGACAGAATCTTCAAATTATGCAGAAACCAGGCACATAGAAAAGAGAGCAGATAGATTAAAAAATATTTCAGATAGTTACAGGTCACTACAGCTGAGCAGACACAATAAAGTTGCCTGTCCTGTCTGAAAGAATTATCTATCTTTCCAGTAGCATAAGATTGATAGAACTTAGTCCTGCAGAGACATAAAAAAACCGTGTCAAGTGTCCTAACTCTTTGACTTCTTCAAGGATTTTTGAAAAAGTTGTAAATAAACTCCTCGTAGGACATCTATTACTGGTAGTAAGTGGCCCACCCAGATCATCTTCAAAGCTGAGGAAAATATTGTTAACCTCATATCTTCAAACTCCAGCTTCAAGACCAACAGGTCAGTTACCAGGCTGAATAGAAAAGCAGACTTTATACTGCCTTCCCTCATTCTGAATTAGATACGAGCAAACCCTCTGATTCTACACTCCTGCTGCTGTAGGAGGATGTAGTGAGGTTCACAACTTCCTCCTTTCACATCACAGCATGCATTAATAAATGTATTAGTTGTGTCTAAATGCTAACACCTTGTAGCTTGTAATTCTTCTTAGCCTATTTCTAGATGAAGGACAGTCAAATCTTCCAAGAAACTCAGTTCCGAAAATTTATTTTACCATGTATTTACCAAGTGTGCTTGGTACCAAGTCAATGTACTAGAGAGGGGCTGCAGCACAATCTCTGTAACCATTACTGGCCTCCATTTACTAACATCATCCAGCATCTCTGGAACCTCTCCTAATGCTGACCAGCCACAATATGACCAGCTCTGCCAGGAACTCCCCCCGAAGACCCACCTGACAAATGTCTGAAACCAAACCCACCTAGACATAGCTGAGCAACTTCTTGTTTCTGTCACATTCTTTTTATAACCTCAGCCTGCATAAGATTGTCAAATGCAGTGTTACCTACACTTACCATGCTTCAACAACAGCAAAAGAGGAGGAGCAGTTACCTGTTTTCCCTTACCAGTCTCAGACCCATTGTGAGATTCCACTCTACCAATATTCAGTACCATCCAGGAATACCAAAGTAATTTTCAGCAATGTAATCACAGGAACACTCCTGCCTTAGCAACTACCGGCCCTTTCTTTGTCAGGGATTTGTTATGTTTTGTTTTATGGTGACTGGCTTTTTTGCTTTTGGTGGGAATGACACTGTTGGAAGACAGAGAATGTGAAAGAAAACCCAAACCTGTTACAACTCTAAGTCTCACATTTGCTGTTGCCTGGTCCTAGACACAGAGGACTTCATATTAGCTGTTATGTATATTTCTAATTCACGGGGTTTTTAAGATCCTCAACTTGTATTTCTTGGCAGTGTTGTCTCAGTAGGGTTCTGGTACACTACTAGAATATAATGTATGTGGAGTCACAGACTGTTTGCAACCAGTCTGATTTTGATGCTACCTCAATTTTTGTCATCGCTAACTTACTTCACAGTCTTCATTGTCAGCTACTTGATGTTCCATTTACTTTAATACTTCTACCCACTTGGTAAGTTTCTTCCTTCACAAAAACAGTTCTTGTGCAATCTCTTCAGCAAGCTTTCTTCAGGCTATATCCATTAGACTGTTTTGATTCAGAGGACATTATTCTTTTGTACCAGACCAGACTTTGTACAAACTCAGTGCAAACTTCACAGGTCTCTTATTCTGGTGCACTTTGGTTATACTACTGGTTAAGTATATACTACTTGTTTAGCACAGGATGCACTGGAAAACCACTTTCATTGCTTCCATCAGATATACTTCCAGTATGCATAGTCTCTGCAGAAGCAGTAAGGCCAAGTTGTCAACAGATTCTCTCACCAACAGCCGACTTCAAGAGTTACTCTTGCCTTAGGAAAACAAACAACTCAGTGAGGCTCCAGAACAAGGAAACCTTCATGTGCTTCTCAGATAAAAGGAACAGGTGTCTTCTCCAATGACAGAAACCCTGAGTATGGAAGAGGTAGGAGAGACTTCTGCATGACCAAGCAGACACCACAAATTTTGAAGCTATTTCTTGTTTGAAACGAAACATCTACCCCAACAACTTGGTGCAACATGACCCTATTGAGATACAAGAAAGTTTCAGCATCTTCCCATCTCCTCATTCCCACTTTTGTTTCGGGAAAGACTGCTTAGGCAGTTCCGTTTCAAGTCACCACTTGCAGTCCTGTAATCTGAAATAGCAGTACAGGTAGAATTTCATAGATCAGTCACCCACTTGAAGGTGATACAAGTTTTAAGCAAAATAGTTCAGTAGTAAAGGAAACAGTTGCCTCATTATATAAAACCAAAATTTATTTTTAGATTCCACCTCATATTCCCTTGTGATATGCTCCAATAGGCCTCAGCAGAAATTAATACAGGCAAAAGGAGTTTGCCAAAAAGTTGGAGATTTTCACCTTGTGTTCTTTGAATTGCCTTTCTTTGTTTCTTTTAAACAGCAAACTCAACAAAACAGAATGTTGAAGAACGATGCTCCCAGGAGGCTTGAAAGCAGTAGAATCATGGGAGTTTTCTGCTGAGCAAAGCTTAAGAATAGGAATGCTACAGCTTCTAAGCTTTCTGCTTTGAGACACTTAGTAGCTATACAATCTGTAAAGAAAAAAAAATAAAAACTTTCTTATGACTTTATCAGTCAGTCAGCATTAAACACCCTGAACAGATGAGTACAAGATGAACGATTGCTGTAAAAAAACACATACACTACAATGTCTCAACTTTGCCAGTCAGTGACAAAAAAGCAGAACGTCCATGACACTTTTTCCTCAGTAGAAGGTAAAACAGTGCCACCCACTGCTTTTCCAGAGTATACCCTTACCTTTTGAGACAATCACAGAAAGCTGAATTTGGTATTTTGCAATGACAAAATAGCACCTCATGCTAAGCCTTCTTCCCATTCTCCCTCACTCCGACACTGGGCTCTTCCACCAGGTTATACATCTACAGTGATATTTCAGTCATTAGTAATGCTGCACAAAGGAAAAAAAAAAACAAACAAACTTGCTCTATTGCAGCTGAAACCTCAGGAGGGACAAAGGCCGAATCACAGAAAAATTAGTGTTTTGGGGTTTTTTCCACTCTGGAAGCAGGAGTTTCTTTGACTCTACAAGCCAGCTTTCCACAACCACTACCTGTATGCAAACTCATTCAGTTTCAAACTGAAGGTAATACCATATTGCACCAACTGTAAAGATTGTCTGCAGGGTCAGAATGATCCACTAGCTTTTAATATACTTCCATTCATTTTGCACCATCCTTTTTCTCACACCAGAAACCAAGTACCAATCACTTTTAAGCTAGGTCACAGGTCACTCTATAATCATCAAGCCTACCCAGCATCTTATCTTCTGTTCCTACATGGAATATTCATTTAATCCAATGATGAGCAGTGATCGGCACTAGTATTACTCAAGCATTAAGACAAAAAGAGTGCTTAAGGACTTTTTACCGCTGTTAAAAAGAAACCAGTACTCAAGAACATCTTGCTCACCTAGATTAACCAACTCTGTTGGTTCCAGCATCAGGGAAGTGCCAATCAAGTAAAACTTCATTCATTCCTAAGTATTCATTAGCAGAATACTCTGTAAGCCAGTTTACAACAGGAAGCAGGATCCCAAATTGTTCAGGATAGAGGATGTGCAGGCAGGTATTTCAATCAGAGTCATGTATGATTCAGTATTCTTTAAAATCAAACTCCTTGACTCTGAACAAGAACACTGGAAAATTCCAAAGAAGTCAAGACAAAATGAACAGAACAACGTAAAATTCTAGGTATGTTTAATTATCAACAAAGGACTGTTTTTGAGGTAAGTAAATATTCCTAAACAGTCCTTAAATCTTGCATTTTATTAGAGAACTTAGTCATTGTTTGGGCTCAGCTGTGGTCTACTAAAAACATCAGCATCTACTAAGAATACTCAGCAATGAAAACATCGAGATGCCCACAGATGAAATCAAGATCCTGAGCTAAAGGAAAAACAGTAGACTCTAAATACATTTTAGTTCTCTCTGTGGCTCCTGAGGTGACATCTTAAAAATGCATATGCATTTTCATAATAGTCTTTGGAAACAAGTTGTATCATGTTTATACTACTGCTTGATAAACGTCCAAAATTTTCCCTGGTTATGAAACTAAATTGCCAACCATTCACTTTTTATTCTGAGCTCACCTTCTCTTCAGAATGAGCAAGTATTAAGACAACTCATTTCTTTTCAGGCACAAAGTAAGAATTTTTCACTGGTTTTGAATATCAAGACAGCAGCTACATAGCAACACTGTCAGATGGTAATATGAATTCATACTTTGCTGTGGTAGTTCAACATAGAACTATGGATCTGCTAAAAGAAAGTATTGACATGACTTTGAATTAGTGCAACAGTCAATATACAGAAGTCATTAAGGTATTCTAGACATTTATTTTTCAGTGTACAGTCAGATACATTTAAAATGAAGAAATAAGGCCCATATATTGTAAAAGATGTATATAGTGTTTGCTAGACAAGTATTTGACTAAGAACAAGGCATATTCTAGCCCATACTTCATGAGGTTACAATGAAGTTCAGGCACATAAACAGGAATACTTTATTGCTTAATGATTTACAACTCTCTTGGCCTGTTTAACAGAAATCGAACCAACTGAATCAGAACTTCATCATTAAAGCCTTTCACACTACCATCTTCCACAATATCATACAATGGCTTACTGTCTGTACCCCAACAGATATTTTTCCGAGGATTATTTTGAATAGTTTCTACAGTCAGTGCTAAAGTATTTAGCTGGTAACAGAAGAAAGCAAAGTATTTTCCATCAGTCACTACTGCCTGCGATACAAAAGGACGGGTCACATCTGCTTCACTCCAGAATCCTACAAAACAGAGAAATACCACCAGTTATACAGGACTCGAAGTTCTTATCAGCATACACATCTACACCCCGAAACTGAAATACAGAAAAATAGTGGGAATTGCAGAAGCTACTTAATAAGGTGAAAGGTCCTGTCTGTTTTAGCAATGCAAATATTCTTCATACAAAATAAAATGCAATCACCAATTAAGCATACTTCCAAGATCAAAGACACACTGGCATATCTGTGTTTTGTACGCAGTTCCCTGTTGCTGACCGACCAGAACCAAAGTGACTGATCAGCTGAAATGACTTCTCAAAATTACTTAAAATATTAACGCATCCAGGTCCTACAAGTAAGCTGACGGGAAATGTCTTTCAAGTATTCCACGCTTCTCACAGCAGTGAACATTTGTTTTGTGATAGAAGGATGCACATGTATGCATGAGCATAAATGACTATAGCAAACAGCCAGGCAACACCAAGAACACTATGCCAGTAAGTATTAATGCTTCAAAAAAAACCAACCTGCTGACCATTAATATTCTTTTTTAAATACGTTCTTTAGCACACACAGTAATATTCTTAAAAGATATTTGGTATCATGTGCAATGAACATTGCTAGAAACTGGTACAGAACAAAGAAAAAATGTCACAGATTTGAATTATAGTGTTCTTGTACCTACCATGCTTACAACTGTAACCAGATTTGAATCCAAGACTTATTTGGCTTCAATATTTTATGTCCACAAAAATGTCAAGCTTTTTAACATATCATTACATTAAAAATTTGATGCAGAGACAGCAGTATACAGCAGTCAAAGGATTCTTCTTCCATGTCTTGTTTCAGAAGTGAAACTACAAGCCAGCAGGTATCTTCCAGTAACACTAGACAACAACTGCATTTACATGAATAAGCAAAAGACTGATCTGGACTATCCATCCAGGTCAGCCAGGAATTTCAGTCAAACACTGGCATAAAATTGACATTTCTGAAACAAGGGGCTAAGTAATATAGCTGTTTCAGAAAAAAAAAATGAATAAACTGCTTGATATCTACCACCTTTCCCCATAACAAATATGAAATGAGCACACAAATGCAGAATTAAGGTTTTTGCAGAGGCTTAGTGTTACATATGAAAAAATACTTTTCTGCCTACTTAGTTATCCATAAGCCAAAGTACTCAAGACAAAGTCTTAGCTGACTTCTGTATAAGATCTGCTTCATTCACTGGTTCAATTAAATTTTTAAAGACCTACTTAAAGCCTGGTCTTCAGAAGAAAAAGCATGAGAAAAAGGTGGTGGGAAGAAAAGGTTAGAGAAGTTTCTAGTAGACATTCATCATCAGGAAGAATTTATCAAGTTGACTGTCTCACCTTGATACATTGCTTGTGCTGCTGTCCAGGCAAAGAGACTTGCAATACCATTAGACCGATAAACAACTTCAATCTGATCCTCAAGATTTGCTCTGACAAACCTCTCCCGTTTTAGTTTATCAGGAATAAGATGAAACTGGGTGTGTCCATAACAGCATGGGTCTGCTACTTTTGATCCTGTGTTTCCCCCCCAAGAAAAATTAAAGAGTCAGTCACAAGAACGCTTCTTACTATGCATACAAACACATCTTTACTATCAGACTCCAAACAAGACAAGGTTAGAACCTCTACTGTACATCTGTATAAATATTGAGACATCTATTTCTGGGTGAGACTGGAGGGCTTGCTCAATTCCAAAAGGTGAGAGTTCACATACTAAAATGTCTCTGAAAACATTTATCAAAATTCAATGTCAGTTTCCTGCCAATTTTCTATTCAATGCAACTTCTGCAAGCCAATCTGGGCACAGAGTACCAAACGCACAGGAGGATGCTACATCGTGTAACTGACACGGAATCTCAATAGAGATTCCAATACTATATATATCTATATAGTTTAGTTATAGATAAAAAAATGCAAATGTTTTTGTTCTGTTGATGGGAGAAGAAAGGTCAGGTGTTTAGAGGTTGTTTTTTTGTTTTGTTGGGGGGTTTTGGGTTGGATTTTTTTTCAACACAAAAAAAAAGTTAACACTTCATCATAAGAAATCCTTACCTATAAATACCTTGTTTTCATACTGCTTTTTGAACAATGGCAGTTTAGATGGTTTGTGTTCAATAACAGGAACATCTCCAAGATCTGACTCCAGCGGTACAAACTTGAAGGAAGAAAGAGAAGTCATGATATAAAACATGTACATAGTATCTGACTTACAGTCAGAGAGCAGAAGGTGCAAGTCTTGCTTACATACATAATATATGTAACTTCAACTGAAATTTGTATTTTGCAACAAAACTTCCTCTCTTGGAATGAGTGCTAGTACATGTTTCTTACACTGATATCTGAATTTTCTGCAATGTAGAAAAAACTGTGTGAAAAGGTGCTAACAAAGCTGCCAGTTTGGACTATCTTCAAAACTAGAATCCACTTCTGTAGAAGATGAGCAAAAGCATTTCTAGCAGTAGTCAATAAACTTGAACCAGCGGAGTGAGCTTACAGGTATTCAGTGTTTTGTACTATGTAAAATTTTTTAATTGCCTAGACAGTTCTTCCAAAATGCCAAGGTTTATAACATCTGACAGTACTGACCTAAGCAAATTGTACAATTAAGTGAGCAAGAACAGTTCAGCATTTATAATGTGGAGCCCTGTTTTCTGTTGGTGGTGGAAACTGGGCAGCAGAGACCGTCAGAGGCTACACAATTACTATTGTATAAACCTACAAGAAAAAGGTTAGAATATTGAATCAGCTTCCAGAAACCTGAGCATTCAAGAAAACAACTGTTCAGCAGTACTAACAGGTAACAGAGCTCACATTCAGATTATACATGCTCTCTTGTTACTCCATTCTTTTCTTCTCCATTTCTCTCATCACATTCTCCTCCACTGAGCAAATTCCACCCCACTTTTTCTCGCCTCCACTTACAAGCATAATAACTTTGAATTTCCATTTATTTAAGTGTAACAATATGCACTTTATCCAAACCACAAAGATGACCAACCTGAAGTTGAGACCTTGAGACCATCTTGAAACCTTGACTGTCTCAAGATCTACAAAGCACTTACCGCAACAAGGCAGTATAGGCATTAAGGCTTGAAAAATGCACAAGTGTGCTACACGCCTAATTAACCAGATCCTCCACATACTACCTACTGCATGGTTTCAGTGGCTGTGAGAAATATAAGTGAAAATGAAATATATGTCATTAACTTGCTGTTGAAACTATCCACACCTCAGGAAGTTGCTTTGGTACACGGATCTGGAGGTGCGGGCTATCATCTATCTGAAATCGCACAGGATCAACTCTACCCTTTCGATGTCCATGAACAACAACTTCCTCACCATGGTGCCAGTAATAGTTAACTTCAGGATTTAGATCTGAAACAGAACAGAGAAATAAGAGATCGCACCTTTGCATTTAAAGCCCTCCCAACCCTTGTTCTGTAACTGCAGTAAAATAGAAAAATAAAACTCCGCTTGTACCACGTGGGATGATGGAGATGAATTACTAGTGATGGACCAAACAACCCCGCTATACCAGTGACATTCCCACCGGCTTCAGAGACCAGACCAGCCCCGCCACCCAAGGGCTCCCGCTTCCCTCTCCCTCCCAACCCCGTTCCGCACCAAGGGAGGAGGCAGCCAGCAGCGGGTTGCGACCGCAAAGGAAAGCGGCCAGGGTGGAGACAAGCTGCGTGAGGAACGGCCCGGGCGTATGCTCCTGATCGCGGTAGAGGGCCGGCCGCTTCTTATTCTGGTAGAAGCTCTCCTGCAGGAGGGCGTCGCAGGCGAGGGAGCGCAGCTGGCCCATATCCAGGTACGGCGCCGCGACCGCCGGCGTTTTCGCAGCCGCTGGGGCCGCTGCTCCGGCCTCCGGGGCTTTGGTGGCCTGAGGCCCCGCGCCCTCCGGGGCCTTCGCGGCCTCCGGCCCCACCGCCTCCGGGGCCTTCGCGGCCTCCGGCGTCACCGGTCCGGGAGCTTTGGCGGCTGCCGGCGCCGCTCTCGGGGGCAGCCCCGGCACGAAGACGGTCTTGGTGAAGCACTGATACCAGCGATCGGCGTTGAGGGCGAAGGTCTGCGGGTAGACCATGTACTTGGGCCGCTGCAGCTGCCCGTAGAGCCGCAGCTTCTCCTCGATGGAAGCCGCCGCATGCACCCGCTGGTTGAAGTGCTCCAGCCGCCGCCGCTTGGCCGCTTTGCTCTTCGCCGTGGCGGAAGCCACGATGGGCGGGTAGAGCGAGTCGGGGGGTGTCGGCGGCGGGGGGACGGCGGACTCCGTCTGCGAGAACCAGCACCGGCCGTGCCACAGCAGCCGCCGACCCCTGGACGCCGCCATTTCGCAGAGCCGCCAGAGACCGGAAGGACCGGGTTCGACAAACCGGGAAACTCGATTGGCCCTGGGAACCACGTGAACAAAGCAGCTGCCAATCGACAAGCTTCTCCCGGAGAGGGCTGCCGGGACAGAAAAGGGCGGGGCCTTTCGGGAGGCGCGTCGCTGCTCGGCCCCGATCTCGCCTCCGCAGCGCGGCGGAGCTTCTGCCCAGCCTCTGAGCGAACGGGAACTACAATTCCCAGAAAACACAGCGGGAGGCGGCCGGAAGTGCTGGGCCTCTCGCGGCCTCCTTTCAGGGTGGCCTGTGCAGGCCTCAGAGGGAGGGGCACGTCTGTGGGAGGGTGGTTGGTGTTACCCGGAGGAGGAGCCTTTGCCAGCTTTGATTCGAGAAGACAAGTGTTGAAACAGTTTTCCTCGTGCTCATTTTCAGGAGGTGATTACACCCCCACCCCGGTTTGAGGGACCTACTGCTTAATCTAAGTGACAGGGTTAAATTCTCTCTAAAATAAATAAATAGATTGAAACTTTTTCTGTACAGGGCAGAACCCATTTCTGTACTAAGAACTGTATAGAACCTGTGCAGAAACTGTACAGAACCCTTTACTAAGGACAAAGGATTTTGTACCGCCAAGAAATATAGCAGAAATGTGAGATCGTTTATTGGCAAAATCTGTAAATGTGAACATGCATTACTTAGCCAGGGGCACGAGGAGCACAGGCAGGCCTGGCTGCTTCTGAATCCGTCCATGATAAATCCTGAGCGGGTCTGCTCTGTAGTACTGTAGGAAAGACTCGTTTTCACATGGTAGTGGGTAACCACAGCACTAATTGTGAATTGAAATAACAGCTTGTCGGAAGGTGCAAAAGCTGGTAGTACTAAAGGGATTCAACTCTTGCTAAAATATAATCTATTACGGCATTTGTTTATGAAACTGGGGATAAGCTAAAATTGGAATACTGGCACTGCAAGAAGTGCTACAGTTACTGCATTTTTGTCTTTGAGATATTTAGAAGTGCTGAGGGTATTTGTGAACAGGTGAAGCTTACTATTTATTATTCTTACAAGTTTGTTTGTTTGTGGGTTTTTTTTTTTTAACTTGATCACTCACAGTATTCTTTGGAGGTGGTTTTTTTTCCGTTTCCATGGTATTTGTGTATTGCCTGAACTATCTGGAACATTCAGACTGAGCAGGGGTGGGAGAGGAGGTTATGAACAGAAGTGGGACAGGGGCCATGTTACATACATCCCAACTAATCTGCTCCCTTTCATTAATTTCAGTTTAGCTTTCTGCTGAATTGATTGTCAAAGCTGCAATAGAATTTGGAGGAATTTTTGGAATACATGGCAAAGATTGAAAACCAGTGTCTCAGGCTGAGATTTTCAAATACTATAGAATATAAAACTATTGTCTTCTTTAAGATGAAGTAAAAAAGGAATTGAAATATTGTTAATATATGGGTAAACAAAAGCTATCCTTCAGTTAAGGCTCACAAGGTATTTTATAAAAGACAGATTTAAATGCTAAGTTGCAACTCTGCTAAGTATTGAGTATTTAAACTTTGGATGTTTCATTTTGAATCCAGACACTCTTTTCACCAGAATGGTGAATGGACAAGGGCTTAGATGAGATGACTGACCACTGAGGGAGCAACCTCCCTCCTTTTTCTCATCCCACATACTGCAGTTTCCAAGTGCAACTGGAAGCCTGTTTTTCATCTGATTAATAAAAGACACTGGCCAAATATGGCCGAGTTAGAGCTGTTGAATCTCTTCCCTTGTGATCACAGCCAGCCATGTCATAAACTGGCACAAACTGTTACAGAAAATCATTGTTAGTCTTCTTGGGCATTTTGCAGCTTCATCTACCATGTCAAAACTTGTTTCCTTTGCTGTTTAGAAATATTCTTCTAATTTCATGCTTAGTTTATACCTGTTGGTCACTATGCCAACATTATCTTTTAGCTAATTAGCTTTTTTTCTCACCAATGTTTGCCTTCTAAAATATTGATGGAGACCAGTCATATCACCTCTCAGTCCTCACTGACAGACTAAACAAGCTCTTCTCACACAGACAGGTCTCCATTTCCCTGATCATCTTAACAGCTCTTTCTTCTATTTCCTCTGCTTTTGAATTTGTCTCAGGCATATGTGACCAGACTGTACCCATTACTTCATACAAGGGACTGCATTACCTACACTAGGAATACTAACATATGAGCACTGTTAAAAACCTTTTTCATCATGTTGTCAAATCAGGGTTGCCTGCCTTGCAGCTGAACAACATTGTGAACAACTTTTGCATAGAATATTTTAAACCCTCAAAAAGTTCAACACAGAAACAACAAAGATAAGTGATGGAGTAAGTGAATGTTTAAAGTATCATTTTTATTTTCCCTGCTTTATTCAAAGACTTTAAACGTTTCCTGCACCCTGATACTGACTATAACATTAGATAAGAGGTGTCAGGAACCGGTGCTATACTTTAACCTACACTTAAAATCCCTGAACTATCTACTGATGTTCTGGTCACAGGTCATTTTTATTTGCTTGATGTACATTGTAGTATCATTCATCTTGATGTAGGAGCTGCAAGGATTTGGATAAAAGGCCCCAGTAGACAGTCTGGTTAAAAGTACTGACATGCTTTGCTGACAGCTCCGTCATAAGCTTTTGATAAAAATATATTATCCAGCCATAGATCTTTCTGTTCAAAAAAGCAAACCAACAGTTCAGAAAGGATCTATTTTCCTTCTCTACTGACATAATACATGATATAAAAATTATCCTAAATCTGTAAACTCAGGGCATTTTTGTGTTGGTTATATGAATGCTATAAAAAAGCCTTAGATTACTGGCCTCAAAATAAATCTCTAAAATTGAAACTAGAAAAAAAACCCCCTGCATCTCAGTTCCAGTGTCAAAGTCATTGAAGAGGGTCAGGTTGGAATCCAGAAGCAGTTTAGAAACTAATGCAGTTCACCTTATTGAACCTGCTCTGTAGGGGAGGATGACATAGAAATTATTCTGTTTCTGAAACTCAGAAATGAGACAAGGTACATCAAATGCACTCACTCAGAGATGAGATTGCGTAGACATTAATTACTGGGCAGCCTTAGTGTCTCCTATATACCAGTGTAGGAGCTGCTTAAGTGCACACACTTCTTCAGCAACCTTCACCAGAAGTGCAGACACAGCCCATGGGATCACAGAGGTCACATAATGGAGACATATCTATCCAAGGTCCAGCAGGAGATGTGAGGTCTGAGTCTGCTTCACCTGGCCATGCTAGGGTTGTGCTGTGTGCTGTGGGAGTCACTGCCAGATCTCCAGCCACTGAGAAAGGGCTCAGCAATGCACCTGCTAAGCCATTTCTTCCATACCTGTGCTGTGATGCACCATGCACCTTCTCAGAGACCCGCATCTTATTTTAAAAGGCAGAAAAAGAAGATAACAGTGAGACTGAAACCCTTCAAATTAGGAAACTTCATAAGGGAGCCACAAGCTAGACATGGGGTTTGTTGTAGGCTGAGTAACAAAAGATACTGTAGTTTGATTCCAGAGCAGTGATCCTCAGCACATCTGAGGACATGCAGAAGATTGATACTGTCCCACTCCAGTTCTCGTAGCAAGTTACTACAATAATACACCAGAAAACAGGTTAGCAGTCAGTTCTGGAAAGTTCATAGTGAAAAGAGTCTTTAGAGCTGTGAAAAACTAAGTTTCTAGTCAACACCGGGTATTCCTTTTGTAATAGTATCTCAAGACCCTGGAGAAAGACTGACGCTCCATTGTACAAAACATCACATCCTCTACCCGCATAAAAAAGGGCTATTACATTTTGTAATGTACTTCTCAGGTTGTAGAGAGGACCAACAGTCTACCCTTAGGTTAATGGTAGGACAACAGGCAGACAACATGCATTTCAAATTATTATTCTAACCAATGCAGTTTTATTTCAAAATTTGTGCGGATGTTGCAGTCAGCCAATGTCTTTCTTACTTCAGGGATAGATTTTAGACAGGACATATCCCTTGTTGGTGCTTATCTTGGAGGATGAGAACAAGATTTCAACCAAAGAGGAATATTTCCCAGTTTAACCAGTTAAGATTTAGTTGTTTTCTTAGTGACTCAGGGCAAGGTCTGCAAAATAACTTTAGTGAGGACTTTGCCTCACCCTCTCATGACTACCTAAAGGTCTGACTAGTACTGGAACCTGTCTTTTTGTTGCCCAGGTTAATAGACTAGTTGAAAATATACAGGGTATTTAAAAACTAGAAGGAATAGGTCTCTCCAGAAGATCTTTTCATCCTCTTATTGGCCCAGCTCTCTTTAGATCGCACTTTAAAAGTTCATTGCTCTTCAGAGCAACCATGGTACCCAATACGAATTGCAGAAGACAGTGTTATACGCATACTTGCAGTGTCTGTCTCTGACTGACTTAATGGCTAAAGAGGGGGTGTCAGCTCCTTCCTGCCTGCTTCAGATGAGATTTCTGTGTTTACAGATGTTTTGTTTTATGTGCAGTCTACAGTGTTTGCCAGCTTAGGTAGTAACATCAGTGGGACTGTATCCTCCATGTAAAATTCCACATAGTGCAATAGACACAATCTTAACTGTTGAAAAGATGGTCATTATTTTATGCTTATGTCTTTAGCTTATTTTAAAACAGATTATGTGTAACGACCACAGCTGCCAGATGATAATTTAAAGCAACTGATATAACAGATACATGCAGCAGGGAAAAGCCATCATCATCTTTACTAATTGAAATCTGTGGACAAAAAGAAGTTTCTTACATGTTTTCCAAATATCTTTATAGGAATATAAAATGCAGGAATATAAAATGACAGCTGAATTCTTCCATTATGCCTCCATCAAAATTGAAGTGCTTTTAGAACTACACAGCACTCCAAAAGGCACCAATTAGAATTAATTTTGCATTATGTTTCAACTGCTATTTTAATGCAGTTTCTCAGACAAATTCCTTTTAGACTAAAATTGCCTATGTTCGTCTATAGATCAAAGATCACACCACACACTCCCCCAACAGCATTTAAGGCAAAATCAAAGCACCTTTGTTGCAGGACTGTGGAAATGGGGGGGAAAAAAGATGTGTTTCTGGCCAAAGCGTCCCTTTAATTAGGAAAAAATGTTAAAAGAATTAACTTCAAAGTTGGACCACTTTCTAGTTCTCATGTGAGAGCTAGGAGTCCAGATGAATTTAATGAAAGCTCCTTGCATCCTTTCAAATTAAGGAGCCTTCCAACTGGGAATTCAAAAGATGCACCGACACATTCCACCTTCTGTGGCTTTAGATGCCATTACAGCTGAGGATGGTGATGACATTTAAGACCACTCTGGCTTCATAGTGCCATAAAGATAAAAGCTTATCTTGAAGACATGCTTTGGCAAAGCTTAGTTTCACTGCATCAATGCCCATTAGCTAAAAAATCAGAAGTCCTTTGGGAAAACTAGATTTCTTAGTCAGTTTTATATAGTATTTCAGTGCTATTGTAGCAATTACAAAAGAATACCTCACATATTCCCCGTGCATTTTGGGAACATCTAGCTAGTGGGGCATCCCATCTGTGCTGTTTCATGGTCATTGCATGCCATTTTCCCAAGGTCTGTTTTATATGTACAGAAAATCCAGGAGTGTGAACGAATTTTAACCACTAGTCTTTGAGATAACTTAGTGCAAAACAAAAGATCTTTATTGTGAAATTAGTGGGTAAACTGAAAGAAATAGAAGTTAATTGACTGGAGGAAGTAATATGCTGTCATTTTGAAAGCCAGACAGAGCTATTTGGATTCTGATGTGATAGCTAAGTTACAATTCCAACATTTGCAGTAAGAGGTTTTGTCATTGACACAATTACAATATCCAGCTGATGAAAAAGGTACAATTCTATGAGAAAATTTGTGAAGTCAGTTATAGTGTTCCAGAGATCACACAAAGGAAAGAAAGACTGATGAGTAGACTTGACTCAGTATGAAGATAAAGGACTGGATGAAAACCACAAGTGTTGCAGAAGAAAGGTAATGTATTTAAATATTATTAAAATATGGTACTACTGAGGTTGCAAGTGTTTATTCTTAAAAGGTGTCATGAAGGTGGAATTTGAAGCACAGCAGGCATTCCATTTATTTTCTCTTTTCTTCTAGTATTGAGGACACCACTCTTTTTCATGCAGTTTAAATGGAAAATTGGAAACCTAATTTAATCTCCCGTAATTAACCCAGAGACTTCTTCTGGCAATTGAGGGCAGATGATCAAGTATTTCTCTGCTGCTTTAAAAAAACCCCAAACCACTTGTTTCCTAAATCTGTGCAGTGTGAACTGTGTTATACAAACTTAGATACTTATTTTGGACAGCCAAGAGATAATTCTTAGTCTCAGGAGGTAAAAATGCAGGTAGGAAAAAAATAAAATTTTCCATACTCATCAAAACCAAAAGAAGACTGCCTCTGCAGACTGTTTCTCCAATATGTCCTCTGTATTTCTCCAGCTTCATAGGTGAGCTTCTTCTTACCAGCAGGCAAGAATGTAGGCCTTGCAGCATATCCTGAAACTTTATTTCAGGTTGATGACCTGAAATTACAAGTCTAAGGAATTTATGGTTGTAAGCGGTGTGCTAAATGAAGAACATCCTGCCATCTGCTTTGTATGCTATTTCTGCCCTCCTGAGAAGCACTTGAGGAACATAGCGCAGAGCTGAAGAAAAGCATGGATCTGCTCTTTGCAGACATTTAGTTGGTGTGATGTCATGCCTGACATGGCAAATCCACACACCGGTCTTGCTAGTTCAAACCCAACACTGTGCGAAGAGACATTTTCTGGATCAGGTATTATCTATGTCCAGCCGGCTTGGAGACTGAGCCATTAAATGGACCCTTCATTATCTGTGTAGCTGTAATATTCAGAGAGGTAATAAACTCAGTACCTAAAAGTCAATGGCAATACTTAACCAATACAAAACACACAAAAAGAACCAAAGGATCATCAAAGGAAGTCCTGATAACTAAAGATGTCTGACTGTAGTACCAGGTTCAGTTCCTATCTGAATCTGATATGTCTGGTTTTTCTGTGATGGAAAAATGCACAAGTACACGTCCTTCTCAACCAAAATGTTCCACACTTGAAGCGTCATTCATTTAGTTTGAATAGCTTGATGCTTGAGAGCAGTGTATTTGATAATTAAAGAAAATTGCATCTTCTTCTGAACAGTAGAGGAATCTTCATTGTTTAGATTCTCAAGTACTTAGACTGTCCTCCCTAACTGTATGAAACTTCTGGTATATATGAAGGTCAGCTGATATTTATCATTGGTGATTAAGTCTAGGGGATGACTGTAAGATAAATACGTGACCTGGTTAATGATTCACAACTGACTCACAGTCAAATGATTGCTGAGACTGTATTTCTAAAGAGAAAAATAAGTACATTGAGTTAAAGATCTTTTTTTTCTTTCTACATATCCTTAAAGTGCCAATTAACTGACTTCTGGGATAACATCCTTTTAGCATCATGGAAGCACGCAGGTTGGAAGGGACCTCCAGAGGCCACTGGTCCAACCTCCTACTCAAAGCGGGGCCAGTAGGGTCAGGTTGCTCAGCACTGTGTCCAACAAAGATTTAAATACCTCCAAGGAGGTAGATTCCAGTGCTCCTGTGGGTCTCTGTTCATTGCTTGACCATTCTCATGGTAAAAACATTTTTTTGCATATCAAGTCAAAATTTCGCAGGTTTCATCTTGTGTCTGTTGCCTCTGAGCTTTTTATCGTGCTCCTCCTGTGACAAAACGGGAAAAAGGACTTCACTGAGAGGTTCAAATTCACAATTTGTTTGGACTTCACTCACAGGCCCAATACATCACTATTGTAAGTTCTGTGTGTACGATGGCAATTACACTATTGCAATTTAAAAGCAATTCGCGGAATACACTATTGCAACCTACAAGTGATTCCGAAAAGTAACAACACAAACCACAAGCGCGCTAGATATGAATACCTTAAAAGAGTGCACCAGTCACAATCTTAATAGCATGCCATATACCATACATATGTTTCTTAATCACTTACATTCTCTCTCATGTAAGGTCGCTCAATCCCTGGGGAGTTACCTTCTACAGCATCCTGGACAAGGGGGGGGACGAATCTTCTACAGGCCAGCTGTATCATTGGAAGATTCCCCATTTTCCTCCCCAAACCTTATAGTTTATATTTCCTGAATCTGGGGGGGTGCAGGATTATGCTTGAGTGGATTACACTATCTGGGATATTTACCTCTGGTGGTAACGACACGACAGATGGCTAGATCTCTGTTGCCAATTTTGTGATGTCTAGCACTCAAAGTCCCGGCAATAGTGGTGGGATGGGACTCAGGGCATTTTGTTTGTTAAGGGAGCTAAGGCTCCATTCAGTTTCGGTTCTTATTGTGATGCAATCTTGAGACAACCCCGGGCTGAGCCGTTTTGCAGCGCCCTCCAAGTTATCTCTGCATAGACAAGGCAAGGCAGAGATGAAGCTGAGTCAGATGACAACTCCCTGCATCTCACCTACTGTGCTCTGATACCGGTTTGGCTGGGTGCTCCCATACACCTCCTAAAAAAGTCTGTCTCTTTGCTAAGCTCTCCCATGGGGTACCTGAAGACATCAATCAAGTCTTGCCTGAGCCTTCCCTTCTTCAAGCTGAAGAAATTCTGGTCCCTCAGCCTTTACTCACAGGGCAAGTGCTGCTCCAGCCACTGAACATCAGTCCAGAATTCAACATAGTTCTCCAGATTCAGTCTCACAAGTGCCAAACAAAGGGGAAGAATGACTTGCCTCACCCTGTTGGCTGCCTTTCTGTCTGTACACCTTCTGATACTGGTGGCCTTCTGCTGGTGGTCAGGGCAGAGTGCTGGGTCATGCTAAATTTATTGTCCATCAAGATCCTCAGCACATTTTTTGCAAAGCTGTTCTCCAACTAGTCAGCCACCCCACCAGTACAGATGTGTTATTCTGTCCCAAGTCTTTGCATTTGTGTTTGTTCACCTTCAGTATGTTCCTGTCAGCCCATATCTCCAGCCTCTCTAGGTTGCAATAGCCTCAGTACAGTCACAACCATAAGGTTGTACAGACAACAAAATACCTGTGCTACATACCACATATAATGCCAAATATACGTGGGAACGTGATACTGGACTAGCTAAAGATGAAGACAAAGGGGGAAGGAGTCAGTGGATGCTGAAAACTTTTAGAAATTGGTTTCATTGTTGAATTGTCAAGCTGTTTCACAAACATTATAAGCACTTATCACCATTGTGTTTGGAGAGTGTCTCCCTGTCACATCTCACATTAGAATAACAGACCACATTGCGCTAGTAAAAGAAGTGGCATGGGACAGCATGGCACTTTACTATGAACCTGTCTTAACTCCCAAAGGGTCCCATGCACCCAGCTTGTTGGGAATATCCCCTGTCCTCAGCCAGCAGCTACCTGGGAAGGTCCAGCTGGCCCAGATGATGGGCTAGTCCAGAAGGCTAGTAATTCACGTATTTGAACTCCAGCAATAAAAACAAGCCCTGCCACTGGTTAGTTTTCTGTTATAGATACTCCTTTGGTTTCTCTACATACCCCTTTTATCTTCTGTTGTCCAATTTTTTCTTTAAGACACGTTTCCAGCAGTTCCTCCAATGACTGAACAGATGAGACTTCATTAACTTTGAATGAGATAGAAGCTCTGAAGTCATTTTAGTATGACTCATCTCAACTAATTTCAACTGTCACAGTTAGGCATCTAGGCTATACTAATGAACAAACCAGAGAGAGAAAAGCACTTAAAGGGTGATTTGTTCTGTCCTTAACACATTTTTTTAAGAGAGGTAAATCACTTCCTGGAGCTAAGTCCCTACTGAAAGAGTTCATCATGTCATTCTGATGCAAGTAACTCTTGAACTTAAGTAATGAATTTAGAGAGAAAAATCTAAGTTTTTATCGCAATACTTGCAAACTGTTTTATGATACAGCTTTATTTGCAGACTTCTGGATCACTCTTTTATGACAATTTTTTTTATAGTATAACAAAAAAATGAGACAATTATATTTGAAAAATTCGGAGGCCAATGTGTTTCATTTAAAGCTGATACTGGATAAAGTATTAAAGCTTTCAAAAAGAGAATTAATTAAGTACGTAAAATAACATGTTGCAGCACTACTGCCAACATTTTTTGAGATACAGTGAGAAGGGCTGCGCCACGAGCACTACCACTAGATGTCACCATCCTTCCACTAAAAATTGCCATCAGCAACTAGCTGGCTTTTAATACGTACCACTGGTTCTACCAAAACCACACTGAGATGAAGCCTTAGGTCCTGTATTGCCAGCTCTGTTGCTTTGTAATCCAATCCAAAGCTACGTAATATCATTTCTTTCTGGTGGCATTGTGTTTAGATAGTTTTAAAATGCTTAACGCTGAACTAAGAACCTGATTTGGAGTTAGATGCTAGTCTGAATTCATGAATATAAGAAGAAACATCGTTGGTTAAGTTCATTCAATAATGCTGCTGCAGCTCAGTCCAATAGACAGTGGGTCGATGAAGAGTGTGAAGTAAAGATTCTATTCCTATCTCTTTTACTGGTGTACTGAACGACTTTGGCAAGCCATTTTCACCCCAGCTTTTCTGTTTTCCGTTTACTATTAGCACTAGCTCCCTCAGTACAGGAACTATACCCAGTTATGTTGTTTTTTGGATTAGCTTTATCTTAATTCAGTGACGCAATTATCCCAATTGCGCAAAGGATCTTAAAAAAATAGCTGTATAGGTCCAGCTGAGAAAAATTCTGGAGGGAGATATTCATCCCGTATTCTAGCCTTACTCATTACCTCCTTGCTCAGTAATCGCTGAAACTTCCCTAGACCCAGGGCTGGGGTTAGAGGACTTAGTGGATCCATTTAGTACTGGTTATCTGAAGTCATCAGTTCTTCCTTCCTCTCATCTTATTCCACTGAGTGACATCACCTCAAGTTTAAGTTTGTAATATCCTGTCTCATACAGATAGGAGCCGAATTTAATTCATCTCCTGGATAGTCCGTCCATCTTTTATATGCTCTGATCCAGAATGGGGTTTCCCACTTATTTTTTCATCACTGTCTTTCACAGAAATATGATTAAGTAGAACATTATAAAAATGTCTCATTGTCAGGGTCTTTTTTCCTCCTGAATAGATCTAAGCATTTGGAACATAAGGGGAAGTATCTAATCTCATGTTTAATAAGACAATGGAGAAAATCCAGCCTTCCCTGCATGTGAATTTTCTCCTATCTTATTCTGTTAGGTGCTTTTGTTCTTCAAAAATAACATAAAGATAACTGCATAATGTCCATAAAAGAAAAGACCATATCTAAGGTCAAATCAAGTATGCATACTATAATCACACTCACAACCAAATATACTCAACATGGATCTAATAAGCACTCATTTTCTCACTGGCAGTCTCCCCTCGCTACAGCAATGATCATCCTCTTGAGTTGAGCTCCCACATTATCAAGTATGAGCAGGTAAGACCTCAAACATGAAACATGCAGTATGAATTGCTTGAAAAACAAAAAGTGACTGATGAGAACTACTAAAGGTTACTAAATAACTCCTATAAAAAGAATATAAATCGCCAGCCATAATATGGATTGTGATTATATTTAATTACACATTTAAATGTTGAACAGCTTGACTGAGACACACTCATGTCTATCAGTATATGTTACCAATGAAAGGCTGTGCCAAACATTTTTCTTCATCCTGTCAACACACTAGGTGACAACAGAAAGTAGTAGTCCGCACTGTCCCCTGGAGGCTGCTCAGTTTGGAGTGATGCACGAGATGGAAAACAACACACAGACTGCAGAAGAAACAGCCCACATCACATCTCACAGATTTAGCTTAACATAAGCACCATGTAAATAAATTCCCAGCCCCTCATGCCTAATTTTCCCCCAAGCATACAGTTTTAGTGTTACACGTTCTTAAATGACCAAAGTAAAAATTTCTTGTATTCCAATATTAGATTCAAAATGTATTCATAAACCCATAACATCAGGGATATCTTCAAAATACAGGAACTGCAGTCTTCTGTGGCAAAGTATTTGACAGATATTGGTCAACCACAGGATTACTCCGTGAATGAATCTGACTTCTTGTGTCCAGTGAAAGTTGTCAGATACTCGGTACCCCAGCCATTTTTAATGAAATTAAAATGAGTCCATTTTAATGGACTTCTTGTGTCCAGTGAAAGCTGTCAGATACTCGGTACCCCAGCCATTTTTAATGAGATAGTCATTATGTCATAACAATAAGCTTTTATTCTTTATACAACATTTTTATGTGTAGTGCACAACACAAATTTAAATGGCTTTCAACTCCTATTTCAGAGCCATTTGTTAAAATGGTCCGGAGCTTTCCTCAGAGAAAGCTGCTATGCTAAAGTTGGACTGGGAAGAAGGCGATTTCTGTACTCTTGGTTTTACATGCACTTGGTTTCTGATAATTCATTTCAACACTGTTATATCATATTACTCTAGTAGCCATGGCAGGATTAGTAGCAATACTGCAAATGACAGTGTCATCAAGCAAAAATGTATAGCTTTGTGGTTTCAGAAAAATGAAGGCATTCAAAGTCATTAACATATAAAAGATTGAATAATGGCCTTTACAATAGACTGCTAAAGAAGACCAGATGTTGCTCACAGGAGATCTGAATCTGGGCGACAAGATGTTGCTACTTGTTCATTAAATGAGACAATCGAAAATTACAATTGCACTTCCACTAAAAACTCTGTAGATACAGCAGCTCTTCTTCTCTTAATGTTATTTTAACATGACAGTCATGCAGAGAATATGTTATACCATAGATAAGAAATTGACTGTTACAGAAGCAAAAGTGAATAATCATGTTTCTCCAAAAACATATAATTCTGTAGAAAGAGAAATCATAATGTATTTATATTTGCTGTAGATTAGAGCATAGATGAACATCCTCTCTGAAACAAACCTTTTTGTACAGAGACACAGTATGAACAAGTAACTGTCTATTCAGAATGATGCAAAGAAAACCAAAAAGATCGCGACTGTGACAAGATCAATGATAAATTTAGTATTAGCAAAGTATTGTTATATACTGCTCAGATTAGAAGCCCACACTTAAGTCTCCAGATAAGATCAGTTCATGAACATACACGTATAAGCTTTTAGATGAGGATGAAGGATACAGATTGACATTTTGTGAGTTTTTTCAAGAAATCATAAGCTTTTAAATGAGCTTTAAAAACCATGGTATAAAATGTTCAATGGGCAGCCCTAGGCTAACCAAAGAAACATTTACTATTTTTAGTTAGTGCAGTTTTAAAGTTTACATATGATGTATTTTATGTAGTCATTTAAAGGGCATCTTAGGTAAAAGTAATCTCAATTTATTAGTATCTGTACCTGATCAGGTGCTTAGGTTAGGTAAGTTGTCCGGGCTTCCTGTATAATCGGTGGATATCTAGTTAATGGAGTCTAGAAGGCAATTTCTCTCTTTTGAGTAGAACCTACATTTAGTCAGCTGAGTAAGCTCTCCAGCTGTTCTCTGTAATGGGAAATTATGCATCCAGCTACCATAGCAGACACACACATGGCAGAACTCAAAGCTGAATCCACCCCTGATCACTTAACATAGGTAGTACCTTCTCTTCAGCTAACACATTAGGGTTGTACAAAGCTGGCTAAAGATGTTCTAGCACCATAGGCAAACTTGAACAATACTGTGATGTGAATGTTCCTGCCAAGGGGATGAGGCAGCTATTGCTTTCTGGAGGGACTGCCCTGGCAGTAACCTCCTCTGCGTGCCCTTGCCCCTCTAGTGGTCACCCCCATGGCAGCTGTCTTGCCTTGAGGTTGTCATTTATGCAAAGCAAGAAGAGGAGTCATTGTGCAGTTCCTGCAAGTGTGCGGCTCTGGGCAAATGCTTTTTTAGTGCTGAGGCACAGCCCAAACCTACTGGAAGCAGTGAAGAGTCTGCATTTTCAAGAAGACTCTTATGCATTGTTCAAGTACCTGAAAAGGCTGATTTCATTCTTCAGTTTTTAACTGATAGCAAGTATCCAGCTAAAACAGATTTCAGCTACCAAAAGTGAAGAGTGAATTAAAAAACAGCTTTGCTTG
>JAOXJM010000019.1:16611187-16628334 GCA_026413425.1 Tringa solitaria | reverse complement strand
ATACTCTGTCCCTTTTAAAACAGTGCAAGCTCACCTTATTATTTTTTTTATAAGCTTTCTGCCCCTGCAAGTCTTTAAATAACTTCTAATAGCAAATAGAAAATTACTATATTCTTGCTTAATTACATGATTCTAAAAAAACGCAAGTAAGAGAAAAATTTAGTTTACAATTTGGAGAAAAAGTGAAAAAGAGCTGTGCAAGTCAGTAGGTCAAATATGAACTAGGAACTTTGAAAGAGAAGCTGTTTGTAATTATGAGGTTACCTATAAAAATAAAATATTAAAAACGCTTACTTCACTCCCTGACTGACCAGGCCCTTGTGTTCAAGCATGCCTTTTGCTTAATCTTCTGATTGCACTCACACCAATATTTGCAATATCCTCTGCTAGGCGGGAAAATATTATCACATCTTGCAGAGGAAACACAGAACCTCTGCACACAAATTTTTGGCAGATTAAAATATTTCTCAGTTCATCTTTTGGTTTTGATTATGGCCCCTAAAATTTGCCTCCAGCTTTCTGGGTACCATTTTTGTTTCCATAATCAGTTGCAGACTCAAAAGCAAGCAAAGCTTGGTTTTGCACTTTTTAGCACTTTGGCTCCAGTCCTGCAAACATCTCTGTGCAGGTGGACCCACGCTGTTGAAATCACTAGCTCACTATAGTGTTATTTTAACCATTCCACTTTAATTCTCTTTTTATCTGTGTGGTCTTTTTTTTTTCCCAAGGAAATGACTGTCATTGAGGAAAATAGTGACAGATACAGCTGAGCCTGTGACAGGAGATGCAGAAAATGGATAAAATTTTCCACATTACACCAAAGTTGAGTTTTTCAGAGATGTTAATCACCAGCTCCTGTGTACACACCTCACTGCCACAGAAATCTACTGACAAATGAATGTAGCTGTCCTGAACTCTTTCAGAAACTGGAGGGCAATAAACCAAAGTTTGGCTGGGATTTCAGGTAGGACCACCTCCACCACCCTGCTCTGTGCTACACTGCTGTACTGCAGATTATTCCCTCTGCAGCAGAGTCAGAAGACGTGTCTACCTATGTCCCACTGCCGCAATTCACAGATTCTTGTAGTTGTAAAAAAATCACCTGAACTGCAACACTATGTGAACATGAATTGTATAAATCTCCCTTTCCACCATAGCTACCAAGAGGAGATAAGCTTGAGCAGAGGAGCATGAAGCATCACCCTTGCACACCTAGTAGTTTGTCTGTTAGAGCTTGCCTAGCAGACCCAAGGCATCCTGCAAGCCAGGAAGACTTGGGTCAAAGCAGGCATGAATTTTAATTATAATTAGTAGCCAAAGACTGTTATTAGCCTCTCCATATTTCGAGGCCCCAACTTGAAGTACCTTTGGAAATCCAGTCCTTGGTGCCTCAATCTCTTCTGAGATTCTGTTTTAGACTCCTAAATTGTTTACACATATTTTTAACCTTAGTAAACCTTCAGTCAAGCACCACTTCAGATATTTATGGTCCCTAAGCTTTTATTTTGCACCAGCCAGGAAAAGAGTTTGTATTTGTGAACACTGTGACTAAACAAGAAGTCTGAAATTCAAAACATATTGCTGCTCTGATTTAATTTAAGAAGATTTAAAGTTATTTTAGGAATTGCATCTTTCGGGTTTATCTGTTAGAGGAAATCTCCTGCTACTAGAGATAGTGCAAATCAAACAGCGCCTGGGAAAAGCGCACACGCACACACTGAAATCATCCCTCTGTCTGTTAATCTCTAATCCCTGGATATTTCAGGCAGTCTTAAAAGCAATATCTTCTTACAGTGGGATGAACTGAAAAACAGCAAATACGTTGCATGTAGATTAAAGCAGTTTGACATTTTGTGGATCCAGGTCTTCCGTGACTTCTGTCTTTTGGGCACCCAAATAGAAAGTGGGCAGCACTGTGCCTTGTAGAAGACCATTGGTATACTGGGCTGCTTTAGGAGGAGTGTTGACAGCAGGGCAAGACAGGCAATCCTTCCCCTCTATTCAGCACTGATGTGGCTATCTCCAGTGTGCTGGGCCCAGTGCTGGACTACCCAGCACAAAAGAGAGATGGAGCTACTGGAGACCAATCCACATCATGGTCTTCACCGTGGGCTCAGGGGAACACCTCCTTCACTCCTCCTGTGGAGGCTGTTTCTGTCTCATATTCTCATTCATTTCTCCCATCTGCTCTTGTGCAGCAGTTTTTAACCTTTCTTAAATATGTTATCACAGAGGTGCTACCAACATCACTGACTGGCTCAGTTTGGCCAACAACAGGTCTGCCTTGGAGCCAGCTAGAACTGACTCTGTCAAACATGGGGGTGGCTTCTGGCATCTTCTCACAGAAGCCACCCCCGCAGACCCTTCACTATGAAAACCTTGCCACACAAACCCAATACATTAACGTAAATGATGCAACAGAGGAGGTATCACTCCTACTCTCTTAGCCTCCCATTCAAGGCATCATGGCCAGGGTGTCCAAGCTCTTCAGTCCTGAAGACCACTAGAAAAAAAAAGTTTTTTGGCACAATAACAGCATCAGCAGTTACTAACTTAAATGCTAATGCTAGATATTGGGACACACGTTTATAGACGTATATAGACACACGTGTATAGACGTGTATAGACACACGGTCTGTGTGAGGTTATTAGACAAGCTTAAAGATGTTGTGGGATCAGGGTGCCATCTTTGTTACTCCTGTTTGGATCAATGGGTTATACCCATTTTTTTCACTGATAATAGACATTACATACAGCTTCACTAGTTCTCTTCCCATTATACAAGTCTGTAGTTTACAACATTTTGAAGCAAAAGCTCAGATGATTACAGATTGCTTTCTAAGTGAAGAGATGCAATTACAACACCTAGTTGAACTTTTCTGTTTAGGAACCCTGTGATAGGCTTTTAAATACACAGTCAGAGGGGTGGAAGAATTAAAGGACTCAGACAAAGCAATTGTGTGGATCATGATGAATGCACTGGTGGAATGACTTTGAAAGTGTAAACTCTTGAACTGAGCCTAGAAATTCTTTTAACTGCGGTTTATATAAACATTTCACATCCTGCTCCATAGCAAACCTGTGCCCCCACTATGCTAAGATAAGATTAACTTATAGTGCTTGGAAGTATGCAGAAATTGTTTAACATATAACCTTATAGCATGTTTTTACTCCTTTTTAGCATAACATTTACATTTTATCTGAAGAAAAAGTAATATCCTGTTGTAACAACATTAAAGGCTTGTTGGAAACTTTAATAAAGCAAATATAATACTGGCAAGGTTTATACTAAAATATGGCATTTAATTGGCTCAGTCTTTTGATAGCAGCAGCAAAGCTATTGTTATGTTCTCGACAACCATTTATACTTGCTGTTGTATTACTCACTGCCCTCCAGCTTGCTGCCCTTCCACCGAAGCAAAAAAATTGTCTGCTTAAAGAGGAAGAGGCTATAGCAGGTAGGACTGGGAGGGACAGACTTTAATGGCTTTCTGTTCAAGACTCAAGACCGGCAGGTAGTCTGGGCCAAGAATTTCCACAAGACTAGATTCCAGATTCAGGCATCTAAAATCCATCCAAGCCCTTCTCCCTAGTATTTCCTGTTGACTGGGACTGGGCTGCAGGAGGTGCCCTGCCAACAGAAAACACGAGGCACAGAGAATTAGGTGGAATTTAGGATGTGGGAATCAGAGCCAATGCCTATATACAGTCACAGAAACATGGTCATGTTGCCATTTTAAAATCCCTTCAAAGACCCCACACAGTCACAGGAACTTAATTTTAAGTAAGGTTTGTTTTTTTTTTTTCCGCAGATCTTTTGGTTTGCTGCAATGAGAACTGCACCACATACAATTATTCTGAAAATTCACAGCTTTTGAAAAACAGTACAATAACAAAAAGAAAAAAATCTAACATACTGCTTAGTTTTCTCTGGAGCAAGTACAAAGGAAAAATTGTTCTTAACAGACAAATGATGCCTGTCAGTTTTAATTTTTCACCAGTTTTTTTGTCCTATGAAGATATGTGTTATACCAAGAGAGCCAAATGGTCCAAGGAAAGAGGTTGTCTGTGAAGCCTTGCCTTTCATAAATTAAGGGAAGCCACTTTTTCTGGAAAATGCAAAATATGTAAGAGATGAAGGAAGGAATTGAACATATTTATAGGAATGTACTCCTACTTTCAACAGCAATTAAAAACTATTTTTAAAAAGGCACCAGAGCTATTTTGCCATTTTACAACATCAGAAAGCTCTGCGACTTTCAATATTAGGTTAACTCTGACATTTCCATAGATTATATAATTTATTTGGAGAAAACTATCGTCTTGCTATGTGTATAATCTCTTGTCTTTTTTCCATTCTGCACAAAACACCAGCTCTGACACCTCCATGCTTTATCCTTCCAGGAGCACATCTATGTCTTTTGGTACCAATAAGAACCAGCATAGCACTCTCCTCTCTCATTAAGTGTCTTATCCAAATTGTACTGATAATTTGCAAATCAGCCACTTGGCTTCCAGAAGCCTTGTGTCAGACTTCAATTCTCATAAAAATGCTTACCATATCTATCATCCCATCTGGAAATACATGAATGGACCACATTCAGAAAGACCTTATTTCTCTGAACTTTTAAATGAACTATCAAAAAACCCATTGTTAATGTAATTCCTTAGACAACACCGAGATTTAAATGTAGTTAATGCATAAATGACACTGTGAACGATGATATATTATTAGCAGAACATCTCAAGCACACTGTGATTCAAATGTGGGTTTCAGCTAGCAAAGAGAAAAGACAGAAATAGAACCACATGCATTTAGTTCTGTTTGTCTGCAACCCTGAATGGAGGGTGACTGCAGGAGCCTTAACTCAGCTTGTACATCTTGTCTTAGTTCTAATTTAAGCACAACTATTTCTGACGCCATCTGCATTCAGGATTAGAAGTAGACAATGTACTAAATTGGAAATTTGTAAGTCCTTAAGGAGTAATGTGCCTTCAGTTGCATCCTGTCCCAATCTTCTGTGCCTTGCTCCCACCTAAGGAGCATGGACTTTTTTGTTCATTTACATTACCAGTCTAAACCACCATAACTATTCAGAATAGAGAAATTCCGCTCAGCGGGCCATCCAGATGATGATTTTTGGCCACCCAGGCTCTTGTGGATTAGTGAGATCCTAGAACTCCTCCATAGAGTTAGACCATAAGAAGAATTATAGCTCTGCTGCATATGCCCTCCACAGTGATGGCTTTGGGAGTCCAACTAATGGGATAGCTTCATCATAATTTATATATATCATTAACCTCTGTGTCATGAGAACCTAAGTTTTCATGCCAATTACAATTATCCTAATTAAGAAGCATATATCAGTCTAATTATTACCCTGCTTTAGCGTCTGAAATCATCCTGTCTTTGGTCTCATGCCTGAAAGTATAAAGAAACTGACTGCAAGTTAAAAAATACTCCAAAAACCTCAATATGCCAGTTGTAGCTAGGCCAAGCAATGACTAATAGGGACAATGTTTGCAAGGATCCTGAGTGCATAAACACCAAGGAAAGATAGCTGAGTTATATTGGGTGGTCCAAATTGGCAACATAAGATGAAGAATGTAAAAAAAAATCAGGTTTGATTACCACCAATCCTCCTGTTATTAAAAGCAGCAACTGCATATTCAAAGATTGGAGAACGCGGTTTGAAATGGGCAGATACAATCAGGATTTGAACTCAAGAATTAAGAGGGGGGAAGCTTAGGGCTTGTTCTTTTCCTCCCTGCACCCCTGCTTGAGAACATTCTTCCATGAGCAAGTGTTTGGAAAGGTGAGACATCAGAGATGAGCCATTGGCAGAGGCTCCCATGCAGTGGGGTTTCCACTCAAAATGAAGTGTGTGCCCTGGGCGTCTAATGGAGAAAAAACAGGCCCACTGAACATTTGGTCAGCTTTTTGTCCTTTTCTCAGACATTCTACAAGGTTTTATGTATAGCATGTTTTTTTAATCTGATCTAAATCCTTTGGTGCACAGCCTCAGATCAAAGGCATAATCATAGGCCAAAATTTTCAAAAATACTTAGTGGTTTGGAATACTTCAATTTCTGGGCGGAAGAACTGAGTGAATCTGATTTATAATTAATTGGGAAATGGTTTCAAATGAAACAAGATTTTCAGACTGTCCTTGTCTGTATTAGGATAAAATGAAATCTATTTTTTCATGAAAAAAAGAAAAAAACAACAGCTCCTCCCAATATATTTCAATGGTACCAATACAGGTCTATAGTTTATGTCTACAAAGAAGGAGAGTACGGTTTGGAAACCACCGATTTAGAGAAGGCCTTGTACTGTCATCAGTGAGAGTGTCATCCTAATGTGGCAATATAAAGGACTAACTGATTTTTGATTATTTAAAGAGAAAAACATGCAACAGAAACAGAAAATTCTTGATGCAACAGTGGTACACTGGTATAATCAAAATGAAGATACTGTGCCATTTCTAGTTTCGGTACCCAAACTTAAAGTAGAATATGGAAATGTTGAAGACCGGGAGAAAAAAAAAAGAAAAAGAACAACATCAAAATTATAAAGAAACTGGAAAAGAGACATTGTGATACGACATTCAATATATTTTGATCATGACAGAGAAAGTTAAGGGATAATCCGAATCCTGCATTTAGGTCCTTGCATTTTGTTATGAGAAGGTTGGGGTGTTCATTCTGGTTGAAAAAAAGCATTTAAGAGTAGGATGCTGAGTAAGTTTTTGATTTGACCAGAATATAAAAGACAGCGAGCATAATCTAGATTTCAATAGAAAGAGAAGTGATGAAGTCACTAGTTCTTGGAGTTTTTATTATTCTATAGATCTTTTTTAAATGTGCTTTTCTTATCCTTTTGTGAGAAGTTTTGTAGCTCATGAGTGTAGGCACAGTCGTTTTTGAGCTTGGATTCACTAATTCCACACTTTAGCCCTTCTTCATCAAGAAGCTGTTCCTCCTGGTAACTGTGAGTTAATGAAGTCTCAGCCTTCAAGGTTTCAGTTCATTGACTGGTAAGGTTAGAGAAGTTATATTTTCTCAAGTGTTTTTCGTAAGTGCCATGATAAATAGATTATAAGGTATTTTTTCCATCTTCTTCAACACTTGGTTGGCAACTTGTGTAAGCTAATGCAAAGAATTCTCTTCCTGGGACACCTGGCCAACATCTTTTGCACACATATTCAAGCTTAGATTGCCAGATTTGCAACTGTCAAGGAGCTTTTTGCCAGGTCAGATTGGCAAGGACGCTGGAGACTTTTTGCCTTCCTCTGCACTGCTAAGCATGAATTGCTTGCCGATTTATCTGTTTCTCACCTAATCAGATCTTGGGCACTGGTAGAATTTGGATAATGTCTGCTTTCTCTCCCTGGCATGAAATTATTCAGTGTCCTGGACACTGAGGGATTTCAATGTAGACAAAGTTACTGGACGCAATACAGAAGTGGCTAAAATCGAATGGTTGACAATATTTAGTCTAAAATCAAGAAAACAATGGCATCAATTGAGAGTTCATTAATTAGACTTCCAGTAGGGAACTGCAAAAAACTGAACAATAGACACAGGGAAGGAAATTTAAAGACTCCATAGGTCTGAGTCAACTCCAAAGTCAACAACAGTAGAATGAATTTTAGGGACAGATCCCTGAAACAGTATTGTTTTAAGTATAAAAAAGCAGTGTCAACCCTTCGCGGAGCAAATTCTTGCACTTAATCACATCGTGTAAAGTAGGATAGTAGGTCCCAGTGCTATCAGTGAGTGGACAAGAGAGTGATCTGTTAGCTTCTGGAGAGAGGAATTACATGTTGCTGTTCTGTTTCCAAGGCTGAGTTCACTGTAACAGGAAAGGAAAGAATGTTTCCATGTAATGATCAGAAGTTCACTACATCATCTAGAGATTGCTTTTTTCTTCAGAATTAGTGGGTTAGCTCCACTGATATAGGACAAATTACTATGTTCAGTTTCAGAGATTCAGAACTAGGTGGTATAATCTCCAATCATTCATACTTCCATACAAATGCAAGTACACCCATAAATCCATACAAAATACACAATCCATTTTTTGCACACACAGAACTTCTTCAAAGTAAGCAAAGCATGAGGTGTCTTCAACAAAACATCACTCAGACTTTGTTTGGAGCGTAGGTGGAAAGTATGAATATACTTATGTGTAGATGCACATGTTTTGTATACTTACAAATCTAACTACAGTACTTGGATTTTAGAGCCAATGCATCAAACATTGTTCTTATTATTTATGATTCTACTGTGTAAAAATACTATCTCTCATACCAGCAGACAGTAACAACTTCATGTCTTTTTTTTTTTTTTTAACATAGAAAGAACCCAGTTCCTACACTTCAAAGTGCTTGAGTATTCTAGGCACCTGCCTTTTATTCACAGATCCAAAAGAAAGGTTTAGGTGAGCTAATCCTTTCTCCCAGCAACTCCCTGTATTAGGTACAATAGTGATTTCTTCCCTTTCATCACCCATTTTCAGTGCAACATTTTATGTATGTGCCCAACAGCCACATGGTTCTCACTGCTTCACTGCTAGGGTTTCCCAGTCCACTTATCTGGTTTTGCTGGAACAATGAGAAGGGATGATGAAAATTAAAGTTTTGTATCTGTACAGTGGCACACTGTTGTTCCAGAGCAGA
Organism: Tringa solitaria; assembly: GCA_026413425.1. Classification (NCBI taxonomy): domain Eukaryota; kingdom Metazoa; phylum Chordata; class Aves; order Charadriiformes; family Scolopacidae; genus Tringa; species Tringa solitaria. The sequence goes on along the minus strand of JAOXJM010000019.1, from coordinate 16,619,653 downwards.
CAAGAATTGATTATGTTAGTTCTATAGGCAGATATAATGGAAAACAGAAATGTCTAATACAGAAATCTCTGTTGAAATGACTAGCTGAAGTGGAGTTATGGTTAAAAGATGAGAAATAGTAATTTATTTAAGTGACTGTTACTCAGCATCTCCTTTCTTCGCATCAGATTTACCCCACATTGCACAGGGAACTGCATAATTCTGCTGCTTAGCATTGTCTTGCAGGTAACTCAACTAGAGTTTATCTGTTTCCATCAAATTTTGAATTTCAGGTCTCAAAGGACTAATGTAGTGCAGAGTCCCATCAATAGATGTTTCTGATTCAGATATCGGGGAATTGCAGCCTTTCCATGCCTTGTGCTAATCCTTCTATTTCTTCTGGTTCGATATTATACAAACGCACAATTTAAGAAAAAAGGTGAAAATAACAGATGACATCATGAGTAAGCCTCAGGCACTTATACATTAAGTAATCTATGAAAGCCATAAACAGCTGACTCTCATGTTTTATTTAAACCCCTCTAAACTTAGAAGCTTTTATGTACAGGGGAAAAGAAAACAGAATCCTAGTTCCAATGGCTGAAGAGGTCAACATGATGAACATGCTCAAGATATGAACTGTGAGTTCACAACTTAGCATTTCTTTGACAACACTGCAGATTTCTCTACTTTTACACCACATATCTATATTTCTTCCCTGTGCCCAGAGCAGAGATCCTGGCAGCAGCTAATCAGTAAATTACAGTTTTGCTCAAGGATTTTCGTCCGGCACGTGGCTCCCTAGTCATAAGGCAGTGGAAAGGGACAGTGAGGGAGGGGAAACAATAGCATGGTTCTCCATTCCTAGAGAAGGATATGAATGTGTGTCCCATTATGTTTATCCAATACAACTATTTTAATCAAAATGTCATGAGAAATGCCGTCATTTGACTTGGAGAAATTTAGGAATAGAATATCAAAACAGTATCCTTTATCAGACAGACTTGTGATCTTGTTTAAAAACAAAAACAAAACCACACAGCAGGTTCTTCAATAGAACCTATTTTCCATGAATCACGATGACTGGAAATGATTATATTTTTAGCCTGTCAACTTTCTTGTGTGGCCGTGTGAAGCTACTTGAGTTTAGTAACTCAAGCAATAATCCAGCATGCCGAGTTTCTTTCACCTCATTCATGCAGGTGTTTTGTCATAAATTGTTGGTATGCAGGGTCTCAGGCTTGATATTTTAATGCCAAATATTTAACCATACCCTTAAGCAATCCTTTAGGCCAAGGAAAATCTTTAATCATCACTGCTTGCATAAACTCAACTTGTATAACTCGTATAAGCTGGGTGTCTGCAGCCTGAAAGAATGCAGCCTGGCAGAAGACTACAGTAATAATGGGCCAGCTAGAAAAACGTCATTATTAGCAGAAAAATCATGGCATCTTAATTCTAATTTTTTCCCAGAACAGCTAAACCATACAGTGCAATGGATCACTCCAGGCACATTTTGTAGCCATAAGCCACAAAAAAAATGCAAAGAAACTAACAGAATTAAGCAGAAAAAATGTTATTTCTTAAAAGGGACACTATCTGGACAGTTTTGTTCTTTCCAGATCTTGCTCTCTGGTCTCTGGAAAATTTCAGTATTCCCTCCATTTTTCTGTATCTCCTGTAATATTTTTTTTCCTGAATTCCCTGCATTTTTTACATACTTTGAGTGACTAAGGTGTGCAATCAGAAGACAGTTGGTTACAGTCATTATGCTCAGGAAGTGGGAATAGCCAGGAGCTGGCTAATGCTTTATTAGTAAGTTCAAGTCAGTCAAGTAAAAATCTCCAAAACTAGAGTCAGTAAAATTAGCTTCCTCACATAAAACTGTCAATTATTACTTTTTTTTCCCCTTATCACTCAGAATCTATTTTGGGCAAGTTTCAAATACAACAGTACTGGCAGCCAACCCCCCCTACTATACAGTAGACCCAAGCTACCCCCTACTAATCTCAATCATCCTGTGACAGAAATAAAACCAAACCAGGCCAGCCCAGAGACTAAGTCCCTAAAACAGAATATCATTAAGAACATCCATCTCAAACAACCTTATTCCATGGCTCATAAAGCATAAACATACCACCCAACATGTAGAAATATAGAGTCAATTAAAATTAGTCAGCCTCATTACAAAAACTTGGTAGGATTAGAAGGGATGTTATAAATGATATTGTTATACAGCTACCCAAACTGACCTTAAACTACTTTTTCCATGGAAAAGGTCTCTGGACTTCTGTTTTGCTTTTTCTAAGCACATTTATCATCCATGGAAGAAGTCTTTTCATTTGTCTTAGAACTGCATTATTCCACACTGAGCTGCCAACAGCAACAGTTCATTTGATTTCATTTTAATAAGAAGATAAATGATCTTTGGAGAAAATGGCCAATTAATAAATACTAAGATGCATTACTAGAGGCTCTTCAGTTATTTCTGAGATATAAACATATGCACATTTCCAAAATACTTGGAGATTGAGGCAAAACCACCAAGTGCGTGATAATTCCATTCCCTGAAGATTTCTGGCTTCAGTTTTATAGGGAAAGAGAAGACCTAAAAAAAATCCAAGATGGCTGGGGTGACATTTGCCCTATGCATCAGTTTCACTTTCGTCAACACAAGAGAGAAATTACAGAGAAGGCATATTTGTTCTGGCTCAATCCCTTTTCCCCTAGTCTTTATAGTTATTTAATTACTCCCAGTATGCTTATATTCTCTCCAGCTGATTGAATATTTAACCCATTTGTCACATATTCTTTTTAAATAAATCCACCACAAAGTCTTAATAAATAAGATGCACATAAAAAATTATTTCTTAAATGCACTAGAATGACTGGCCCAGTTTTATAAGGCTATTCACAGCACAGGCCCAAGAAAAGCAAAGTTCTGTAAATATCACTTGCTTTGGGAATTGTGCAAGTATAGCCTTAGCATTTGGAATAATTTTGTGTTCTTGAAATTTTGTGTTACTTAGCAATTCTTCTTTAAGAATAAGATGATGCATCTGTATCTTACACGACCCTACAGATTCCATATCTGCTACCAAGTGGTCCAGCACCATGGTGCTCTGTGCTTTTCCAAAACTAAAGATGTTCTCAGAAGACTCCAGGCTACTTTGAGAAGGTAAGAGGATAAATGGCACCCTATGTACACAGCATGTAGACACAGGTACCTCTGAAAAGTGTTCCTCAAAAACCTCACACAGAGTAGGAAGTCATTTAAAGTCAATCAGCAAGAAATATTGAGTGTAGCAGTATGTCTGTAGGAGGTAACTCCCACATCTCTCAAGCCTAAACCTATAAACCATAGTGGCGTATCAGTGCCTCTGTTATTGTCAATTTACTACCCAATCTAGGCACCTATATGAGCAGGATTAATTCTATTAAAGGGGATTATGTTGGTCATTGCCTTCAGACAATTGTCTAACATACTTCTCAGCACACTAATCCAGAAGATAGGAGGCTTGGGTGTATCTGACAATAGCTTGAATACATTTAAACCCACATGCTGGAAAAATGCCTCAAGTGTAGTGCTATGAAGGCGATGCAAGAACAGCCCTGTCTCCAGCGGTTTAAGTGGGCTAGCTGCTATACACCAACAAACAAATAGATAATTGCAAGGTTCATTTTATGAACAGAAAAGAATGAGAATGACGGTCAGTTCTATATTCCAGTCCTTCCCTAGTTCTGGGATTAAGTTTTGATTTAAACCTCGTTTTGGCTGCGAAATACATGAACGACAGCAGTCCCCCTGCTTCCAATACAGGACCCAACACACCAAGTCAGAGACACTGGACTTCTCCCTTTGTAATTCCTGTTGCCTATCCTCAGCTAAATTAGTTTGTCATTCCATGACTGTGGCACTCTTCTGACACTACAACTGTTTGACCCCACACTTTCTGAAGAAATGCTGTAAGTAGAGCTGGACACCTACCTCTCTCCTTGTGTTTTTGAACAATAAATGACTGTTGCTACTGTGTTGTTTATTTAAGTCCATGAAGGAAATCTCTGCTCTACTAAGTGAGGGGGTGATGTAGGATACATCAAGGATACTTCAGTACATGGAAGCCTCTTCCCTTTTTGTCATGCTCAATTTTAATACAAATTGTCAGAGAAAGTAGAGGTACAAAATGACATCAGGATCTGAACCTCTATAACAGGTAGTGTACATTGCAGATTGTCATTTCTGATGTACCTCACTCCTGACTTCTAGGGTTAACAGCTATGGTAGACACTACAAAATGCAAGAGGACTCTATAGTGTATATCATTGGATTTGCATAAAACCATACAGGCCATTAGTAGATTCCAACAAATGGCTTAAAGGTGAATTGCTTACAGTCTGCTACAATACCTCCTGGGCCACCCAGTCCTCCCTCATAGTCACCTTTTAGTATATTCTCCAGAAGAGACAGAGCCACTTCACATCTGGGAAGAGTGCCTGATCTCTTTATCCAAGGAGAAGACTTTAAAGCAACCCTCCTGACTAATCTCTCTCAAGCACCACAGACTGCTGATTTGTGAGGTGACTATCTTTCATATATACCACATCCAGGCCAGATGTCTCAGCTATTGTAAACCTCATCATGACTTAATGGGACAGTTAAAAATTCTGTGCATTTAACAAAATTCAGAGGTCATTAGCATCAAACATAAGGGAGAGAGTAAAATAAATTAAAAGTGATATCACAACCTCTGATATGGTAAGATATGAGAAACAAACTCCTTCATAAGTCAGAGTGAAATATCTTCAGATAACCTGGTGAGTTTTATCTTGAAAATAAGAGATCTTGTTTAGAAGTATGTACATATAAGCAACATTAAAACATTGGAACAATGACTTTAAATTCTTCAGGGAAAAAAATTTCTCTTGAATTGATAGTTTCCATATGTAATATCATGGAAGAAATGCGTAATTATGTGATACTCGTAGCATATAAGAGGATGATTACTTTTGTTCTTATTTTTTAATGTAGCTTAAATTAGATGAGTTATAAAAGCGTATTTTATGAGAGAAGGAAACCTACAATGACATTTCTCTTGGGAAAGACTCTTTCTTTGTTGTAGTATGGAGGGTTGGATGGAACAATATTTATTGACTATTTCAGCCAATCTGTTGCCAATTACTCCTGACATATTCTGTGTTTGAACCTGAATCTCTCTGCAACTCCTTTAATAATAGCTAGTGATATTATTTCCTAGCCTATAAGTACAACCCTGATACCAAAAAGTAAGCATCTAAGGTGTTCTACAGTAAACTTTATGGTTAATGAGCTCAGGGGTCACAGAAGACTTCCATTTAATCCACCCCCTAAGCCAATTCTTCCTCATGCTCTAGTCAGTCTTTTTCTCTGTATCCTCTTAATGGACAAGAGCTTTCAGACTTGTTTTCATAGTGCTCCTCAGTCGAGCTGGAGATAGCAATCTGCATTTGGCTCATAATCTCAACACTGTCTCTCTGTCCCACAGACATTCTTTAAAGCTTCTTTTTTGTGTGTGTGTGAAAAGAGAATAGCACTTCTTGCATGAAACTTCTTGCATAAGGAGACCTCCACAAATAACATTTACATAGGAATTCTGGTTCATATATCATGTACATCTTGTGAGATTTAAAAATAAGGTTAAGATTTTATAAATGAGTTTTGGCCTCAATCAGCAAGTAAACCAGTAGATTGTCAGTAAAGAAGCCTGAGGTCTCTTTGGAGCTGGGTAAATCTTTTCCCTGTTATTGTGTATGTCTTTTCCTCCCCTCTACAACTTTCCTTCCTCTTATAACTTTCTAGCAACCCCTATGATGCTCATGTTCTTTGCTATACCTTTGTGAAACGGCTAGGAAAACTGGGATCCAAACCTTTATTTACTAATAAACCTGAATGCACCAAGTATGTCAATTTGAAAGCATGTAGAACAGAATCACAAAATTATAACCTAGGTATTAGAGGATGTTTGTGTTTCCTCTTCATCCTCCCCACCCTTTTGTACTTTTTGGTGGGTTAGCTTTCAGAAGATGATTTAGCTTGTTTCTTCAAGTAGCCAGTTTACTTGCAGCAACCCTATTCCCTCCCTTATCTCACCACTAACCTCTTTGGTTGTATTCAGGGAAAAGCAAAGGGAACAAACCCTGACATTATTGACATAAAGACAATCTGAGCCCACTTTTCTACTTATACTGGGAGTTCAACAAAGTGGGCTCAATAGAATGTTTATGTATAAGCTATTAAATATATATGGGGAATTCAGGGCTTCACAGAAACATTTTTATATAGGAATTCACTCTCCTGTCCTGGAGACAAAGAGAGACTCTGTGCTTACTCTCCCCTCTCATGTGTTAGGTACCTTCTGCTTTGGATATGCTTTAAATAGGTCTCTTTCCCACAGAACAGGATTTGCTGCATATGTTAAACTGTTCAAAACTAAAGGGAACATTTCAGGTAAGCATGATTTTCAAATGCACAAATGATATTTAGACCATAAGTCACCTTTTTATCTAGGAAAATAGCTTTCCTGATTGCTTCTTATGATTAGCTCTGAATGAAATATATCCCATGGTGAACCGACGTGTTTCAACACAAGTTCATGACGTCATAACCTGCACAAGTCACTGACAACTGGGTGACCAAGACAAAGCGAGCAAGTATTCCATATGCTCCTGCTATGAGAAGAAGATACATATTTCTTGGTTTCGATGGAGAGCTGTGTAAGCTTCTACATCCGTGAATACGATATATATCATCATCAAGAATTCAGTGTTTGGAAAGAAGAGAGTGACCATCTTCTTCTGTTTTAGAAAATTTTCCATCTTTTTATTACTTCCATTTCACTGTAAAGTCAAGTCATGTCTTGATATCACCAACATTGTTTGTTATATAAGCTGTATGTTTTCCTTATCTGTAATTAATTAAATACTATATTTTTTACCTTTAGAACAAATCAGAGCTTTGTCGCAGTCATGAGATAGCTAGCAAATTAGATGTCACTCTACGAAAATTCTGATAAAACAAATGGATGAATGGAAAGTATTGCACAATAATCAGGTAGTAAATAGATTGTAGATGGCTTTTCAAATTTAAGTTATCAGTTCTAAATGATCTTGTGCTGCAAGAACTTCATCTGCCCTGAATTTGATGTTCCATAACTAAGATTTCCACGGCAATTTTTCCTCTATTACACAATGCTGACAATCACATTGACATTGCATTGTACATTTACAGGAAATGTGTAGAGAGAGTTCTTTTTTAAAGTCAACTTAAATAGCTTTTCTAAAACATAGCCTTTATTATAAATTATTTGGCAAAAAAACCCCAAACAAATATTTTAATTAGTAGGAAACACAGAGATGTCTGTACATTAGACTTTTAATAGATTTGGAAATGGTATTTTATGCTTAATATTTGTGATGTGAGCTCATCATTTACTAGACAAGTAAGAAGACACCAAGAATTCATCTATCAGTGGCCTTCATTTGACATTTCTGTAATTAATCAAGGTCCTGGCTGCAACAAATCGCTCCATTATTGAAATGAAATCTTTCCTCCACACACCACCCATGTGTTTCAATAGGGCTGTAGGCTGAAAGTACTGATATTTAGCTGTATAATTTTTCAGATGCAGGAAAATTGTGGACAGAGCATTCTAAGACTTATGACTTTTAATCTGATCAAGCTTTCAATGCACATAACAACAGCAATGATAGCGCATTCTGAAAAAGGCCAACGGAAAGAATGACTAACTTCGCCCTAACCAGTGAGCTTCAGGGAAGGAACAACATCATGAAAGTCACAGTTCCTTGAGGGGATGGAGGGGAGGAGGGAGATTGAACTGATATAGAGGCCACCCTCTTGAACTCCGTTCTGCTATGGTATCTGTTTTGTAATTTTCCCACTTGATTTTTGTGTTAATGAAGCTCATTTAAGATAAGCCATATGCCAATAGTTGTCTAATTCTGTCAGCCTACTGACAAGGGAAATAAACACTTCCCTTTCCCTCTCTGTTAAAGTCAAACCAGATTCACCCAGATATTTTGTTTCTGTCACATGGACTGGTCTGTCTTCTCAAATGGTTGTAACACATCAATCCATCTGATAAAGGGCAGTCTAAGGAAGGCAAAGCTCTTTAATCTGTCAAGATATATTTTCCTTTCCTTTTGAAATGTTCCTGTCTATCAAAGCCTTCTGTCAAAGGCTTTTTTTTAATTTCACCGTAATAGTCATATTAATTATCTTTATTTAATTAATGTTTATTTAAATGTTTAATTAATCTTTAAAATACAATTACCCAGGACAATGCCAGTTGTGAAGATCACATATTGCCTGTCTTATTTTGCTGGTGCTGCAAGTATATTGCATCTGAAGCTGCTTTACATTTTTCAGAGATATTTTAGTGGTCAAAACAGGTGAAAGGAAGTTAAGACTAAAGCTAGGTTCACTTCTTTAAA
>JAOXJM010000019.1:16594263-16608561 GCA_026413425.1 Tringa solitaria | reverse complement strand
CTAATAGTAAAAGTGTCTTTGACCATCTTTCCAGGGACTCTCCAGTCACATGTAATGATACATCAAGGGCTCTGTTGCCATTCCAAGTCATTGTAATGGAAAGAACGAGACAAAGACTGTGATCCCAGTGGGAGGTCTGCTGTTCTTGGCCTCTGTTTTCCTTCTGCTCTTTCATTTCCAGCTATGGATTCTTCTCAGAAGAGTGGAGTAAGGAAATCGACAGCTTTATTGGGTACACAGACATAATACCTTCTGATTCCCATCTTGGATATCTTTCTCTTTTTAAAAAGGCTGACCTAAATAAAATGACTAGCAAATAATTCAACTCCTTATAGAAGAAAGCAACAATGTGAATTTTCCATACTTAAAAAAAATCACATGCAAAGCTAGGAAGAATCACAAATCAAGCATTTATGCTTTCATGTGAGGCATATAAAACTTAGATTTCACTTTATTTGAAATGTCTGAAATTATCTCTCCAATTCCAGAAAAAAAAAGATGAGAGAAGATAAAGAAGACTTCTCACCTGCAGAAAATCATAGACAGCAAATCAAGTACCTAAGAACATTTTCCTAGTCATCTACTCAGCTGTGAACTCTCAAAACCTTGTCTAGAAAAGCACTGAGGAAGGAATATGCATGTTTTAAGGAAAGTACAAGATGAGAAGAACTTGAATACACTCATTCAGTACATTAATTCTGTACAATTTGCACACATGCTATAAACAAATAATACACTTGGATGCATACAGCTACTCATCCTTGGCATGTATATATGGGAGTGAGATGCAGCCAACAAACAACTCTGCAAATAAGGAACACAATGTTGCCTAGAAATTATGCTTTTCTTTGAAAAGATGAGTAATATTCCAAGATGAAAACAATTAGTATTGGACTCGTATCATAGTTTTTCCAATACTTTCAAAAGAACTGGAAAACCAAGAGACATACTACAATAAACTTATAAAAACAAAAACATGAAAGAAAAATTAGTGAAGCTATTGAGAGCCGAGTATCTAAATTTGGACTTCTGAGTCTAGAATAAAGCAGCTGTATATTAGACCTGATTTTCCGAAGGACTGAGATCCCAGCATCTTCTATTGAAACTGACGTTTTTGAAAGTGTGATTACCTACTTGAGTGTTTTCACCTGAACTTCAGCTCATAATGCTGTTCATTAGTCCTTGGGAAAGCAATATAAATACTCTGCAAATAGCAAAATGTTATGAAGAAAGGAAATACAAAGTCAGAAGATAAATATAGTATTAAAAAAACCCAAAACCATAGCAAATAAATCTGAGATGTCAGTCTTTATCTCAATACTTTTGGTACTTAAGGTTTTCAAGGAAAACAATGCAGTAATTCTTCATATGCCTGTTTTTTCCAGAATATCAGGAGGTAGGATCAGACCTAAATGTAAAAAGATATTTAAACGTTCACCATTTGACTGTGAAATATTGATAAAACTGCCTTCTCCACTCTGTTGATCAGTGCTACAGATAGACTGAGTCTTTTGAACAGCCAGTTAGCAGTAAACATCTGGGAATCTCTTCCTTTTTAACAAGTGTTCTTCATCTTGGATGCTGAGTGTATACTGTTCAAAGCCAGCAGAAGTAGTCCCTACTTGACTTATTTCCTGAGTTTACATGCACAGTGATAGAATGGGCTCAATTTAAGCTTAATGGAACTTAGCTGTTGCACTATGGCACTGTTGATGTGAATATAGTTTTCCTTCAATTCTTTGGGGAACTCCTCTGTAAAAAGAGTTCCTACATGCATTGGTATTCCATGAATGTATCGTAGAACTTTTATGTTTTAATATAACATATAATTAGGGAAACAAGAAAATATATGCAATGCATTTATTTTGCTTAAGGCATTTTGGGTTTTTTTAAGTGTTATGCAATATGATATGACAGAATTAAAGAACTGTAAGGTTTGGAAGGGACCTTCAGAGATCATCTATTCCAACCCCCCTGCCAAAGCCGATTCACCTAGAGCAGGCTGGACAAGAACGCATGTGCATTGCTTGAGTCACCATCCTTTACGGTTATCTTCTGATTGTTGTACCATGGGGCTAAAGATTCACAAGAAGCAAGAGGAAAGCACCATTATGCAATGGAATGCATCAGTGGAAGTAAGGCAGAGAACAGGCATTGGCATTTCAGAAACAGTGACTCTCCTTGTGGGAGACTTTCTGGCAGTAAGAACCACGGATTCCCCGCGCTGTATAGAAGAGTGCTTCACCCATCTCTCATCCTGCTCTAAGTGTGCAAATCTGTGTTACCTAATGCAATTCCCTTTGCTGTAGTGACATACGTTAATTTGTTTGGGTCTGTTGGTTGGGGTTTTTTCCCATTAATGGTACAGTTCAAGTTCTTTATACAACCAGCTTTTCCAAGACTGACTGACTGCATATTAGGTAACTTCAAAGACGTGCTTAGCTCAGGCAAGCAGCTCAGCTAGTAATATGCAGAGATTTTTATTAGCCCAGGTACTTCTGTCTACACAAAAAGTGCAATTTTGTTTTGACAAAAATGCAGTGAGCTCTGAAAACAAACATACAGTGGCTGTATGTGCATGCCTGCCTGCTCACACAAAATAATTCTAACAGGAAATTAAAATTATCAATATTCAATATCAAAAAGGACATAAACCAGGTAGAGGAATGCTTATCACAGCTGATATTTAGTAGCATCATATGTCAGATCAGCTGCCAGATGAATGACTGCTGGCCTTGGGCAATGCAAAGGAAAAGGCAAATTTTACAAAGGCAAAGGAAAGCCTTTATAAAATTCACAGTCTTATTGACTTAAGGTATTTGTAGCCACGACTGATCATTTCAATCCGGGGTTTGGGACTATTCCTGTATTCCTTATTGACGCAAAGCTCTCACACAATGCATTATCCCCAGTCTGTGCTTTTTGTCCAAATAATTCTGTCACATACTGGCAGACGATGATTTAGCTTAAATTATTCAAACTCTCATCACCTTTCAGATGAACATGAGGCATTAAGTGCCCAGGAAACACTAACTGGTATAAAACATTACAGATTGTCCTTTGAATAATATTGACTACTGTAAACAACTCAAACCTGCATCCCATTCTTTCCAGTAACAATCCATTAAATTTGCAAGAGTTTAATAACCCAAGAACAGTGTATTAGTGTTATCACCTAAAGATCCAGGCTTCCTTTAATAAATTCCTGCACCTGGGGCGACAGCAGTCACTAAGAAAGCATAATCATTGCCTGTGCAAGGGACAGGCATTTTCAGGGGCTGATCCAATAGCATCAGTATGCAATGCATTCCCCAGAGATGAAGAACAAGCTTGCTACCTTCTGCTCTGAATTTCCTCTGCATTTATTTTTTGCCTCTACCATAAACATGCAGCAATGTGAATGTATCGCTGAAATGAACCCAAAACACAGCACTTCTTGTGCTTCTGCCACTGTGGAGGAGGTGTGAGAATGAACATGTGGCAGATGTTACTTATGTTGCTTAATGCATTATTGGAAGGTATTCAAATATTGATGGGATAAGATATCATATGGAGTACAGTAGAAGAGAACAGAACACATGCAGCAACAAAACCTAGGAAAGTGCAATTGTGCTGCAAGATTTCTGGGGTTTTTTCCCCCCTTCCCTCACAGCAGTATTTTCCCCAGCTTAATGAACTCGGTCTATTCACCTTAGAAGAAACGAATGTGTTATCACAAGGTCTTTTTCCTCTTTTTCTGGCCTTATCTAAGCACAAAACTTTGAATGCCTTCCCTTTTTTTTTTTTTTTTGGTAGGCTCGTGTGGAAATTTATTTCCTTAATGTGGTGTTTAATGGAGCTATTTTGCTGCTTCCTCTAATATGTTTATGGTTTGTTCTGATATGTAGATAGATTAATAGAACTGAGGGCCCAAACTGACCTCCAGGTCACCTATCTAATCTGACTTCCTGCGTATCATGAGCCACAAAGGTTATGTCTACATCTTACAATGCAGCATGATGAAGAGATGCCTGAGCTAACTCCAGAATCATAAATATTTTTGTCACATCATTATGGCATTCCTCCTGGGATGATTAGCCCAGTTGGATCACTACATAACAAAGTTATACCACTGCTGGATACAGGCTAATATTTCTCCATGAGACCCTGAGGACACCCCAACTCAACATATTTCAACATGAGGCTGCTTGACTTATGTTGGCATCCTCTCAATTTCACTTAGTTTCTGATGCTTGAGACAAGCTAAAGATAATACTGAATATATATGTGGGGTTTTTTTAATTAATCCTTGCACATAATTCATAATTTGTGTGTTTTGCAACGTAATATTAGATATAAGTGAAAAATTAAGATTAGAAAGCCTATCTTAAGCATTCAGCTAGAAAAGTTCTGACATATATGAAGACAAGATGATAAGCAGAACGTGAAATTATTCTCATTGTTTAATATGCAGAGGCTTCTAAAAGAACTAGAGCCATGCAAAATTGTACACTGTACAAAAGCAGTAGGTGACTCTACTCCTTCAGGATCTTGCACTTCATCTGCTTGTTGAAAATAAAATGCAGAATGCTTCCACTGGCAGAAGTTAACCTTAAAGTTGTTTGGGATGGCTCCATGCTTCTCTTGGATCCCTAATCCCTTAATCATTACAGCATATAATCCCAAATAATGAATCTCAGTGATTCCATTCCTGAGAGGCTTGAAGAAATTCTGGCAGCAGTTTGACCTCTCTTTCATTATAGTCATTACAGATTTTATTCATATGCCTGGTATGCATTCAAACCTGTTCATTTTCAGGTTAAGGTAATTCTAACATATCAGGCTAACAGCATGAAAACAAGATCATACCCACGTTTTCACAGGTTTACTCTGCATTAAAGCTATACAAGAATCAGCACAGAAAAGACAGTCAGTGTTGTGATAGGGAACAAAAATGGGTTCTGTTCCCTATACAAGAATCACCGCAGAAAAGACAATCACTGTTGTGATAGAGAAAAAAATGGTAAATTTTATAAATTGTGCTATATCATATCTAATTTTAAATCTTTACATGGTTATCTTACCAAATGAACTTCCTTTACTTATTCCTTCTCGATACCTTGCATGGTTCAGCTTCTCTTTCTGGCTACTTCACAACTTTAGGGTGAATGTATAGTGGTCTAAAAACATATGGTTCATGTTTCGATAGAAACACTTCTTTTTTCCATACACAGCCTAGCAGGGAGAATGTTGGCTTTTATTATGCAGATGCAGAAATATGCTATTGTTCTGATTTTGACCTATGCTTCCCCTATCATCCTCTTGGGTTCAGGATCATCTATAACTTTTGCACTGAAAAGCAGTGATATGAATGTAAGAAGTCACTCCACTTTTCATCAGACTCCACTTAAAGCAATATCCATCTTCCCATTGGTAGCCCTACCATGCAGGGTAATAAAAGGGATTTATGAGCCACCAAACAGTTACAAATGCATGCGCAAGAATCCACAAATGAATCACAAACATGAGTCAGGAGTAACTGGAGTTTGAGACTGGTTTTAAATGCAGCAATCTCTTTGGCTCTTTATTCATAACAAATATACATGATCACTAAACAGAAAATAAATTTGTTTTCCAATGGTAAACAAAATATCTGTGGATGGGAAATGATAACGAACCAACTGTGGAATTGATGCCTATATTCTTCAGTTGCCTCTAACTGGCCATTTTCTTTCTGACTTTCACTAAATGTGCCCTTTTTGACAGCTGAATTGTATGCTCTTCTGATCAACCAGCAATCCAAGGACCTCACTGCTGACTGGGATTTGAATACATTTTCTTCTACTTCTTTAACAAGATAAAGCAGAGAAGTCCTCCTGATGTCTTTGAGATTTGTGTTAACACAACTCAGCCTTCATCCCACCTGTGAAGCCACGTGACCAGTCGTTATTTTCAAAAACTGGTGCATTTAAAACAGAAAACATTTTCTGATATGATACATATAAATTCTATGTTTTGAATCTTTTTTATAATTATTATTATTTCAATGTGGCATGAGGGTTCCTTCTCTGTCAGAATTTAGAAGTGTGAGGTTTTTTTTAAAAAGGGGAGAGACTAACAAGAAAATATACCAACACTGACTCAGATCTCCCCTATGACCTCACTATAGGATCAAAACTATTTTGTTTAATTAAAGTCTATCAACATAGAGTAATAAAAACAGGGAAAAAAGGAGGTGATTTTTGCTTATTTTTTATCATAATAATCTTAGTTGTAACTAGATTATAAAAGCTCAGGGAAAAGACATAACTTTTAGTTTGGTTCCTTATTCAGGTGCTTTCTTTCTAGAAACATAAGAAGATAACTTCAAAATTTTACATTTCCTACCCATGTTCATTCAACTTAAAGCACTGCCTGTGTTTTAAAGCCTTGCTTTAATGAAAAATTCAGCCCCTGTGCAAACAAGTGCGATGCCACAGATAACTATAACTTCTGTTGTTCATTTAAACTTAGTGTTTTTGCCGTAAACCAGGCTCTAGTACTCTAGTACAACCTGTGGTACTATGCTCTCGTTTCCCAAGCCATCAAGACCTAGCCTGTCTTTAGGAACAAAATTTTAATATGAATCAGTCTGTTTCCCCTCTTCTCCTCATAATAGTTTTTCCCTGGCTGCAAAATTGCTTGAGCTTGATTACCAAAAGAGGCAAAACACAAGATAAAAAATAGATTGTATGGATATTCAAAGTGCTTTGGCTTGTGTGTGATCTTGAGTCCTAAGTTTGAGCATAGACAGATATACTCCTCTGGACAACATGCGTATGTAATGAAAAGATGGTTTCTGTTGTCACAATATAATGCTGTTTTATACTAGTTGAATTTTGCTGTGAGTGTTTACTTCCAGCATTTTTTTTTTTATTTACTACAATTATTTAGATTTTTTTTTAACGTTAGCTGTATATAATTGGACTTCTAGTTAATGGTTTTAATGTTCTTAGTTTGGAAGCTGTACACCCTTATAATCGGTGACATTTTGTATAAACATTTATTTTGTTGATAGAAAATCTCACATTCCACAGGACACTATGAAGTATGCAGTGAAAATAAAGAGATGGCCCATTTCAAACAAACAGAGGAAAGTCAAGGCAGCAGATATTTAGTGCCTCAGTCCATCTGCCATTTGAAGACAAAGAATATCTGTTTCTTGTCAGCTTGCAATAGGAAGCAAAGCAGGATGTAAGAGCTGCTGCAGTACGGAGGAAAAGGGCACACCAAACATCATTCATGTCAAGTCCATTGTTTGATCCATGCCTCTTTATCCTTTACATCTTTGCATATCTGTATCATTTAGGTTTTGTCTACATGAACATGACATCCAGCTCTTGAGCTCACAGTCAGTTTTCAAGAACTTCTAATTTACATCCTGAACATGTAGCTAGTTATCCTGTAAGCTTATTCACACAAATAATAACAATTAGGCTGTTAATAACTTCAGTTCATGCGCTTAGTTAATGTTGTCTGCATAAAGCAACAAGAAATAAATCTTCTATAAATAAAGTATTCCAAAGTTTTCAGAAATGTTATTTCTGAAGACTTTCTGATGACTCTGTTGCTATTAGTTTTTGCATCATGCACTACACTATTTTTTAACTGTTGTCTCAAGGGACATTTGAGATTTCAGGGTCTCAGGTCCTTAGCAGGAAAATCTGCAGGCTTACACCAGTGCATTTCTGGGCTAGTGTAATATGATGTTGCTTGCCATAAGAGATATTATGGGTAGGTGGAGAAAGGGTTTTGGAAGTAGATATAAACTTTGCAGTCTTTTGGTTCTTCTTTGGCATCATTTAGAGATGTACAGCTAGAGAAAAACAGACCTAAAAGTGTGTAAGCAAAAGTGCTCCCAACCTAAAGTTGGGAATTTGGGTCCCTTTAATAGTTCATGAGGAAGGCAAGGCAAAAAATGCTTTTGGTATAAGTTTGCTTATATAAAGTTGTCTAGCAGTAGTGCTTTTCATGTTACTAGTATGTGAGAGTTTCTTGCTTAGAACTTGAATTCAGGATGATTTTTCTACCCCTCCCATGTAGCAATTAGTTAGTAACTCTGAATTTGAGTACTGGTGCAGTATTGCTGTGAAGCCGGAGCAAAAGGTTGGGGGCTCAAATTTTCCATATGCGGAGATATTTGCTTTTCAGTGCAACGTGATACTTGCTTGTCAACACAAGGTGTGTGACATACCTTTCAGAGTATAGGACTGATGCAGGGCTGAAGACACAGACAAACAGTGCATAACCAGTACTATGTACTATAGGGTCCCCATTTCACTGAAGCAGGGCTATCCCTGCCGAAAAAATGATCAACTATAGTAAAACAAACAATCAAACAAAAAAAAAATCCCATAAGCCAAGTTCCATTTTGGCTTCTCAGTACATAGAAAGGAAAAACACACTTCTTTCTTGTCTTTCCTCTATGTAATCTGTCTCACAGAACTGACCCACACACTGGGACTTGCAACACGATGCAAATGTTAGCTTCACTCCCCTAAGAGTTGACCTACCAATAGACTATGCATGTATGAACGAACAGAGAGCCCAAAAACTTGCTTGTCTTCACTTTCCAGCAATGAGTCCACTTAGCATTACCTCTTCATACTTTCCTTCCTTGACACCTTTAGATCATTGCACGCTCAACAAAACTGTCACCGCAGAGTACCATAGAGTGGTGAACATAGTATCATCCCAAACTGCAAGAATAGCTTACAGTGGAGGCAGCGAGTAACAGGAAAAAGAATCCTCTCAGGTCCAGGTCTCTAAACATTGACCTCTGAGACACGGCCAGGAGACAGCCCTGTACAGTTCAATTTGTTTAGGTAATCATTCAGCATTATAGCAAACACTTGTACAGCTGAATCAAAGTTAAATTTACTTTCTCAAGAAGCTACTCAGGTTTAGTTTATAGGCTGATCCAAATATTGTTAATAGGAAATATTCCTGGCTTAAAAATCCTCTCCATGACCAGAAGGGTGCATTGTCTGCACAGAATTAATTACTGCAGAACTTGAGACTATGAAGACATGTACCATGTACCATGGGTGGAGTCTAGCTAAGTATTTCAGTGTTGAAATAATGGCATAAGAAAGGCATCTTTTGACTGTCTATTGTAACAGTGCATACCCTCATGTGGAAAGCATTTTTACACCCTATTCATCAAACAGAAAAGCCTCCATAGACACAGTTCAATTGTAAACAGAAAGATTTTAAGAACCTCACACAAGAAATCTGACTGTAAAAGTTTATGGTACTGCTGAAACTCCTGTTGATGTCATGTTGGCAACTGGTTGACTTCCTCAGCATCTGGTGCTACTACACTTGATCAGATCAGTGGTGACTGATATACCAATACAATAAGAATGGGAACTCTACTTCTAGCTTGCTCTGGGAGTGCAAGTCAAGGAGATTTAGGGCAACAGAGCTTAGAACAAACACCCCAGAATTAAAAAAATGTACCACTGACTGCAGGCAATGTCCGGCAGCTAACTCTGCTGAAAGCAAATAAAGCAAATAGGAACATTTCATGCAGAAAGCTTGTAACTTCAAAGGTAAAAGATGAGAAATTTCATGACACAGTGTCTGAAGAACAATTTCCCTGTGAATGTTGACAAGCCCCATAATTAGTTGCTTATATGTTGTCAGGGATATACACAAAATTCATATTCTGTAACTAAACCAACTAAAAGATTTTGTAGAATTCAAAGAAGTAATACATATGATTGCTTCAAAGACAAACTGAACAGGGATCCAATGTAATTTTGAGTCCAAATATTATTTTTATTTAATTCATATGTTAGACCCAACTTATATCCAGTGCAAGGTTGCTGTCAATTTTCCTTCAAAAATCATTTCACAGCTGTTCAAACTATAGTTTCTTGTCAGAAACCAGATATAAAAAGGAAATTAATCTAGAAATGCTGAAGCTCTACCATATGCTATGGATATATTCACAAAACTTAATCTGCCACTGAAAAGGTCCATTTTTCAAGGATTCATGAACAAGCCATGAATATCTACAGTTCAGAATATAGCCAACTATTATTCTGGGAAATTACATGGTTTGTTGACTGCCCCAATAACATTCAGTTGAACTGCTGGTTAAAATGTTTTCCAGAAGTACAATTCATATTTAAAGTCTTTCTGCAGGCAAAATAGAGTCCTACAAAAATAAAATCTTTTTTCATCATTCAACCTAAACCAGATATTTTGTCTTGTGTTGATACAACTATGTTTTATGACACTTGTCCAATTGTTTCTAAGATAGCTTCTTCTACCCAAGCTGGTATAAATCTGTGCTCTGTCTACTCAGTAGTAAGAATTCTATAACAGAGCCATATGTGAGGTAACAAACCCTGGGAAAAACAGTTCTTATATATATTAGAAGGCATATCAGTGGAATTTAGCAGTACTTTCGTTTATTAATGTTTAATTAAATCTGGTGTAATGAGAGAGGTGTAAAGTGGATAGCTAAATTCATGTTTTGCTAATTTGGCACAAAATACTGGTGTCTGGACAATATTAGGCAGAGTACTAGGAAGGCTGGCTGAGGAGAAGGTTCATCACTCAGACCTCAGTGAGTTTTTGGCATAGGCATAAATTCATAGATTTTGTAGAATAACATGAATCCTGGCTCTATAAAGGCTTACACCATGTTTCTGAATCATAGCTGGGGACTAGTTAAGGGTAGAACATAGGCATTTTGATGGGCAACCAGCTGGTCATGACACAGAGCTTGGTGCAGCTTGATTCCCTAGGCATTAACACCATCATACATGGGATGTCATCCTGACCCCTCCTTCTCCCTTGTATATGCCTGAGCCAAACGCATTCTGAAAGCAACTTTTATAAATTAGAAAAATTGCACATCCATATGAAGGCCAACATTTGAAACAGGAAAGAACGTGACTGTAGTTTACATTAAATCCAGTACAGAAAAAAGTAGTTAATGCACTTCTGCTTACACCTCTGTTTCTTCCATCTCCCAACAGAAATTGGAAACTTGTGTTCCATCAGAAGTGCTGCAAACATACATGAAATTACCTTTGCCATCTCTAGACAGCTGACCATTTTTGCAGATACTGCATCAGCTCCTTAGCATGTGAAAGAGTAAAAGATACTCAGATTTTAAGCATTTGAATGTAACTTAGGTTAAATTAAGCACCAGATCAGATATCCCATAAGGCCAATCTAGAATTTCTAATTATTTTCCAATTACATTTATCATTTCCTTCTGGAATGTGAAATGGAATCAAGTGGAGTAGGTCAACAGTCAAACTATTATTTCTTGAGAAAGACCAATTCCTTGTCATCCAACCCAAGCATTAAAGAGAGTAGTTGAATGCACTTTTAAAATTATTTCAATACCCTTCTGTTTAGATTTATTTTATTTTTCATTGCTTCATTTGTGAAACTGAGGCTCTTAGGACCTTGGTTTCCGCTCCTGTATTCCTTTAAAGCTCTATATGCTTCCAGAGTAATGCATATGTCTGGTATAAACAGATGTAGCTATAACTTTCCGCAAGCAAGATTGTAGAGTGCACCTTCTTACACAAAGTCAGCATTTGCTTGGAAAAGAGTCTCATTATTATAAATAGATTCTTCAATGAAGCACAAAATACTTCAGATAGAGAAGACGTAACATATTATGTTGTTACAAGAAGCCCTGTGGATCATTTTTTTTTTTTTAGTTTAATCTGAACTGATTTGGAACAAACAAAGAAAAAAAAAAACCTGCAATAAACCATTCTTAAGCCAAGCTATTCACAGAGGTTTGGATTTATAAAGATTTGAGAGGAAATGCTGAGACAACTAGTACAAGTTTTCTTAGAAAGTAATCTCTGAGAAACTTGGATTTATTTGGGTTAGAGCATATGATACACAATTGCTCATTGTTTCGATTACAGGGAGGCGGTAACATCTTAATGGGTTGCAAACTTTGAGTATAGAAAGCAATTGAGACTAGGCAAGTGTTGAAACCTGGTTGAACTAAGGCTAGGTAGCAGAGAATGGAGCTTCTTTCTTGGTTCCCCATTGCTTTTAACTTTGCCATAAGTAACGTATGGTCACTGAGGGACCATGGTTTGTTCTTCTGAGACTATTCACAGACTTTTTCTCCACCAGAAGTGATTTTTATACAAAGTCAAATGCAATTCTCATTTATATAGCTTTGGCAAAAGCAATCAACAAATATATAGCTAGCAGATCCTGTATCACTTTTAATGTATGCTTTATGCGCGTATGTGCATGTGCACATACACGTGCACACATAGTTATACAGATTTATTAGTTCCTGAGTCTAATACAATCCTTGTACATATCCACAGAAATATTTTATATCAGACATAGACTTAGGCCTCTAAATATACTAGATTTAAGATGTCTATTCTAAGTTTAGGACACATTTCTTTCCTTGCCATGGCTGCTGCATAAACCTAAGGAGAGCATCTCCAAAATAGGAATAAAAGAGAACACTATTTGCAGCCTCACTAACCCAGGCCTGAAGGCAAGTTTGTTTGGGAAGATGAACACTGTTAACTGAGCGATAACTGTTGGATACTAATAAAAACAGTTGTCAATTTGATGTGAGTCAGCTTGGGCAAAAGACAAGTGCCAGAAGAATCCTATGATATAAAATTTTGACTGATTTACTCTTTTTCCCATGCAGTTTCACAAGCTGGCACAATGAGGAATCAAGATATCACATTCCAGCGTAACAGGAGTTATAGATTAGTTAATAATTCAGAAACTACACAAAACTTTGGGATGGTTTTTAGTAGTAATCATGCACTAAACATCATTAAGTTAGTTTCTTATCTAAACAAGGACTCTCAAGAATTATAGGGTAAATCAAGTGAAGTTATTAATTTAAGGTTAAGCTTTTGTTCCCCTTAACTGTCACATTCAGGGGCACTGTGGTTTTATTTCAGTTTTAGCTAACCCTGTCCAAATAGAATTAAAGCTCCTTTACTTCTTTAAGAAGTCACAACTAATGGGTAAATCCATTTGTGTTTTGAGCATTAGCTCTTGTTGATTCCTCCTAACTTTTATTTTCCCTTTATAGACCAGCCTGAGCATAATATTTGCCCCCCTAACCAGATACATTTCTCAGGTACCTGATCACTATGTTGATTTCCAGGCATATCTCCAAGGTATGTAGGTTAGAAGAGTCCCAGGAAAAAAACAGAAGTTTCTAGGAAAGCTCACTATAGAGCTGTCCTCCACGAGATCTCTTTTCCATTCCTGCAGCACTGGCATAAAATGTAACTTTGTGAACTGTAAGAGGATACAAATCGTTGGCCTGCTTAAAATAACAGCAAAATAGGTATCTGTCAGCAATATGTTTTGCATTACATTGGACAGAACATAAAACCAGAAAAACAACATAAATCACTGTATAACATAAGAAACATTGTAATGGTGATATAATTTATGTCTGTTTTTCACAGTGCTTGATTTCATTCCTGCTAGCCTTCATTTTCTCTTCACTATGATCCACATTCTGCTTTGGAAAACACCTTCCTAATTTCAATATCAGTTTAGCAATTAACCCCAGAGAGAGAAATGGCAGCTAAATGCATAGGAGAGGAGTTAAGGGTTGGCAACAACCAGGTGAGCCAAAGGAGAAAAGAACAAATACTGATGGATACAGATAGGAAAGGTCAATCTCTTTTGCTTTTCCCCAAGTGAAGGAGAGAAAACGAAGAGAGTGATGAGGAAAGAAACAGAACCAGAGTCATGGAGAGGACAGAACACACTAATTTTGTTAAGATGTTAGAACTGCACCCATAGTTCAAGAATGCTAAGTTGGGTCTAGCAAGAGAGTAAAGCACAAAGAGCAATCCTACCAAAACACAGTCTAGGTTAAAAGCAAGAGTATTTGTTTCAGGGACAATTTTTCTTGCAGTTTCTATCCCCTTGCCTTTAGGTTTTCTGTTTCCATCCAGGTTGTATTAGTAGTGAGAGTCAGGAATGCAATAGTACCACAAAATGGTAGATCTTCCCTGATAAATAATAAGGGAATTTGTTTTGGAGCAGGAGAAAAACAGGAGCAGGAGAAGGAGGAGAAGCAGGAGAAAAACAGGAATTAATGAATTAAATGACTAAATATCTAAAGCAGATATTTAATTTGCAGTTTGGTCACACAAAAGTCACTTTCAATCATGGACACTAAAGATATGTGATAAAGGGTTAAGTAGTTGTTTATTTCTGTCATAACTAAGGTGTGAAACCTTGAAGTAGTTTGTCTCAGCTTTGAAGCCTTCTGGATGTTTGCTT
>JAOXJM010000019.1:16555701-16582868 GCA_026413425.1 Tringa solitaria | reverse complement strand
CCTTTCATAAACCCATGCTGGCTGGCCCTGATCCCTTGGCTGCCCTGCACTTGCCATGAGAGCTTACTTAAGATGATCCTCTCCATGATCTTTCCCAGTACCAAGGTCAGGCTGACAGGCCTGTAGTTTCCCGGATCCTCCTTCCAGCCCTTCTTGTAGATGGGCTCACATTGGCCACCCAGTCATCTGGTACCTCTCCTGTTGACTGGGATTGTTGATAGATAATGGAGAGAGGCTTGGTGAGCTCTCCCACCAACTCCCTCTTGGCTGAATCCCATCCAGCCCCGTAGACTTATGTGTGTCCAGGTGCATAAGCAGATCATTAACTACTTTTGTATCTGAACAGAAAAGCGATAAATCTCCTTTAGGTTTCCTTTGGCTGGGATGCTAAGATAGGATGCTTCATTACATTTTAAGCAATTAACACATGAAAACAAAGAATTAGGGCAGTTCAAGTTTGCATCCCCAAAACCAGCTTTTTTCACTGAGCAAAACATATAATGTAAAATAATGCAATTGGTTATCCTGGTCATACTGTGAATATTCATAATATAACTGTCTCTTCCAGACTTCCTTCTCAAATTGTTACTTTGACCAAAAAAATGTTTTGCCTTTAAAGCTCCTCCTATACCAAGTTCTCTTAGAGTCATATGATAACCCATTTTTACAACAGAAATCCCTAGAGAAAGCAAGAGGAAATTTCAAAAGCTCTTTATTTCGACAGAGTTGGCTCATCATAACCAATTGT
This sequence comes from Tringa solitaria, assembly GCA_026413425.1. Classification (NCBI taxonomy): domain Eukaryota; kingdom Metazoa; phylum Chordata; class Aves; order Charadriiformes; family Scolopacidae; genus Tringa; species Tringa solitaria. The sequence continues at coordinate 16,582,120 of JAOXJM010000019.1, read as the reverse complement.
CTTAAGTACAATTATTTGACTTATCTGAAGACCAGAACCTTAGTAAACAGGAAAAACTGATATAATAAAGCTTATATTAAAATATCTCGTTTGCAGAATTATGGCCTATTGCTAAACCTGGCATATCTTGCAAATGTTGGATGATTACCCAAGAGAACTTGGTCATTAACTTGAATTCTTCTGTGCTTGCTTTTTCATTCGTTTATGCCAAAGCCCTGAATCTGAATCTAGCTAAACACATAGAAATCCCTCTAGAGGAACAGACTAATCATTTTAACTCCTGCTTAGTACATTGTCCGAATCTGCTATGACTGTGAACATAAATTGAACTACCCAAACCAATATCAGATTCACCACAGGGTTCATCATTCCTGGCTGGTGACCCAGGATGGCTGTCAGCAAAATAGTGACTCATTTGTCCAACTCCTTAATAAATTTGGAGTTTTCAGTCCACATTCTCACATTATGTTTGGCTTAAAAGACAAAGACACGTATTGCTGCGTTGGCTGGCCTTGGTAGATGAGCAATATGAAGTTAGAAGTCCCTAAAGAGCAGAAGCAGGACCAACAACAAATAACAAGGGTATCATTTAGCTTTTTCAGAGTAGAATTTAAAAAATTAATTTTAAATGTGGTTGCAGGAACACACATTCATTTCTGGAAAGGCTCTTTCCCATAATTTATGAGCTACAGCTCCTCAGGGGCTGAACACAGCCCATGCTGGATGAGCTATACTTGCAGTATAAACTGTTCCTCAGAGAAGGCTTCAGTGTGCCCTGTCCTCCTCAGGAAGTGGGGAGGACATTAATGCCATCTCCTCAGCTTTCTTTCTCAGCTACCAGTCATTGTCAGTCACTTCAATGGTCACCCTGCTGAAGAGGACTCATCTACCTATTTCTTCCATAAGCAAGCATCAGGTGAGCAATTGCAGCCCTTCTTTTCTAGTCTTGCCCATTCTGTGAGCCACATGTTTGGTGTCATCAGTGCAGTTGAAGCTATTTTCCAATCTCAAAGACAAATTCAAGTAGATGGAAGGGGCAGTATGATGTTCTTTGTAAGAAGTATGCTCTTGTTTGTTGACTGCTAGGAGTGGCAAGCTCTACCGATACTAGGTTAGCCATGAGAAGGTTTTGAGGAATTGAAAATGAATATAAATAGTGTAGGCAAATCTTCTGCATCTGGTCTGGTGTCTGATATATTTTGAGTTTTCCCTATGTGTCTACAAGAACAGCGTATTAACAGAATTATGGGAAATGAATATATCATGGTTCCACAACTTTCTTTTAAAAACTATAATTTTTTAGAAATGCAGCTATGTTTATCAACATCTTACGGATTTATTTTATAAAATATAATGTTATATGCATTTTACAAAACCATATCATAAATTCTAAACTTATACTTATGAAATGTAAATATAATATACTATCGTTCATTTGGTAACTATTTATTTGGAAGTGTGGGCATTCTCACAGGTAGGTATTCTGAAGAATATGCCCTTGATTTCAGAGAGTTGGTTAGTTACTTAGAAGAGGCTTAGCTGTAAAGTAAAATTACTGAAAAGAAAATTGGTTATGTTTTACCTCAAACTAGGACAACAGGAATTCCCACACCAATACGAATTCCTACTTATAATGTGATCCTTCATGGAAAAGTCTGTACTAAGTAGAACCTCATTTTTTATTCTTTGTCACATTTATTCTTTGTCACTAAACCCACATATGTTAAAATATATGTTATTTAATCTATTAAAATAACAATCTACTAACTTAATCTATTAAATAATCTAATAATTTAATCTATTAATTTAATCTATTAAAATAAATTAAAATATTTAATCTGTTAAAAATACACATACATTAAGATATCGATTAATTATATTCATTGTAACCAAAAACCAAAAAATCTGTCTAACTTTTTTGAAAATACTGAAAATATTCTGTGAATATATTCTGGTTTTCACCATGCTATTGTTTGGCAATAAGCAGTGAATGGTAACAGTATCTAGGTAAATACGATGGTACAATTTTAAACAATTGTAATTGTATTTATTATAATGAATATTTTAATTATTAATATGATTTTAATTATGAAACTCCATCTATTAAACCATTTATGTGTCCTTTAAATCTTTCAGACAGGTATTGCCAGCAGTCAGGATTTCACAATTTCTTTGTTAACTATCTAATAATTTCTCCCACAGCTAGATAATTCTGATTCAGGTCATAGCAATATTGCTTTTGAGCACTCTACTATGGTTTGAAGCCAGACTTTCAAATATGTTATTCCAGCAAAATAGTATAATTCTTTGCTGTGCTGACACCCCTGCTGAACATTCAGATCTATTCCTTTTCCTATGGATCTGGAAGTCTATTTCAGATATTGCTTCTTGGAAATTATTAGAATAAATAAAGTCTAGCTGTACTGTTATATTTAAAGTACACGAGCTGAGCAACCTGAACTTTCACCAGCTGCAGGCAATTGCCTCTGGAAGCTAATGGCTCAGAGAGAGATGTGCCAGGAAGGAGAAACACTTTCAACCTTTATCAGAATTGAAACCTTCAACTGATGCAATTTAAATAGTCCTTGTTTCCCAAGCTGTGGCCCAAAGTGGTAGGTTTGAACTGCTTCCACATGCAATGTAGGATTAAGACTTCCAATAGAAGAGGGATGTTTCTGAAGAAAATTTATATTTGGGCTGTTTTGGAATTCACCTCCAAAATTAGAAAGTAGAAATTTCTATTTTCATTTTTAAAAATCACAGTTCTTAAGATTAAAACAGTGGATTCTGACTTTGAAAGTTGTTTTGGGAAGGATGTAGAAAGTACCAGGAAATAGACTTCCAGCACTGTGAGTCTGGAGAGCCTTGGAGGCTGCCAGCCTCAGAGTAAGGCAAAGCTCTCAAAGTCCCATGTTCAGACCCTTTACAGCAGAGCTTCCTGGCCTTGATGGCTGCTGCTGAGCTGAAATTTCCAGGCTTCCTTATTCTGAAAATACAGGCCGCTACTTATATTGTATTTTTAAAAATAAATAAATTTAGATTTTGGAGATAAGAATTTTGGAGGATTTTATGACTTGGGAAAAAAAATTGACTGTTTCTCAATCTAGCTTTAGTTTTAATTAGCACTAAAAGGAATAATCCTGTCCTATTTCAGTTAAAATTTGAGTAGCACTTGAATTTTACTCCTACTGCAATCATTGTCACAGGCCTGGCTTAGAATGTTATTTGATTTTGTGCTATGCTTGCTGGGCAAAAAAAATAAGCATATGCTTTGCTGGTATTTGGAGAAAGGAGCAAAGATGTATTTTTGTTAAAATGGAATGAGAAGCCAAGTCTGTGTATAACAAATGTGTGTAGGACACTTGCTCTCAGAAAATTTTACGCATGATTCATAAAACAGAACCGAAACCTTTATTATATGAACACAAGGAACCTGGGAGAAAAATGGATGAAGAGCTGCTAGTCCAGGATATGAAACCAGAGATGGCATAAGTAATGAAGAGCTACTGTAACTGAAGCATCGGTGTAGGATCTAGAGAACTGACAAACATATGGATGACGGTGTCAAACTGAACACTAGTGATGACAGACACTGTGAACAAGAACTAATACAAATAAATCTAATTGAGTCAAAAAATCAGTCTCTGATGAAGCATGGTAGTGCAAGTTTATTGGGATAACGTTGGATATCTCTGTGAATCCTTTAGATTAGTTTTGGATATAAACAAAGATTGTGGTAATATTAGTTGAGAGAAATACTAGTGCAAATGTATGTCATTGTGGGAGGTTTAACACATTGGATATCCAATCTATGAATAACATAGGGCTAGTTAGTCCTGGTTGGCCTAGCTCTCACCTGACAATCAACTGAACCTATGAGAGGCAAAGGTCTTTTTGTCTTTCTTTGGGCAAATAGTAAAAGCCATCATCAAACATTTGGCTATTAAAAAAGAACAAGCTTTCATAAATAGCCTTACTTTAAATGGAAGGACAAAGAACGGCAGATCTGCCTTGCAGGCTCTTCATTTCAGATAGGTTAACTAAGAAACACCGTGAGCTAGCTGGTAAAGTCTAAATAGGTAAAGGAACTATACAGGAGACCTGAAATGTTTTTAAAACAAAATGGTTCGCATTACAAGTACTTTGAACAATAAATGTAAAGGAAGTGATATTCAGATGTAATCCAGTGAATAAAGAGCTAAAAAAAGGTTATCTGCTTACTCAGAAGAGTGTGGGAAGAAGACAGTCTAAAAAAATCTTAAAACTCAGAAATTATTGTATAAGGCAAGAAATATGCAAATGTACAAGCTACTTTGTAGTAGACTAATACAAATCATAGGAAGTTCTCTAGCCACAAAAATGAAAATGAAATAAAAACAGGGGGCAGAACTGCACTGACACAAGATAGAAAATAAAATAAAATAAAAATAAAATAAAATAGAAACTAAAAACCTAAACTAAACTAAACAAAATAAAATAATAAAATAAAATAAAAGTCTATATAACTTCTTCAGCTAGTATTTTCCCTCAGTTTCCAGTGAAAGTTTTGATTCTGAATGCGATAAAAAATGGGGAAATGGGAATGAAAAGGATCACAATCCAGGTAGACTCAAAAAAATCATTGAATTCAATATCTTGTTTAATTAGAATAGAGTAATCCACGTTGCAGCATTCTAAAACTGAGATAAACATTTTTATTCAAAAAGATTCTAAGGCATGATGTATACACAGTCCTCCAGGCATTAAAGCTCTTTCCAAAATATGCAACACTTAGACTTATGTCCCTGCTTCGTATGAGCAAATTTGATTATAAGAGTTTATTGGAAGGGGGGTCCTGGTCACTGAATTATGAGGTATTTTGGCTTGGTGATAAAGGATAGTCCCACCCCCTCGTTTCTTCCTTGAGTCAGTAAGTGGGTTTGGAATGAATTTAGTTCCCATTTTGGCACACTTAGTGGAATTTGCTCAGTGGCAAATATTTTGAACAATAAGTAATTGTAAGTGTTAAAAAATCTAGTTCTAAATGTTTTTCACCGTCACTTGACAATGTCTATGTAGTTGTAACCATGTTTTGACATTTATGTCATACTTCCAAAATTGGGATTAATATTGGAAATTTCTGTGAATCCTTTAGATTGGATGAGATGTACTTATAAAATTCACTCGTAAATTTACAAATATGTAATCTTTACATTGCAATGGGCATTTGGAGGCACAGTTTCGATTGCTGTTAAATGATACAATGAAATTCAGTTTGAAGGCTCTGAGTCCTAGATCAAAGATCCTGCAGCCATGAGTCACAAAGTACTGTTGCATTATAAAATCAACTGGTACCTCAGGTGTCTTCCAAAAATATTGCTGAATTAACTTGTTACCTGTCAGTTTATGCAAAATATTCTGTCTTTCCACAACTAGCATAAAATCAAAAGGCCAGTATACCTTCTGGCCCTATGCTTTGGCTGATTTAACAGCAAGATTTTGTGCCAGTGCCTGGTCTAGAACCCATCAGCAGGACAAGGGAGGTGATTCTACCCCTCTACTCTGCTCTGGTGAGACCCCACCTGGAGTAATATGTCCAGCTCAGGAGTCTTCAGTGCAGGAAGGACATGGACCTGTTGGAACAGGTCCAGAGGATGGCCACAAAGATGATCAGAGGGATGGAGCACCAGAAGAAGACAAGCTGAGAGAGTTGGGGTTGTTTAGCCTGGAGAAGAGAAAGCCCCAGGAAGACCTTAGAGCAGCCTTCCAGTACCTAAAGGGGGCCTGCAAGAGACATTGGGAAGGAATGGAGCGATATGAGGGAGTGGAGTGATAGGACAATGGATAAAAATTTTAAACTGAAAGAGGGGAGAATAAGATTAGATATTAGGAAGAAATTCTTTACTGTGAAGGTGGTGAGACACTGGAAGAGGTTGCCCAGAGACGTTGTGGAAGCCCCATCCCTGGAGGGGTTCAAGGCCAGGCTGGATGGGGCTTTGAGCAACCCGGTCTAGTGGGAGGTGTCCCTGCCCACAGCAGGGGGATTGGAATTAGATGACCTTTAAGGTCCCTTCCAACCTGAACCATTCTATGATTTTAATGATTCTATCTATATTTCTCAGAACTGGACTGCATAGGCACAGAATGCCAAAAAGACACATACACAATACCCAGAATGAGAATGATGTCAGCCAACATAAAAAAGTTTTTAAAAAAAAATATGTGGAAAAATCTTGAGAGTTATATATATGATTGTCAACTGTAAGATAGTACAGCCAAGCCTCACTCTTTTGTTTTATCAAATTCAGGATATAGAGATACCCCAGTAGGAGTTTTGATTCTCATTAGCTCTTTCCCGCATTTCACTGCCAGGGAACACTTGAAGGGATAAGAAGTGCAGGCTGTTGAATATCCAAATTCATGACATTGGATAGCAAAGTTGCCACAGTTATTAGTTTCCATTATTGCACTGATGGTTGAATTGGAAAAGCAGTTCAAACAGTGACTGGCAATTAAAGCAGAGAATTTTATAGCTCTGTAATTTTTAGAAAGTGAGCAAAATCAGAATTGACATAATGAAATCCTCATTGGAATTTTAGTTTCAAGTCAAGGTTTATTTTTGTCAGATTTAAGAGAACATCTGGATCCTCAAGTAGTTCAAGGAACACTCATTGCAGAAAATAAAATGCTTTGCTACGTCAACTTAAAAAAATTGATATGTTTAGTTTTCTACTTTCTAATATTTCAATTTGTGTTATGTCTGGAACTAAGGGAGATGAATCAATAATATCGAATCTTCTCTGTGGGAACCCAGAGAGAACATACTGTACTAGACGTTATTATGAACAAGCTGCAGAAGCAGAGCAAATGCCTATTTTGTCAAAATTCACTGGAGCAGAAGCTTTCAGCATCTTATTTAATCTAGCAGGATTTACCAAGATGTGCTTCTGCAAGAGCTACTTGTGAGTAGCACAAGTTGTTCATTCTAGTATTCTTCAGCCAAGATAATATTAACATCCATCTGATGGTTTAATGTGGAGAAGCATTGCTATCACCAGAAAAGATGGTTTCACAAATATATTAGTGGCAATCATACATATATATATAAGCTTTTCAATTCTAAGCTCATTGTCATTCTATCAATTGGAGTGAAATGGTTTTAAGCATACAGCTTTTTCTTCTAGTTGGACTCCAGTCTCCCTGACCGAGGCAAGAGCTTCTGCTTCAAGTCAAAGAATTAGCCACGTTCTGAACAATCTTTTCATGCCTGAAATCAAGTATTTAGTCTAGAAGAAAGCAGGTGTCTAGAACAGTAGAGAAAATAGAGAAATAGAGAAAATGCTACAACAAGTCTGAAAAAACATGTCACTTCCACCAAGTATCTCTTCAGTGGATGCCAACAAATCCCTGTCTATGCTTGACTCTTACTTGAGTACTGTGATGCCTGCTATGAGAAACTCTGTTAGGAAGACAATTCAGAAGTGAGGTTAGATTTGTTGCTGGTTCTTAAGGTATTCTAAATGGTAAGTGGAAAACATGAGCTGTAAAAAGTTGAACTAGCTACTGCTTAGAGACTGTTTGTTCTGTTCTGCTTATTATCCATGATGGCAGCAAACAAATTCTTCTCTGCACTAATTCTGATGATGAGTTCTCCTACGATTATGAAATCCAAGGAATGTTTTCACCACACAATTGTCAGACTGAATTTAGTGTAGCTCTTTAAAAAAAATAAAAAAATAAAAGGGCTCTCTTTTCTTCAGCTCGCTGGACACTATTTGTTTCAAATGTACTTACACTCCTGTAAATCATCTTCTGCCATTTTTACTTGTTGTTGTTAGGAGCATCATGAGCTCATAAATCAGTGGACTTTTCACATTTTTAGGATTATCTCTAGAAAATCTTTATAACCCTTAAGCTGACTCCCATGGGAGTGTTTACCACACTTAAACGTCTTATGGGACAGTCTGCCTCCACACATCTAGATCACATGGCCAACCACTTCAAATGTACATTAGAGAAATCCCTGATGCATTTGTTCTTAGTAGGACATCAGTGTCTGCTACCTCCTGCCACCAGAGAATTTCCATGGTCTTTGAGGCAACTTAAGGAGAAGTGAGAGTTTCTTAATGTGGCTGTGTGACAACACACTGGAGATGTTACAACATTGTCTTGCAGGACTTAAGTTTTGTTCTCAGTTTGATGCCTCCTCTCTTCACAGTCTCATCCAGAGTTTTCTAAAACCCTTAAAGCCTTTGATAATCTGTGGTTTATTTCATCATGTGGGTGTGCATCCTATAAATGGTGCTTCTTAGTAAATGACTTCATCCAGTGTAGACAGCAAATGCCTAATGGTGATGTTAGCTAGTATTAGCAGGAGCTGGTTGATAAGTGTTTTTTATCTTTTTTAAATGAAGAGTAGAAACAAAGTTATCACAAGTCCTATGGACTTCACAGCTACCAATAACACTTTTTTTTTTTTCAGTAGAGTGTTAGGATCACCTGGATTATTGTTACGTGGAACCAATGGATCAGAAAAGGAGGAACCTAACACTGAGCTCATGAGAGACCATTTGTTAGTAAAGCAAGAAAGGCCTTCAGAGAGACAGGGGATTTAATTAAAGATCCTGGGCTGAAAAGTCTTGCTAGGAATGGAGACTAGGTGAAGACAAAGTGTAATTATTTCTCCATTTTGCAGAAAAGAGTGGATAAATTAAAGGCAATTCATAACATAGGAAGAAAGGTAAGATAAAGCAAAATAGTTAAATCAAAATGAAATATTGCCCTCCTTACATATTTATGACTCAGATTTATGAAATTCTTATTCCTGATGGACAATTTGCAGACTAACGAGCTTTTAATTGTCCTTGATGCAATTAAGGGTGATGGTCTTTTTCTAAATCCTGTTTCAGCCATAGTTTATGAAAGTTGTTCACATTACTCAACCTATAATGATGTACTTGGCTTCATTGTTTGCGGTCTGGTTCTCATTTGTCTGGCATTACATTCTAAGATTGCAATGACTCAGATTTCCTTTAGTTTTACAACAAAAGGCACTAGCATGTATTGCATGAGACATCTCAAATTTATTCACTTGTTTGTAGTCTTCTTCTACAGGGTTCTCAAGCAGGTGTATCCAGACACATACCTCTGCATTCAAAGGGTAAATACGAACTCCCTGCTGTACTGTCCCTATAGTGACCCCTTGACTATATAAAGACTGATTTATATTTGAAGTCTTCAATGTAATTTGAAAATTTTCAGTTCAGGATGTTCCTGAGAAATTACTTAAACACAGTCCTTTATTTTCAAGGGAGATTGAGATTTATGTCTTTCTTCTAGATTTTTTTTTTTTTTTTAAGGCATAGGGGGAGAAAGCCATACTTAAACTATATTATGTACGAAAAAACAAATATTGCACATAATATGCTTGGCAGTGCTTCCAGCAAGCATTGCTTAACCTTTATTCAAACAAAGCACTGCTAAAGTTCATACATCTTTTACCTGGAGGAAGGCAGGAGTTGGCCACTGTGGTGTTACATTATGGTTTCATTTATAAAAATAAGAACTGCTGTATGTTTTAATTGGCTTTAAGTCAATTAGTATTTTTGCTGTAAGCAATAAAAAGGGCTATCCAAACATTCAGACTGATAAAGTGAAATGGATTCAAGAATTTTAATAGACTTTGGGATATGACTTTTATGTATATTCAGACAGAAGAAACAATAGTGTAAATGTCAGCATATGCTAACCAAAGAGCGCACTCAGATTCCCTCAACAGTCTATACTTCAACTGTTTCTGCATGCCCATGAAGAAACTGGGCATGTCACTGGTCATTGTCACTGCGTTCAGCCCAGCTAGGATTATTAAAATTAAAATTATTAAAATTAAACCAGAGAACCAAGTGCATGCTATTGTCTCACCTTCACTTTGTCATCCACATGAACAACCAGAATACAGTATGTCCAGGAAGAAAAAGCTGAAAGAAAGAAAGGATGAACTCTTAGCATATACAGAGGTTTTCGAAAAATAAATCAGTTTTTCCGCTCAACCTGGAAATAAGATAATTCAAAAGGACACAAAAGGATACAAAGTGTCTATTACTCCAAATTGGTAAGTGGCAGAGAAGAAAGTGGAAGAGGACACTGAAAAGACCCAGCAGAGGCAAATTATTTTTGAGAGAAGAATGCATGTTCTTCTAGATTGGATGGAGAATATTCTTCCCAGGACTTCAATAATCAGTATGACCTAGCTCATAGGCTGAGTTCAGAGGAACTGTATAATAATCACAGAGGACTCTGCTTTTGATTGACACTGTGCAAAGCAACCCAATGAAGCCTGAGAAGTCACATTTTGGTGACAAACATATTTTCTTTGCACTTTGGAAGGGTCACTTAATAGTTTTAGTTCTTCACATAATTAAACTAGAGTATTTAATAATTCTCTATTATGTTCAGCTGTAGTCTCTAAATAAAAAGTAAGGAAAAACACCACCACAACAACAAACAACCTAAAAAAACCCCAAAGCAATGACCTTCGGATCCTGAACTACAGACTGGAGCAGCTAGATGCAGAGAGCCAAAATTTTGTGGTCAGGGTCTGCAACAGCTCATCTTCTATGGATAAATAAAGGCACAAACCTACACAAAATACTCACCAGGAGGTTTTGAATAAAGTCTGTGTTGAAATAGGTATATCTTAGTTATACATAGTCAGATTTATCATTAACAATAGGAATTCAAAGAAATCTATAAGATGATCTAATGACCATTTTGTCAACCAAAAAAAGGCAGTCTTGAACATTTTCTTGTTCTCTGATTATTGCAATAGTTTTAATAAAAGTTGTGTATTTCTTCAAATATCAAAACATGTTCTATCTTCCTGCAGTGGCAAAATATTAACTGGGAAACTGTAAATCCTCCTGATGATGGTATGCCTGCAAGCTGTTGTTGGCTTATTCTCTTCCTTTTTGTTTTCCCATGGTATCCTCAGCACTGATCCCTGAAAACCAGGCACAAAACCCCAATTTGTTTTTCTTTTCTATGAACAAATGGCCAATGACAAAGATAAATATAGAAGACTGTATGGCCATTGTCTTGATTCATTTTGGCGGTTCACAATAATCTTATACAAAATTCAGTTGATTCCTGGAGTTTAAGTGTACATCATTATTGATATATTTCCTGGGGTCCTAGCCTAAGCAACTCTAAGGATTCCAGATCTTTTTTCTCCAGGGCACACTGTTCCACAGCCAGTATTTGTTTTCTCAGAAGTTACTTTAGTAGCATACCAAAAGAAACTTTACATTTCCACATATGAATTTATTAAATAAATGATCCCAAGATTTCAATAAGCAGTGCAAAGTGATGCTGATGAAAGTAATCAACTTTCAAGCTGTTCAAGTATAAAACACAATGGATCTGTAGCCAGCTGAAAGGCTTCCCCTTCCCTTTCCAAGGTCACTTAATTTGGTTTCAGATTAGGTATCATAATTATTATTTTCCCAGGAGGACAATGAGGAAGGGCTGCATTCCTCATTCCATTATACAATTCACCTTGACGTGCTTTTTACACTTGAAACTGTCCCCAAAATGTAAAATATGATAGTCATGTTACATAGATGTTTTATTTTCAGAAGAACATTAACAGCAATATTAGAGTTTTGGGAAGACCAATAAAAGTAAAAACACACATTACATAATGTAGTTTAAAGAACCTGCAAAGAATTAGTTAAACTGTAAATACACTCGGATGGACTGTAATAATTTTGAATCAAAGGAGATCACTAAGAGTCAAATTTCATATGGACAAAACTCGACTTTTCTAGCTCAGATGAGTAGCCCCACAGGAGCCAGTGGACCAAGAGAGGAGTAATTTTGTTTATGCAGGGCCTACAGAGAAGAAAAACATCTCCTATCTGCATAGTTCATGCTTGTTCTTAGTATAGACATGAAAGTTACCCTTCCAACAGCAATTATTTAAAATGCCATCTTAAGCTGCCTTCTTCTGGAGCTGACTGATTTGCAAAAGCAGGGGCAAAGAATGGTGAAAATTGAATGGAAAGGACCATCAGTCAACCCTAGCATTAAGTGTAGGATTAGAAAAATAAGGCAGCTTCATCCTAGGAGACAGAGCACCTCCAAAACAGAGAAGTTTGTGCAAAGACCTATCCCAAAGGCAGTGTCACCACACTGTCCTAAAATCCTTCTAGTTTTTGGCACTCTGCAGCATACAAAGTCAAGACTGAAGAAGATAAAGCACATTGCTAGTTTACAGGTAGTGTTACACCCAGGAGAGGATCAGGGCTCCAGTGGGTTTAACCGTGTCTAAACTTCACTTAATGTGAGGTATCCACCCATGGCTACTGCAGTCCTCTGGAGAGGAAGCCATTGTAAGATTCACATGTGAACCCCAACTTTTATCTCAAACCATGGAATTTGAAAAAAAAAAATTAGAAGTTAGGGGTATGCTAAGTTCCATTCCCATAACTTTAAGGAGGCTTCACATTATACAGAATTCTAACTACTAGCAGCTTTTGGACCTTTTTTTTTAAACTGTATCACTTTGCAAGTTTTCTCTTTCTCTGTAACACCAGATAAAATCATGCAATTTTTAATACATCCGATAATTCTTTTTCAGATAGTACCACAAAGAACCATTTTTAAGATTAAAACTTAGTCTAAATTCTGAGTCTAGAAAAATAATTTAAAAGAAATTATTCTTTTCATTTTATCCTTTATCAAATATTGAAATCTAATCCTTATTAAAATGTATCCTATTAAATATACAAGGCACAAGTGCCAATAACCATCAAAAAATGCCTCCAAAACAAAATAAGACTACCCATACTGAAACTCCTTTACAGAATAATGAAGACAAGAAGAAGAGCTATCAAAATAACCTGCTGCTCTCTCTTCATGGTGTATTTACTAAAATAACCTGACCTTCTCTTCAGAGAGAAGGAAGCAGTGGCTCACTGAGCAGCTGGGCAGAGTGCAAGTGGTTATCCTCATGAACAAACATCAGAGTCCATCTCTCAGTCCTACAGATTTTGAAGTGTTACTGGAAGGGCCAAGGCCACCCTTAGAGCACTGGCTCCTTGGCTGCAGGTCTCTGACCATGGTTTGCAGCACATCCATACTTGAAAGCCCCTCTTTAAAAAGAGCACCTATTGAAATACAGAGGAGATATGGGACTCTGTTATCCCTTAGTTTAGCCCAGGATGCTGACAAAAATGGCATATCTTGTTCTCCTTGGGTGAAGCTTCAGGCACACAGAGAAACCTCCATGATGGACTAAGCAGAAAAAAATGGGAAAAAAAGAAAAAGAACAATGATGTGAAAAATTGTCTCTCCCTGTGTCATGGGGAGTCTCCCTGTGGCTCTCCATGTCTCCGTGTCCCTCCCACACACACAAAACAACCATAGTCACATGACAAAGAAAAGAAGCAAAAAGATGATCTTTGATGACGATACACCCATGTTAGAAAGGCAATTCGGGAGTATCAAACACATGATTTTCCCAAAGAAGCAAGCATCAAAAGTGAGTCTATTTCTGACAATACGGAGTTTGCAGCAAAAATACCAATACCAAAATATGCTGATAGCTACAAGTTTGCAGTATGCTTACTGGTCTTCTCTTTCCCCTATATCTTTCTCAAGAGACTGAAATTTTTAGTGATAAGAAGTAGTGCATTATGAAAAATAAAACTAACAAGAGATCTGCCTAAAATAAAGTAGCAGCACAAAGCCTAGCAATTATAGGCATAAATGCTCACAAGGCAGTTCAACCTTTCTAAGGCTAAGATATGAAGGCCTTATTAAAAAAAAAAAAAAAACAAAAACTAAAACCCAAACCAAACAAAATAAAATAAAAATTAAAAAGCAAAACAAACAAACGAAAAACAAACAAACAAAAAAGAAAGAAAACAAAAAAAACCTCCCTCAAAACTAATGTAGCATCAAAATCAGACTTGATTAAATTTGTTCACAAAGCTAGCTGGAATCCAAATCTCTAAGCTTTTAGCCCAGATGAGAGAACACCAGTAAAACCATACGAGATTTTGCAGCGTTTTACTTGTACAGTCTGATCAGATTTTAGCTTGTAGGATCCAAACACAGTTGAGCAACATTTGATTATGATTATTTTATTTGATTTTCTGAAGTATTTGCACAATATTCTTGTTACTTTGAAGATACCTCACTTCAAGCTGTTCAGCTTTTATTCAACAAAGCCAAACACAGTTTCTTTTTATGAAACACTGTAAATATAGAAAGCTGTAAATTAAGTTGCTTTGGAACAGAGAAAGCAATTTTAAGAAATGTCAAGTGATATATCTAGCTTTGAAATCACTCTCCACTCTTTCCCTATGTTCCTGCCACAATGGGAAGCAAAAAGGCTAAGAAAAAAGAAAATAACTATGTGTTTACATTATAATACATACCAGTAGGTAGAAGAGATACTTAGGAAAAGCAGAATTGTGCTTATGACCACAAAACTTAGGTGTTAGCATAAGTATTAGCAATACACTCCACATTTTTAAAGTTATTAGTCAATTGGTGTAGTACTTTTTAGAATACATGCTTTACCTACTCCTTTACCTACAATAATCACTTACAAGCTTGTACTATTAGTACACCACAGTGTTTTTGGAACTTTCTTAATAAAACTAAGTAATTAAATAATTATTCAACAAAGCACATACATTACAATACTAATATGTTAATGATACGAGCTATTCTTGCTTTTAATATGCTTTTCATCCAACCATTTCACTCTAGATAGACCTGAAAGGTATTCTGTATGGGCTGGTAACTACTAAAACTTTACCACAAGCAAAGATTTTGGAGCAGAGGTTTCCAAAATGGATTGCAGAGCAGAGCTTGAAGAGTTCCCCAAACAATGGTGATGGGTTACCTCATTTGAAGCATTTCTACACAAGCAGTTCCAGCTGACCCCTACTATGTCCCTGCTGTGTGCTCTAGAGGTCACCTCTTGGCAGCCTGTGTTTTGCAAGTTTTGATGCAAGAATACAACCAGCACTGGAACCCACTCTTCTGGCTTAGCACATGGGAGCAGGGCCATGCTTGGAGGAAGGAGCTGAAAGGCTCTACATAGGCTCAGCAAAGCAGCTGAGTCTGAATGAGAAAGCACAATGAGAAATCAGGACCTCTGTGGCAGGGTCCCTGCTATAGGGGTTTGCAGGACAGAGATGAAAACAAGGGGAGAGAGATGTTAGACTTCCATTTCACACATACAACCTGTATAAAACAGGAACAACCAGATTTTTAAAAAGCCATCTGGTAAAAGAAAAATTAGAAGGCCAATTTCAGGATATATGTAAAACTTTACTTGTTCAAAACAAGTCGTAAACCAGTAGTATAGCGTGCTGGTCAAGTGGTAAACTGCTGAAAGGTAGGAGCCCTAGAAAACCTGTAATCTTATTTTCACAAAATTTGCAAAGAATTTTTTATTCTAAGTTTGTCGTTAGAGGCTATGTAAATGCAGGTACTTGTATAGTGAATTAAGTATCTAAAAAATTCAGTAAGAATTTTTGCCCAAAAGTTGAAAGTGATTTCTGAAAATTCAGCTCCATGGTCTCTAACATGTTTGATACCACCATCTACTTAGTGGAAAAGTTCCTGTGGATTAATACTCCCTTCCAGTTATCACTGGTATTATTGATTGTGCTTTCAATCTTTCTTAGATCTATTTTTGGGAGCAATATAAAGCAGCCAGTCATGCTTTGTAGATTAATAACATATCTGAAAAATATATACATCGGTTTCCATTAACCGAGTGCTCAAAGTAGTGTTAGTGTTTAATTTAAACAGCTCTTGAGTGCGAATCAGTATGATAGAACTAGAGCACTATAATGCTCTAGCAGTATATATATATGTAACCTCAAAAGTTATCTCCTAGTATGTATTTGACTCCTGATGATAAGTACATCTACATAATCACACCTGAAACCTCTAACTGCTCTACTATTACAGCCCCTTACTATAGTGCCTGCTTATTCAAAAGAAATTATTCATTAGGACATTACAAGTAAGCATTCCACTAGCACAAGCAGATTTTAATCTCCTTCTGCCCAATCTGAACAGAAAAAAGACGTACTATGAAGCCAGCAGTGTAAAACTGGTAAATTTTGATACCTGGACTTCTGATTACAGCCCATTTCCCTTTAATTTAAATAAAATTATCTACAGAAGTTTTATTTTTGACTAAACTCCTGAAATCCAAATGGTGTGTCTCCTGACTAGGTTTTGTTAATTTTCTGGTGAATTTCTGCCAGCAAGCATTGCTTGTTCTTTGATTGAGATTATCAGCAACTTTTAGCCAGATCTATCAGCTGCAAGGAGATCTCTCAAGTCCTGAGCAATTTCTCCTCCACAAATCATCTCCTATTAGGCATAAAACTTGCTGGGATAGTTCCAAATTCCCTCTTCATCCCTCTGGGAAGTTTCTTAAATCTCTGCACCAGGTCCTCAACAAAGGAATGAGGTCTTGGGTTTGGAATCAACAAGAATAAACTGTTTAGTTTCTTAATTACTGGTCTAGGCTCTCTCCAAAAGGACTACATTTGGAATTCTTTTCCTGGCTACTTTTTCTAATCAAGAGCCAAGCATTTTCTGCTCCCTGGATGGGCACATAATTCTTTTCATTTCTTTCGGGCTTCTACTGTCTTTACTTGCAGCTCATAACTGCCTTATATTCAGGAATACTGTGCTGAAGGCAAAGATATAACAACACTGTGATGACAGCTACCTAGAGAGGACTGATAATTATCAGTGCCTTTTTGTTAAGGCACGGGAAAACAAAAGTGCAAAAATAAGCTCTGAGAAAGTGATGGATAATAGAACAGTAGCAAAGACAACAAATGTTATTTTTATATTCTAACATTTATAGTCTTCACCAAGACTTTAAGTGTTTAATTTGCAGCATCCAAACTCTGCACCAATCAAGCTCAATTTATTCAAGTGCAAATCCCACAGCAACTTTTAGCATTGCATAAAAGTAATTTCCCATACAGAAGCCGCAAGTGACGAGGATCAATTTGGAAATTTAAATACAATCTAGTTCATAAAAATCCTTTCTTCACTAATTCAAATCCTCTTTGCTGGTCCTCTGTCAAAAGTCACCCAATTATTTGGTACTACAATGGCATTGCCCACTCATCCAAACTGTATACAACTCTTCTCTACTTTCAAACCAATAAATTTCTTCCAGTCTTGAAGAAATTTCCTGGCTATTTCTAATGGTCAGTTCTGTAACTGGAAGTGCAGGAGCACAGACAATGTTACTTTAATCTTACTTTCTCTTTCTGTGTGTTAAGGTGTGAACTCTAAATTGGCAATGCATGTTTGGATAGCTTTAGAATTCTTCTAGTTCCTACCAAATAGCTCTCCTCTATTCCATATAAAAATTGAAATAATCTAAGTACTTGAGAACATCTTACATTCCCCAAAACTTGGGTTAGTTCGCTTACTGCTCACCTGTAAATGCACAGTGAGTTTTTCCTCACTTTAATTATAGCCAGAAATAAAATATATTACATATTTTTCTCACAATGTTTTACAGTGTCTGCTACAGGAGAAGCTGTTAACTATCTTGAACAGCCTTTGAATTAGGCATTAGTGTCAGCACATGTCCTCCAGCTTCTGTCATACTTTAAAAATTGTTAGTGTAAAGGATGTCTAATCAGCTCATTGTTTAGCTTCTTTTCTCCTTAGGTGATACACCATAAAATCTTATAGACTGACTTTCTGTCAACAACATAGTCTAGTTTAAGCTTGTCCTAGTAATGCACCAGATCAAATCTCCCAAGTTTCCTGTTATTCTGGAAAATATAACAGCATATGTCAAGAATTGTTGTTACAATTGCTGCTTCCTGCTTTTTCAATTCACTCTTCCAAGATGTCCTCTAGATCTCTGACTCACAACAGCTTCACAGCTCACATTCTCCTGCAATTGACTTTGCAGCATAAACTGCAATGAGCCCAGTATCCTTGGTCAGGTTTCTGACTACCTGATTCTTGGCCAGCCTCAGT
Source organism: Tringa solitaria (assembly GCA_026413425.1). NCBI lineage: Eukaryota > Metazoa > Chordata > Aves > Charadriiformes > Scolopacidae > Tringa > Tringa solitaria. The sequence continues at coordinate 16,564,090 of JAOXJM010000019.1, read as the reverse complement.
ATTCTCAACCACAAGTCCCTCAGGAGAACAGCTGTCCAGCAAAGATTTAAATTTCAAATGCCAGTGCATTCACTGTCACAGTCCAATGCTAGTTTTATGCACTTGCATTTCTAGTTCACTGTGTCTAGTTTTGGGCCCATCACTACACAAAAGACATTGAGATTCTGGAGCAAATCCAGAGAAGGGAAACAAAGCTGGTGAGGGGTGAGAACAAGCCTTATGTGAAGCAGCTGAGGGAATTGGGGTTTTTTAGTCTGAAGAAAAGGAGGCTGAGTTGGTCTCTTCTCCCAAGTAGGAGAATCGTGTCCCATCAGGACAAGAGGAAATGACCTCAAGTTGTGCCAGGGAAGATTTAGATTAGATAGCAGGAAAAATTTTTACACTGAAAGGGTTGTCAAGCATTGTAACAAGCTGCCCAGGGAAGTGGTGGAATCATCATCCCTGGAAGTATTTAAAAGACAGTTAGACATAGTGCTTAGTGATATGGTTTAGTGATTTTTTTGTCAGTGTTGGGTTGATGATTGGACTTGATGATCTGAAAGGTCCCTTCCAACCTTGATAATTCTATGATTCTGTGTAGAGTTTTCCACATATTCCTTTTTCCGTATGTTGTCCCACTGACCTTAGAGAGTAATTTTAACACAACTAAGCAGTATTCTGCACATTTAATTGCTGCAGAATTCACCCTTGACATGTTCACCACATCCTTCCTCCCACACCCTGTGTTTTCTTTTATTCCTCACACTCCTTACTGAGCTGCCAGCCAGGGGAGAAAAAGTCAGCACAAGTATTTCACATACACTTAGAGCTTCAAAAAGGCTTCAAAACAGTATCGCAAATGATAAAATTTATGGACACCATTGATTAATTTAGAACTAGACAAAAAAATTTCAACTACATGAAAGCAACTACTAGATAAATATAAAGCTAAATGCCTTAACTAGGTAATTTCACATTTTATTTGGTGTAATGAAGTCTAAAGCAACAACAGCCAAGAGTGGGAGGACAGTAAGAAACTTAGATTCCTTTCTCAAAACAAAACTTTTTGCTAATTTTGCTTCTGGAAAGCTATCGTGCTTAGAGAAATCAGATTCTTAGAAATGGAAAGAAAACTCTTCTTCCAAGACTCCATTGGCATACTGTTTTCAAAAAGATCTTGGAGGACAATGTGTCGGACAGTTGGTTTAGGTAGGCTACAGCAACGAGAGTATTCTCCGTCCAAAGGAAGACTTTTTGACTGTCAGAAACTGCTATGGTTTAACCCCAGCTGGCAACCACAACCACGCAGCTGCCCCTTCCCTCCCCCCCTGCCCCAAGACTGGGGAGAAGAGGGGAAAAGGAGGGGAAAGGAAAAAAACCCTCATGGGTTGAAATAAAGACAGTTTAATGGAAACAGCAGGGGAAACGGAAAAATAACAGCAGTAATAACAGTAATAATAATGACAGGAGTCACTCTCACCGCCTGGTGAATTGGCACCTTCCCAAGCAATGATCACTATTCCCATCCCCTGGCCAATCCCAAGCATGATGTCTATGGTATGGAATATTCCATTGGCTGTTCCATCATTCTGTCTATGCGTCTATGAGAAGCTCAAAAAAAGACCTTGAATAGTGTAAACATCACTTAGCAACAACTAAAAACAATAGGTATTATGGACATTCCTTTCACAGCAACCACTAGAAAGAAAATTAACTCTTTCACAGCTGAAACCAGGACCGAAATGAAAAATTTCCAAAGTCCTAACAGATATGCAGGAAGTCAAGTATTTTTTTTCCTAGCAAATGAAATGCTTTTGCAAAAACATCCATAGAAAACTAAATTTTCTATGGAAAACAGATAAGACCAAAACCACTTGATCACTTTTGGCTGGACACATGGTGACATGGAATTAATCTATTTCTGAAGGCTTCTGACTTACTGTGTTGTTCCCTTGATCACCAAAACTTTGTACAGATCCCTTAACTAATAAATCTAGACAAAATTTAAAAAAAAATTAAAATATTTAGGAATATAAACAGGACAGATTGAATTCTCAAGCATAAAGAAAACAAGACTTTTTTTCTGGGATCACCCTGCAAGAATAAAAATTTCTAATATTCTCTGAAGCAACTAGAAGGAGCATACTTAAGAATACTATGTTCAGTCTGTTTAATGTATGGAGTCATCACTTAGAAACAGAAGCAAAATAATCCCATGTCAGAAAGTTTAATCTCTTTCGTATTTATTATTGTTGTGGTATCCTCATTGAAGCACTAGCAAGGTATTTTATTATGCTTAATAGTTGTATTATAGATGCACCCAGCACCACAACTGCAATTTAAGTTCTAGTGTGCTTGGCGCTGCACAAGCTTGAACAAAAATAAAGTTCTCTTCACAGTCCTACGATTTCATAATTTGGATAAGATCCTAAGAATACAATTCCCATTTAATTCAATGGTAAGCACATAACTAAAACCCTGTGCAAGGCATTGAACATTTAGCACAGTATTCACTAAGTAGATCCAGATGATGGGCCAAATCCAGCTCTGATGTAGGTGGGCAAAATGCCATTGAAATCATTTGAGTTGCAACACTAGAGCTGAATTTGACCTTATATTTTTTGAACATGATGCCAAATGACTGCAAAAACAATGTAGTTTTTACTCAAGTGCAAATGAATGCGGTGGTTTCATCCTAGCCCCTGGAGGACATGTATTCAGAGCACAAAAGAATCACACAGTTTGGCACAGCTTGTAACTGCTTTTCCGCAAAGATCCAGGACTGGAGTGTTCAGGGCGTTGCAGGTCATGAGCGAAGGAGGCGAAGCAGGATGGCTGCATGGACATGGCTGCACACTGTTTGCCTCTTGCTAACCTCTTGCCAGCACTCGTTTCCTCATTTTCATCATTCACTTTAATGTTTCAAGAACAACAACAACAATTTGAATTATTTTGAAGTCTCAGTGGATGTGCATTGTTCCTCCCCAGGGCCTATTGAAAGGCAACTCTATAACTTTGTATTTATGCTGATAGAACTACAAGCTGAATTTGTCTTAGAGTGGCTATTAACACTTGGCCTCTGTAATGTTTTACCTTCAAAGATGTCAAGGGTCTTTCTGAAGGCAATTTTATAGAAGGCAGTGGTAAATGGGACCAACATTTATAATACAGATACTTGTTAGCCACTCGTATTTTCATATTTAGACTTTGGCTTCCAGAATTAGTAGCCATAAGGAAATTTTATTAGCTTCCTTTAGAACTATATTCACCCTATGCAACCAGAGACCTCATTCACTATACATATCCAAGCCTTCACATTCTCCTTCAAGTAAGTGGCAACGTCTTTAATTAACACAAATAGGCACATGACGGGTAACAATTGAAGAAAAACCCACACATTATATTTAAATATCCTGCAAAAAGGCTGCCTGGATAACAAGATTCAGCAACTAGATAATAGGAATGTAGTTAAGAAGGGCTTGAAATTCTGAATTAAACTTGTGACTTCTCACTGCTTTTTGAGTGTAGTGAGTAAATGTAGCTCCAACATCCCCTGACTGCTGCTTTTCCTATTTGCCTTTTCTATCTCAAGGAAAATAAGAAAAAGCAGAAAGTTTTCCATAGAAAAAGAAGGAAAAGTGACAAGTATATCAAGTCTGTGGAAAATTTACTCGTTTTGAGTACAGGGGGAGATTGGTGTCCAACAAGTTCAATATTCAATAGAGGAAGAAGATGCAAGTCTTCTGGCTTTGCTAGTATTTCATAAGAACTGCTTTTGTTCTGCTCTTTGTTCATCTCATTTGTACTCTTCCGAACTGTACTGTCACCACAGAAACTTCCCTGAAAGAAATCACAAGGATAACACCCCAGGGCCACAGAATAGCTGAAGAACTAATCTGCAGTAGTACTTAATCTCTTTGCACATAGAAAATGTGGAAGATAATTTGTTCCTCACAAGCTTCTCCTCCACTCTCTTAGCAGTTTCTATCTCCAGTTTAGTTCTTCCCTCCAGCATTGTCCAAATGGGATATTATAGCAGTGTTCATTTTGCATTTGTGTGGATCCCATGATACCCCAACCTGCAGACCAAATCTACAAAGCAAGCTACAAAACCGAAGAAAACCCAAAGCAGGCAATACCAATCTGAAGTCAGCAGAAGCGACTCTTTGGTCATCCACCTAGACTGTTAAGGAGCAATTATGAAAAACACAAATGGAAACTGAGGATTTATTGGGAAATCTCCCAAAGGCAAGTGAAATTAAAAGTCTAGATTCATTAACCTAGTTTTGACCATCCTGATTTACTGCTGTTCAGGCTTCTGATTTAGGATTTTAGATTTTAATTAGGCGTACATGCCATTCTTTGTTTCCCTAGATATTCCAGAAGACAAAAGTTCAGATCTCACAATTCATTTACACATATTTCAAAGAATCTACTCAACTAACAGCATGTTATGTAGATATTGTTATATCTACATAAATTTACTTCATCTGGTTGCAGTGACATCAGAACTAGGTTCCTCAAAAGAACTTTTAAACTGTTGCTGAATAAACATTTTAGATTTATGTTCTGATAGGTGACATATACTTTTTCTTGCCCTTTTCACTCCAGTAGCTATCAGAAAATTGATACAAAAAACATCATGTAAAACAAGAAATGTATTTCTCTATAAGCCGAAAACTAGACTTCTAAAACAAATAGATGTGCAATATAGTTATTTTAAAAACATAGTTTACAGCCTTTTTTTTTTTTCTGTAACTCATTTTTTCTTACAGCTGGGGTGTCTGGAAAACTGTGGTAAACTGGCTTCCAATTCCAGTAAGCCCCCCTAGGAAAGCAGCTTTCAGTTCCAGGAGAAAATTTTTACTTAGTGGCTAAGAGACTTCCAAGTTCATGATCCAGAACAGGCCAAGAGCACTTAAAAGTCAACAACATCATAAATTAGCTAAGTAAAACTAAAGTACTGAAGTATCTGAGGTTGATTTTGGGGATATCAAATCAGAACTTAACTCAGACTTCCAAACCCTATTGAATTTTCTTATAGAAATTCTGTCTCAAAAACCAGTCTGTACCAAAATACTACATCCCACAAAACCCACCACTGAAGCCTTGAACAGGCTTTTGCATTACAAAGGCCATTTTTTTTCCCTTCGACCATCTTTTTGCTAAATCAGACTTCAAATAGAGAGCTTTTCTGGGAGGAATTAAAAAACACTCACAAACTACCCCCATTTTAGATTGACTTTGACATTTCATAAGGATGTTAGAGCTAAGTCTAGCCAACTCTTGGGTGGAAGACTTCCAACCCAGGATTCTGCGGCATGTAGGGCTGGTGAATAGGTCACATTCTTTCCTCCAGCCATACAAATTGATGTCCTAATATGGTCCTAGGTGGCACTATTCTGTGAACAGACTCTATTTCAAATAAAATGTAACTCTTCATCACTAAATACCATTGTACTGTTTGACAAAATTGTGGCGTTAACCCATTCATTGGCAAATCCACAGCATGAGCTACCTTAGTCCCACAGCTATTTCAACCAGCCTGTTCTGGTTCAGATACTGCTGCTGCTGTAGAGGAGATATGGGTCTTTATGTATACTTTAAAGACGCTTTTGCTTTCTAAATAGGGTGTCATTACAGTTAAGGAAACCTCTGAAAACATTCAATAGAATATTAATTTGTAAAATCTCTGTGAGATCCTTTAGAAGAAAGGCTCTAGATCCGTATGAAGAGTTGTTTAATAAGACAAAATTTAAAAACATTGCCCTGTGCTGTAATTCAGACTCAAGCTGCTCTACTCCCTAAACTGCTGATTGCTGTAAGAATATATGGATGATTCTCTCTTTGCTATGCACCCTTCGCACCTTCACTCTCCCTCTTTCTTTGTGGGTTTCACTGCTGTAGAAGGATCCACGAACAAGAATTCACTGAGACAGAACACCTATTTCATCAGGGGACTGAAAGCCAGAAGCTTGGACTGCAGTACTAAATATACCATTAACAACTTTTGATGGTTTTAATCTGTGTGCCTCAGTTTCACCTAGAAGAAAATATATGGCAGTATTATTTCATGCTTATGACATGTCTTCACATAACTAAACTGTGGCATCCAAGTGTCTCTTATTATGCCTTTCATATTTCACAGGTAAACACAGTGTATATAGGCAAGCAGATCTGCTTTCCAAAAATGTAAAGCAGCAATGAGGGGAAAAATTTTACCACCTCCTTATCATATGATCTTACAAGATTTCTTTTGCATCTTAGTGTTGCAGTCGCTTAATGTAGTATCACTTTCACATGACACTTCCATCTGTAGTCACTTGTAATTCCTGTGTCTCCCCGGAATACCCTTGGGGTTACCAATGTCTTGTATTTAGTTCAACTTTGTACTATAGTCAAAGCTTTTTAAAAATAACAGCGCTGGGGACCTCTAATAAAAAGAGAAGCTATTTTACATCTATTTCTTGCTGTCCATTCTTACTGGCAATTTGATGACATTCTGAAAACATTCAGCATTAGGCGAGCAATGTGATTGGGTGAATTAACAATGATGTTCTTAAATATTGCACATTACTGAAAAAATCCTCTAATAACAGACAACCAGTTCTCATGACAGGAAAGCCATCTGTAGACATTAAAGCTATATTTTCCCAAGCATTTCAGGTTCAGCTTATTATAATAGGTTATCTGTTGAAGCTGCATTCCCAGGTTTAGCCTGTCTTCATAAATACTATAATACACTACAATAGAAAGGTATCAGATTTATCATGAACACATTTCATGGAAAGGAGCTCCTTCTTTATTAACCAGCAAATGAAACAAAGAAAAAGTTCAAAATCCAGGGAGGCAGAGTGAGTTTTGTTATGTCCTTTTCCCACCCCAACTCTCTCTTTCTAGCTTGGCTGTTTTCTCATGTATTCTGTCCTGGGGAAGGGCATTTTGCATTTCTTTTCCATGGTCTCCGATTTGTCCATCTCTGATGAAAGATAAGAAAAATGGGGCAGATAGCAAAAGTAGAGCTTGCTAGGGTTAAGGCAGCAGAACGAGTGGGCAGTGTGAGCGCAGAACCATTCGCCTCCCTTTTTGAGGGGCAGGTTATGGCTGGGAGGAGGGGCAGCCCCCAAGAGATAAACTTTCACACTCCGGTCAATTTGCCGACATCAAACAGCTCCATGGGGTTGTTGTACTAACACTGTCCCATTTGTTGTCGTCTTAAGCTCTGGAGAAAACTTTTGAGTAACACTGAGTTTACTTAGCTGCAGAAAGTTTGGTGAACTTCAGTTCATTCTGAGGCCTGTTAACAGCAGGAAAAGTCCAGCCTACAGCTACGAAGGATTCACTGCTTGATGACATTAATAAGATCCAGATCCAAGAGGTAGAGACAGCTGTGATCTTCCATATCCTCTGCCCTGCAGGGTGAGTATGCTAAAGCTTTTCAACCCGTTTATAATGTTCCCTCTCCCCAAACAAGTGCTCAGGGTGAGGGGAAAGCAGGAGAAAATTAGTATCCTAATTTTGCGTTAGAAAGAATTTATAAAGCTCTGCTAAGCAGACAAAGCTTAGGGACACTGCTGTAAAGGTTCTCCAGCATCACCAACCTTTTAAACAGATATGCTCATTAAGACCAGAGAAACAGAAACTTTTTACAAATAGCAAAACCAGGAGAAGATAAACATACGCATAAGGAGGCTGACAGAGGGGTTTCTTTGATAAAGTCAAGATTCTGGAAATACAAACCACAGCAAAAAAATCTGAGGATGCATTAAGCTCTGAACATACTTCATAAAAGTGATTTCTATGTCTACATTGTGTATTACACTAAAAATGTGTTTCTCATGAACAGACATAGATATTACCACAATGTTTAATGAAATGCCTTTGTATTTTTACATAATATCAGCATCACAGCTGAAAAATATAGCAAAAGTATCTGAGGGGGAAAAAGTAATGCGCCTCTAGCTTTTTTAGCTTTGTCTTTTCAAAAAATTCTTCCATTTCTAATGTGAGCAATTACATTAAGGGCAACAGTTTGCTTAGTATCAAGTATCATTTACTTATGAGTTATATATGAAGCAACTGCATGCCATAAACTATTCAGACTAAACAATTTACATTCTCTCTTCAGAAAACAGAGAAGGCCCTATACTGAAAACCATGGCTTGTGGGTAGCCATTGATATCACCAGTAGCATTTCTTTGAGTAGAGGTTAGCAGGATTAAGTCCTAATCTGTGCACCTGACATCAAACCATCAAGGAAAATCCACACAGATAACAGATGTTTATCCTAAAGTTTAACAGCAACACGCACAAACCACATCAGACAAAACACAAGAGACCTTGTGAACTGCATTTATTATTGTCAGGAAATATATACCTTTCATCTCATGTGATGGAATATTTTGGTTTA
>JAOXJM010000019.1:16530004-16540165 GCA_026413425.1 Tringa solitaria | reverse complement strand
CACCCTCCTTTCAGGTAGTTGTAGAGAGCAATAAGGTCTCCCCTCAGCCTCTTTTCTTCTAGGCTGAACAACCCCAGCTCCCTCAGTCTCTCCTAATAAGACTTACGAAGTCTTAAGAAGAAGCCCTTCTCAGTCAGATAGCCTCCCATGACTTTTTTCCCCCTTTCCATGAAGGCTGATAATATCTCCAGCATAGGATTCCTCTAGCTCAGTACCAGAGGAGTAAAAAAAATGTAGTCTACCTATTCTCTGCCACCACCATCCAGCTAAATACGTTGGTGCACCAAGTTCATGGACACACAGCTCCTACTTACCACTGCCACAGCAGACCAATGTCCGAGACAGCGGAACAAGGGGAGCTGAAGAGGTCCTCTTTTCTCAGCTGTAAGGATGTATTCTTCAGACTAATTGGTTACAAATGTTCACTTAACAAGCAAGTTACAGTAATGCAATAGTGTGTCTTGAAGACTTTAAATGTTGTTCACTTGTCTCTCTAAATCAAAATCACCCAGCAATTATTATGGAAAAAAAAAAACAGTTCTTAAGGCAAATGTCATTTTTCATCTATGGGAAATTTTCATCCCAGAATTTAATGGATTGTTAGCATTCTTTTCTTTTTTCTTTTTTTTTCCTTTTTTTTTTACTAGAAAGCAAACCCTTTATATGAATGCATAGCATTGCCAAAAAAACCCAAACCAAACAAACAAACAAAAAAATACCAAAACCAACAACACAAGGATTAGAAATAAAAGTAGAAGACTTTTCCTGCTATATTATTGATTTTTTCACTCAGATGTGATTAAATAGTCATATAGTAATACTTCTGACAGGTATTCAGTACACCATGTAAAACAAACCCCTAAATCAGACCCTGTAAATCTGCACACATGACACAAATATACTATACTGGAAAAAATATAGGAAGAATGAAAACAAATCGGCATATGCTGAATGAGTATTAATTACCATCTTCCTTAGTCTACATTGGGAATTTCCAGGGAATTTCTAAAATTGCCATGCTCTGATGTATTTTCTGCAATTTGGTCAGTGCAGGAAAACCACATAGACTCTGTTAAGTCAGCTGCCCAGAATCAAATGAAATTTGAGTCCTGTTTATTCTCCAAGTTTTGCAGAATTAGAGTTTTAGAGAGAGAGGATTCTCATAAAGAGAAATGGAAAATAAATTATTGTGAAAGGATGAGAGAGCTTGTTCTGTTCTTGCTTCTTTTGTAGTTTTGCAGGAGATGTCTCTTAGTAATGCAAGCGTTCTGTTAAGCATTTAATCAAGACCTATTTGGTTTCTTCAAAATCATGAAAACTATAGGAAAAGAATCCAGCAATCATTGAAATTAATCGCTCCATCAGATTAGGTCCACCTAGAACCCAACAAATTTCTTTCTAACTTACTTCTGAAATTTCACTTGGAAATGATCATACAACCTACTGGTTCCTTGTAATGCTCATCAGAAGCACTGAACATCGTGTCCGTAATAATGGCCTTCTCCTGACAAGATACATAACAGCTACTTTGGTACTATCTTTCCAGTTATGAAAATGTTAGTATCTTTCTGACTTGAAAAAGTGCCATTCTCACATTTTGGGTAGTTTTTAATCCCTTAAAAATCCTGACAGTCTCACTCCTGATATTCAGATTTCTATGAGAAGAATCCCAACTTTTTATAAGTCAGCTGAAAGTCTGAGTAGGAAAAACTGAACAAGCCTGCCCTAAGAGTACGTAAACACACAGGTAGCTTTGAACATGTGTGCTGTCATACTGAAATTTATTGGAATATGCAGGTGCTTAATGACACGCATAAGAGACTGTCTAGAGAGCTGGCTAAGGGCTCAAAGTTCTCTTGGGCAAATCCCAATTTTTCTTGAAGATTTCTAATAGATTAGAGGGTCTTATTTATGGATAGTGTTTTCTATGTCATGATTTGGTGAGCTGACTTGATTATTTCCCTGACTTTAGCTTCAGTCATTATCTCTTCATAGATACTGAGGACTCACACATTTGCTCCTGTTGTAGAAGACAATACTTTTTACATATTACCTGATATTGGTTGATTTACTTTTGCCAGAAATCCAGGCTGGACATAGTCGTTCTTGGTGCCAGGCTACTCCCAACCCCCAGTTCTATTCAGTATTCAGAAAGGAGACCTACACATGTCAGCCATCAAACAAAAAAACTGAGGAGAAGGTATCCCAGCCATCACTTCTCTGCATATGCTCCACATTGGGAACAGGACAGGCTGCTTTCAGGGTACACAACACTGTGCATTTCTGAACAGATATTCAAGGACAAGTTTCCATTTTGGAGGATGTATCGCTTCTCCTTAGCTCCCTTTTGAGGACACTAAGCACTTACAAGAGAATGGAAGGCGACCAGGGAGCAACTTGTCCAGTGGAGCTGTGCATAAGCTCCCAGTCTTAAGTCTTCTGGAGAAGCACCTTTTACTGCAAACTGTAGAGACAAAATAGCTTTACTTCCCTTACCCTCTCTTCTTAGAGAGGTGACTTGTGGTGGCTTATCTGATGATGTGATTTGTTAACAAATCTGAATGCTTGTCCATGGGGAAGCAGGACCAGAAAGACTGTTTGGTAATTAAATTGTACGGTCTGAGTTCATACATCATTTGCAAATGCTTTTAAAAAAATTTCCGACTAATCACCACTCAGTGACCATGAATCTAAGTAGCTGTCTCTCATGCCTAGAGTTTTTTTTGCAGGGAGCATTTACCTGCCACTTTACTAACTAACTAGTTAGCTAACTAGCTAACTAACTAATAGAATTGCTAATTGATTGAAGAGATTTCTGCTTTTTGGTGTATGACACAAGCACAAACAAGCAAAGCTGATGTGGAGCAGGCTGAAACAATGGTCACTACTGTTTTGTTAAATCCTTTGTACAACAGACTCATAGAAGTTCAGAAGACATTAGGCACTAGTGTTTAATGCCTCAGAAATTAAGCAAATATTTTCACCCCTGTGTCATCTGTGGATATTGAGGTTGGCCTATCTATTCAGCCCTTCCATATGCTCTCCTCTGCTTAGACAGCATTTTGTTTTAAGCAGTGTTTTTCCACAGACAACAAGTCACCATTTGCCACAAGTAACTTGTTCTTCGTTGTTTATATTTCTATTGTTCAGATACACAAGATTATATTCTTTTCCCACTAATCATGTGAACAGGATAACTTGGTGATTCAGAGCTGGAAGGAATACCAGAGGAAAGGCAGCACCACAAGCAGAGTAGAAAAGAAAGAAATGGAGGTGTCCCTCCTTCTTCGGCTTCCTCTCTCCGCCCTTTGAGTGCAAAAGCCTCTTGTATGCTTTTGAAAACTGCTTTGAATGAGCTTATTCCATATACACAGGCTTCTGCTGCTTGTTATGATTGGTAATGTCTCTTGATTCAGCAAATTTGAGCGTGCTTTACGGGGTACATATCCCTGAGCTGCACTGAACAAAACTGCAGCAAATATCCAGGGAAGGTAATTTACCAATTATTGGCATGCAAAAACCAATGTGTGTCATTTTCACAGTTCCTTGCTTTTAACTGCATGTAGGACATGTGAAATGTGATGTCAAGTTTGCTGAACCCGGCATTTAGGACCTAATCATTATCATCCGTAACTGGCAACATGGTTAAAATCTGCAACAATTTGGATCTGTGTGGCCAGTTGCTACGCGTATGCTATAAAGAAAAATAATCTCTTTAAGCCTCACAGAATGGATGACTGCTCTTCAGAGAGTTGCTTAAATCTTTAACATGCTGTAAACATTTTAAATAATGCTAGAAAGAATATACCATATTGTTATCGTTTGTCTCTGTGTTTTGATCTTAATAAAAAGCTAAACAATCTGCTAATAAATATAGAACTAATTAAGCTGCATTTCCAAAACTATAATCAGCAGCTGAAGAGTACCCTATAATAGAAGAAAATCATCTTTTAGAAGATCACAATTCAGCAATAAGCTGACTTTGAGGGACTCATCATTTGATAGAGAGCCTAGCACAGCGGTAGAGTCTGGCTGTTCTTTCTGAAATCCAGGAAGAAATAATAAGGGTGTATCTAGCTGGGCAATTATATCTGAGTCATGGTGTTCTTACTAATAACATCAAGGGTACTGCTATGCCCTAAGCTATTAAGTGCTTAGGAAAAAATTCCATATATTTGAGCTGACTCCACATCTGTTTTTTGTCTTCATGGCATCTTCGATGAGATGTTTCTCACATACATGTGACAAGGTATGGCCTTTGGAAAGGTGGTGTGCAACCCAGCACAGCACTTCGGTGGAAACACATGTGGAATGACCCCTGTAAGAGATTCCAAGCTACTTATCTCCTGGACGATGACATGCATAGGTGGGCTGACAGGTGCCCGGCCTGGCTTGCAGCATCTCCATCACTACCCGCTCAGCAGAAGTTATGGGGAGATGTCCCTTGATTCCCAGCCTCGCCCCATGCTTCTCCGCTAGCACAGAGCTCACTTCCATCACCCTTCCTCACGCTGAGAGGTGCTTACTCACAGAAGTAATTCCAGTGACTGCTACAAATTAGCTGACAAAGAAGAGGCAATGTGTGAGCTCCCCCTGCAATGTGTGAGCTATTAACTAGCTCAGAGGGAGCCCAGCTGGCTACCCTGGTTGCCTGTGGTGAGGCAAGCATGTTCAGCTGTTGGGCTGATGTTCCTAGCTGTCAGCTCTGTTTCAAATAGTTCCACAAGCAATGCCTAGAAGTGACTTCTTCGCTCCCTTCCAGTAGCGCTCAAGAAGGATGGAGGCAAGCAAAGCTGTGGAATTTTGGTTCGGCTTTGTTGCCTTTCTAAAAAGGATCTCAATTGGATCCAAGAAGAGTACTTGATAATTAACACCTTTCAGGTGCTATTACACACCCCTGATCGTAAAAAAGTTTGTGTAAATTTTTTTGGGTTTTCTCAGTTATGTGCCACACAAAGACCTTTTGCAGAAATTAATAGATACAATCCAAAGGTACAAAGATGACATTTATAAGCACCAAATTATCCCTATTTCTGGAAAGTTTCCTCCAGGAAACAGGAGCTTCAATGTCACAAATTCACCTTGTTTTAGCTGAAGTTTTGGATCCTGGGAATCATTAGTGAAAATGTTGATAGCGTATCTTAAGAAGAAGTTGTATAAACGATTAGAATAAACAGTATGAGCTTTACGATTGCAAGGAAAGCTCACAGGTGTAAGGGTTTGTGTGGAGGGAGGGTGTATCAGAACACACAATGTATCTGTAAGTCCCGGTAGGTTTCCCCATGGAAAATGTGGATGAGGTTGAATCAGGGGGGCGGGGACGACATTTAAGTGGTCTGCGTTCATGGTAGTTCTGTATGAAATAAGAAAGAAAAACAAATCCTCTAAGATTAAAGTAACCCCTTGGAAATATTGCCTTTTTAATTATGTTTGTGCCGCAGAGTACGCAAAACTGGCTGCCAGCAGACCATTACTAAACACGGTCAGTGTCCAACCCACGCACATAACTATTTATGGCACTCCAGCTCAATGTCTGGGGGTCTGTAGTCTCCTCTAGCTGACCTCCATAGAATGCATTTTTTTATTTATTCTTCTTTTTTTAATAGCTGTATTTATAAAACAAAAAATATTTTCAAATCTTTTCAAATGTCATACATCTCTGTAATTTCTTTGTCAGACATAGCATGACCATAAACATATTCTAAGAGAATAGCCATAATTAGAAGAATAAACAATTTTCTTAATTGTCTGCTTGAAGCACAGCTTTCAGACAGTTTTGCCAATACCTCCATGAGAGAGAAACACACACCACTAATTTAAGTAACGTGGTAAATCCTGCCTGGTACCACAATTTATATGTCTGTTCACAAGAAGATAACCTGTGCAGTCCTAAGAGCTGCCGTATTTTGATTCTGTTTCTTAAAAGAAAAACATAAAATAGGGTATCTTCCAGCTAATCATTACCTGGAACCAGTGGCAGGGGCTGCCCAGCCAACTCTTCCTTCTTCCACCAAATTGCACGGAGTGAGTACCATCTTACTCCTTCTGAGGACTAGCCTCAGCCTGGGCAGGGCACTTGGCCATTCCCACTAGTGATTCTACAGGCTGGGTGGAACCAGCTCTGGCTGAACTACATTTTGGTTATCTCAGACTCATTTTGCACGTGTCTGCTGTTATGTCTGACCAAGAAATGCAAGTCATTTTGACATAAAAAAGAAATGCTGAAACAAGCGTTTTATTAACCTCTGCTATTAACTCTGCTGGAGTTCTTCTCCAGTTTTGGATACCTAGTTGGAAAGGAGCACGCACAGAAGAGCCAAGGAGTATGCTCCACACACTACCAAATCCCGCTACAGGCAGCTAAAACAGTATTCCGATTTTATATGTCTTATTCCAGCTTCATACACACAAATGAGTTACACCACCTTCAGTCTTAATCTTTGACAATTTAAGGGCTTATTCTACAAATAAATTAGAATAATACTGGTATTTTGACACTTTTTAAATGCCATGGAGGTACATGAAATGGTGAAAAATGAAGATAAATACAATTATGCTGATTTTGCAGATTTCTCAGAAGAAAACAACTATAATGATGATTATAATTTTGCTATATAAGCTTTAGGCCATACTTCATCCAGATAAAATGCAATGGCTTTCAGTCCCTGTTGTTGGTGGGCATGAACTTCACAGTATAAAGATTTCAGCAAGTAGCACTGCATCTAAAACCAAACAGCTTGTCTCATTACTGGTTGGTGATTGTGCCAATCTGGAATATGTGCCACTGCCCTTTCTTTATAACCAAAACTAGTGTTTTATAACACTACCACGTTACGCAGTTCACAACTTGCATACAGAAGGAGGCATCTGAGCCGTCACTGGCATTTGGCTTTCCTTGCCTCATTTCTGGCAGAGCTGCCTCTCTGGCAGTGACATTCCTGGCCCAAATCTCTCTCAATGAAATCATTGGCAAATTTCCCAACACCTTGAATAAGAACAGAATTGGGTCCCATGACCAGAAGATGCACATGCATCTCTCATCATACTGTAAGCAGCAAATGTTCATGATTGCTATCTAGCAATTCAAACTGAGGGGCTGGCGACATCTGAGAGTGAGCTGACTATATTAACACTCAAAGGCATCGACAGAACTTAGTTACAACACCAGAAAAGATATGCCTTGCCTAAGGGAAATCATACCAGGCAAAAATCTAATCCAACTATCTTAAAATATTCCTTCTCTGATTCAAGTAATCTACTTCATAAGGAAATTAAAAAACCACAAACAAAGGAACCTCTAATCATCCCTCCTTGCTGATCAAAAGACAAAAACATGACATAAGCTATTTCTGCAAGTACCAAAAAATATTTTGTTTAGACTATTTTTCATTAAAATTCACCTGTGCAATTCATTTCCCTCAACATTCTGTGGAAAGAAAACATCCTGAAAAGAAAATTCTTAAAATATGTCTTCTACTTCTGGCATATTTTTCAGAAATGGATTCCTTTATTTCGTTGTGGATGGGTCAATGTAATTCAGCACTTATAGAACTGCAGTGCAGGAAACTTTTTACAGAATCTAAGAGCAGTAAAAGGCAAAACAGAAACACTGTTTTAGAACCAGCAGGTACCATTTCTAGTCTAAGACCTGTACTGAAGGTAGCTGCTTTTCAAGCTTAGGAATGGAACAATTAATAAAGGAACCCATTAAGGTCTGATTGCTGCTGCTAAAAAGGAAGGTTGAATTTCAGTCCTTTGAAGTAACTGAGAATGATTCAGGCCTCATTACAGAGATATAATCTACATTCATACATTTATGTTAGTGATTCAAATCTATTGGGACAGATTGAATTCCGTTAAATAGTGCATCTTTCCTGTGGAACTTTTCTCAGGCTTTCTCAGGCTAACCTAAGAGGTGACCTGACAATACAAAGTAGTGGGGTATTTAGGGATTCAACTGTGCTATAAAAGAAAGCCTGTACAGAAAGTAGAAAAAAGAATGAGATATAATCTAAAAAGCTATGTCAGCTTTTCATTTGGACTCCGTTTTGTAAATGCCCTCCCTGTCATCACACGGGATAGAAGAGGACTCTATGCGTTGTAGTAGTTTTAAGTACTGCATCGAATATTGCACCTGCCAGGAGCAGATTTAATATGAAATTCCAGATATGTGGGTTTTGTTCTTAACCACAAGATCTTACAACCAACATCAACCAATCACAAGCCAAAACCAGGTCTAAACAGAACTCTTTTTGAGTAAACTCAAGATGGTACCTATTTTTTTAATGAGTAGGAGTTAGATGTATCTGTTTGACCCCCAAATGACTATGTTCTCCTGCCACCAGAAACCCTAAAAGGCCAATTCATTGTATTTTCCAGCATTTGGCAAAAAAATGAGAAAAAAATGAAAGGTTTCTTCAAATGTATAATTTTAAGACATTATGGTAATTATTTATGATTCAAGCAGCCGGAATCAAAAGAACTGCAATTTTAGGAATACTATGTTGTACCCTTCATGACCTAGACAGCAAGCAAACATTGACATCATCTTTGTAGACATACATATAAACTGTCAGGCATTCACCGAAAAGTAGGCTTTATGTTTTCATTTTGGGTTTTTTTTGTTGGTTTTTTTTCGTTGGTTTTTTTTTCATCAGTTGCCACAAATGGAAAGCCTAAATCAGATTCACCAAAAAAAATAATCTGAAATGCCTTGCACTCAGTGAAAATACAAGCAGAATAAATACTCTGAAGTACCATAAACAACATCATAAAACATATTGATTCTAACATTAAATGGTTTCATTTTTAAGGCTGTTTAAATGTCACCCCCAGAAGTTGAACACATAAATTTAGGAGCTGACTCTCTCCAGAATAAACACCATAATTAGAGAAAATCATTTCTAATTTCTGTTGTGAAGTTAACAATATATTTTACATCCTAATCTAATGAATCAGTCTAATTTTAGAACTATTTGTTCTTTTCTGCATTTTTGTTGTTTAAGATTTACTCCAAATGCCAAATGTAATTGCATAGGCAGTTTTCCATTGCATTCCACTGATCTGTGTTATTAAACTGCCCCTATTTCAAAAAAGTTCAAGGTTTATGTATTGAGGTACTCAATGTCTTTCTGTACCACTTCACTTCTCTGCTACTGCATTCTCTTAGTAAATGTTCCACCTACTTGCATTCCAAAACAGTTGTTTTACAATACTAAATACTGAACGAAAATTTAATGTCTCGCATGCTGCCCATATCCTGTCAGTCCCTGATCCTTCATTCTGGTGTTAAAAGATAGTACATCATATGGAAGATGCCTGTTAATTACTGGGAAAGCTGACAGTTCAGTGATGAGCTAGAAATATGAATCTGTCATAACATTCAGTATGTGAAATGACAAATCCATTAGGAAGGATGGAATCAAAGGAAAAACCAACAACATACGCCCCTCCCGGAAAATAATAGCTTGAAAAATCACTTTAAAATAGCCTTGAAAATGGAAAATTTGTTTCTTTCTGGCAAAGGAAACTGCATTAGTTTAAAAAAAAAAAAAAACACCAGCAAATATTCAGACAGATTTTATGGGCAAACCTTTGCAATCCCAATAAAGCCCCTTTTGCTTTGAAGTCAGACGCGTGATTCAGTAAATGACTCATGTTAGCAATTAGAAAATGGTCATTTAGGGCCCTGATTTCTTTTGAGACAAGGAGGGTGAGGGTGGGGAAAGAGGCACAATAAATCTTGAGAGGCTTAAAAGGAAGAGCAGGCTAAAGTGTGAACTTTTTATTTCAGCAACGGAAGCGAGAAATCAGTGATTCATTAAAGGAGGGAGAAAGACCTCCATGGAAGCTGGCAAAGAAGAAGGAAAAGGAGCTAATTATGTCTCTTCCCTTTTTACTCTTACTCTCTCTGACCGGCATATAATCTGCTTTTCCAGGGTCTGCCTGTAGTATATACTTCTTTCCAACCTCTCCACCCAACCCCTCCTCCAGCGTGGGGGGGGGGGGGGAGGGGGAGATCTAGCAGGAACCAAGCTCCAGGTGGCTTTCTCAGGCACTTCACTGCCGAAAAAAAAAATAAAATAAAATCCTCCGCTAGAAAACAAGTTTGTTTTTTTTTGTTTTTTGTTTTTTTTTTTTTTTGTTGGGGGGGGGGGGGGG
>JAOXJM010000019.1:16481958-16529162 GCA_026413425.1 Tringa solitaria | reverse complement strand
GGGGGGGGGAGGGGGGGTGGGGAAGAGAAAAAGGAAAGAGGATTAACCACAGCAACCCCCCCAAAAAAACCAACAGCTCTTTTTTCTGAGGGAGGACTCGAAGGATTAAAAGGCAGCAACTTCTGAGGCGATTTGTCCCCTGAGTTATGGATGTTGGTGCACATACTTCAGGCCAGATCAGAGCTCAGAGGGATCTAACCAGAAGCAGCAACCACCGGCTCTCCACTTGCCTTTTACCAGGTTTTACCCTTCCAGTATGTTTCATTTGATAAGACATTTTCCAGCGCCCAGAGTTTCAGTACAATGTGCAAATGGATACTGACAAATGGTGCCTCAGCCTTTTCCCACCTGCCTTGTTGCTGCTTGCTGCTGCTCTTCTTGGTGTCTTCTGTGCCTGTCACCTGCCATGACCTCGGCCAGGACATGCTGTCCCCGGAGGCCACCAACTCTTCTTCTTCATCATCCTCCTCCTTCCCCTCGTCCTTCTCCTCTCCTTCCAGTGCGGGGAGACACGTGCGGAGCTACAATCACCTCCAAGGAGACGTGCGGAAGAGGAAGCTCTACTCTTACAACAAGTACTTTCTCAAGATCGAGAAGAACGGCAAGGTCAGCGGCACCAAGAAGGAGAACTGCCCCTTCAGTAAGTACCTCTCTGCCGCCGCGGTGCCGGGCAGCGGCTGCCGGTACACACACACACACACACGTACACACACACACACACACGTACACTCACACACACACACGTACACTCACACACACACACGCACCCCCCTTCCCCGCCGAGCGCCCCGGTCCCGCCGAGCCCCCCGGCCGGGGAGGGAAGGGGAAGGTGGCGCCTCGGCGGGGAGGGGGTGCGGGGCAGAGCTGGGGTGGGCTCCTCCGCGGCACCGCTCCCCGCCAGCCCCTGCCCGCGCATCTCTCCCGTTACTGCCTCTGTTTTGCCAACGGCTTTCGCCGAAGCACAGTTTGTTTCTCTGCCTGGCCGACGAGCAAATTAGAAGGATTTGTAAGGATGTGAGTGTGCGTGGGGTGGGGGGGGTGTGTGTGGGGGGACGACGACATTGTCTCCCGAATCTGAAAATCATTATCCCCTGTCATTAAAGTGCCTTGACGAGAACGCTGTATGGAAACAATGCATGGATTTCCCCCGCGCAAACACACACACACACACACGCACTCTTCCCCCCGACCCGCACCAGAGAGCTGTCTGCTCCTCGCTCCCTCCTCCCCGCGCCACGAACAGGCTTGGTTTTTTGGTTTTGGGGTTGGTTTTTTTTTTTTTTTTATTTGTTTGTTTGTTTTGGTGGGTTTTTTTCCCCTCCTTCGGGCGGGGGGGGTCGTTCCTGGGTTCGCTCCCCGCCTTGGGGGTGCCCGGGGGGCGCCGGCGATGAGGCGATGCCGGTGCCCGCCGCGTCCCGGGCGTGCGCCCCGCCGGTGCCGGGCGGCAGCGCCGCTGTTACCGCTACTCGCTCCATTGTAAACATCTGGGGCTGCCTTCGCACGGACCTCACACGCATTTCATTGTCGTATTCTTTATTTATTTATTTATATATTATTTATTTTGTAAAAAAAAAAAAAAAAAAAATTCAAAGTAAAAGTCGTATGGCTGTTTCCAGGGCTGTAGTTTCAAGCTTTTCTGTGGTGCTAATTAGGCTTTTAGTAACAGCATGCTTCTGGTAATGTATTTTTGGCTTTCAGTGCTAGAAATGTAATCTTTATTCGGTTTTCCTGCCTGTGCAATCTCAAATTGAAGTAACTGTAGTAAATCACAATATATTGCCGTTGTAACTCTTAAGTGACTACATCTTGCTATAGTAGCATGCTGAAAAAGTAAGCCCTGTTATGCAAGCATTGGAAGAAATTCTCTGACTTGCTTCACTGGTGGAGAACCACGTTTTGGTTCTTGTGTTGTTTTACATAAATTCAGATAAACCTGGGGATAAATTCTCTGTTAAATTAAAACAACTTGTTTTAAGTGTTTTAAGTCTGCTTAAGTGACTTAAGCAGATCCCTTGTTAACTAAAATGTAAAGCGTGGAGTACTTCAGTAGATTGCCATGCTGTCTGATAGACATTCTGTTAATTCAGCTGTATTTCTGTTAAAGAACCATAACGTAGGCTTAGAAACGGGGAGGAGAGGACTGCTGTATCATATGTCACTACTTCACTTGCTCCACCTTGCAACTTCATACTTTATCATGCACTTAATGTTTGTAAAAGCTTTAGATGTCAAAGCAGCTTAATCTTACCACCTCCATTTCTGTATTTCATAGAAAGCCAAATTCTTGAAAAACAGAGCTATGGCGAAGGCTTCACTTTGCATTTGTGTGGAATCAGGTTCTACCACTGTATTTCTTAGATTGCTTAATTTATGGAGGAGGACAGCATCATTCTCTTAAAATGAGAGGCTGAAAGATTTGTGTGCATCTCCGAGAACAGCCATGCTTTGCACATTGCTGCTGAGAAGGCTGTAAGGGGCCCAGTCTGACAACAGTGTACTCGGAGAAGTAACTACTCATCTGAGCAGTACCTTTAGCCAGCAGAACTGTTCTGTGAGTTAAGTTGCACGCCTGCATGAGCTTCTGTGTGAGCTTCTGCATGATCTTGCCAAGAAGCGGTAGAATACACTGAAATGCACAAATATATCTTTCTACTTTTTCAGTCTACATGAAGGAACTACCTACCCCATGCCCCTGGTGGGTGTGATTCTTTTTTCCTAGTTTTCTAGTCAGTGCATCAGGGAGAGAATTGGCGATCATGGTGATGTTGTGGTTATTGTTGCATCTGCAGAGTATCTACTGAAAGAGAGGAGAATGCAATTTGTTTCATATGAAAGCAAAGCAATGTTTTTATTACACATAGCTGTGTCCTGTCCCTCAAGTTTTAGGTGCAGTGAAGAAAGGACTCCCATCATCTTAAAACTTGAAACTTGCTAACTGCACTTACATCACAAAGTCAGACCTAGCATAAAACACCTTTAAATACAGAACAATTAGGATCTTGTTGGCAGAAGATAAGTCAAACAGTTGTATGTTCTTCTTTAACAGTCATTATAGTTCGCAACATAAAACTGTGTTTTCTGTAAAAGTACATAGTTTGAGACCATTTAAGAATAGATTAGCTATGCCTTTATTTCAAGGCTGTTTATGTAGCAAAATGTTGCAAGAGAGTCACAAAATCTATGCTTCTCCTAACCTCATCTGTAGCTGTGCCATCATAATGCTGTGGCAATCTCTCAGTGGACTGATTACATGAAATATATGGTATCTTTAAGGCAGTCTAAAGTATGTACTCACGTATGAATAGAATTCTGCCATGCACAAAGGGTTAGCCAGCCATCCCACTAAATTGTAGCCTGTTTAACATTAAAGGTTATATAATATCTAATATAAGTTCCTTTTTCAAAACCATCCTTTCTTAAACAAATAATAATGACTATTGACACACAAGGCTTTGAAGTATTCTAATTGGAGCCTAATTGTCTTTTTCTCATACGCTAATGTTTAAAATTCATTTATGCTGCAGTAAAGCCTTATCTGTAGGGCTGTAAGATCATGATATGTTGTGTAATTAGACAACAGCTTTCATGGCTCGCTGCCAACTAAGCACTGTCAAGTAAGAAGAACAGTTGGAGAAAGTCAGAATAAACATTCAGAAAACAGAATTTAGTCTCCAGCCTTTAAATGGCTCAAGCAGCATTCATAGATCTGCTCTATAAATATTGTGTAGAGTGTGCTAAATTAAAGTTTACTCTGGCAGATGTTTTCCAACTTGATTGCTTGGAACTATTCCATCAGCCTTTCTCTACCTATTGGGTAATGGGAGCGGAGGTGGCTTCTGACTGCTCTGTCAGGAGGCTGGGGAAACTTGCAGCCTTCGGCATAGCTGGAGGGTGTCTGTCACTAGTAGGGCAATTTTTAGGGTTTTTTTTATTGTTCCTTACATCTGGAAGTTGGTCCTCAAAATGCAACTACTACATCATCCCACAAGTACCACAGCTGTGAAGTCCGTTGCCCCCTGTTCGTGATAGAGCCATTTGCTTGCGTGAATAAGGAGAGCTGAAATGCTTTCTGGAGACTTACTTGGGGAGAGAGGGGGCAATCAAAAAGCCTCCAAAGAGCAATTATAAAAGATTTCAATATTACTTGAGATCTGGGATGACCAAGGGAAGCTTAAGACATATATTTAAATGGAGAGATAACTGCATGTGTGCTGCTTCTGACTTGCACCCAAAAAATTTTCATGAAGAAAGTGAATTTCTTTGGGTTTAATGGATGGCATGCGTTGGGCTACATGATATGTGATAAACTGGTTCAGGAAAACTTGAACATATTTTTGAGTGTTATGCTACATTCAATTGACTTTTAAGGCAAAGGCTAATAGTGCTGTGAAGCACACAGATTTTACATTTACAGGATAAATCTCAAAAGCAGAAGAATTGTAACGCAGTATGTGATGCTTAATTAGCAGCAGCTAACTCGCTAACGTGCGTGGAGGAAGTTCTGCCTGAGCAAGGACTGTGGGATCAGGCCATTGTTTAGGTACGCGTTTAGGGAGTGGATTCTGTGTCACTGAGCCTGAATATTATTGGGAAGAATTGCTGGAGCGATTCCTACGGGCTTTGGACCAAGCAGTGCTATGCAAAACCTACGGTAGATGGCGGC
Organism: Tringa solitaria; assembly: GCA_026413425.1. Classification (NCBI taxonomy): domain Eukaryota; kingdom Metazoa; phylum Chordata; class Aves; order Charadriiformes; family Scolopacidae; genus Tringa; species Tringa solitaria. Next base: position 16,524,499 of record JAOXJM010000019.1, on the reverse strand, counting down.
ACAGCCACTGTCTGGTGTCACCTCTGCTCGACGTAGGTGGACAAAAAGGGGCTCGATCCTCAGCTGCACAAGCTAATTTAGCTCAAACAAAGTTGAAAGGCTTACAGCAGCTGAGAGGCTGTTAATTGGCCTTCTGAGCATCCAAAGTGGATTAATCCAAACAGTGCAACGGCACTGCAATTGCAGGGAAAGAGTGTTCACTGGTGGAGCTAGCATGAAATAATTTGCTACTTCTCATGAGCTAACCTATTCCAGGCTTTTCCCTTGAGTATGGAATTATCTTTTATGCATAGCTTCAGCATCTGCTGAAGTCTCTTTGGTTTTGCTTTAGTTAGTGTAATCAGATTAGCAACATAGTAACTAATAGCAAGAAAGTTTTGAGCCTCATTCTGTAGGCCAAAAGATTGTAAACAAACACTTTAATTACTAGAAATGCTGATCATTAAGGTTTTAAGTGTGTGCACTTAAAACATGACATATAAATACAGATTTGTACTATATATTTGGCTATATGCATAAAAATGGCAGTCAATGTGTTTTGATTAAGTACACTTGGTTTGATACTCAGTTTCTTGATTATACCTCAAGTGTAATAAAATCATAAAGCCTGGTAGGTACCTTAACCTCAGCTGTAAATCTCAAACCAGAACACAATACGTGGTAAAATATGTTCTTTTGTCACTGAACGTTTTTTAAGCTAGCTGTTTGGGGTTATCAACTCCTCATGAGTTGGTGTTTGTAAATTAATGTGAGAACTTCTCTCTGTTTTTCTGAAGACGGATTAGTAGGCATATGTGTTTTGCTGTTTTACTCTCCATAGAGATCTGGTTTATTCTCTTACCTATCAAAAAGACTTAGAATAGGAAATAATATTGTTTTAGTGAAGTAATTTGAAACTTAGGTTCTTTAATATGAAATGTGTAAGTTCTTATAGAGGTGATTTCTCACTTCAAGTCTTTTTTTTTCTCCTCTGCAGAGCTCAGTTACATAATTTATAACCAGCAGTATACAACCTTAGGCACTTAGGATTTATGAATGTGGAAAGAATTGTACTATTTAACATCTACATGACACTCTCCTGTTACCCTTACTGCATTCCTGCCTTGTGGACCCTCCATGCTGATGCTGTAGCCATGTCATAAATCTGTTCAAAATATACAGTTGTAAGAAGTCTTTTTGTCTTCATAAATCTAACTTATAGCCACTTCCAAAAAAAAAAAAGAAAGAGTTAGGAGCAATTGGAAGTTTGTTCTTCTTAGAACCTCAGGAGAAAGAAACCAAACGGATGCCGTGCTGCTCTTTGAATGGGAGGGTTCTCAGGTAGTGGCTCTGTCAAAGCTTCCCTTGAAGAGGGCGTTAGCTGTGTGAGCACTATAGAATGTGCTTACACTTCTGAAACATCTTGGATGCATTCACTTGTAGGATAAGATCCTCTTGTTTTGAAATAAGGCATGTTAAGATGACTTTCAGATGTCTTTGAGCTGCATATGTGTGAATAGGGGCCTTTTCACTTCAAATGGGAGTCAGATCAGATCCTGCAACAGGGGAGTTTTCACTTATTCCACAGAGCCTTTGATTTTGGAATGGAAAGAACCCTTCTATGAGCAAATCTTGCTAACCTGTGTGTCTGAAGTTAAAAATAGCAGGTACCTGTATGAACAGAGGGCAACATCTCCTGTCATGGTGGGATTCCTGACTTTACCTCTGTCCAAGTAATATATTTCACAAGGAAGGTTCTGAATAGGAAAAAAGTACCTTTGTAAACAGTTGTGTATTTCTATTCTTCAGTTTACTATTTGCGATATAGAAATAGTGTCAGCAAAACTGAGAAATCATTTGGTCAACTCAGGATTTGTTATAATGCTCCCTTCAGACCTGTTTTTGTTTGTTTGTTGTCTCAGTTTTCTGAAGAGCTTTCTGAATCACGGTGTTACAGACCCTTCTTCCCCAAAACAGCACCAAATTCAAATTTCAGTTTCCAAATTTTGAACACTTGCTACCGTTGGTTGCAGTCTCCGTAAAACACTGAACTACCTTATCCTAATAATCTGGGATCTGTCATCTAATGACCTCTTCGCCACTTTAAACAGCACAAATAGTTTGAATATTTATCAGTATTAGCAACGAATGTCAGCTTGATGAGACTGCATGGAAAAGTAACCTTTGCTTGCTTTGGGCTATGATAACCAAATTATCAGATCAGAAATGGAGGATGCATTTATTTAATGTTAGCACACATACGCTTCTCGGTTGGTAGGTATATAAGTACTGCTAGTCTAACTGTATTTACTTATCAAATTCTCCTTCTTTTGTTTTGACAATTTATTTTGATGTAATATTTTAATATCTTGCAGCCTTTTATTGCTCAGGTGCTTTGAACACAGAAAAGTAGCCAAGGGTACTTGTAACCATTAGTTTTGTTAAGTAGAAAAATCCTTTCCTAGCTGTATTAATTGCTTCTGTTTCTAGTGCCAATTTGTTGTAAAACATCACTGTTAGTGACAATATAGTACAAAGGAAACAACAGGAAACACTGTTATATGACGTTTTGAAAAGTCAGCCTGGGAAAACTCTTTGTGTTTATGAAGAAATTAAAATCTTCAAGGGTAGGAGTGCGGAGGAAGTGGCTTAATCTTTAATCACTGAATGGATATTAAAACTGAATTCATTAGCTGAGTGGATTATTAAAACTGATTATGCTACTTCATGAGTACAGTGCAACAAATGGAAGTTACAGGGGAAAGAAATGGTTCCAAGTAAGCCAGGTCACACGCTAAATAATGGCTTTAAAGGCACTCTTTGCTTTTAAATTAGGTCACTTTTATTCTTTCTTTGAACATTCAGTTCTAATTGCAACAGTAAATCAAAGAATACACTCAAAGTAGATTCCCATGTAAGGTGGACAACTGGACAGTGCCGTTTTACTGCTACTAACACGTGCATCCAATTACTGGGTTGATATACTCACAGTGTCAGCTGTAAAGCATTCCCTTATTTTATAGTTAGCCTAAAGAATTATTAGCCTGTCCCCTTTCACATTTACCTCTAAATAATCTGTCAGTAGTGTATATCTTCTACAGTTAAAGAGGAATTTTCACACACATCGAGGCTGACTTTCAGGAAAAAAGAAATGTTGAAACTACAACAAAAAGTTTCGTTCCTTTTCTCCTTACCCCCTTCCATAACTTCTGGCACTGTGCAAGAGAGGATAAGGCTACAGATACTAGAAAATGAATGCTCATGAATTGTATATAAAAAATAAAGATAATATCTTTCATAAACCTCGATCTAGTAAAGCTATATGATGCCTATTCCTTTCATAGTGGAAAACATATGTGAAGGACAATTAACTTATTTGTTTTTTGCAGTTCCTGACTCTTCTTCCTACATGGGGAGCAGAAGCGAAAATAGGGGGCCTGAGGAGCCTAATTGCTCTTTCCTCTTCTGCCACTGATATTAGAGGTTCAAACATTACATAGAAATAAAGGCAATCTAAGTTTCCTTTCAGGTTCCTGATGCACATCTGTGCAGCTGTAGTCAGTGTGTGTGGGAGTTGGGGAGGGAACATTGAAGCATTTTGGAAGCATTCAGGATGTTGTTTAATTGGAATTAAGGCATGGTGCTAAGTAGAGGCTGAGTATAAATCAATGATATTGTGCCCGCAATAGAGGAAGGGGATGGGAAGTGTGACGAGTGCCAGAGCAACCCTGGAAAGGATGACAAGAAAGAAATAGGGGCAGCATGTGTCATAGTGGGAGAGGGGAAGCACGGCTTATCCTTTTTGGCAGCTGTGAACCGTCAGTGATGTTGAATTGTCCTCTCTCATCCCACTGCATCATCGGTTTGCTCACAGCCTAAATATGTGAAGCCATTAAGGTGCCTGCTGAATTTATCTAAAAGTGTGTAATCAGCATGGGGATATAAACTCTTCCTACTCCCAATTTCATTGTCTCTTCTCCGACTGAATTCTATAGATACTGTCTGGTACATGCTCTGGGATTCTCTTCTTCACATTACCCTCTTCAAGAGGATTAATAACCTGCTCTATTCCTAATGTCAAAGTCAGTATGGACTAATTGCAAGCAGAAAGGTGGGAAAACTTGGGTTTGGAAGTAATAAGCTGTTTAAAGCAGCCAGGAGCAAACCTGTGTTATAGAAGAAAAAATTGGGGTTTTGTTTGATTGGGTTTTCTTCAGCTTTTCATTATGCTGGTGGCATTCACCTCATTTTTTATGAGAAACATACACCCAAAGGACATCAAGATACCCTAAATTTCTAAGTGTTTTAATCTTTTGAGGGTGGAATAGAGTATTTTTATGACTGCTGTTTAGTGTTATCAAGTATTGTCATATTTCGTAAGCTTATCTTTAAGATGTGAAGTAGTAACGTAGTTACAAGTTCATCTAGTCAGTAACTTTGACTAGTGTGAGCAATAGAATATATGCTCTAGAATAGGGTAGAGGATAACTGTATTTAATATGAAGTGAATTTTATAAGACTGCAGTTTCAGTGCCTTCTTTTCATACATTTCCAGACGTTTTAGGAGATGCTATAGCTCCTGATGTTCAATGACGCAGCCTCTTGACTTCAAGAGAACAAAAATTGATCTCTGTATTTCCCAGATACTTATTTCTTTCCTATAGTTTTCCTGGAGGTGAAAATTAAAAGTGCAAACCATGTCAATTTCGAAGTACCTCTCTCATCTGCATGAGATATCTTAGTACCTGTGGCACCTCTCCCTTGCAGGGAAGGAAGCTAATGAAAACCTTCCTCTGAGCCGTAACTTTAGCTGACTTTACTGTGTCCTTCTCCCGTCTCAGGGGAAGCAGAGCAGGGCTCTGGCCCACGTTCTGATGACAGGACACCTTTCCTTTGTCAAAACACTAGTGTTAATTACTGCAATACAGAAATCGTGTGCTCACTGAGGACCCATAACTGCACACCTAATGATAACATGAGAAGAAGCAGCAGAAAGAGTCTAGAGCTAACCATGTGAGCTGAGCTGTGGCCCCTTTTTGTTACACTGCTTCAAGGTCTGGGCCTGTTTGCTCAGCTGGCTCTTCAGGTGCTGGAAAGATAACCTCTACCCGTAAAAAATACGTATATGGTTTTGGTTCTACCCTTACTGGGTAGCTGGGTCAGCAGTAGGTAATTTTGCCAAAGGGCTGGGCTAAGGCACCACTGTGTATAAACTGGCGCAGAAAGTTACTATAAAAGTGAGTTTCACCCTGAAGTACAACCAGACATCCAAACTATTGCAAACTCTTTAAATTATCACTTTACCTGGTTCTGACAGAAATAGCCTGGAAAGTGAGTAGCATGTAAGAAATAGAAGGAAATTATTATTTCAGCTTCCTACAGGTGAAGATGCTGGGTGAAGGCACGTGTTGTGCAAGTACACTGACTATTATGAATAGTAACATCTCAGCCACATCAACAGCTTTTATTCGCAGACCAGCATCACCTCTGCTTCCAAGCACCAATGAGCACCCACGAGCAGTGACGCACTTCTTAAGCAATGCATAGTTTAAACCACCTAAGCAGCTAACCCAAAATTTACTAAGGTTAGCACTGGCACATGGAAATTACGCCCTTTCTGGGGCCCAGAAGTGGATTCAATTCAAGCAGTTTTACTGCTTCCCTTGGGTTTTGCTTCATGGGCAGCCCGAGTCCTAGGCCATGCTGAGATCATGCAGGCTCACAATTCTATCCATTCTAGCAATGATGATGTTTCCTATTGCCAACATACAGTGGGGGATACTGCAGGACAGGGAGAGGGGACAATATTAACGAGGATCTCTGCTTGAAATACCATGTAGAGAAATGGACCATTTCTCTCTCAGCTTCACGTGCCTGAATAACCTGGGGAGTGGTAACTGGAACACAGTCTGGAACCTGGTTCCAGTGGTAACTGAAACCCATGGGATTTAGGCTATGTAACAGCTACATATTACTTAGTTATTCCTTGGTACTTCCTTTTCTCATATGGTATAAACCAGTCAAGAGCAGTGACTGCTGATTGCTTAAAAGCTGATGGCAATTGTGTATTGAGGAGCTATAAGACTGAACCTACTGATGTTGCTAAAAGACATTTTAAGATCACTGTATGGAAGACATAGAAGATTACTGTTAGTAAATGCAGTGTGTAAAATTCCTTGCTGTAGGGCTTTGGATGAGGTAGTGTATTTCAGCTGGATGGTATACCTCACAAAACTGCTACCCGCTTTCTTTGTAGAGGAATTTGTGAACTTTAAAAAGACTCTTAATGTACACAATGGATTATTATTTTTTTTTTATCAAGACAAGGCGGAATTGCCTAAGGCTAAAGGCTCATATCCTTCACCATGTGCTGTGAAGATACCCTGGGCATGAAGGGAGCTGAGGGACTCTTCTGAGTTCCCTGTGCTTCGCCTGCTGACAATCAAGCAACTTAGAGGAGGAATCTGCTTAAAAAGAGGGGAAAGAAGACTGAACAATTTGGCAAAAGGATAATCTGCAGGAACTAAACTTTGATTGTAGGGAGTGCCATAAAGTGTTATTATGGGTATTATGAAATATCAGGTCCTATATATGTTTATTATCCGTTGTACCCCAAAATTTATAAATGTATTTGACTCTAATGTCTCTTTGGCTCTTGGCTGCTTGTAAAATGAGGGTAGTAATACTTCCTACATGAGCAAGGATGTTATGAAAACAAATTATTTGTGAAACACACCAGTAACAAGGTAGTGAGTGCCAGGAAAAAAACAAAACAAAGGATTATCAGGAGGGTAATCATTCTCGTTTTACAGAAAGGTTTGTATATAAGGAATAGCAAGGGCAGTTTTGTCCTCTTATGGTACATGAAAGAATAGGCTGCTTCTTAACTCTTGCTGACTTCAGTGTTTGTCTTCTGAGTAGAAAAAACATAAGATTCCTAAGAAAAAAAACCTATAGCCTCTTTTTCAAGGTCTCTGTCAAGATTACTCAACAAATTTGTTGCCTAGCATAATACAAAATTTAATGGCCAGATAGCTCCTAACGAAATAACATGGGCATAGGTGCAAATTGGATCTGTCCTATAAGCTAAGATGTAGATCTGGTTGTGCTGAATGGACATTGTAGTTAAGAGCAACAACAAAGTTTATTTTGCTTTACAGATATGAACAGGATGTTTCAGCTTATAGATATATATAATTTTCATGATTAAAGACTTAAAATGTAATTGCAATTTCACTCTCTTCTCTTTACTGTCAGACCTATCAGTCAAAGAAATTTGAGCATGATCTCCACCTAAAAGGTATTTTATTTGGCCGTATTATATATTTTTGGGACTGACTTAATTTCTCTGAAATGCTGTCTATGTGTTGGAGTTAAGCTACTAGAATTATTTGTTTGATTTTTATTTCTTTTCCTACTATTTTTTTTTGTTATTGATACTTCCCCTTTAGTGTCCCAGACATTATTCTTTCAGTTTAATTTATTACAGTTACTTTTACATGTCACAACTTCTGTTTGAAATGACAGCCATCCGAGTTAAAGTCTTTTCAACTTTAGTGAAAACACATATAATGAGGCTGACACTTGGCTCATGTGGTATTAATCTGGTCTCTTGGTCATTTCTTCTGTGTCTCCTGCTGCAGTCTGCTCTCAAAAAGATGTATCTGCAGCTGGGGAGTACATAAGATTAACTTCCGCCTCTCTGTGGCTTCTTGCCTCAGACCACACACCAAATAATTCCTCAAAGCATTATCCAGATTTGCTCAAAATTCACCATGCATGCTTTATTCCTTCAATTCTGCCACACATGCATTTGTGGACGCTGCTTGCAGCTGATTCTGCTTATGAAACAGGAAACATTTTGCAAAGATGAGGATTTGGAGACAAACACTATTGTAAAATATCTTTAATAATTTTTCTGTGGAACTCTTCCCTTTTGGGTTTTGCTGGTTTTATAAATGTACACAGTAGACCATAAAGGTCAGGAAAATGTAACCTTTTTGTTTTCCACTGTACTCAGGGCATAATAAAGACTGATGTATCTTTTCAGTACAGACTGAATGACAGTAATTCCTATGCCCAGAATTAAATTTAAAAAAAAAAAGAAAAAGCAAACTACAGGGATTATATTCAGGAATATCCTTAGTGCTGTCTGTCTGAACTATTAAATCCAATAATGCTACTAAAAAATTGCGACTGTGCAGATGGAGGGAGTGTTCATTTTCCAGGGATCCCCAAACATTAATCACAGTTTAAAATCCTTAAATAGGGAGCCACAGATATGAGGAGTACCAGTATCTGCATTCACACATCAGTGCAGACTCGAGAAGTATCTGTAATGGTGAGCGGGAAAACCAGCATGTAAGCACATCTAACTACTTTCTGTTACCTTGTGCTTAATGCAAGAAGTTATAGCTGAGGTTACCAGACACTTCTCATTAGGTCTATAATGGGGATGGGAACATAATGTTGGTGCTTGAATAAACTTTGGTTTGGCATTTTCTAATATTCGTATTGTTGGTTTTTCAACTAAATATTTTTTCACAGTAGTTTCAGAATCACAGTACCCAGTCATAATTACATATGTATGGGTATATATTTACAAGCTCTTCATTTATAGATGTGTTTTGTGTGCCAAGCTGTGGAAGTTCTTCATGCAAAACTCCTGTTACACTCTCACAGACATACTGACAATGCAAGAGTAGATTGCATGGTGATGCACCTAACGTACCACATAAGATGAAGTTTCCAAAGAATCCATAAGGCCCCTAATTGAAGAGCACACTTAAATTTTCAGGTGTAATCCTTTGCAGCTATTGCTCTGAGAACCTCTGAGAGCTCACTCTGTTGAGCTTCTGATGTAAAAGCTCTCATCATGTGAAACAACTTGAGAATAAGTAGAAATCAGTGTCATTATTGCAGTATTTGGACACATTAGATTAATTTCTTCAGGAGGACCATACCATATGCTCGGCCTAGCAAAGGATGACAAATGTTGGAGACTTCTAGATATCTAATAATAATTTCAGAGTTTACTCAGCTAAAGTACTCATCTCATTCTCCTGTTTCAATAAATACCTTGCTAATGAATCCTTGTAGCAGAGTTTTTTGCTATTGAGGTTTTATTTAATTTCCTATAAAAATGGTAGATTTGTTTTCTAATTTTGAAGGAGAGCTGATACTCACAAGTCATATGTCACAAGCCACTAAAAGTGTCAAAATCTTACAGCAGGCCCTTGGTGGCTTGTTAATCTCTCCTTTCCCCTCGCCTCCTTTTTTAAAGGAAACAGACTAATTCACTTAAATATAATGAGAGCCATGCTTGCCATAGCCTACTTTTTAAACAGTGTCAGCTCAAGTAAGATCTGTCTTATTTCTTCACCTCCTTTTCTTGGCTTCAACAATTAAACACAAAGCTGAAAAATACAGGGTTTTATGGCAGAGCTATTTCATATGTCAAATGAGAAATGGAGGCTGCTGTCTTCATAACAGAAAAATATGCAAGCGTTAGGGCAGGGAAGTCTTTTCTTTCAGCCCCCCTTCTAAATTACCATTAGCAACATGCAAAAGATAAACCTCTATGTTAAATAGGGACACCAGATGTATGTTTAACCTCTATGGATATTAGAAACATATTAGAAATATTTCATATTTCTAATTGGCTTCCATTAGGAACAAAAAGTTAAAATATCTCCAAACAGAAATAACTGATATGGGGAGATAAACTTTTCAGCTGAGCTCTTTACAAAAAGACAGCATTACAGAGTCCCATGTTAGGTCAACAGACTGGTTTACTATAGCAATACATCTATACTCAGAACAGTTATCCCGTGTTTACTTTTGATAAGTAGTGGCAGAAAGGTTGTTGAGTTGCAGCAAAAATGAAAGTAACAAGCAGTTAAAATTCTCATGTTAAAGAAAATGTAGAAATATCATGCTACAGATCTTAGGTTTGTTATTCAATGTTAGACTTCTCCATCTCCACAGATATTACCAAACCAAATCTTGAAATACGGTTGTTATTTTCCCCTTCTTCAGAAATGGAGACCAAGGCAGACAGTTTAAAAAGCAGGATTTTCTCTCTTTTCTCTTTATTAAAACTTATTTCACCATAAAACCCTGGACTGATGATTCTGCTCTGTGCTCTGTGCTTTACTTTGTGTTCACAGTAGAAAGGATGATATTTCTGTTCCTAATAGAAATGGTAATTGATGTATAAGGTGTAATAGTGTTTATATTGTATAATAGGGTATGTCTCCAACATAAACGTACAGAGATGACAGATGAAACGACAACTTTAACACTAGTTATAGAAAGTAGAAGAAAAGTCTACAGAAGTGATTTAAAAGACACAATAGGCAATTCTGTCTAAAGACAGAGGCATTGGAAAGTGTCTTCACTTGGTAAAACTGCCCATCAGCCAGTGGAGTCAAGAAAATTGGCAGTGTTTGAAAATTAGTTCTTCTTAATGAGCAAAGCTAGGAGCTGCTGGTAACCTACAAGCTATCATTTGGAAGAGTTTGGGAAAGAAGTTTGTCTTATCATGAAAGATAAATGTTTTAAGTGCTGTTAATGTATTCACTACAGATACCAGGTGGAGGGATTCTGTCCTTTTAGGAGTGCACATTCTGAAAACCAGCAGATTTTGCTTATGGATTCTAAATTCATAATTTGAATTGCTTCCTTCTCATACCATTAAGCTTTTATGGATAAGTTAGTGTTTAGGAGAGATTTAACTGAATGAAAGGTTCACCCAGGAAGAAAAGAAATTTGCCTACAGAAAGGCAGGAGAAACAGGTCTGCCATTGAAAAAATGAAAGGACTATTACAATCTGGGAATCACTACCAGAAGTGAGTAGAGGAAAAGCCCTCCAGCAACTTGTTCTACCTCCTCTGCTGGAGGTTGCTAAATCTTACCAATCATGTTAGCATTCCATACTTTCCCCCGTGCAAAATCACACGTCTTAGCTTTATTGGCTTAAATACAAGATTTCAGCCATCCTGGCTTATATTATCTAAAGCAACTGTATATTAGAGTGTTTGGAGAGCAGCTTAGCACCATCTGGGGAGATCCCATAAAGACTGGCTGGTATAGACTCTTTTTTTCCCTTTAATCATGATTCATAACAGAAATGTTTTTAGGATATTTTAGAAGGAAAAAAAGTAAAGGGAGTGTTAAAGGAGCTATACTTGATATAAATTTGAAAAGAGAGGATGGAGTTTTGACCCTGTACCTACATGTAGCAGTGCAGGGTCTCAGTTATGTATTCCTTGTATTTCTCTGAAATTGGCAATGTAAAGCAGCCAATTTATTCACACTGCAATTTTAATTTCTACCAAGAGTATCATTTCAGCACCTTATAAAAGTAATAATACTACCTTAGAACCTAGTCCAGGAGAAAATACCAGTTGATTTTATGGGTTGTGCCAATCCTGGAAAAAGTTGCAGATGTCAGCTTTACAGAAGGCTGAAATAGCCAAAGGAAAATGTCAGTTGTGGGTTAAAAAGGAAAAGGAAATTAAAAGAGAATTCTTTGTGCTGCAAGCTGCAGTGAGGAGGCAGGAACACTCTGAATTCACACAATAAACTCCTCATCTTTTGTGCACTGCAACTACCTTAGAAACTCTGTCTTCTCTTTTTCTGCATAAATTTCAAAGGTAAAATGCTAATACTGGAATGATTCTTACTGGATAGCTTCAGCAGACAGTTTCTGTGGAAAAGTAGTCTGTGCATGGTATCAACAGCATCTTTACTACACTTCCTGAACGCCCTGTCATCCACAAGACGGGCACTTCAGATGGCCTCTCCCACCTACAGGCATATGGTCTGTGACAGTTTGAGAGCTGTAGATAGGAGGGGAGTAGTTTGTGGCTCTTGGCCTAGAACAGGGAAGTTCTACAAAGCCATGAAATATGTAAGCAGTGAACTTATGGTACTCAAAAAAAATTCTCTACTCATCTTTCTCTGGCTTCTCCTTTTAACATCAACTTTTGGTGGATCACTTCAAAGTGGCCAGGCAGGCCTTGTGTCCCAGGGTCAGGAAGCAGCCAGCATTGCTGCATGGTTTGCTGACTGGGGACCTCTGCTGCATGCACAGCCTTGCCATGGGCATTTGTTACACTGGGTCAGTCTGGGTCCATTACTTAAAAATTAGTTAAGTCACAGGAAAGCAGAACCAAGGAAAACCTCCTGGGAACCCTAATATAGCCCCTGTTATCACCAGTGCTTGTCATAAATTTGTTCAGAAATGTATCGGGTTCAATTAACACCAGGTAGGTTTGCGTGCCCTTCTGCGTAACTGAAGGCCATTTCATAATCTCACTCCTCTAAGGGTTACAAATAATTCTTATTTTCAATAAAAATACCTTCATAATCAGTGCTACTATTCCCACTCTTCTGCCCCAGTAGCATCCTTCACTGTCCCCAGAGCTTTCTTTAGAGCTCACCACAACAATGTACACGTGGGAGGCAGTTATATTCTCTCATTTTTTTTTTCCCCTCTGCTAAGCTTCATATGCCAAGTTCATTGTTAAACAGAGAACAGCATGCTGAGACACAGCCCGCCATCTTCCTGCTGGTTCTGGACATGAAGCAATGTAGCTACATCTACATAGACTAATAAACTATGCATCTTGGTGAAGCATATTAATTCCTGTGGGGCACCATGGAAACATAGCTGTTTTGCTTTCCAAACTCAAGTTTAATAGGTTTTCTGGGACAGTTTAATTTCAAGTATTCCTTGTAGGTTTTCTGGTTGGTTCTGTGTTGACATGCCCTTTTGTTGTAAGATAATGCTTTGATTCTCCTACCTTTCTAGAAGTCCTTCTAGGTGTCTGGTCTTCATAGAATCATAGAATACCAGTTTGGAAAGGACCTCAAGGATCATCTGGTCCAACCTTTCTTGTCAAAAGCATGGTCTAGACAAGAAGGCCCAGCAGCCTGTCCAGCTGAGTTTTAAAAGTGCTCAATGTTGGGGAATCCACCACTTCCCTGGGAAGCTTATTCCAGTGGCTGATTGTTCTCACTGTGAAAAAGTTTCCTTTTGTATCCAATCAGAATGTCCTTAGGAGTAACTTGAAGCCATTATTCCTTGTCCTGTCCATGTGACTCCTTGCAAAAAGGGAACCTCCATCTTCTTTGTACCCACCCTTTGAAGACTGGAATATGGTGTTAAGGTATCCCCTGAGCCTTCTTTTCTCAAGGCTGAAGAAACACTGTTCTCTCAGCCTTTCCTCACAGTGCAGGCTTCCCAGTCCTGTGATCATCTTGGTGGCCCTTCCCTGGACCCTCTCCAGCCTGTCCACATCTTTTTTTGTATAGCAGGGGCCAAAACTGAACACAGTATTCCAGGTATGGCACTGAGTAGTGTGGGGCAATGACTTGTTTATCTCTGCTGGTGGTGCCCTTGCTGATGCAACCCAGCATTCTGTTGGCTTTCTTGCTGCAGCAGCACACCGTTCACTCATATTGAGCTTGTTGTCCACCAGAACCCCCAGGTCTCTTTCCACAGAGCTGCTCCCAGCCAGGTAGATCCCAGTCTGTGCTGCAGTCCTGTATTGTGTTTTCCCAGGCACAAGAGCTTACACACTTATCCTTGTTGAACTTTATAAGGTTCTTGTTAGCCCACTCATCCAGCCTATCCGGGTCTTCCTGCAGGGTGGCTCTCCCTTCCAAAGTGTCTACCCAGTTTGGTATCATGAGCAAATTTTACCAGGGTACACTTGATCGTCCCAATAAAGTATGAAGATACTAAAGAGCATTTGGCCCAGTATCAGTCTCTGGGGGACCCCACTTAGGACAGGCTGCCAGTTTGAGAAGGAGCTGTTTACCACCACCCCCTGGGTGCAGCCTGTCAGCTGGTTCCCCAGTCACTGCACAGACCACTTGTCTGGACCGTAAAGCACCAGTTTCTCTGTGAGGAGGCTGTGGGGAACTGTATCAAAACCCTTGGAGAAATCCAGGTAGACAATGGCCACCCCTTGCCCCACCTTACTTTAGCAGGTTACTTTGTTGTAGGTGGCCATGAGATTTCTCAAGCACAATTTGCCTTTGATAAATCCATGTTGGCTTTTCCCAATCAGATGCTTCATTTGCCTTGTGATAGCTCCCAGGAGGATTCATTCCATAACTTTCCCAATGGCTGAAGTAAGACTGATGGGCCAGTAGTTTCCTGAATCCTCCTTTAAGTCCTTCTTGTAGATGGGGGTGGCATTAAACTTCATCAAGTCTTCTGGGACTTCCCCTGATTTCTAAAGCTTCTCAAAGGATATAGAAGGAGGCCTTGCAATGAGGTCAGCCAGGTCTCTTAAGACCCTTGGCTGGATATTGTCAGTGCTCATTGATTTGTAGGGGCCCAGCTCCTGTAACAGCTCACACACCAACCCTTCCTTCACTGATGGTGGGTCTGTGTTGACATCCACCTGGATTGTTGTTCCCAAGGCCTGACACCCAACAGTGATGGTAAAGACAGAGGTGAAGAAAATGTTGAGAACCTCTGCCTTCTCAACATTGTTGATGACTAATTCACTTCTGTTTAACAGCAGGTCGGTATTTTGCTTCTGTTTCTGCTTGTGGCTTATGTACGTGAAGAACCCTTTTCTTGTTGTTTTTGACACCTCTGGCCAATTTCAATTTGAGATGAGCTTTTGCTTTTCTAACTGCATCTCTTCACACCCCAGCAATGCCCTTGTAGTTATAAATGAGTGTTCATCTGCTTTTCCATCTCTGGTACATTTCTGTCTTGGTTTTGAGCAGACTCAGAAGCTCGCAGTTAAGCCAAGAGGCTCTCTTGCTCTGCCTGCTTCCCTTATCTTTAAAGGGGATGAAGTGTTCTGGTGCTTCCATGAGAGTGTTCTTGAAAAACTCCCAGAACTCGCTAACTCCTTTATCCCCCATGGAAGCTTTCTGTGGAGTCCCTGCTAACTGAGCTGAAGTTTGCTCTTCTGAGATCCAAAACCTTGGTCTTAGTACTAACCTTCAGTGTGCTCAGCAGTATCCTGAACTCCACAATATCGTGAACACTGCGGCCAAGGCTATCACTTAACTGAGATGTTACAAACCAGGTTTTCTTGGTTTGTTAGTAGCAAGTCAAGCAGTGGCTCATTCCTGGTTGGCACATCTTACATTTGTATGAGGAAACAGTCCTCCACACATTCCAGGAACTTGAAGGATGACTGGATGTTTTAAACTAGAACTGTGCACCATGTCCCAGACCTAAAAAGAGAATTCTGCAATTGCCAAAACTAACAAAACCCCCAAACAGACCTCACATCTGCCACTTGGCTCAGGCTGCCCTCTGCCCAATTAGTAAAAGAAATGTGGACTACAGAAATAGAGCTGTTTTTCAGTGTGTTTGACAGGGCAGCGTGTTGGAAAGGTTGAAGTACTCTGTTAAGAGTGATGGTCAGAATACAGCTGATGTAGACAAAGGTGAATCGAAAAAATTTATTATTTAATATTTTACTGTCATTCATTTGCATATAAGATTTCTCTTGAAATTTGAAAGGAGACTATTGCTTTATGGGTGTCTTAGGGAAGTAGCTTATTTTCCCCATTTTCTTAAAGATGTTGAAATTCCAAAGCATTTCCCAATTAGAGTGCATACGAAATATTGAAAAAGACTTGCCTAAGAAATCAAAGTCCCAAATAATGTCCGTTTAGATGAAGCATGGTTGTCAAGGATGAAAATATTTGACATGGTTATGATTTAGCAAATATTTAAATGTTTTTAATTATGTAAGGCAGATTGAGAGGTTGAATTTTAGCAGCCTTTGATCATTAACCAATTTAGGGGTTCACAAGGTGAGTAAACAAAATAATTGACTGGCAACTTAGTTACAGATTCGAAGATGGCAAGATTCACACTAACTTACTAGAAGGTATCCCAAGTCAACACATATACATATGAGTAAAGGTACAAATGAGAGATTAATACATATATATGTATATTTCTAAGCAAAGCATATAAGCATGCACACACACAAGCACATACAGGTCTCCCATTTGGAATTTCTTAATAGCAGGTAATTCTAGCAAGGTGAAAGGTGTCGCTTTTAGGTCCTACACATTTACATTTGGACAGAAGAGCATCCATATCCTTGAAGCTAATGTATATCTCACAACATACAGGTGGAGAGGTGGATGAGAGAGAGAGGCTAGTCTATAGTTAAAATTTCCCTTTCTCAGATTTAGGTACTTTTCTACCTGGCCCAAACTGGACAATAGTTACACAACCCTAGAGCTTGCTAGATCTTGGGGTCCTGGTATCCCCACCTCGATGGCCATGATCCATATGGTGTCAGGAGTGATCAGTTACAATTATTATCTTCAAACGGTAGGAGCCATGGGGACCAGGCACACACAGTTATGTTCTGGGTCTGTTAGACCATGATGTTACTTTCTGGTCCCTTATGTTGTTCTGCAGCTCCGATTGCGAAGGAGACCATGCCAAGTACCAAGTGGCGTGAAGTTGAGGGGAGGGAAGGTTGCACTACCACAATGACATTTTGTAGGAATTAGTTAGAAATATATCATGAAAACTGTCCAAACTGATATTTTTTACAATAGTATATAGTAAAAGAGTATATACTATACTCCTTTAAAGGTCTGAAAAATTAATATGATTGTAATTTTTAGAAAGTTTAATTGAAAATGTGATTGAAGCCCATTATTTCTATGGGAAAATGAAATTAATTTAGTTACATTTTCAAATTAAATATTTGGTCATAAAGGTTCAATATATAGCTTACTGATTTCAAAATAGTAAAAGAATTGTAGAGGGAGCAAATAAATGCTCAGAAGACAGTTGTAGTATTCTTTGCCAAAATAACAAAGTTCTTCACTGACATGATGCTAAACACAGAGAATGACTCTGTTGTGTTTTGCACAGGCCTGGATCCAAGTTCTTGGTCCAGGCAAGCATTTTGACCATCTGTCTTAATACTTGAGGCTCAGGGCCCTGATGTCTGTATGACTGAAGGAACAGACAGTTCCAGCTAGTCCTTAGGTAGTGTCAGTCTCTAACAGTTATTGAATTATTTAATTAGAAATACTATAGAATTACTATGCATACCCGTAATGGCATAACACCATGCACAAAACTGTTGCTTTCCATGCAGAAACCTGCCCATGGGTCATTTTCTTTCTGTCCCACGTGTAGAAGCAATCAGGCATGGCTCTACCTTTATTTCCTTGGCTTCATTCCCCAGTGTTATCACTGGGTTTAGGGTAAACATTCTGCTCCCTGAAAAAAACATGGCTTCCTTTGACTTTTTTTTCAAGAGTAGCAAGACAACTGTCATTTGTTCTGGATACAGAGCAAACTGAGCAACCAGGACTTTTTTTCATGAAGTTTTATCTTTTTGTGCTAAACACACATTTGTATTTAGAAAAGCATTTTAGGAAATGGTGTGTTTTATGTGGCTGTGTATTTACATTTAATATAATCTGTACAGGTCTCTTGCTTCTGTGTTGAGGAGGAGTGAAAAGAATGTTGGCTTTTTTTTTTTCATATTGTGACAGGTCTTTTCAATATAGTAGTTCCTGAAGTCGTTAGGTATAATTTCACTTGTTCCTGCCGTTCTAAGATAGATATATCAACCAAAGCTATTCTTAGCGCTTCCCTGATGTATCAAGATGTCATAGAAGAAGTGTGGACTGTTGCAGCTGATATATGGAGATAATGGGCACCACATGACAGGGTTATTTTTCTGTTTTTCTTTTCTTTTACTGTCTGTAAGTCTGGCTTTAATCAGTGACTTCTCTGTGAAATGTTACGATTGGGTTTGAACAAACTCTCTGCTCTTCTCTGATATGGACCTGTGGATTATAGGTGAAACTGCATTAAGAGGCTACAGAGGTTAATTATGCCTGAAGGTTTCCAGTACTATCCACATCAGTTGACACTCTTGGCACACTACATAAACAATCTGGAAGAATCTATCATTAGCAAAGCAGGAGAGCTAGGCTTGCCCTATCTGCTTGCATTTCGAAGCTTTCACACAAGGTTGTACATTTTGCATGAGTCAGTTGTGCATTCAAATAAGTTTGTTGGTCAGCTGCACATCCTCTGTGTGATATTTCTTTCAGATATACAAGGAAAAATATTCCTACCTATCCTCCAAAATTTAACATCTAATTAGTCCTTTCTAAAAACTTTCTCTTTATTTAAAATACCCAATCTTTTTTTTTTTTAATAAAATCTTGATATAATTTTGGTAGAACACCTGCATATATTGTACCTGCCAAGAGCTTCTGAGCGTCTGTGATTACACTTTGCTAGTTTAAAAAATATTTTGTCTCTGTTGTCTCATAAAAATTCCGTATTGAGCCAGAAGAAAACTTTCATTAGGAACAGAGTAAAACTGATTAAACAGTTGTCAAGTTGTCAAGAGTGCAGTGTAAGCATACTGATAAATCATTGTTTTCTTTTAATAGAATCCTTGTAGCTGTTAGGTTAGAAACAGAAAGCATAAGGTTTTCAAGCAAAAGCAGTCCTCAGGACAATCATGTCTCATTTATGATTATTTTATTACAAACCTAGTGAAATCAGTTATCTTCTATGCAAAACAACAAAATGAAAGTGCAAGTACCTGCTTCTCTCTAACTCTTGTTATGATTTATTTTTTTTTTTACATTCCAACACCATTTTCTTAACTCTTTTTGAAGAGAAGAGGCAGCTTTATGCTTTGGAGTGTGCAGGAACAAGTTGAGGAAGGGTTGGAAGGTCAGCCAGTGAGCTCAAAGCGTGGCAATTTACTTCTGTCTCACCTCATTCCTGCTTCTTCAGAGCAACAGCACAATAATTTTTAAAACCTGTTTGATATGGCTTGTATGCTTGAAGCAACTTGGACACTGCCTGCATAGGAGCTGTCTTGAATTTGCCTATATGAGATCACAGCAAAAAAAAAAATCATAGGACACTCCAGGAATTCTCCAGGTTGCTAGATTTAATTAACAGAATTTCTAAGGAATTCTTTTGTACCAAAAATAATTGGATCATCATTTTTTAAAGTGGATTAGATATAAAAATATAATGTAAAACAGCCATTACATTGAGATATGATGTGGGACATTTTTAGCTGTCAAAATGTGCTTAGAAATGTACAACAAATGCCAGCATGATACTGTGAATTGTGAAAAGAAAAAGACACAAGTTCTGTTGTTTGCTGTTGCCAGTAAATGTCTACGTTTGTTTAGACATTATTACTACAAAAGCCAAGATAAGATTGTGATTTGCCAAATGTTGCATTGTGCTGTCCAACTCAGATTTTGAATTAAAACACACATATGCCAAAAATTATGTTTATATAATTTAGTATGTTGTGTAATAAAGATTGTTAGGTAGTCCAGTTAATGAAATTATTAAATTTTGGCAGAGTGATATTAAATTGAGTTTGTATTTAATACTGGTTTTGGGGAGAGTGGGTGGAAGGCGAGTTGAATTCTACTTCATATTAATTGAAAGAGACTAAGCTGTTGATGTAATAATGGCTGTAAATAGCGAATAACTGCTATGTGATAGTAGGTTTTTCTAAGAAGACAACTTGGAGAGAATTTCCTTTAGAACAGAATAGTCTAAAGTGGAGCTTTTACTCCCTGTAAGCAAGAATCTGTGTAGCCAACTTGCCTTTTGAACAGGTGAGATGTTGCTGGTCCCAGGAGGACCATGTATTAACTCATAGTGCAAGGCAAAAAAATGGGAGTTAAATATTCTTTGGTAGAAGCTGGTCCATGGGAATTAGCAGACTTTACTATCTTCTGTCAAATGAGATCTTGATTCTCAAAATGAGTGCAACCTTTTCCATTTTTTGTAGAGGACATGTACATTTTAAAGGATCTCATTTTTCGTATCAAAACCCTATTGTGGTCACTTGGAAAATTTTCTTGAGGTTAAGTATCACTTGGATGGAGAAGTTTTCAGGATCAGCTTTGAGTTCCTTGCAAGTGCCCAGGCACTTTCAGATGGACAGAATCTGCATGCCCCAGCTTTTATGAGTTATGTTTGTTACTTATTTTTCCATTATCAAGATGACCAGATATATGTTTCGTAAGTAGTTTTTTGGTTAAGCGTGTACCAAACAAGCTCTATTTGTCCCTTGTTTGGTTTAACACCCTTCCTGGATGCTAGCACTTAATTAGTCGTTGTCCAATCTGAGGAATTTGAGTTGCTAGTTGTTTTTGTTTGTTTATTCCATCCCATCAGTAAGTAGAGTAGTGTAAGACATATCTTGAAACAGAACATGATGTGAAATGTCCGTGTTGAAAAATTGTTCATTATGGGTAACAGACGTTAAACTATTGCACCATTCTTGAATTCATGTTGATTGTGCAATGAGAGATGACAATCTTCTAAATTACTTATCAGAAAAAGACAGGGGTGGATTGAAATTGTCCTTAGGAATATCTCTGAAGTTTGAAGGTGATACTATTTTTGAAGATGAATTTACTTTTCTAGTAAAAAAGAAAGTATTTAAGCCATTTGAAATAAAGCTGTCTCAAAATCAACAACTGTAGCTGTGAAGG
Source organism: Tringa solitaria (assembly GCA_026413425.1). Lineage (NCBI taxonomy): Eukaryota > Metazoa > Chordata > Aves > Charadriiformes > Scolopacidae > Tringa > Tringa solitaria. Next base: position 16,503,996 of record JAOXJM010000019.1, on the reverse strand, counting down.
GACTGTGCTGTCAGTATAGGCATCTTTTATTCTCTTTCCAGCGTTAGCTTTCTAATTTGGGTTTCACTGAATAAAAATGTTAAAAGAAAATTCAAATCCTAGAAAGATTTCCACATAGACAAAAATACCAGCCCTGTACCTTTTTGAATGATTTGTATAAACTCTTGCAACAACCCAATTCCAAAATGTTCATTAAAGTCAACGTCTGTTAAGCTTCACAGTTTCTGGCTTTACTGTGAATATTTCCAGTTGTTGCAAACTAGGTATTTTTTTCCCATTTACTCAGCATATTTTGCTGTAGCAATAAGCAAAGAGGCAGGTAAAGATGTTTTAAAGTGTTGATTTGTTTGGATCAATTCAGGCCAAACCTTGACAGCTTGTACTTTATGAAATCTTTACTTTTATATTTATTTTAAATTAGAAGAACTTTAAGATCTTTGATGCTGGAAACTAAGCTTTTGTGTATCCACTGATAGTGTCCAAATGTTCATACTTTTTTGCACATACAAGCATTTATAGCTGCTGTCCGGTAAAATGTGCCAAATAATTTCACTCTGCCCACATACATTGCAACAAAATAGTTAGGAATGAATAAGAAATGCGAGACAAGGTCCAGAACAATAAGATAAGAGAGATCTGATTGATTGAAATTATAAACAAAAATGTCATCACAGACATACTTCTCATGAGCATTTTCTTAGCAGAAATATTTATATAAGATGACCATATCTGCCAGGCCAGCTGCAGGAGAGTATTAGGTGTCTTGTAGTGCTATGGGTGTAGAGAAACCATAAGAATTCAAAAGAGTAAGGGTGGGAGTGTGTGACTGTGTGTATGTACAAAGAATAGATTAAATAACACATCTTACTCAAGGTGGTTCACTGCAAAATAGCTGTTTCTTTTATTTTTTATGTTTTTTACATAATAATTTGGCTTGTTATCTAGCTGCCTGTTTTTGTTCTCATGGCAGCAGTTGTTTTGTCTAGATACACACATGCATGAGCATATATTGCAGAGGATTTGGAGGAAGGATTTACAGTAATTTACAGAAGTTAGCCACATGAAATAAAAGCAAGGACATTCCTGTTAGAAACCTGGCTTCAGCTAGTGTCTGTCTAACCACTGTTGAGTTTAATGAATAGCAATGGAGCCTGGTATTACGAAGTGCAGGGAATCATCAAAGGTAATAAAACTGAGATCAGACCAAAGCAGCATCTGGGAGTGAAGGTTTAAGTAGCAGACAGGAATGTGTACTAATTATTGCTGTTAATATGTTGCATGTGTTGGTTGAGTAGCGATGGTGTGACTAAGGGCAGGCAGTAGCACAGCCAGTAGCCCTGGATTTTATCCATCACAGATTCTGTATTAAATCTCCAGCTGCTTTATAACTTTCCTAATAAGACATATTCCCATGCAAAACCTGTCTGTCCAACTGAGCACACCACTTCTTTCAGATGTCACCAAATTCATGTAGCAGCCTAGGACCATTTGGCTTCCTGCTGCACTGGATTGAAAACTTAGAAGAGACAGCTGGACAATGTTTCAGTGCTACTAATATATGTGCATTGTATACATCAGACACTCAAGTTCATCGATGTGTTTTGATGGCTTCTTTCCTATATATACAGGAGGAACATGTAGGTGATAGGATGTTGCAGCATTGCCTTCAAACACAGCATTCCAAGGTGTCTTTTATCCTTAGAGAAGACTGTTCTTCAGTCTGTTCATCCTTTTTATAGATCAGGAGGCTTTGGAGAACGTGTTGCTTTCTTTTCTGTATAAGGTATGCCAAAGAAATATAGAGCAAGCACACTTCACCAGCCAAAAAAACCTCTTCACCCTGAATTTTACATGTTTATTATTTCAAGTATCAAAGTTGTGAAGTTAAATCTAATACTAACCAACCTGTTGGACAGAATAATATTTAGCATTTGTACTTCAAATTTTCAAAGCTATAGCAACATAAGCTATTGAATATTCTGGAAGCACAGGAAGCAATAAATGTCCTGTAGTGCTTTAAATGTGATGTAGCAGGATAACATAATCAGCTTATATGTCTGCAAGAGAAATAGTCTTGAATATTAGCCAGAGTAATAGTGTGTTAAGTGAAGCCATCATTTTTTTTCTATTAAGTCTTCCAAATTTCAGGCTTTTGATATCAATATTTGTTTAAAGTGTAGAAAATTCACCTGTTATGATGACTACTGTTTGCATCTTTCTCAGTTTCTATCCTGTTTTGCTCCTAGGCTTCCTTGGGCTATCTGATACCAATGAAAAAATCATAGGACTATAACAGACATCAAGGGAATTTGCCTCTCACACCTAGTAACTTTGTGAAGCTCTTACAGAAAATTTTTATTTCTCATGTCAGTATGAATATTGTCTTCATGTTAGGGAAATATTTTAATATTTTATAAGTAATAGGAAATTAAATTTGTCTGCCAAGAACATTTTTGCCATGTGGTATCGAATACTTAATGGACAGTCTGCTAATGTAGTTGTCAATCCATGATGACAACTTTTGGTTAGAGTTAGTGAAAAGTAGAGAAGCATTGAAGAACCTCACATCATCACCCCTTTGACCTGGGAGTAGAATTGCACTTAGAATTTGATCAAGAGCATATGCCAGAAACAGTCACATTTTGTTGTGGCCCCTGTCACAGGTCCATCAAGAAAGAAGGCAGCAGCACACAGGCCACCAGCTTGATTCTGGTGCTCTGGATGTGTCCTATGATATTCAGGGGTTTCTCACCCTGGTCTTAACCTATCCAACCACAAGATGCTATCACACCAAAGAATTACCATTTAAAAAGAGAAAGAGCAAGTGTACTGTCGCTCTTCTGGGCTTTGTCCATTCTCCTATATGGAGAATTTTACAGGCTACCAGAACTCCAATTAGGTTTTTCTTATGTTAACTTTCATCTCAGACTGTAGTGGTGAAAAGGTCTGATTATTATTATTTTTTTCCAACTCTGTAGATTTTGAAACCTATCTTGTCACTATCTGTTTTGCTTTATAACATATTTTACTTTGGACACAAATACTGACCTCTCTGATTCCGATGGTAGCAGTGGCTTGGTCAGACTCCTTGGTGCAGAGTGGAAACACTTTTGAAATCTTGAAATGTTTCCTAGGCTAGAGAGATTGTTTCCCACCCAGCTCTTGCTAGCAGTCACATATTTATCCGTGGAATCCCCATATGGCTTTGTGGGTGGTAATGTGTAGAGGGCAGCTTTCCCACCACAGCAGTTTTCCTCAATACAGATTTATTTCTCTTTTGCTTGCAGAGTTTTCAATCTTAATCACTGCTAAACTTAGGCCTGGTGTTTGTAGGCAATATTAACTGTATGAGGAAATAGCCTATATTGAACCATAAAGCTCCTTGGATACCCATTTGTTACTTTTTGTCTTTAAAATTGGATAATTATTTTGAAAGTTTCCTCATCCTGACTAGAGGCAGAATAGAATGTACAAAATCCTGGCACCAAGACTTTCATTACAAACTCCGCCCTGGAGGCAAATTGGTGACTCTCTGAGGGTTGAAAACTTCATCCATGCAGAAAGCAAAGAACCAACAAAAGCAGAGTCCTCTGGCTGACTTCTGTAGATGAGAGCGCTGCAGTGCTCTGTGTACATAGCAGGGGGCAGGCAGCAGTCAACTTTTGGCATCTTTGTCAGCTCAGAAGTCAGCACTCCTCAGAAATTCAGGGCACAGAATTGTGAGAGCAACAGGGTCACCCTGAAACTGATAAATGGCAGTCTGAAAATGTCTTCCATTATATAGACATTGGCCAGAACCAGACTGAGTGTCACGTATCTTGCCCCATTAACTTGGGACCTGAATATAGGAGTTTGAGGTGTATACCTGTCTTTTTTTATTAATATGCTCCAAGGGGCTGAGAAGTCTTTTGACTGCAATCCAGTAGATACAGATCTTAGCTCAGCTAGAAAATGCCTTTCTGGAAAATATTGCTTATTCTCTTACTTTGAGGAAATAGTTATTTCGGAAGAAAAGAGAAAGAATAAGGCATGGTTCATACATCCTGTGCTCACTTGAGAACTAGTATACAAGAGTCATTTTATGCACACTGAGGACTTCATTGTGGCCTGGTCCAAAGGCAAGCATTGTGGCTGGAGACAGCAGGTGACCGCCTCTCCTCTTACAAGGTGTATTGTTCTAACCCCAGCCAGCAGCTAGAACCACACAGCCACTCGCTTACTCCCCCAGTTCAGATAGGGGACGGATTTGTGTGAGTAAAAGTGAGAAAACTCATGAGTTCAGATAGAGACAGTTTAATAAGTAAAGCAAAAGCTGGATGCACATGTAAAGCAACAGAAGGAATTTATTCGCCACTTCCCATCAGCAGGCAGGTGTTAAACCATTTCCAGAAAAGCAGGGCTCCACCACGTGTAGGAGTTACTTGGGAAGACAAGAGCAATAACTTGGAATGTCCACTCTTCATTCTTCTTCCCCCAGCTTTATATACTACGCATGACATCATACGGCATGGAATAGCCCTTTGGTCATTTAGGGTCAGATGTCCTGGCTGTGTCTTCTCCCAACTTCTTGTGCCTCCCTACCCGCACTCCCACCTCAACCTACTTGCAGGCAGGGCGATGTGAGGAGCAGAAAAGGCCTTGATTGCTTAGCAGCAACCTAAAACATCAGTGTTTTATCAACACTATTTTCATCCAAAATTCAAAACAGCCCTATACCAGCTGCTACTAAAAAATTTAACTCTATCCCAACTGAAACCACAACACTATCTCACTCCCATCAAACTCATGGGGCCTGAGAAAACTGTAGGCATCACTGTGTTAGGAGTTTTTCTTCATTTCATGGAGCTCATTGGAAGTTTCATATTCACAGACCAATTTTTATTTTTTTTTAAAACTAGTTTTTAACACTATTATATAATGATCTCATATAAAATGTAAAAGCTGTTATAGATGTCTGTGCAGAAACCTCACAATGGCACACCGATGTGTATGTCATTTGGCTCAAGTCTAAATTTTTATTTTTTGAATTTTAAGATTGCTTTCAAAATATTCTTCTCCTTTAACTGCTTAAAATTACATGTTCATCATCATTTCACCGTGTCTTGTTATTTCTTAAGTGCCTAGCTTACGAAACTTTATTTTCTGCTGCTACAATGGAAAGAAAGATTGCCCTGAACTGTATATGTTGTTTGCAAACTAAAGACGTGGGTGGTTCTCCTCTTTAGAAATATTATCCTGATTTAAACTTCTCATAAAAAGAAGTATTGGATATTTTTGAAAGTAGGAAGTACGCTTAAAAGATGTCAGGTTGTTTTTTCATTGTTTCTAGTTGATTCGTGGTTTGGGAGGAATTTTCTTTGTATGAAGAAGTCAGATTCTGGGATCACAAAGGTCCCTTTTTGAGGTGCTGTATGAGCACCTGTAAGAAAGCATAGTCTCAGCACAACTGATGCCTTTCACTTGTGTCCTTGGAAGTGACAAGGAAAAGAGGAGCAGGAAGAGGACGTGTCAGAAATTGTCATCAGACTGGGGATTTCAGGATTTGCTGTAATAATTGTAGGACCTTAACCTTACAAAATGAGCCATTTGCTTCCGGTTTAGAAACAACGAAAGGTTTCCTTCTCTACTTAAAAGCTTACTGTAAGAGAAGGTTGAGTAGAACAACGGCAAGGTGCTCTGGAGTGAGCTGTGCCCCAGGCACATTTGCTGAGTTGGGTGAAGGGGATAAGAAGAGACTGAGTGCAAACTCAGGGAATTAGACTGAACTAGAGGAACTCAGCACAGAAAGGCACTAGAAAGGGTCCATTTACTTGAGTAACTTACTGGCAGTATACTAGAAACGGCAACTTTGACTACAAGAGAAACAGTTCAGCAGTTAATGTGTATTTGTGCTTCTTCTTTAGAAGGAAAACTCTCAGAATAAACCTTAAAAGAGGACATTTTTTGTGCTTTGGTTGGTTGGTTGGCTGGTTGGTTGTTTTCCAAAGTAATTTCCATTGTTCTAATTTACTCTTTTGTTTCTTTGGTGGAAAGCACTAAGGAACTCTTGCTTACATCCAAGGCAACTCTTTTTTATGATGTAAATAAAAGTTATCTTCCCATGACACTGTGGTGCAATTTCTTATCAGTGATAGATACAGAGTAACAAAGTATGCTGCCTTCATTTTCTTTCCTAAATTGGCAAAATTTAGTTTTCTGACAAAGTCAGTATCATACCCTCAGCAGATGTTACAGAATCATAGAATCATAGTAGTTTGGGTTGGAAGGGACCTAGTCCAACCCCCTGCAATGAGCAGGGTCATCCTCAGCTAGACCATCTGATCATTGTATTACACCATAAAAGTAGCAGCTGGAATTGCAGGACCTGGTAGTGTTTTTCAAACCAGCAGTAGTTTTGCCATTGACTTCATTGGGAGTAGCGCCAGTTTACATTTCACTAGAGTGTAAACCACTATTTCTGAAGAAGAATAGCACTTCTAAAGCAACCCTTGAACTACTTTTCACAATCTTCAAGTATTAAGAGTGTTGTGTAGATTTTATCTTGTACAAAATCCTTTGAAAGCCCTAGATAGAAGTCACTGACAGAGGCATTGCCAAGAATCTTATTGGTGCATAGCAGATCTTAGTAGAGAAACTACTTCGTTAGCAGCAAGAAAAACCTTCACTTTTTTGTCTTTCAGTGGCATTTTATTTTATGCAGTTATAGCAATAGCATAACAGTGTGCAAACTGACAATTTGAGACAGATTCTTGGGTGACTTAGCTCCAGGCTTATTTATCTCTGTTGAAATTGCTGAGGTCTTTTTTTGTGTGTTTTTAAGTAGCCTCTTAATTTGGTGTCACAGATAGAAATAAAGAAGAAAAACATTTTCTGGGCATTAGTTCCATGTGGAATACTAGCAACATTCAGTGAGTGACAAAAGCTCTGGGCATCCCCATTTGAAAGTCACTAAATCACTGAAATTCCAGAAACCAAAAGCTTCATTAGTCTGTTATGTACCACCAGTGCCTTTGCATATCATCCAACTCACAAAGTCAAAACAACCTTATATCCAAGAAGCTAATGAAAAAATTTTTTATTCTACCCCATTTATTATCACTGAGGTGTAAAAGAGGTTAGTCTATTGATTCCAGGTGAGTAGCTTCGATATCAAGTAGATGAGGGTTTGACCCTTTTGTTTTATTGAGTTACACAAATTTTTGCTTGTCTTTGTGAGTGGGAATGGCTTGATAGTATTCTTGCTATTTTGGTTTTGGTATTCAAATATTTCCTTTAAGAGGTCACATAGGAAATGCTGCCTTGCGTATATTTGCTGAGCGTTGTTGATAAAATGGTTATTATTGTTGTTTTTTGGAGAAAATTATATCCTTCATTGTAGATTGATAAAAAACAACTGTTGACTGTATCTGGCACAGACATAGCTGACCACCAACATACATTAATATGTAATTTTGGTATGGTTTATTTTACAGACATCTTCTCTCTTGTGTGTATATTTTCAGATTGTGATAAAGTAATATTTGTTCTGATTGAGAGTTGAGTTTGAGTTGCAAGGAAATGGACTTCACTGAGATATGTGCCATTAAAGGGTCCAAACTGAAGTTCATGGAAGTGTTTCCACTGACTCCAGTGAACTTTAAATCTGGTCCCTAATGAAAGTCAAATTAAAGATGCCTTATTTTTTTAGATTACTCAAACATTCTGCCCTGCATTTTTGGTTCACAACTGGATAACAACAATTAGTTTTAACACAATATCAGTTCTCATGTGTAAATCATTATTTTATTTGAGAGAGGTTGGTCCCTACATAATTTAAATGTGGTGTTCAAAAGCAGGTACTTATTTGAGGTGAGGAGAAGAAAAATCTTTCAAACATACAGTTGACTTTTATTTTGTTTTATTTTTAAGCCTCTTGTCTTCAAGAGCTACTCTTACCTTAACTTATAAATGGGAGTTTTTAAATCAAGTTGAAACACAGTTCCAGATAAATCAACTTCTAACATGTCTGTCTTGGCAGAATATTTGTTTTAAGTAGAGATAAGAATTAAAATGTGGTTTAGCTTAGATAAAGAGGTTGAAAAGCCCAGAGATTGTTATATCACTTTCTCAGAATATTCCAGAATATTCCCATTCTATCTTTCCAAGCTTTAATGATCCATAAAAAATATTGTATGCTTGGGATGGATGACAAAGTATCAAATTTCTTGCTTTGCCTTAGAGACAAGCATACATCCTCCTGAAAAATGATCCTGGATAGCAATTTCAACATGACTTTGAACTCATCCTTGACAGTGTCTTATTCTAAATACAGTTTTGTCTCAAAGGGCCCTACTGGACACATGGCTGCCCTCAAAGATTCAGGTCTTTGACATCTGGAGATGATCTCACTGTGATCGCTCTCTCTCATCTCCCACCAGTCTTCCCTTAAACAATTTCCAACTCATTTTTCTCGTGCAGACATTATTATGCCCAGAAATCATGTTTGGAGTATTTTTATCTGCACAAAGAAATGGTAACAGTACAAAGCTATGACTCATTGAACAATGTCTGTCAGCATGAATTGTGAAAACCGTTACCTTCAGAAAGCTTTGTTTGGCTTCTGCTAGCCATGTTAATCTCTATTGACCATTTATTCCAGCTTTTGAAAACGATGTTGCTATTTCTTGTCTGTTCCTTCTCACCTTTGTCACACTTGCAAAAAACCTGTAAAAACCATTTTACTATGCTTTCCAGTCTCTACTTCTAGTTCATATATATCACAACACACCCAGAAAATGACCTTGCAATGATGTCACAATGTTAACTTGTACTCAATTACCCTATTTGTTGCATCTTGTCAATATTTTTTTATGATGAAAACTTGGGACCAAGGTAATTTCAAGAATGAATGTGAATACAGAACTTTGTAAAATAGGGTGGTGGATCATGCATAAGAGGTCCACGCACCAGCACAGTTAAGCAGAAAATCCTTTTATGCATGCACATGCATACATAGCCTAAGTTTTCCATGGTAGAAAAACTCTTCTTGTCATTGTAAAGAAGAAAGGCATATGCTTAAGTGTTTTGTGCAGGACCATGTAGAGATATGGTTATGAACAAAGATCTGATGTAATTCATTCCTATGCACAAAGCCTTGTGTATATTAAGTTCAGCTTAAGCATATTTAGAAAATAAGAAGAATCATTTTGCCTTTTTTTCCCATTAGTATATTCATCCTCTACTTGCATGTACATTCACCCTTTCAATTGCATGAAGACAGCAAGATTGTAATTTCACTTCCATCTGTTGATAAGACTGTGATTCTTTCAGTGCCCTCCTGCTTGCATAGGATGCAAGCTTTTTTCCCCACAAGTTTTTTTCAGAAAAGCACTACTTGGTGAGCTGTTTATCAAGGTACATAGGGTCTTAAAGGGAGGTTTTAGCAAAAAAAGTGGTGTCTTCAGACTTCTGTCCAGTGATAGCCGACCACACCAGTCCATTATCTATTCTTTACGGAGTGGCATCAAAAAAGAGATGGGATGCTTTGCCACTGGCTATTATCAGGTAAAAAAAAAGTTCTGCAATTGTGGTATTTACTGCTGATTCAGGAGAAGGAAGACTTCTCTTATTAATTCTGATTGTTCTTAGATTCTTCTTCTCATTCCATTCAAATTTTTCCATTTTGACTTGTCCACACAACTAAAAATCAGGCAATCTTAAAAAATAATAGGATATAATTATTCTCTTCTTCAACATTCAGTGTAAATGCATGGAAATAAATAGAAAATGGGATAAAATTTAACATAGATTTTCCAAAGGGCCATAATGTCAGGGTAACCTGATAGCTTTCTTTGATGATTGTTTTTTCTGGACAAGGAAAATAAATGAGATCTCATCTATCTGGCTAGATTTCAGGAGAGTTGATAAAATCTCAATGCTTTCAATAGTAACGTGGACAACAAAGAAAATTAAATTTGGTGATGTGACAATGAGAAATTTGAAAAATATAAAGTAGTAGTATATAGGAAGAAATTTATCAGATTGGCAAGTGGAAAGGTGGGAGGAAATTTGGTAGCATAAAGAGCAAGACATACCATTATGGACTAGTAACAAAAATATATTATATAATTATATATATATCATATAATTATATAATATATTATGATATATTATAATAATATATTACATATTATAAATATATTATAAGTTATATATATATAACTACTGCTTAATCTGAAGGCAGGCTTTCAGCCTACAGCTTCACCACAGAATGAATAAGAATTTCTAATGTGATGTGGCCATGAAAAATATAAACATAAGCCTGTAGTGTTCTGCATTAGGGAGTTCCTGTAGAGGTGGAGTAACTGTGGTTCCATTCTGGCACTGTTAAGAACTCATCTGAAATAACATGCATAATTCTTGTCAAGAAAAAGTGGAAATGGGAGCTATGGCAGACATGGATCTGGGGATAGGTCTGCTATAGAGAGGAACAGTTTTACCAGGGAGTCTGAAAAAAACTCACTTGTTTAACCAAGCAAAAGAAAGGCTGAAAGAGGACGTAGGAATTATCTCTTAATATATCTAAGCAGAAAGATAAAAAGGAGTTAACACTACAGATATGGAAAGAGACACGATGACTGCTTACAGTAGAGGAGACTAAGGATACAGAAGAAAATGGGTAAAAACTGACCCTTTAAAATTTTTTCTGGATTTTATATTTTTTTGAGTGGTACAATACAGAATATTTTTCAAATGCATTTTCAACAAAAATTTGAGCAGGAATTAAGGTTTATCAATTCATGAAATCACTGCATGATGATGTTGCTTCACATAACAAGTAACTTTACTCAGCTTTACTATTCCACTTTATACTAGCATGATTTAAAGCATCCAACAGCAATATTTAATTTAAAAATAATCATTTTGCATTTGTTGGTTTTAGTCATTTTGTTAGTTCTCACTGCTTGGTGCTGTTTAACACTCCTCTTTGCTAACCACAAAGCATCTGCAGATTTGTATGTATATAGTTATATGGCTTAGTGAACGGTTATTCAGATTTGTAATTTTTTCTTTTTGGTTTTGGTTGAAAATGGTGGACGATAAGTTAGTTATTTACAAGATAATCATTTACATATGGCTTTTGTCAAGCTGTATTTGGAAAGAAATTAGCATGTAACTAAAAAAATTCAAAAACAACAATTCAACATTGTTTAGTTAGTTAAATTACATTAAATGACATTATGTTGGAAACATAAAAAGTAATTTGTCAAAACATGCTTTGCATTTAGCATGAACTAATTTATTAAGCAAAAGAAGTGTATGCAGTTAGTGAACTAAACTGGCTGTTTCTGGTTACTGTTTCCTTTGGGTTTTCAGAAGTCGTAAAACTCATCTTCTGACACCTTATTTTTAATCATTGATTTCTTTCCTGTTACGAATTTGACTGCCTTTCAAAATCACAATCACATCTTAACTTTGAATAAATTTGATATGAATAAATTGAATAAATCATAATGAAAAAGTTATTTCCTTTACTAAAACTCTGACGCCAATTGTTTCATCCATGTCCTTTACTACTAAAGCATTTGACACCTAACTTTAGTAGCAAGTGGACTATTTCATTTAATACCATGATTTTAGTTTGTCTTAATATGTTGTCATACAGCTGAACTTTCTCATTAAATAATATTTATTAAATGAAAAATAAACCAGATAAGTAAATATCATGTTAAAAGTAAATAACTTGTTAACATTACTTGTTTTTTGATTAAACCAAATCTAAAGCTCCAGCTTTGTATTTTTCCAGTTATACAAAGAGAAACATGGTGAGTAGTTTAATAATGGAACTGCCTAGTGGAATGGGGGAGAGAATCAAAAGTCTAAAAGTGATGAAACTCATGGGTTGATGTAAAGACTTTTTTTTTTTTTTAAAAAGAAAACAATAAAATGGAAAAGAAAGAAAGTCAAGAAAAACAAGTGATGAAAAAATACCCAAAAACGGAATCGCTCTCCACCAACCAACTGATGCCCAGCCAGTCCCCGAGCAGCCCTGGCCAAACACCCTCCCCAGTCCAGTTTTGTTGTTGAGTGCAACACTGTATGGTACGGAATATCCCTCTGGTCAGTTGGGGTCAGCTGTCTCAGCTGTGTGACCTCCCAACTTCTTGTGCCCCCCGAGCCCACTCGCTGATGGGACTATGTGAGGAACAGAAAAGGCCTTGATGCTGTGCAAGCACTGTGCTGCAGTAACTAAAACATCCTGTGTTATCAACACTGTTTTCACCAAATATCCAAAGCACAGCACCATGCAAGCAAGTATAAAGAAATTTAACTCTGTGCCAGCCAAAATCAGTACAAAACCCGACTATTGTATTCAGACTTTTCCACAATCCACTACAATCACAGTAATATCTGTTTATGTATCTAAGAGCCAAATGCTCAATCAGTAGATACTGAGATACTGAGAAGGCATAATATTATAAAGGTGTAGGGGGATGCAGGGTTGAAAGAAACTCAGCATTGATTTTAGTGGAAGCAGATTTAGCACAAGAACGACCTGTTCAGATTTAGGTGAATCTTAAGAGTACCTGTGTGTTTATCTTGTTTGCCCACTATACTGGCACAAATAAAATATTACTGCAATAAACAAGGCAAAATAATGTTGCCGTGGACATTGTATGATGAACTGTAAATGTTCTTGTGTACTATAATATCTACTAATTCTGCAATATTCACTAAACTCTGATTTTTATTATTCATGATGTTTGAGCCTTTTTTCAAGCAGTAGAATGTTTCCAGTGCTGGCAAGACTTTCAGGCTGTACAGTGAAAGTATTTTATGTGGAGAAGTCAGAGAACAAACTTGAGATTTAACTATAGATGACACATCTCTACTAAAACTGCTGTCACCGCTGTATTTGCCAGCCCTGCTTATGGCCCACAGGAAGAAAAACGATGAACTCCAGCCATTTTGTGCATCATTTTCAGACACCACATTTCATAATTATGTTTCACAATTCCTTTTCAGCAAAGCCAGCCAAATGTTTTGTTGCTTTCTCTTGTTTATTAATGAAGTGTTCCTGTGCAGACAAATTATTTGATGATGCACTTTTGATGTATTTGCAGTTAGCCTATGATCACACCTGTGGATACACTTCAGCCCTGTGCTGAAGCACACACTGCAATGTACTCCATCAATTTCAGTTCTTATTATTTATTCTTTTTTATGTGCCTTTATGATGTTTCTGCTTACTTATAATATACTGAAAAATCAGTCATTGGGATGTCTGGCAGATAATTTCTGTGGTGTAGACAGAGAGGCAGACACCTCCATTAATAAGTGTAATATTCATCAACTAGATTATTATTAGTCGATATTATTATCTTTAGGGATATATCAATGTAAACATACGTATTATCTGATGTCACCAAAAACAAATCATGTTTTTTATATATGTTTGATAAAAGTTGACGAGCTGAAAAGATACACATAATTACTGAAAACCTTGGGATACTTTCTGAAAGACATCGTTCTCTGGTTCTAGCTGTCATTTCTTTTGTTTTCCCTGCCTCCAGATGGGAAATAGCTTAGATGAGATCTATCCATTAGACAACATTGGCGTCTGTCTTGTGGGTAGAAATATGAGAAGGGAACATGAATGGTGTCTCATGCCTGTGCTGAAATATATCAAATTTTAAAAGAAGCAAATTCACCCTGTGCCCTTGGATTACATGAAGTATTTACAAGAGGTCACTGTCTTTTTGCCTGCATGTAGAATCACGTAACTTTTCTTTTTCTACATAATTTTCTGTATCAGAAATAGTCATTACTAATTAGTGCACTTTACACATGTTCAGTATAATTTGAGAATATGAACAATTTGATAGCTATACGGCAATTTGGCATCTGATGGGAAATATACCAGGGTTTTCACATCCAGTTAGGGGTAATTCAGAGTTTAGGATGTTATTTCTACATTATAAGTGAAATGGTTGATATATATAAGAATTCTTCATAAATAGTATTTCAGTAGCTAACATTCATATGGTCGGATCTATATTTTGCATCGGAGACATCATGAAGTACATATATATACAATGATATATATGTTTAGTACACATGCAAAAATACATGTGTGAAAAAAACCTTTTCCTACATGCAGTTTAATGTTGCAAACAAGATTAACGTAGATACTTCCAGGTCCATCAATAAAGGCGTGACCTCTGTCAGTTCAGTTTTGTTGCTGAACTTGGAAGACATTTGTTTTTCTGTTGTCTTTCATGTAAAGGGACATGTAAAACTGTTCACAGCAATTTAGCTTTTACAACCAGATGCCAGTTTACAAATACTATCTGAAGACATGATAAGATAGGAACAAAAGTGGAAACATCACTGGTTGACCGGACCAGTGTCTCACAGCATCTGATACAGGAGAATGGCTAAGCACAAAGAATCAGACTTAGTCAAACAGAAACAGTGAGATTAATCCTGGAGAAGAGAGGATGTATTTCTTCAGCATAGTATTACAGAGATGTTCAAACTAGCTTTTAATTAGCTAGTCAAGTATCAGTAGCAGTTAAGTCACTGGGTTGAATCACTCTGCAGAGCTAACACGTTGCATGCTGAGCACCTAGAAATTGATAGCACTAATCCTGTTATGCTAAACACAGTAAAAGTATAAAATAAGAGACAGTTCCTCTGAAAAATGCGATGGCATTAAATATATTATTTACTTGGGTTTTATTTTTTTCAGATGCAGTATAACACCTCTAAAGATGTTACATTCAAATCAAGTGATTTAAATTAATTAGTGCAGGCTCCTAGCCTGCATGGGCATTTGTCACACAGGCAGGGCTGTTCTCTCAGATGCGGAGATGTCTTAGCAAGCAGAGAAATCATGTTTCCTTTTAAAAAAGTCTCTGTGCTTCCTCAACTGTTGCAAAATCTCTGTAGTTTTGTTATAATTGTTCTGATTAATGACATTACCCAGTTTCTTCAGTCACAAACGCTAATGAATTCTAAGGATTTCAGAAGAGCAGTTTTCAGTTTACGTTGTGGTATTTTCATTTCTCTCTATCAGGCAAGCTCTTACCTCCAGCATCTACACGTGCAATTATTGATGTTGTTTCTGCACATCATACATACGTATTACTTAGAATTTTATTCATAGAATCATAGAATTATCTAGGTTGGAAGGGACCAACCATCCAACCAGTGTCCATCAACCCAACACTGACAAAAACCATCACTAAACAATGTGGCTAAGCACTACATCTACCCATCTTTTAAATACCTCCAGGAATGAAAATTCTATCACTTCCCTAGGCAGCTTGTTCCAATGCTTGACAACTCTTTCAGTGTAAAACTTTTTCCTGATACCAAATCTAAACCTCCCCTGTCACAAGTTGAGGCCCTTTCCTCTTGTCCTGTTGCCTGTTACTTGGGAGAAGAGACCAACCCCCCACCTTGCTACAACCGCCTTTCAGGTAGTTAGAGATAAGGTCTCCCCTGAACCTCCTTTTCTCCAGGCTGAACAACCCCAGTTCCCTCAGCTGCTTCTCATAATACTTGTGCTCTTAGATCCCTCACCAGCTTCATTACTCTTCTTTAGACACACTCCAGCACTTGGATGTCTTTCTTTTAGCGAGGGGCCCAAAACTGGAACAAGTATTTGAGCTGCAGCCTTACTAGTGCCAAGTGCAGGAGAATTATTACTTTGCTAGTCCTGCTGGCCACACTATTTCTGATGCAAGCAGGATGCTGTTGGCCTTCTTGGCCACCTGGGCACACTGTTGGCTCATATTGAGCCTTCAGACAGCCAACACCCCCACGTCCTTTTCCTTAAGGCAGCTTTCCAGCCACTCTTCCCCAAGCTTGTAGTGCTCCATGGCGTTGTTGTGACCCAAGTACAGGACCCAGCACTTGAGTGCCAGGTTGAACTTTGTATCACTGACCTCAGCCCCTTGATCCAGCCTGTCAACATCCCACTGTAGAGCCTTCCTGCCCTCAAGCAGATCAACACTCCCACACAACTTGGTGTTGTCTGCAGAATTGTCATAGATTTTTAAAAAAAAGTATTAAAAACTAATGCTTGTTTGAAAGAAATGTATGAAAAAGTTACTTTAGTTTAAGTGTAGGTCAGTATTCACTATTTTAGCCTTTTCTACCTAGAAGTAATTGTATATATGCTCCTTTCTTTACAATACTAATTTATCCTGTGGTTTCAGGCAAAGCAACAGAGGAAAAATGAAGGAGAATCTTAAAGAGTAAAAATGGCAAAATTAGGCATACCATCTATTTGTCTCAAAGAAGTAAACATATTAAATGTTGATATTAAAATTAAAACCTATAGTTACTAGATAAATAATATTAGATAGGAAAATCAATAAGGTATTGAGTAACTAAACTTTAAAATAGGTACACTTAGGGAAGGTGACTCTGAAAATTCCTTCCATTTTGGGTTTTGCCAATTATGTTCTCTCTATGCCCTTTTATCTCCTTTTGTGGGATGATATTCGACACCGGCTTCAAATTTTTGCATCTATCCCTTTCTTAGAGTCTTACCTACATTTAATACTTCTTTCATACATGAGTTATGTATATTGCTTTTGGGAGGAGCAATGATATTTAAATCTGGTTGTAGATAAAATAATTGTGTTTATCTTGAACCCTTTTTTTGCATGCTCAGGGTTTTCTCCTTTCTTCTGGCTAAACTTGTCTGTTAGATTTGATTTATAGAACTGAATTTTTCAAAATAAATCTTATACTCAGTATACAGCCTGCATACTTTGGATGTCCCCAGGCATCCATAGTTTAATTCCACCATTCTCATTTACGTGTCCTGGCGTACATAAATGCTCACCAACTAACAAGAAATGTTAGCTCAGATACCATAGTATTTCTTATAAATAATAAAACTATGTGGCAGTTCAAAGCTGCTAGGAAGCTTTTGTTACAATTTAACCATTTTATAATATGTTTTCTTTGAACTTGCACTGCAATGAGGACAATGAGGACAAGGCTCTACTGATATATGAAACACATCAAAGGCTTAAGAAACTAAGCATGTGAGACAGATGCTTTTGTAAACGTGTGCTATATCTCATTTCACGATCTTTAGCAGTATATACAGCTTCATGATTTCACAGAATTACTGTTTTGCTGCTTATTGATGGGAAAATTTGATAGCGTAGGAAACACTTGTTTCTGGAGGTAAATCTCATTTTTTACAATGATTCTAACCTAAAAATACAGTTTTGAAGAAAAAGAAAAATAAATAAATAAATAAATAAATGTACATCAATTCTTAGCATTCTTAATTGTATGGAAAGAACCATAGCGTCTAGTCTGACTGCTTATATATCACAGCCTATTGCATTTCCTACAGTAAACACTAAAAAGAAAATAGTAACTTCCACTTTGAACATAATATTTGGATAATCATATATCCCAGATAGGCATTCATCTTGGTTTAGACACATCAATACAGAGAGAATTTTCATTTTTCCTTTGACAGCTGGTACCTAAGCCTTTTTCATTAAAATGTTGTGCTTTCATTCTTAATGAATTTTCCTGGCTTTGGCTTATACAATTTGATCTCTGCTGAGTATTCTGATCTAAGTATTCTACATTAGGCAGTCATTGGGGGTTTATTTGATCTTTTGTAAATGAGTACAAACCTCAACACAAAAATAATACTAGATGCGAGAAAGGTTTGCCAGTATGATTATAACAGCAAATACTTCCTAACATAGCCCAGCTTAAGACCTGAGTTCTGAAGTTTTAATTGGAGACAGCAGGGGAAAGGGAGTTTGGAACTCCCCATACCCGCATGTGGATAGCCCCAGATGCTCTTCCCCTCAAACTCCTATATTCCTAGTTTTTTCATTTCTGATGTTTTTTTCTGGAAGTAAAAGAATAATGATGGTGATGATAATCTAATAAATTGGCTAATGATTAAGGAATAAATTGGCTAATGAATGCTGCCCTCTACTGCATCAAATCTAGGGTATGCATAGGTCTAGCCTGTTTACAATTAAAGGCAATTCTTCCTAATTCAAGTGGCAGAGAGGCCTGTTACAGCAGGAAGAGCTGGGTCCTATCCCTGCTTCTGCTTTGTAACCGCAAATTTGTTACAGTACTTTACACATACTGCTTTCCATTTGTAGACCTCATAGAAAATAGTCATCTTTAAATATTCCCAGCTTTACCCCTCCTTCAGAATATGATATACCACTGGGATTTTCTTATCTTGTTTAAACTGAAAATGGGCATGGACTAAGACTGTCAGTTTTGGTTTATTCCATTATAGTTAAAGTAGCAGCCTTTAATCATTACCAGCAATATTAGTGCCACAACAGTGTTTACATCTCAAATATGCTTCTAATTTTCCCAGCAAAGGCAAATTGTTGGTGATATCTTAATGTTTTTTTAGGTAGCTAATGCCAAAATGCAAGGTTATGATCTTGATCTGAATATTTCCCAGATGTGTGGTAAGGTGAAAGGTGGAACAGCTAACAGAACTTGACTTCCTATCCGTATTAGTCTAAGTTAAGTGAATTCTAAGTCAGGCATAATTAGAGAATGAGACCCCCAGAAGCCTTCACCTTCACAACTGTTTGAGATGAAAGCTTGGTGCTTGGGTGGATGTAACATAATCCACATGTTGGAAGAGAAATCAGAATCAGCTGTCACTGTCTTCTTGCATATGTTTTACAGTGCCCCATTAGCCACCAACTTCTCAAAAGTCACTGGTCTTCTCTGAGCTTAATCCTTCTAATTCATTTACAGTGGAATCAGGACCAGATTCTGGATCTGATGTCAGTTCTACCCCAGTGACTTCCATTGAGGTTTTAGTTTCCATATGGCAGATCCAGTTTTGGACAAGGTGGTTGGTAGAGATGGACTCTAAGGCTCCTCAGTCATGGAAGTCACTTAACTCTTTTCCAGGACAGCCACATCAGAGATAACATAATACCAAAAAGAAGGTATAAAAAACTTAACAAAACTTGGCCCCTAGTGTTTGGACCAGATGACCACCGAAGGCCTTTTCCAACCTAAATTATTGTATGAATTGAAAAGGCATTTAGAAATATTTTCTATATCCCACAACACTGGAATTGTTAAGCTGGAAATCAAGGATTGATATTCAAATAATTTTCGATAGTTAGGAAAGTTTGCTTTTATTAAATATTGCATCCTCACTGGATAAAACACTGAAAGAGATAGCGGAGAACTGTTTCAAGCTTTGCTATTATTCTGCTACGTTATTGCAGTGAAGCAATGTTTCCTGAATCAATGGTGTTTACTGGCTTCTCAGACTGATCTCGCTGGCTCTGACACCTAACAATCTGGGAATGAGGGTCACGTTATTTCTGGGTGTTATGTGTACTAATAAATACATAAAGGGCAAATGGTGTTCAGGGCCATGTTGACAGGTAAAAGCCTGCTTTTAATGTACATGATGAAAAATATTTTATGAAGGCAGAGCGGGAAGACGTTATAGAGAGGTTCTGTAACAAATCCATCAGTGAATTGATTTAACCTGCTTGTTACTAAAAGTTAAGCCAGATTTCTTGAAGAAGTCAGTCTTCTAATAATTTTTGCATCTGCTGGAAATTTTCATTCAGGTTTGTTAATAAATAGATTAGAGTTTTCATGTAAACAAGGATTTAGGTCTTATGAGATAATAGGTAAACAGTCAGAGAAGTCACAAATTATTAGTTCTATGCTAAGAAAAATGGTAGACTTAATCAACCCCAGGCCACAGATTTTTTATATTTTATGTTAGTTTTCATAGCTATTTATATTTTTTCAGAAGCAGCACAGAAATAAGGAATATGTATCAGCTGGTAATTACAGTATATTTTGGGACAGTACTGATCACTGACTCTACATGTTATGCCTTAACTTAAGAAAAAGAGATAAAGCTTCATAAATTAGAGCATACTGCACATTAAAATCTTTCTAGTTCTGAGCACTGGACTTAGCTTTTTCGAGCAAAAATCGTGAACCAGCTGAGAACTGGGCCAGTCTTATCACTTACTGATTCATCTGACATGTCCTGTTGAAATGAGATTTAAGGAGGAAGCATAGACCCTGCATAAACTTAGGTTAGCCAGTGGAAACTTCCAGTCTTCCTGACTGTAGGTAGTCTGGCTTGATTTGGGAATGTGGCCACAGATCTCCCTTTATGTGCAAACTGCACTGGAATTGCTGCATTGGAAATCAGAGACTGATATTCAAAGAGTTAGATCAATTAGAAAGGTCTGTGTGATTTCTGAGGTCAGTGAGCACTGGGTCTTGTCAGCTGACATTTGCAGCAGTGGCACTGACAGCTTTGAGATCCTTCAGGCAACATGCTAGAACTCCTTGTGCCAGAACTGTTCCACTTTGATACTAGAGAATTGAGAAGGTAGTTTGCCAACTGGGATTTCATCATCTCTGTCTTATTAAAGATTTTACAGAGTACTAGCTGTTGCTCAGTATGTACGTGAAACATATGGGACTTGGAAATTAAATATCACCAGCAAATAGTGTCAGTAGTATAGTGATGTTACTTTGTTGTCATAACAAAGGAAATATTTGTCATATAATTTATATCCTGATACAATTTTTTTTTGATCTTTCCTACCAGTGACTAGTTTATTATGTTCTGCTTTCTCTTAGGGCTTTCATTTTTTCATAGTCAGCTGACAATGCAACTAGTGGGACTGAGTGGGGTCAGGCAGTCCAATTGCTTTGTAGTTGCATGAAAGTGAATTATGATTGTGCAGATGCATGACAATAGATTTAGCAGTGTCTTGTAACTGTTGATTATTGTGTTAGTTTATACACAGCAAGGAGCTCCCAGAGCGTGGTCTTGGCACACAGAGATTTCAAAACAGCAAAATGAATTAAGTAAATAAATAGACTGACAGTTTAAAGGCAGCCGCTGTGATTTTCAGTCATATGTTTCAACTTACTCTTTTTCTATCAAGTTGTTTTGTTACTGTCTACCTCAAGGATAGAGAAGGAGATTACAGTGTGGGCTTGAGGGGAAAACAGACACCAGGAAAATGATGAATAGAAAGAAAATAATTCACTAGGGTGTGCAGAGGAACATGGACATGGACATTAAGAATCAAATTTTCAGAAGTGGTTCTGTTATATTCATGCTTTGCTTGGTAGAATACTTGTTATCTATGAGTCTGATCTGTGAAAGGAGTCCCACTAATCTGTAAGTCTCGTAGGAACTACAGCTGGGAGTCCAACTTTCAGATACTGAATCCCAGGTTCTGTAGGATTTACTAGTATGCAAGCTTGTTGTTTTATGGGATTTTTTTATAGTAGAGGTCCCTTCAAATTTCAGTATAACAAGCCTAGTAGCCTACTATTGCTGTCATAATTATGTTTTTTCTTTACAGAAATAAATAGGTATCTCATTTCTAAACACCACTGACTACAGTGTTCAAATAATTTCTAGAAAAACAAAAAGGAATTATAGTGTTACACTTGATCAGATATCAATTAGGATCAATAAGCACAAACCTGCAAATGAAGAACAGGGGGGGTGATGGACTTAACAATTTAAGGGCAATAACTCTCAAGTTTATATATAAGCTGTAAAACAAATACACTGTGAAACAATTTATGGTCTTGAAGTTTTGGGGAGCAAAATCTGAAAGATCACACTCCTACTGTCTCCTAGAGCTACCACATATCTGAATGGACCTCTTCTGCCTCCAGGGCTTTTTAATGATGCTTTGCGTTTCTTCTGGGATTCCAATGGATTGGTCACAAATGCCATACCGTAGTTCTGACTGGTTTCTATGTAACCAAAAATCCTGAATATTTCAGGACATCAGCTGCACACCATGCACACTGTAAGTCTCTACATTTCTGGCAGTGTTTGACTTCCTGTGCAAATACTGTACAGAATACTCCTCTGTAGCACAGTTAGTGCAACATTTTCAGTAACATTCGATTGATTTCTTGTATGTGGAACCACAGCTTTATAGGCTTGTAAGAAATCTCAAGAGATAATGTGGTGTGTCCCCTTGTCCCACAATGTACATATGG
>JAOXJM010000019.1:16450518-16473887 GCA_026413425.1 Tringa solitaria | reverse complement strand
CATGGAAATTATTTACTTTACAGATTTTCTTGGAGTGAAAAGTTTTAAGGCATGGAAATGACTGAGCCCAAGCAATGGTATAAAATCAGATACAAGGAATTATGCTGAAATGCCTTTTTTGTTTCAGGCTTCACAGAAAAGAAACATGCGCTCCAAAGAGAAGCTAGCATTGGTTGGAATAGAAAAATAACAAAATTAAAATTAGTTGGATAATTTGTCTGGGTTTTGCTTGATAAAATTTACTCTCTTTACTGAGTTAGGTTGGCCAAGCCTCTAGAGATTCATTTTGAAAACTTGAGGAGAAAATGAGTCCACAGATAACTGAGGAAGTTGTAAATATAATACCTGTCTTCAAAAAAGGACAAAAGAAAAACCTAGGGACAAGTCAGCGTATGCTGAGAAAAAAATATCTGAAAAGTAATTTTTAAAGATATGTATACAAACACCAAAGAAATTATCAACCAAAAAGAATTAATCAAAGAATTAATCAAAGAGAAGTAATACTAAACTAACCTCATTTTCACCTGTGATGAGATAAAAATCTTCATATTAAGGAGAGAAGCAGTAGATACCATAAATTTGGAAGGACTTTTGAAACTAGTATCTCTAATGATATTCTCTTAACCAACATCAGCAAGCAAATTCTAAATGAAAGTTTCACAGTATGAAAAGCCATACTCAAGAATTAGCAGTTTTTCACTGCCAATCTGAACAGTGGCATCAAGTTCCACCAGAGTCTCTTCAAGGTACTTTCTAATCAAAAATTCATTAATAACTTGAATGGAGGAATTGAAAACATTGTTATAAAAGTTGCTGGACATATGAAATTTGGAATAGTTGCAAATATTTTGGAGGACTGATTAAGAACTCAAAACAACATTGACAATAGGGCATGTGTGAAGTACGACAATTTAATTAGGAGTAATCAAATTCACAACTGTAGAATGAGGAATGATTGCTTACATTTGTTCCATGTATCTCAGGGTGATAGATCACAAATCAAACATGAATCAGTATTACCATATTACTGTAAAAAAAGGCAGTATGAATAAATGTTTGAGTATGCATATATCTTTTGCAAGAAATATGAAAAGTTCCTTCATGTATCAACATTGCTGAAATTTCAGTAAAAGTATTATGGCCATACTGTGGGCACAAGAACAGGAGTGTTCAAAGGTCTAGAAATCCTGAAAGCTTTAAGAAACGCATTGAAAAACTGGGCTTGTTTAAAGAGCAAAAGCTGGTAGGTAGATAGGTAGGTGTGGTAATAACTCCTAAATATGTACAAAGGTTTCTGCAAAGTAAAAAAAATACTTTTTTCCACACTAGTTTACAGTTTAAGCAAGAATTAATGGGCTCAAATTACAGCAAGGCCATTTAAATTGGATACTAGAAAAAAATGTTAATGTAGATAGTGGGATAGATTACCCGTGAGGTCATAGAATCTCATTTTTTGAAGATATCTGAGAACAATTGTCTCTCAAGAGTAACTTTCCTAAGGCCAGTGAAGTACCCACAGTGGTCTGGCATCTTTTCAGCCATATTGTCTATGATTAAAAATAGACTGTTACCTCCAAGCCTGCAGCAATTGAAGAATATGAAATTTTACAGAGTTAATCTTGACAGCCCATAGAAATTGTATTTTTTATTGCAGGAGTATAGAATTCCAATCACAGCCCATGACTCTACTACATAAACCTTGAGGAAAATTTTTTCTGTCCCCAAAGAGTCATTAGATGGTGAAAACACTCCAGTTTTAAGCTTCATACTGTATGTCTTATTTTCCTGTTTTATGCATTCCTGCCAAATTTAATAATGACTCAAGAATAATAAAATACATATTTTCACCCTTACATCAAAAGCATTTGATTTAAATGCAGTCTATTTGAAAGTTCTGAAAAGTCCTTATGGCTTCTCTTTGTAGATCTTTCAAATGAGTTGATGCTCTCATGCTGACCTTTGAAATTTGTGTCTGTCACTGACCTGTGAAAGTAAGGGTGGTGAAACAGTGGCACAGGTTGCTGAGAGAGGTAGCAGATGCCCCATTCCTGGAACCGTTCAAGGTTAGGCTGGGAAGGGCTCTGAACAACCTGATCTAGTAGAAGATGTCTCTGGGAGGTTGAACCAGATGACCTTTAAAGGTCCTTTCCAACCCAAACTGTTTTGTGATTCTTGATTCTATGAGAAAATTCCTATTGCCTTCAGCAGATTTCTATCAAATTCATGACAAAATCTCCTCCCGAGAAAATGTGTAAATAATAATGAATAATTTGCAATCCAGACAAAAGCTATTTCTGTGCTTGTAGCCAGCATGTAACTCCAGTGAAGTCTCTGGGGTGTACTGAGAGTAACAGGGTAGATAACTATCAAATTAGGTCCCTGTTAGCCAGGGGATATTAGATCAAGAGTATTAAATTCATTTGAAAGAAAAACAGCCATTCAAATGTCCCTTTCTCCCTGCAAAATACTGCAGAGGTCAGAATATGCAAAATTGTCACTGAAAATTATGCACTTTTCAACTTCCAAATACAAAAAACACACTCAGTGAGAATAAATGTAGGATCATTGGTGATGACATCAAACTGATAATAGTTCTGAATTATTCAGCTGCCTTTGGC
Organism: Tringa solitaria; assembly: GCA_026413425.1. NCBI lineage: Eukaryota > Metazoa > Chordata > Aves > Charadriiformes > Scolopacidae > Tringa > Tringa solitaria. Next base: position 16,471,269 of record JAOXJM010000019.1, on the reverse strand, counting down.
TCCAGTAAAATAGCCTAACTAGGAATAATCAAGCGAGTTACTGTGGATATAATGTCAATGTAGTAACATTTCTCCTCATGACCTCCTTTTAGCTGTCCTACTGGGGAATATAATGGAGTGTGACATAGCAAACAAACCTTACCAGAAAAAAATGACTGTATTTTCATGGATTATATGAATCCTTCTGATACTCTAACTTAGGTGTGGTACTGAAGAGCAGTGTATCACCATCACTGAAGTGCAGAACATTTAAAATGGATTAATTCAGTGAAGTGTCTTATTTAAGCAGAGTACTCTTTCAGCTACGAGTGTAATAATCAGTTGAAATGGTCTAATATGGTGTTATTGTTGTAAGGATAATATGACAAAATATAACTCAGTTTTATCCATTTCAACATAAAAATTAATAATGGAAATAATATTATGCCAGTATCTTTATATCTTTTTCTTTTTTTTTTTTTTGGTTACCACTGTTGCTAGAAATGGACTCAGCCTAGTATTACAGTTTGGTTTACAGCAACTAATTTCTGTAGAAAGAATTAATTAAATTCTTCTCATCACTTTTTGGCGTGGAAAATGCAAAAAACCATGTCACTCTTAAAAAGAAGTGGGCGTTGTAGCAGTGTTTGCACCACATTCTTACCCTCTAATAGCTTGTCATACACATAAGGCACTCGACTCAAGTCTGTTTGATTTTGAGCACAAATATTTCAGATGTCCCATGCGAGAGAAATATTCAAGACCACTGCTCTGTATTAATGCAGAAAATCAAGAAAGCAACTTTGACTTTTCTTTGCTGGGAAAATGAGCAACTTTAAGAGTAATAGAAGCAGAATAGGCCTTGGCTGGTATGGACTCATTGATCTGCTTGTTTCAATGGCATGGTATTGGTATATTTGAACTGACTGTCAAGCCTTAATTAAGGAGTCCTCACAACTTTTCTTGAGATTAGACGGATTCTCTTCATTTTACATATGGAAAATGACACATGGCACCTTTGCAACAGTAGACAACTTAGCCTTAAACATAGGCCAACTGTCTTAACTGATTCTTCCCTCACATTTTCTGGGTCTTTCTAGGTTACAGAGTTCCCCTAAGTAATAGCTCCTCCTATTTCTAACTAAGCACCTTGTGCTAATTCTTAAGCTAACATTACAGTTAAGTAAGAGATGGAAGTTGCATTTAGAGTTTTCATTTAAATAACTGGCCATATCTTTGCTGCTTGGCAATAGTTAGGCAGCTCTAGATACCAGAGGGGCCTTTGCTGCTACTGAGTTGGATACCACTGATGATAGAAGGAGCAGATTCTGGGAACTGTTGTTTTTACTGCTCACAGGTAGGAGACTTGCAGTGCTGTACGTAACTGTGCATTTATTCTGTTCATTCAAGTCTGGGTTTCAAGCCTCGGAGGCAATTCGTGCAGAATTGTTCTCACATGGCTGTAAGGAGCTCAGTGGATATTCGGATTTCCACAGCATAGGTGAAGTTTTCTTTGCTTATATGTGCAACTCCATACTTAGCACAACCGATTTTCCATGCTGACGTTAAGAATCTCACCACAAAAATCTTACTGCAGAAGGCTTTATCAGTTTTTTATTTTTAATAATACATGATCATTTGTGTCTATTAACATTTATATTTGCATTTGATATCAATATTTATACAAAATATTTCTTCACTTTCAGCTCATTATAGGTTTGGACAAGAAACTTTTGCAAAATTTTTGTTATTTCTGGTTTAATATGATCCATTGTTGCCCAGTAAAGTTGTGGATGCCCCATCCCTGGAGGTGTTCAAGACCAGGCTGAATGGGGCGTTGAGCAACCTGCTCTAGTGGAAGGTGTCCCTGTCCATGGCAGGGCAGTTGGAACTCGATGATCTTTAAGGTCCCTTCCAACCCAAAACATTCTATGATTCTATGATTTTCTGAAGGACTTTACTAGATCCCAGACCTACTCTTGTTTATCTTGCAGTTCTCACTGAAGTCTTTCTCATATGTAAGGGCCTTGTAGCTGTGGCTAACCTAATGCTTCTTGCTAAGTAAACACAAAACCTCTGGTAATTGCACTGGAATTTATATATGTTCATATCAAAATTTGTGTAATTTATGTAAGTATAGAATGTAATATATAAAAATGCATAATATTTAAAAATACATATATTAAAAATGTATCCAGAAAAGGCCACCTCTCTTTTCTTGTCAATAAAAGGAGACCTTTCATGTTGAATTGCCTGGTTTGTTGTTCTCTCTCCACTGGATATCGTATGTCATCAGTTTACTTCCCAATAAAATTCAGCTATTACTTTTTTGTGCTTGATTGACCCCCACTGGTCAGCTAACATCAAAGCCTGTACAGAACAGGTAACACCCTCACTCCTGAGTTGCGTAGACCAGTTCAGTAGCCATATAGAATGACTTTTGCATTGTGTAAAAAGCAGGCATTTTTTAAAAAAAAGCTGCAGTGAAAGAACTTCCTTCTCACCTCCTCTGAACACTAAAGTCCACACGGTTCCACAGCCTGAACAGACTGCATTCAATTTGCAGGGACAGAAAACCAGCATTTTCAGAAAAAGCACTGAATACCAAGTTACACTGTTGCCTTCTGTTGGTGTGTGGTTGCCATAAGGAATTTTTAAGTAAATGAAAAAACATTTATATTTTCCAGTATAAATCTGCTCACACAAAAAGAATAGAACATATTTAGGAGGAAATTATTGCAGATTCTTCTTTTTAAGTAGTTGGCAACTCATCAATGCTTTTTCAGCTGATCTATTTGTCACATTATTGTTGGCTCGATCAAGGATGTTCTTCACAGTTTGTCAACACTTTTGCCCCTCCTGTAATTTCCTCATTAGTGACTAATGAGTTAAATGGGCTACTGTTCTGACTGCTTTAATACCTATTTTAATATCAGGAGCAATGTTGGAGCCAGGCATACTACCTGAACAAACAATTTAGAACTTTTTTGGTTGGAACTATATTTATCATGTATTAAGACAAAATGCCCAGACAACATAGCCATCCAGTTACTCTAGTAATAGCTGAAAAGGGATCTCTAAAGTCACTGTGTAAGTTGTAATAACTTTTACAATCGGTATGTTCTTGGGCAGAAAATACAGAGATGAAAAGCTCTGTCTCCCATTATTGGCCCCTTGAGCCATCTGGTATTGCAGGTAGAGTTTGTTTTCAAGAAAAATTTAATCATATTTACTACAAGCAGAGCAAAATGTTTCTGATATCTGAAAGACAAAGATAACGTGGCCACTAGGGTTAGTCTTTCTATATCCCAAAATGTCAACACACTTGCCAAAAGTGAATTTATTAGCTTAGTGCAGCAGAGATATTTAGTTTATCTAAATGTCCTACAAGGAATAAATAGTTTACCACTGGTTTGGAAGATTGGTCTATATCTAACATTCTATTGACATATGCTATAGATTTAATTTAATGCTGTGGTTCAGATGTCTCTTCTGATAAATTTTAATAAAATCTATGCTAAGAAGAATGGATCTGTTTCAGTATTTATGGGTTTAAAATGCAGGGTTAGCAAAGGAAACATGTTAATTGAAACAATGTTTGTGTATATTTTGCAAAGATTTAGAGAATTTTGCTAAAGTTTGTTGGTCAGTTGGTTCCAACTATTAGAAGTTTACTATTTTTCAGTTTATTGTCTTTTCTATAGTGAGAAAATCCTCCAATGAACTTACTAAATAGCTCATTTTTTATTTTTTAGGCATATTGGAGATAACATCTGTAGAAATTGGAGTTGTGGCAGTTAAGTCCATTAAGAGCAACTATTATTTAGCCATGAACAAGAAAGGAAAAGTCTACGGCTCTGTAAGTATTTCTTTACCTTCCTAATAAATTGCAGTAGTCAGCATAGTTCCCTCTCTTACCTACTGAAAACCTCCTTTGTCTGTGTATTACTACTAATTAGAGGTGAAATGAGCTGTCCATCAAAATATCATCCTCTGGTAAACCAGCAGCCCCCTTCTCCACAACTCCCTGTTTTTTCTTAAGCTCATATGATACCAAAGCAGCTGCTAGGATTTATCATGCTTACTGCTTCAGTCAGGTTTCTTATTAAGTAGTGGCCAATGGAGAGGGTTCTAGAAAATGTAATCTTTAATGCTGTTTTTACTGGTTTTACTGCAGTACAGTCACATTTAGCAGTAATTCTGGGGGGAGAATTAAGTGTACCTGAAACCTTGGAAACTTCAACTGATGGAGCAGACACATCAAATTATCAAACTATGACTTCCAAGAAGAAGATTTCTAGAGTAGCCAGCTTTAAATTGACGATATTAATTAATACACAAGATTATGGGCATTACAGAGAGATATAGACATATCTTGGCAGATACATACGCTTTGACTGAGCAGAATTTGGGTATCATTTGAAAATTGTCCATATTTGCTCTATTTGTGTTTGTGAAAATTTGAGGTTACTGATACTTTCAGGGGGGAAAACAAAAACAACCCAACAGCCCAACAAAACCCAGTAATTATCCAAATATTTTTAATAGGAAGCAATATGATCTATAAATCTGACTGGTAAACTCAGGTGTACCATCATACACCCACATGATTACACAAACACCAGATTGTTCTGGTATTACATCTGGCCAGGTTTTTAGTTTTGCAACTTTTTCCCAGTTCTAGTGAGTTTGAGACCACATACATGTAAAATTATTGAAGTCATCTGCAAAGGTTATGAACCAATCTTCAGATTGCTCGCTATTCAGAACATCCATAGGCTTTAGAGAGAGCAGGTCCAGGGCTGGGTTTTTTCCTTAGGCAGCGTAGCTAAGCCTCCTACCTTTGCTGAAAATATTGAAGTAATGCCAGTCTCAACTGAGACTCAAAGGACTTGAAGTCATTTAGCCCTCTTTTTTAAGGAAACATTTCTGTGGAGTGGGTTTAGCTCATACAAACTGCATAAGCTGTCCTCCCTCATCTGCACTGTGGCTAGTCACTCCTGGTTCAAAAACTAATTTCTGACTTTCTAAAATCCTGGGCAGTGTCGAAGAATCACATAAAGGAAAGACCAGAACAGAGATATATTTCTTAAACTCCTGTAAATGTGGATTTTAATTTCTAAAATTATATCGGTCAGAAATTCAGGATAAGAAGTGTTCAGTCCCACAGCATTGACAGGTACAAAGATATACTGAGTTGCTGACAAAGTTATTATTAGTCAGTTAAGCTACACTTATTACTCATGGGTATGCTTCTGTACGTATGTGAAGGCATTCGCATAACTCACCATCTTCAATTCACACATCTCAGTTTACAGCATTTAATGTAGTCATTTTTGGTGGTCTGTCCCAAAGCCTGAGGTAAGTATTCCTACCCAAGTTGTTAGCCATGGCTGGTTTGGTGGGAGCCCAGCCCAGCCCAGCCCTATATACACACAAAAGAAGTCAAAGCAGCTTTCATTTATCATAGGTGGAAACTGCTGCCATAAGATTTGGTAATTCATAGTGTATTAGAAATTGTGTTGACAGGAGAATTCAAATGTGGAAAGCCTTTTTTTAAATTCCAGCTGAGATAATTTTTCAATATTCACATCATAAAATCACAACATAATGACTTATCAAAACCTATTCCATAATACTTCAGAGATTTAAAGAATGCTTCTGTTATTATATTTCCCATCCTCCCAAGATTTGCAGTTAGACTCATATTACTACAGTGTGGCAGCTTGCAGATGGATATGAAAAACAGAACCAATAAAAATTGTAAAAACACTCTTAAGCATGTGCACAATAGACATTGGTGCAGGGTTATGCTGAAATTTGTTTGAAATGAGCAAAGCAGTCTTGGGCTAACACTCAGACCCCTGCCAATAAGACTTCTTAACCACATCACAACATCATCTGTTCTCTCTGTATTATCTAAGAATAGAGATAAAAGTTTGGATTCGAGTACAATTCTGCATCTGGGAAAACAAGTGAAGTAAGCCTACAAATACATTTCCATTTGACCAACTTTGATTAGAATTGAGGAGCACAAGAAGACTCACTATTTGATTTCTTTAGCAAAAATAAGCTGCTGGCATATAGGAGAATTTACTGCACTTTAGAATTGTGATTGATGGCCACCTGTCTTCTTAGTATCTTGATGCTAGAGGTGGCATATTACAGCAAATGTATAGTAAGTTATCTATAGGTAGCTTTGTGAATACAGGCAGTATCAAGGGTCATTTTGTAGAGAGTCTTCTCTTGATAGTGTCTTCCCCAAAAGTCATTGTTCAACTAACTACTAATCCCAAAGTCAAAGAGCATTTTGGGTTACAAATTGAGCTTGAATATGTGCAATTCTGTTCCAAAAGCATAAGCATGTGTTCTGTGACCTTAGCAGCAGCTAAGTAAAACATTATTATAGACTCAAAAATTCTTACTGTATCAAAGTACTGAACATGAACTAGTTTAAAAATTCTAATTTAAATTAATAGGAGTGGAAAATATATTTTTAAATATTCTTATGCCTTTTTTTACTAATGTGAACAGTTTCTACTTTTTTACAAGATGAATATCTAAGGATTTTGATCGTAATAAGATATCACTGAAATTCTTATCTGTACCATGAAAATTGTTTTATTATTCAGGCATATTCCTTGTCTTGTTTGTAGACACATTGAAATACAACATATAATTAGTATATCATATTCTGAGCTTCTACCTGAACTGTGAAATAACATCTTATTTTCTGAAATGCATAAATAAAAAAATGCTAATTTTTGGTTGTAGTTTAAGTATGTTGTAAATGTCCCACCTTCAAAAGCCTTCTAAATGGAATATAAGTAACTTGATGAAACTGGGTTTTTTATATATTAGGAATTACCTGTTTCTGAAAAGAAAGCATTTTTTTCTTCAAAAAGAGCAGATCTGAGCAAGAGTGCATTTAACATTATATAAAAAAAATAGTCTCCCCCTACATGCTTCCACATGCTTGTATTTTTTACTCTTTCTAACAAACTGTCAACTGGTTCTCCTTTAAAAATACAAAAGCTTAGTCCTTGGTACCATGTACAAAATTGCTTTCAAGTTTATTTAGTCAATAAGATACAGGATCATGCATCATTCTTTTCTAGGCTGAGCCCCTCTTCAGGTCAGCAAAGTAAACAAGCCTCACATCCATTGCAACAGCAGCATAACAGTGATTTGCACGCATCCAAAAAAGCCCTTTTCCATGGCAAATGTGGCGTAAAGGATCTTACTCTAAATAAGAAGTAGGCCTATACCCTGCATATTTGTGTAACATATGGTATCAATAATCTGGTTCAAGATATTTAAGGGTTGTATTTGTTAGAACTGAAATATGATGAATGTTTCCAAGATTGCTACCTCATACTTCGATTTTGTGACTGAGAATTTGATTTAATATTGCTATATTCCAACACAGAGGACCATCATTTCAGCTGTGAGTGAATTATATAAATTCACTGCTATAATTATGCACTGAATAATTGATTTTGTCTTTTGTTGCTTTCACTTTTTGTAGTCTAACTGATGTTGCTTTAAAGGTTGTAGACACAGTGAAACTTTTCTTTAAATACAGTGTGGAATCCTAAAAGGGTTCCACATACAAAATACTGAAATCTTCCAAAATATTTTTAGAAATTATTTGCCTTCAGTATGCTGCAGCTCTGAAAGATTATGTTTATTCTGAATTGTGTATTTGTTTTCTTCTTTTAACAGAAGGAGTTTAACAGTGATTGCAAGTTGAAGGAAAGAATAGAAGAAAATGGGTATAATACATACGCTTCCTTAAATTGGAAGCACAATGGAAGGCAAATGTTTGTGGCCCTGAATGGAAGGGGAGCTACGAAGAGAGGACAGAAAACAAGAAGGAAAAACACTTCAGCTCACTTTCTTCCAATGGTAGTAATGTCATAGATGAAGGAACTATTTTATTGATGCAGTTGAACCAAAGGCTCTTATGTCAAGAATATTTGGTAATCCTATTGAAGAGTAAGTGCAAAGAAATAGTGCAGACATCTGCTTGTTTGAAAAGAGAACAGGGAAGCCTTTGAAGGTTTTGTACTCATTGCTGGCACATGAAATACTTTTATTTAGTTCAGTGTCATATTTTATAATCAAGATACAACCTGCATCAAAGGGGATGAAAGTTATTGCCAGTGTGAACAATTTTTTTTTTTTTTTCCTGCAACAGAACTTAAAGGACATAAGACAATCTGTTGCATGATCTTCATGGGGAATGCTATTTATGGAATACTAACTCATATCAAAGACCTTAATTGCTTGTTCAAGCCTAATGATCCAATGAACAGTTAGACATGCAAGCATTTACTGGAAGCACTTGGATCATATGCACAAATAATGACATTTCTGGCGAAGCCTTGTGGAAGAATGGGATAGAATTAAGAAATATAAGCAAAGTAGTGTAAAACTGTTCTAACAAAACGAATAGTATGGTTTGCTTATATTTTCTAACTTCATTTCTTTTTATTTCTCTCTAAGTTATTTATTTAATAGGATGTTAAATATCTTTTTGTTTTGAAATGTTTTCCTCATTTGCTTCTTTGCTATTTTCCCTTTTTCTCAATACTTCACATTGAGGTTGATAGGATAAAATGTCAAAACCTCAGAAGTACTGTGAGAATAGGTATTAGACAAGGCTTTAAAGGCAGAATTTAATGTGTATAATCCATTTTTTTCCTAAACTGTCTTGCACTTAAGCAAAAAGACCAAACAAGCAGTGCTTGGATTTATGGTATTGGGTGTCTTTATGTTGGAGAATTTTTTTTACTTATCAGCACTCAAGAACAAACTTCAAGAAATACTTCGTTCAAAGGGTCTTTCTGCTATTTTGAAATTGAGAGAAGGGGCCACATCTGTACTTGGGCGTCAGTGCAGCTGTGTGTATATTGATGAGACTGATTTCAATTTGGAGCTAAGATCTCATGGATTGCAATCACTGCAATATTCTGCAGCAAGCCTTGGGCTGGAACCTAGATGTGAACAGCCCTGTTAACGTCACTGAGATTGCAAATGTTAAAATTAAACAGTGTGTAATTCCCAAGTGTAAAATTTGGCCTCTGAAAGGTAAGTAAGAAGGCAACATAGTCGTTCCTGCACTTCTTATTCAGTTAATACCAGTTAATACGCCCATTCAGCGCATTTGTCCTTGTTTTCACCTTGTAGAATCATGGGCACATAGTGTGAGCGATAACCAAGAAAGGGCTGAGGAACAGGAGATCCAAAATCGTGCTCATGCATTTATCAGAGATTATTACTCACTTTTATATTATATATGAGAGCCAACAAAAAAGCTGTGCTGGTATCCAGCTTTAGCATGCCTTTCATATCCATCACAGTAACTGAAGGCTCAAAATACATAATATCCAGCACATTTTTATGAAGTGTTACTAGTCCCATGGCTTAACTTGAGCAACTGCAGTATAACAAAGTTAAGCATAATATGAAGTCTGTTCAATTAAAGGTACATAAGGTTTTTTTTATGTTTTACTTTACTCTGTAATTTTAGAGAGCTCTGGATAGCTCACCAATGTAACCATATTGAGATTCATTTTGTTAGAGCAGATAAATAGAAAACAGTACATCAAACAATTTGTACCACTGTCTTCACATTGTATTCCACTAAATAAATAAATAAGCCTTTGCAGTGTCTTTAGTAAGAAACAAAAGTAGTATAATATTATTTTGTTCTAAATACTTTAAGTGATAACTATGAGATTATATTGATGCTGCAGTTTTATCTTCATTATTTCTTGTTGTGAAAAAGTTGGTTTTATTTTTATTGTTTGGAAACTGTATTTTGGTACAAACGAGAGCCTTGCTTAATGTGTCTTTTTGAGAATGTTTAACCTCTATAAAGGCTGGTGTTGTTGGAATCTTCTATAACTTATTTAAGTCAATGTTTAACCAGCACTTCATTCTTAATCTGTTATTTAAATCTTAGCTGTTTTTAAAAAAAAAAAAGCAAAAAATAATAGCTTTCCCGTAAAATACAAAATGGTCAGATTGTATTTCCTGTCCTTAAATAAAGTCAACTGTTTTAAAACCAGGAAGTCGTTGAGAGACAACATTTTAGCTGATACTTGACATTGTATTTCATGGTACTTTATCTACATCTTTCTTCTTCACAAATGAGACTTTTCTAGAAAGGGAAATAAGTATTTCAGATTTTAAACATAATTGCAGGTCACAGCAAAACTTAATTACCATGATAAACTCAAGTTTCTCTTTAAAATTTGTAATCGATAACAATTCTGTGATTCCGTGATAATTAAAACTGACAAGACATAATGAACCACCTGCAGTGAACATTTAGTGTGAGCTTGGGTGAATGCAGTGTTGGATGACCACTTAAAGAACATTTAGGGTACAAATGAAATTATTTTTTGACAAAATTACCTAGATGTCTTGGTCAGGGGAGGGATTATGCATAAATAATGTCATAATACTGAAAACATGAGGCTGCTCAGAGGCCAAACTTGGGAAATAGCACTTTTCCAAAGTGAGTCAGGAGCTCATGCGACATGAATAGTGGTTTCTGAAAATTGACCAGAATTAAAAAAACCAAACTTGAAGGAATCAATGATTCCTGTGTGTTTGGTGTACTGTAATACCCACTGTAGTGGGAGCAAACTGCAGACACTCTATCTAGAGGATCACAGATCCTCAACTATGAACTAAAAATGTATAGTATGTTTAAATAAAAATAATAAAATGTGGGGAATAAAGAATAATAGTATTGTCCTTGTTTGTTTTATTAACCTGAAATGATACTGCACAATAAAAATAAAAGGGGGAAAGATCCATTGTACTACAGAGTGTAGTTCGGTACTGTATAGCTCCAAAACAGAGCAAAAATCACTTGAACATTTGTAAGTTTTTAAAATTTTTTTCATGTGGGAGTCAGCTATCTCCACACTAACAACAACCAAATGCTTTAGATTCTTCCTGTAAGTATTCAAATCCACCTAGTTTATACAGTGGAAAAGGCAATGAATTTAAAGCAAGCAAATTTGATGAAAGAATGAACGGATTTAGGAAGAACAGGTATTCACATTTTTAAAGTAAACTTTAGATAAGGAAAAATAGTTACATTTTGTATAAGACTTCATTCAAAACATTTCAGTTTATGAAATTCACTAAAGGTTAGTAAGCTTTAGTAATACAAGAATACCAGTATATGAGCATAACTTTTCCCTGCTGTGACTGATTGTCTCTATTCACACAATTAGTTGTAACTGCTTCAAGGATTGATCTTGAAACTAATGCATGAAGACAACCCTCTTTTGAAGTATCAAGTATTATTTACTCTGTGAATTTAGATTGTAGGGCAGAATTCATTCTCCTAATTTCCTATTAAATTGGAAAACGAAAAGTACAATATATAACACAAACACATTTTCTGCTGCAGCTAGTCAATGTGTGATTATTGATGGTATTTTTCAGAAAAAGCTCATTGACTGAAACAATTTCAATAAAACTGCAAATAACAAACATATGCAAAAAAGTTGTTTCCCATCACATTATAAACAAGAAATAGAATATGAAAAATTAATTGGGTTTGGACCTATCAGATAATGGTTTATAATTATGATTACCTGCTCAAATATTTGAACATCATGTTTAAGTATATGGAAGCTTTCTTAGAATAAGTTTGGGGATTTTCTAATGAAGCACAGTGAATTTCACATACCTGGTTGTGTCTCTTCACTCAGTAATCCCAGAAAAAAATGAAGAGTTGTATGTCCTTTTCCCACCTCAAAAATGCAAAGAAGATACACTCCTGTGAAAGGCGAAATAAAGGAACCATGTCTAAGCCTGAAGTAACTGATAGGGGAGCGCTGTGGTATAAATGAGGAGAAATTGCACTCCTGAAATTCCTAACCAGGACCCTTAGTGATGCTACTGTATTCTAGTTCATTAATGCAGAATACTAACTCACGCAATTGAAAAAATGGATAAGCTGGTGGTGACATCAAAAATGCATGTGGTCTCAGACCATTGTCCAAATATGAGGCTATGAGAATCACAGTGTCTGAAAAAAACCCACAGAAAGTGCTCCACTGTACAGTTCTGTGCAAAATATTTATGTGTCTGATGGTATATAGATAATGTACCATAGTGGAAAAACCAGACTCTTACATCAAAGCTCAGTTGCTATATTTATCTTGTGATAATGTAGTAAATAAAGAATTGAGATATTACAGTTTCTTTATTACTACTGAAATGTAAACTGCGTGCACCTTTGGTGTAGCGGTTCATCCAAGCTCCAGATTTACTATTAAACCATCCAAAGAATTCTGTGGCTTGGGTTAAATTATCCTATATGATTTTTTAATTATGAAACTATTTTACTAATAGCTCTATGATCTTTTAACTCTTTCATTTGCTAACAGTCTTCACATAATTCTGGGAAAAGGCTGAATACTAGTCTACAACTGAATCTGCACTTTTTTTTTTGTTATAAATACCTGAAAAAACAGATTATATTCAATGTTGTACATGCAGGAACTTGCCTTATTCAATAAGGTTTGTCTGAGTGGGATGAAAAATTAATCTCTCCCATCCATTATTTTCATGATTCCCATAATATATGTGTACTTTCTTGCATTAGAAATAGTCTTGAAGTCCCATTTCCCCATATTTCCAAAATCATAGAATCACAGAATGGTTAGGGTTGGAAGAGACCTTAAAGATCATTGGGTTCCAACCCCTGCCATGGGCAGGGACACCTCACACTAGACCATTACAAAATGTACATAACAAAATTGTATAAGCATTTAACTTTCTCTTTTATCTCTTTTTTTTTCTTTTTTTTCTTTTTTTTCTTTTTTTCCTTTAACAAGTTGAGGCAGTACTCAGAAAAGGAACTGCCTTATCAGGAGTCTAGATATACAATTTAACATTCTTTCCAAATTATGCTGAAATAATCCTTTCAGGACAATCAAAATGTTTTGAGCTTGCTCTTCTAGTAGCCATATCAGTAGGCTTCAGATACAATTTACTAATTGATTAAACAATTTTATTTATACTCAATTGTAGAAAGACTAGTCCAGGAACAGCAGAATCTTGGGAAAAAAATAATAAACAACTCCTAGATGTTAGAGTCATCTAGACTGTGACCTTTCAGGCAATATTTCTAACAAATCACAATAAAAAAATAGAGTATTGGGTATAAATAAAAATTACAGCATAAGTATTCATGTGAGGTATCTTAAATTTTAAAGTTCGCACTAAAAAATGTAAGCTCCAAAAACACATTCACATTTAATATTTTCAAAAAATATATGGAGTTTTATGTTTGCTTTTACATTGCTAACTATGTGCCGTATAATTCATGTCCGGTTATGGTTACTCATTTCTTGCTTCTTTTACATATTGTGATGCCCCAAACAAAAGATTCATAAATGGTTCACTGAGGGAGCTTGCACAATGGATGTTTTCAGTACTGTCATTAATGCCACAAACATAAGGCTCTCATTTCTGGTTCCATGTAGGACACGACACAAAGATTCAGTGATGCTCTAGTGTTTTGACAACCCTTGGCTCCTTGAAACTACCCATACACACACTAGGAAACATGCAAATTAGGTTCAAAAGTTAAATATGCATTGTGAGGATATAATAATTGGCTATTAAAACAACCATCATGCATAACATATGTTGAAAATGAAAATGTATTTTTCTCCTTTGCCTTTCCATAGTTCGCTCAAGAAAAGGGAAACAGAAGGAAAGAATATTATATTATTATCCTTAGAGTCTTAGTTGCTTCTCTTAATTGGCAGCCAATACATGACCTATGCTGGTCTTTGACTGGATCTTATTTCAGCGATGAAACAGAATAGAGATATCAGCAGTCTTGTAAAAGAAGGGTCAACCTCTTTCTCTTCCTTATGGTCAGCCAGTTTGACTTACTGAGTGCTACTGATATAGCATACAGTTTGCGCTTGCTTAATATAGATTAAGCTAAAAGATTCCAGCTTTGGAAGAGATATGGCTCTGCTTATCCTATTAAATGAGTACTGTATCCTTTGCCTGACAGAGACAGATAAGATTTAATTCATTAATTTATTTAACTGATTGCTTCTTAAATACCCTGTGGTGAACGATACAGTGTAAGAGAAAAGACTTGCTGATAGCCATTATTACATTTTTATGGTAATTGGGAGGTGCTGTGGGAAGGTGCAGTGTCGGGGCAGTTAAAGTACCTCAATACAAAATCCTGTAGCAAGGTTCAGCCTATATTCATCCTGAAAGTCACCACTGAGTTGTAAATGAATGCCTGGGCCCCCAGATTGAGGAAGTCAGTTATCCAGAAGTAATGGTAGGCACTTTGCTCCTCTGACTGCCCTAGTGTCTTAACCATGCTCCACATTAAACAACAAACTTGAGTCTGATTACATGTACAGATGTCGAATGTGAGAAAATTCTATTCAGAGTCAGAAAGTGACGATGAGCAAGTTAAATCACCTGCAGCAATCATGTATTCTTTCCCCTTCACTCTCACAACATTTCTCCTGGACTTCTGTCTGACTCCTGACACAAATACAGTTTTTCCTCATTGTACTTGAAATGCAATACAGCATGAGGTTTCTAACACCACATCCGATGTGTACCAAGCACTACGGATGGAAATTGCCTTGTGAAAAAAATCAGGTGGAAACTGTCAGGTGGTGCTTTGCAAACACAACCATTACTGAAAACTGCCTGTGACACACAGGGTCAGATGTAAGAGCAGACTGCTTCTCAGAACTTTTATGATAGGTATTCTGCTTGTGATTAAGGCTTACATATATTTGATTTTCCCCAAGCTTGTAATTTATTTTCTTAGAATCACAGAATGGTTACACTTGGAAAGGACCTCAAAGATCATCTAGTTCCAACCCCTGTGCCATGAGCAGAGATACCTCCCACTAGACCAGGTTGCTCAAAGCCCCATCATCAGTGAGCTTCAGACAGTTGCCTCAGCTTGTCTGCTGAAGCCTCTTAATACAAGACACCGGGTTTTGGTCCAGAAGGTACTTGACCTTCTTAGTGCCAGACTTTGGAAGTGTACTTTAAGGAAATACTATAAAATTGTTCTATTCTTCTGCTTATCCCTCTTGCCATGTTTTTATGCTTACTTTTGGAAGCAGAACATTGTAGAAGATAGTTTTTAACTGGCACAATACAGCTGTTCTCGTGCTTTATTTAGCCTGTCAACAACTCCGTTTTGGCTTCTAGACTTCAAAAAATGCCATCTAGCCACTACTTTTATGCAGGTCAGCATATAAGTCGTATGCGGTAGCTGGGCACTCTCAAGTCCACTCAGACTGCATGTACTGAAGTAATTTGTGAGACATAGACACAGTACATGCAACATAATCGAGAAATCCAGACCCTCAGCTTCTACTTTTCATGTAATAGCTGTATCCAAGAAAATCAATATAATAAGACACTAGATAAAAAATACTTTAACATTTCTGCCAAAAAAATTATATCAGATTACTAAATCCATCTGCAATAAAAAAGGTATGCAGTAACAAATTCTGCAAAATAATCATGGATTGATAATCCTAGAGACTGAGCTTTCCTCAAAAGCTTGTGACCATATGACAGCATTTCCATATCACCCTGTACATTTAGCCTCTCCTGACTTTAAGGTAGAACTTCTGCTTCTGGGGAAGCTGTTCTATTACTAGAACTGTTAGAATCAAAGAATGGTTTGGGTTGGAAGGCACCTTAAAGATCATTTAGTTCCACCCCCCCTGCCACGGGCAGGGACACCTCTCACCAGACCAGGTTGCCCAAAGCCCCATCCAACCTGGCCTTAAATACTTCCAGGGATGGGGCCTCCACAGCTCTGGGCAACCTCTTCCAGTGTCTCACCAACCTCATAGTGAAAAATTTCTTCCTGATATCTAATCTAAATCTACCCTCTTCCCGTGTGAAGTCATACCCCTTGACCTATCACTACATGCCTTGTAGTAAGTATCCCTTGTTTTCACCACAGATGCTTTAGGAATAAAATTATCAAACTGAAGTAAGGGGAATTTAAGTTTAAATATTAAACACCTTCTTAAAACTAAGGGCTTTGAAGTAAATTTATTAGGATAATTGTACAACTTTTTGAGTTTTAAGCATGTATGTGATGCCAGAAGTCATTTACTTTGTTGCTTCTCCCACAAACAGGAGGATGGACTAGATCTCTTCCAAGGTCCTTTATAGCAATATTTTCTATGCTTCTATGAACCATCAGCTGAATCTACATAAAACACTAGGCAGTCCACTGCAGTCATAAGTTTCAATTACTACTGACAAGCTCAAATTCAAGACAGTAACACATAGAGGTCATATAAAACACCCAGTGCCATCCAGTTTTCCCCTGCCCGCCCCCCACCCTGGCCCAATTGCTTTACACGAGCGTGTTGCAGTGCTGAACAGGAAAGAAACAGAACTATCTAAAATCTTTCTAACTAAAAGAAATCAGAGTGACTAAAGCAGTGCAAGTGTAAGTTTGTTGATCGGAGCACAAACACTGCCAGGAAATGTCAGCGTCATGGTATTTGGTCCTTTTTTACTAACCGTTGAAATGAAATGAAATCTGGGTCTGACTCAAGCTTCCATTGCACACTGATTACAGGAAATGAGACTGACCTGGGCAGTTACAATATGCAAAGGTCAATATCCACCTCCTTTTGACATTTAGTAACTTGCACAAAAAGCAACAGATAATTTTCATAGATAATTGGTATATTTTTCATTGGCCCTTGCAAGAATAAATGTCACATAATGTCACCTCTCCATTAACCCACTCCTCCTCAAAATGTGCTGTGTCCTAGTATTGGTTGACTTTTGTGTACCAACCAAGAACCTTTCCTTATTTCAACTATCACTAAGAGCACTATAAATTAACACGTAAATCAGTTTGTTCTGTTTAATGCAAGTTTTTGACCTGACAGCAGCTTAATAATTTGTAGGGTTCATTTTATGTTTATTTCCTTTTTTTTTCTTTTTCGAAGTGTGATAGTTAATCAAATAGCAGACTGACCCTGCATTACATAGAGCCCTCTTTTTCTAACAGGGGCAGCTGAGCCACTCACAGTTTCTTCTTCTCACACTCTGTATCATCATTTGATATAAGCCCTGAAAAGAAGGGCTGTTCTAGGGAAGAGCGAAAATATAAGATGTTCATGACTGTTCTGTTACTCTTTAGACTCTGCAAGCATGACAAGGATTCTGCATAACTAAAATACCGGGGGAAGAGGGAAAAATTATTCTTCCAGGAATTCCAGCATGAACAAGATATGTATATATCATAAAATATATAATATGCTACACATCCTAAACTCCATTTTCTTAAATTAATTTTATGTTAATGTATATACCATGTAGCAATATTTATACCCACTAATAATAAATACCACACACATGCACACAGACTTACACCGCTGGCTGTTTTCTGCCAAACTCATTATGTCGCTTTCATTTTTTTCACCCCTAAGAGCACCAATGTTATCCCCTGCTGCTGCTACATGTATTTCAGAGGAGCGTAAGATGAACCTTGCCAATGCGCTCTAATGACCAATACAAATGTTCAATGTTGCTCAGAAGTGGCATGATTAACTGTGTCACCCAAGACAGGTGTTCAGGAAGGGGAGAGTGGCTAGATCTAGAGCCATACATGAAACTTTTATTGAAAGTGTTTCACTTCCGTTTACTTATTCTTCAAACAAATAGTTATCTCAGAGCTATATTACCTGACAATAAAAGGGATCATATCAGCATTGTAGAGAAAAATTAGAGCCTTAATCCTTACTTACAAGGTAGGTCCTAAGTGCAGCAAGGTGATAAAAGGAGTTTTATGCATAGGGGATCACTTCAAGAAACTGCTGGGCAAGGAGAGGTGTCATATCACAAAAGCAACAGAAGAATTTAAATATGGCTAGACCAGGAAACACAGCAGTATAAATAAGGAGTATTGGGAGGAATGAGTTAAATTAACTTTGCAGAACCTCACAGAAAAGGTTCAATTTAAGTTTTGGGCAATGCCTGAGCCTGAGGGAGAAGTTCAGATTTTCTTCAAATCCATTTCTAGAAGCAAGTTCCTATTTGGTTCTAATTATTAAATTAAATGTGATTTTTGTTTGTTTCAGTCCCTCCCAGATTGTCCGTGTTGTAAACATTTTACTGGTAATATTATTGTGTTTTATGTAAATATGGAGAATTTTCTTAACTTGAGCCAGATCACATTTAAAACAAGCACCATGTAACAAGGATAGCCCTAATTAAACAGAAGACAGCTGGCAGTACTATTGCAATACATAGAAATCTTGTGCTGTTTCCTGTCTTTTTATTGAGCATGAAATCCACAACAGATTTCTTGCCACCTAGGTAGATCTGAATAAGACACACTCTCACCCTTACTCCTCCCTGTAAATGCATATCACCAGTACTGTACATTGACTGTTGGACTATGCAGTAGTCTGTGTTTACCCAGGCACAAGATACGGAGCCTGTGCCAACCCAGGTGCTTCTAGAGGAGACACTAAGACAGTTTAGCTTACATGGTAAACCAGATCTCTGTCATTGAACACGCTTTAGAAAATCCATTAGAGGAGGTGATCTTCACTTTGGTAGCTTTTCTCAGTTGCCACACAAAACCTGACTTCACTCTTTGGAAGAATGGCAGCATAAAGCAAGAATGGTAGTACTTTATACAGTGCAAAAAGCATATAGGGTTGATGTACTCAGTGTTTGATATTACATGTTCAGGTAAGGACATCCACATGTTCTAAGTGTTACTTAGAGAAGAGAGAAAAGATCAGAAAAAAATTAATGAAGTCAAGACACAAGAGAAAAAATGCTGAAGTAGAAAATGCAGGAAGAATTTTCCAGAGGGGATGCAATACTAGACCTGTTGGTCACCAATGCAAGTGAGGTCATCACTCATATCAAGATTGGAGGCAGCTTGAGCTGCAGTGATCATGCACTGATGGAGTTCACAGTCCTGAGGAATGTGGGTTGGCTGAAGGGCAAAGTCAGGACACTGAAGTTTAGGAAAGCAAAATTCCAGCTGTTGAAGGAGTCACACAATAGGACCCTCTTGGAAACTTCCCATAAAGATCAGAGCTGGCAGATCTTTAAGCACCCTTTCCATAGACTGAAAGAGCTCCCAGTCTCTAGGTGTGAAAAATCAGGAAAGGAGGGCAAGAGAGGGCAAGAGACCAGCATGGCTGAGGCAAGACCTGCAGGTCAAACTACAGGGCAAGGAGGAAATGCACAGGGGAAGAGTATAGGGACACTGTCTGGTTGTCTAGGGATGGGATCAGGAAAGCAAGGCACAATTGGAGCCAAATTTGGCAAGGGGCACAAAGATTATAAGCATTTCTGCAGGTATGTCAGCCAGAAAAGGAAGGTCAATTTTTATTAGTAGTAACTGATTACAGCCTATTTTATATTTGGCTGAAGTGTACCCTCTTGAAAATAATCTTATCTTGACATGACTATTTGAAGACAGAGTTCCTTTTTTTCCCAGTTATGTACTTAATTTAAAGTTTTTGTTTGTCTGGCTTTAATGTGAATTTTAGCTTTAATTCTAACTTTTTCCATGGGAGCTAAAAAGCAGCGATATCCAATGTTTCACTCTCTGTGAAGGATCAGAACCAAGCCTCTCTTAATGGTAATTCTCAGTAGACAGAATTCTTTCAATTGCACAGCCTCAGGCACATCTCTCCTTCTCTGATACTTCTTAAGACTCTTTTTTTATGTGTCAACATCTATAGTGTCTACAGTATCTTACTATATAGAAGCAAATCTTTCTAGTTTTATCACCCCTACTTGTAAGTCTGAGGACAAGGCTAGTTCATCTTTTGCCACAGAATGCTTTTTAGTAAATATATATGTTCAGGTCATTGATTAAAATCCTGAATAGCTTCAGGCTTAATATGCTCACTTCTGGAACTCCTGTCTAAACCCTCCATTCGGTTTTTCTCTGATTGCTCTTTTTTGCCAATTGGTATATCATTTAACATGTATTTTACTGCTGTTTCCTAATGCTTATTTTTGTAACTGCAATATGATATGATGCTAAATGGAAAGTTTATAAAATGTAGTATATCTGCATAGTTACTTTTATCTATCAAACTTGTTATCTTATTAAAGAAAATCTAATTTACTTCAGAAGGTCTAAATTTCCTGTGAGGCCTATTAGCTCTTACTATGCTTTTATTCTCTGGTTCATAAATCCTGTAGCAGGAATTATATAATTCTGGCTGGTTTATATACCCCTGAGTTATCACACAGGTCTTTTGGATGGTAATTACAATTTTGTATTTTACATATAAGAAATATGCTTTAATTAAATAATTTTGAGTGTATTCGGTGTAGACAGTTCCCAAAAAATCCAAAGGATTAAGAAAAACATACCTATCTTCTATATGCCTAATTTGCTGAACATAGATTCACATCTTCACTTCCATTGGAGAAGAAAGCTATCAGAAGTAGTAAACACGGATATACCAAGGGGAAGTCATGTCAGACTAACCTGATACCTTTCTATGATGGCATGACTGGTTGGACAGATGAGAAGAGGGTGGTGGTTGTTTTCTACCTTGAAAACTAGCTAAAAGACAGAGCCCAGAGGGTTGTGATTAGGGGCACAGAATCCAGCAGGAAGTCTGTAACAAGTGGTGTTCTCCAAGGGTCAGTAGTAGGTCCAGTCCTCTTCAATATATTCATCAATGACCTGGATGAAGGGATGGAATG
>JAOXJM010000019.1:16408495-16435444 GCA_026413425.1 Tringa solitaria | reverse complement strand
CTGGAAACCACTGAAAAGAGTCCAGCTCCATCATCCTTCAACCCACTCTTTAGGAGCTTGTAAGCATAGATAAAGTCTCCCCTCAGTCTTCTTTTCTCGAGGCTACAAAGGATCTTTGATCCTTTCCTCATAAGGGAGGTGCTCCAATCCCTTAATAATCTTAATTGCCCTAGTTGGACTCTCTCCAATAGTTCCCTGTCTCTCTTGAACTGGGGAGCCCAGAATCGGACGCAGTATTCCAGTTGTGGCAATTTTGTGAACATTGTTCAAGCAAGCAACAATGTAACCCAAAATCAAATTTCCTCATACACTGCAGAACATCCCAAGTGATTTCCTGAAAATGAGCAGCTTCAAGAAGAAAAATATTTGGAGAATGGAAATGCATGAAAATAGTGTTTACATCTGCACATGCAAATATATTTACATATAGTATTTACGATTCAAGATACACACCTTGAGGCAAAATTGTCACCATTGTTATAGAAACCTACAGGTACAATCCAAAAGGCCTTGTAAGGACTTATATTCTATGCCCCTGCCTAAATGAGAATCAGTTCTTCCCGTTATCATTCCTGAACAAATTTTTAAAGCATTCAGTAATGGAGATCCCAGAATTATCTTAAAAAATCTGCTTTAGAATTTATTTGTCTTTAGAAACTGCAGGATTTCTTTTTCCTGTTTACCTTAAATTTCCCATACTGTTGCACAAATGTATCAATGTAAGAAAAGAGTTTTATCTCCTTACTTTTAATAACCTGTTACATTTTTAAAGAACATAATCATGTATTTCTGCCTTCTCTTCTAGGTAAGTCTAATTAATCACAACTCTCAGTCTTTCATTATGGATCATCCCCAGGCTTGGATGAGCAGAGATAATTTATCTATTACCTAATGCTAACCAGCCATACATGGGAACAACTGAACGATGTTGAACAGAACTCCATTTCATACTGAGCTCTGCAGTTATTAGCACATATTACATGGAGTTCTATGGAATTTTAAAACACTCCCGAGGTACTCTATTCAGGATAATGAAAAACCGAAGTATATTATTTTGAATAAAAGTGTAAAATCAGTATACCTTTTATTTTTCAAAATACAGGACACTGTGAAAGCATGTTTAACAGAATGATAATACATATGGACTGTAACCCATTACAATAAAATACATTACTTATTTCCATCTTAACCTATTCCGTTGTCTTTTAAAATTACTTAGGCAAATTCAGTTGCCTGTATCATTGTTAAACAGTAAAATATGTTGACTAAATTTATACTTTCCATATAGAGTAAGACAGAGACCCTCCATAGAGGTCCCTGAAAACGATTTCATGAAAATCTCAAAAACATTGATAAAAATTATTGTCTTTATTGCAAAATTATTAAAAACAAGGGAAAAAAAGGAACTATATACTACATTGCAAAGAGAAAAACCTTGCCAGCTATTAAAACAAAGGATGGTATTACTGCTCTTGGGGTGATAATGCAATTTTTTGCCTAAATTAAACTGCTGGATGACTCACTGCTGGGCTTACATCACGTGTCATAATTTGATCACTTAGGTTTGGCTAATTTAAAAGCTACATATTATGAAGTGGTTTTAAGGAATCTTCCACTTGCATAGAAATTTAACTTTAAAAGAATAAATTTATTTCAGTTTCAGTACACATTTTTAGCTAAGGTCTCAGCTAATAAAACCTACTAGCTTAATACTATATGAAAGGATGAGCCCATTATTTCCATGAGTCTTTTTCTTGCATGGAAAACATCGTTAGCTTTAATCTCTAATTAAATACTTACTTCTATCACTGTATATCCTACTTCTCACTGTAGAAGGAGAAAACCACAACTAAGAACAGGAAAAAAAGCCAACTTGCAGAAGATTTAAGCCCTAAAATAACAGAACCTGGATGGGAATGGAAAAGGTTAAGACACAAACAAATTAAGTTGGTAACCATTGTTGCATCTGCAGTCAGGCAGTGTTCAGTACTCACTGGAAAGTTTTAATATTACAGACAGCATAACCAAGATCAGTGAGTTCAGTACTTCATGTTTTGTGAAAGGATAGAAGGACTCTTTATTTAATTGTGAGCTCACTCAAACATTGTGGTTACTATGTTTGTTTTCTTTCTAGGAGAATGAGAGAGGGAGACAATCCTGCTATAAAAGTGAATTAAAAATGACTAACAGAAAAGAGGGAGAACAAGAAAACAAATAGAAAAAGACAGAGAGTGAAGAAAATTCAAATGGAAAACAAACAGGTGGAAGAAAAACAACGGGAGGAAGCATCTGCTTTTGCTATCCCTGGGATGTCCAACATACCTTATAACTAGCCCAAGATTATTTTTTTTTTAGTAAAAAAAACCTCCCATATTTTTAGCACTAAGTTTATTATGCACTTTCTAAAGTGTCTAAGTTTTCAGTGCTAACCATCTCAACTGCTCTAAGATACAAGTAATACAAATGTAGGTCTCCATTTGCCAAAGTTTTATGCGTTTGAACAGTGGATTCATACAACCGAAGTCACTTTGCAGCTTTATTTGGAAATCTTTTTTTGGTTTTAGCATATGATGAAGTAGCTGAAGCTACAGAGACCGACGTAAGGCTGTGCCTGAACCACCTGCTTCTTCCTGCTTGGAGTTTTATAAAAAGGGAAAGTGTGATTTCAGAGTCACAGTGCAGAACTACACCAAGTTCCAAAATATGTTGTAAATTATGATTCAAGACTGCTTGTGCTGGTATGTATGATAGGTTAATACACAAAATTTCCAAAGCAAATTTCTCAATTTTAAACGATCTGTTTTACTGCCATGGTCTTAAAAGAATAAGTTGCTGAAATTCTACACTGAGTATCTCACAAGTAGAAAAAAGGCTATAGTACACCTGAAAGATACCAGAAGCTGGTCTGCTCAAACGTGTCACTGCTGTATGTGAGCATCTTTTAGCCATGCATTAAGAAACATGATTGACGTTCTCATGTCTGTTCTCCCATCTTCTCCTAGCTGACCTGTAGACACAGTGGACTGTTTAGTTTTTGAATTATGGGTTATCCCATATTACACATGCATATACATCTTGGTCAGTGTTACAAAAGTCAAGGTCAACAAAAGATGTTTTACATTTAAATTACATGTCAGTGAGTTTTGTGGTGTTTTTTAGGTCACACTGGTGTTTTGGTCTTACAGATATGTTTCCTGCACGAAAGAGAACTGGTACAAAAGAATTTCTCATAATTACATTCTTGTCCTGTAGATTTTGGAGGTCATCAACTACCCTAGCCCTGACAAGCATGATAGCTAGGGAAGCAGAGAGATCACTCCCCAAAGGCACCTCATAGGTCATTGCCTTGTTTTTAGGGTTAAGACAGTTTGCCAGTATAGAGAGGGGTCACATAATGCTGGTTGGGAACCATCTCATTGCTTGGAAATATACCACTAAATGGCAGGGGATGGAGGGGAGAGGTACAGGGCAATCATAAAGTGGTATCACAGACATTTGGCTGTCATGCCAGTCTGCAAAACACCCTTGCTGTAAGTTCACCAGTAGGTATTTGAGAGAACTTGAGAGACCTTAGGATATCAAGGGCAAGAAATACAGCACTCATAATTGATGCACCCATCATCTGAGAAGAAAATATCTTTTTTTTTTCCTTAAAAAGCTTTTTTTTTTAAACTGTAAGTGAAGCAAAGGAAGTTCCACTACTGAAAAACAGAAATGTGATTAACTTGTCATGTACAGCAGCTGATTTGGCAGTACAGAAGGGTCAAATGCCACATTTTGAGCTCCACCTTTCCACTTTACCTCTGCAAAACCAGATCAGAAAAATGATTGTAGAAACAGTCATTTTTTACTATGTCTGATTTCACACATTAGAAAACCCTTAGTGATTTTCACAGACTTTCTCACATCTCATCCATAAATTGGGTAATAACACATCATCAGGATTAGTTACGAATTGATGATGACTGATCACTTTTATTTGATGACCATAAGGTAAACTGAAACAAAAGTTCAAAAATGAAAAAATGCAAAAAATGGAGAGCAGAGATAAAAAAGAAAGAAAAGGAACACAAACTCATTGCTCTAGGTGATATGTGACTTCTCACTTCCATCCGAAAATACAAACAGAGAGTATTTTGTATGCCCTATTTACACGTCTTTGTGAAACTTCGTTTCTTTCCAATTATTGTTGCATAGCTCTGCCAAACATTACAGAAACAGAAAAAGGGTAAATATATAGATAGATAGATGCCCTCATTCCTCTGGAAAAAGCAACTCCGATCAGATAAAGAACCACTAAATCCAAACGGCCATCTAAAATATGAACTTTTTCAAACCTTAAAAGGTTCAGACGACAGGCTTGCTAATTTATTTTTTATTGTTGTATATTTCTAAAATTCATTTCCTTCTTAGGTCTCATCCTAAAAATCACATGAAGGCAGGCATTCTCCAAAGGTTTTGCATGTCTTTGATTCTGGACAGACAGACAAAAATAAACTCTTTCCTTGTGGCCTGTTAGCACATCTGATTTTAATATTTTTCCAGTTCGGTTTTAGCTTAAATCAGAAAATATGAAGATTTCAGGATACACAAGCCTTTTTGTTATTTTAGGTATTCATTCACTGCTAATCAATATGGTACCCCAGGAGCTTGTAACACTAAATATATCCCTCGGGTATTCTAAACATAAGATTCTCTGTCTTTTGCCCTTTACAAGGAAAAAAAGCAGACAGAAGTGGATACATTCTGTGAGAGGTAAGGTAAAACACAAGTGAACATAGTGCTTTTGTTCTCTGTCAAGAGAGTCCTGCAATAATCTAGCTTTGGTCTCATTTTGTCATAAGTGTGGCCAATACTCTGAGAGGTCCTGACTCCCAGCCCAGTGCTACAATCATGCTTGTAACAACTTACTGTCAGAGAGTATGCACATATATGTATATATGTGATGTCTCTCTGGATATAACATACAAATCCATCTCAAAAGCCATTGATATGCCACTTGTAGCTCACTTATCAGATACTAAAAAAGTAACAGTTTGGGAAAAAAGTGGGATTTACATTTTAATGGCATAGTCCTCAGCTAGAATAAATCAGCATATCTGAAAATCAGAATTTCACTGATTTTCACTGGCCAAAGTCTACTTTAAATGCTTTTAAAAGGCACTCTATATCCAAACCCTCTTTTTTATATCAGTACTATATTCTGTCAATGAACTTTACAGTAATTTCTATTCTCCTAAGCACAATTACAGTCATTAATAAAACGACCATGACTTAGGTGGATTCTTAATAAATACAGCAGAGTTTTATAGGTAGATGCTTTGCTCTATTTGCAAACTGCTCCTTATATTGTCTAAGAGATTCATGCCTTGTGTAATTTATGTCGGAGGCCAGATTCTAGCTTTAATTTCTTCTTTCCTGTGTTCTCTATATCAATGGATAGTTTTCTTACTTTGCTGGGAAGTTGAAAAGGGAGTTTACCTGTGAGGCCCAAGTAGGGACCAGTATTAATCCACTTAAGAAAAGCCAATGTAACAGGAAGAAAAAAATTAAAGAAGTTGGAACAAGCAGTGACAACTCATGGGATAGACCCAAGCCTTAGTCTTTTTTCATTCCAGATGTGAGGTACTCACCTCAGAGTATTACTTATAATTTTCTCCCTCTGGCTGTGCAAAAAGAGAGTGGAAGAGGAATCTGATTCCTTTCCGGCTGCCCCTGAACAGAACAGATGTACATCCATTATCTGGACTTCCAACAGCATAAAATCACTGAAGTGATCATGGGCAATAAGTATGTCAGTTTTTTATGTTTTAAAGAAAAATATGCTATATTAGAGTTTGTACAGAAGGTTTTTTGTGCTGAAACATCCACCACTGGGCATGCAGCAAGCTAAGAGAAACATACATAACTTCATATATAAAAGCTTTAAAAAATGAAAATTTTAAAATATACAAGCAAGTAGAAAAAATAAATAATTGTAGAACATGTTTCCAGGCTTTATCCGTCTACTTTAGTTCTGGCAGAAGCAAGATAAGGTACTAAAGAGAAAAAGCATTGAAAAGGGAGGGATTAAACCTAGGTATACATGGTCTAGGTTCTAGTTCTAGTTCATTAGCTCACCAATCAACCAACAGCAATGAATTTTGCAGACAAGGGCAGCTCTGATACACAAACAGTTTTTAGGGAAAAGACACACAAATTATATGAGCAATGTATAAGTTTACATGAAACCTACCAAAAGAGAAAAACATTATCTTTCATCAATGTAAAGCAAGCCAGTAAATGCTGCTGTGATAATTTGTGTTGGAAACACTAAGGTAATATTCTTTTTTAAAAGTACCGGTATCTTGGCATTAAATTCACTGGCACTTTTTAGTTGATATCATTAACTATGGAATAAAGGACAAACAAGGATTTGATCATTGCTACCTTTTCTGTGTAGCTTTTAATTACATATGGAAATACAGCTTCAAAGTTGTATTAAAAATTAAGCTTTTACTAGGGAATTGCCAGATTATGTCCAAATCACAAGTTTACTGTCAGTTTTGCAGTATTGGTTGTCACTTCCTCAGGCATGGAGCCAGGTAGGGAAGTCAAAGGAATAGGTGAAAACCTTGGTTTGTCTTTAAGAATCAAGTTTATTTTAACACTTGTACCTTCACAAAAAACCCTGGAACACCTAAAGTCAGAAGACTCAAGCAATAGAAGACATAAAATCCCAGAAGGCATTTTATTACATTGTATGATTTTCAAAACAATCATATATTTTAGTGAGACAGAATTTAAGAGTGTTGAGTGTTTGAAAGAATAGTGTATATCCAATTGCTGCATGAATTATGTCTGGGGTAATAAAACAGAAATCCAAGTGGAACAACAGCTATATTTCTCCTCTAAAGTGACTCAAACTCTTGCTAACACAACTGAAGGTGCCACATTGAATTGAAACTTCAGTCAGTGCAAGAATTTCAGGCATCCATGTAACTGTTCTGTATTTCAAATTCTTTTATAAAGGAAAAGCAATAACACGAATAAGCAAGAAAATGGAGATCTGTGTCCCAGCCAAAAGCAATTTCCTTATAATTTTAAAAGTGAATCACTAGCTTTTGAAGTTATGATTGAAGACAGAAAGAAATTAACTCGCTTCAGAAAGAATTTAAAAGCACTTGTCCTTAATTTCATAATCACATACAATCTGTGCATTCAGCAGTTGAAAAAACTGACAAAGGATAACACAACAAGAAGGATGATTTCTTTGCATCCTGGCACTTGGGTGACCTGATCACAATTTGTAATTTAACCAAAGGCAATTATTGCACAAAACTCTTTGCCTCAATTTTTGCAAAAACCTATGAGGCAATGCCTCCCAATTTCACAGAAGCTTTCTGAGGACACAAGTCATTCACATGAAACATTCTGACACTACAAAACTGAGGGCTATGTACCTCATTTGCCATTACAGTAAAAGGACCAAAAGATCATTTTTTTGCAGGGGACTGAAACAGTGGCTATGTATCAATACACACTGGCATGTCATGATGACAGGCCATTCTTTTTATTAGTCTTCTAAAACAAGAGATAACTGGCTAAAACAGGAGTCTCTGAAGTGATTTTTATGTCTTCTGCCATAAAAAATCATCTGTAAACAGTATGATCCTGCTAGAGCAAAGCAAAAAGTCCTTAGAGCAAGAATCCTCTAAGCCTGGCTTTAGAGCACTACAGTAAGAAACTGATGGTCTTATTGGAAAGCTCAGAGAAGGATCATACTTTCTTTTAGTGCTTTGTACCAACTTGTCCAGAAAGCTTGGCTTAGTGACTTAATATGAATAAAGCCTTGTCTTTCTAACCTGCTAGGCAAGTACAACCTATTCAAAAATCAATATGAAATAAGTAGAAGCAGCATGGGTTTAGAGTTATTTACTACTGACTTGTTTAGGTCACTTCCTATTTCTCGCTCTTACTCTGTATTTTCTTTTAATCCAAAGATAAGATGAACAAAGCAAACCTTGAGGCTACTCCATGTATCAGAGACTCTTCAGAAAGAGGAGAAATCTGTCCTGTGTCTCTGTGGGCTGGCATGGGATTGGAAAGACAAACGTTGTCATAACCTCCACCCACTGGAATCTGGTTGTTGGTTTAGTTAACACATCCTCTGGCTATTTGAACTGGTCATTCAAGAAGTCAACAGTAAGTCAAGTTGTCATGCATTCCTTATTAGTCATTTCCTCCCACAGCTGGATCGTCTGCATTCATGTTTACAAATCAGCTGAAATCTTCAAGGTCGAACTGAAGATGTTGGAGGAGTATTTACCATTCAACTCTGCAAACTAAGTAGATTTAGACTCTCCTGTGGAGGCAAACTCCAATTTGTTGTTTGCCCGCTGTCTTGCTACTGCTGAGTTGCATGGGGTTTTCAGTATCTGATTATTTCTTTTTTTTTTTATTTTTTGTAAGGCCGGTGAGGGGGGAAGCAGACACAGATGACACATCCACGATCCCTTCTATGTAAAGTACACAGTCAGGAATCCCAGTTATTTTCAGTGAAGGAAATGCTCGAGTTATTTCATGTAACATTTGTAGCACTGAGCAGTTATGTTTGTTCATAGAAGGACGCACATATAATGACTTTTTCTGTCTTAATGCAACACCTAATTCAGGGCTGTATTTCCAGCTAACTGGGCAACTGTTGAGACTGCCAGTCAATATAACTGTTTGCTTTTGCTTACTTTCACAAAAGAGAATAAAGATACTATCTTTAGGAATTTCTTCAACTTACTGAACACCGAACAGGCAGCATATGACAGCAGGCAAAATGGGCATGATACAAAGGTGGAATCTGAAAAAGTTATAGCCAAATCCAGCTCATTGTCAATGTTATCTCTCTTGATGTACTGCATTTCTTGGCAAAATTGCTACTTCTCTTCTCTCTAAAGAGTTACCTATAACATACTGCTATCCTGCCACATCTGACTAGAATGTGAGTCTTTTCCAAAAAGATCTTTGCTCATTAAACACAGAAAATCTTTATCTATCAATTTTTTTTCCTGTCAAATATTCTTACTGGACCTGTATGTTTTTTGACATCCAAAAAAAATTAAATTCTGTTAGGAATTGCCTGGAGACAATGTGGAATTGCTTGGAGAAAAGCAGAATATACTTGGGTTAAAACAAAAGCAGAATCAAATAAAAATATCCTACAGGTAAATTTTGTTAATCTATTAATAAAGACACACATTCTAGGCATTAGCCAGAAAATTTTTATAAATATATCCTTTAAATATTTAAAGTTATTTTTTAGAAATAACTACTACCTCATCATTGTCTTTTTGGAGGAGTGTTTGTATTTGACTTTTATTTTTTATGAATTCCCATTCCCAAGAGATTAATAAATAGAATACACTAACTGTGAAGGTCAAACATGTCTACTGAGTTGGAACAACTGAATCTGACTCTCTCCTGCCTTTTTAGAATACTTAGCCATATACTGCTCTTTGATTTTAGCTGTAGATAAAAATGCCAAGACTGACTGGTGTTAAGTTGGATACCCAGACAAGTATATCAACCATGAGTAGAAAGTCTGACAAACATTCAGATTTTATATCATTTGCTTATTGAAAAACAAATTGTGTAGTAGAAACACACCACTTCTCCAAGGAAACATTCCAGCGCTTAAGCAGTACAACAACTTTTTTTCCCTACAGATCCCCCAGTCCCATCATTCAATGATAATAGACTTACTATTAATAGGTTCTATAAGCATCCTAAGAGATGCACACTAACTCACATTGCTGCCCAATCATTATGTATATCCAAGGTCAGGGCTCACCCACCAACAAATTGAAGATAAGGCTTCTCTAACTGTCATGCTGAAATTTCATTGATCACCTCTGCTTTAACATGAACATTATTACTTTATGCTAAAGCTTCTCAAAAATCTTCTTCCAGAAGAGTCTAAAGCACTGTCAATTTTATAGGAGAGCCAACTGACAGTTATGGGTCACAGAGATTAAAAATCTTGCATGGAAGATTTATAAAATGGTAAAGAGTGTGAAATAATTTTTAATGTATTTACTACCAAGCCTCTTTAGTCTTTTGTAATAAGATGAGGAGTTTGATAAAAAATAATTCCAATGCTTGTAATGACAGAGCTGCAGCAAAACAGATGCCAGTTTCATTTGTGGATCTTATGAGGAGGTAAATACCTTTTGCAACACCATCTGTTTGCACTGTCAGGACTACATTTCTTCTCAGAGTTCTCTCTCACAGCAACCATTTTCTTAGTTCCAGATGAGACTTGTATTGAACCAATCAAATATACATTATACAGCTATTCCTCCATCTATATGAAAACAGATTAACTGCTTGACACTGAATGTTTTCCTGTGTGCTTGTTGCCAGTAAATAAATGTCACAGCAGAAAAATATGTCTATTGGCACTAAGAAGTTTTTCACCTTGACAACAGAGGGTTACACTCACACTCAGGAGACCCATTTTGTTCAAATTCACATTTGAGCTAAGAAATTCACAACCTGCTGCTGCTGCTGTGCTTAAGCAGTTACCTTTCTTGTGGTCCACTGTACTCTTAGGCTTATTTCCAGTAACTAATACAAACTGTCATGGGATGTACTTGGCCAGCAGATGGAAACAAGCAGAAGGAGGAGGGAGATATGGCCTCCAATGCTTTGTTTATGAGAACATCCTTCCTGTCATCAACATCCGCATTCCATTAACGTATGGTTCCAATTCTGCCTTTGCAATGTGGTTCAAGCGCTATAGTCAAAGCATATATGCTCCAGTCAAGCACATTTCACTTTATATTTAATCAAGTAAGAAAGGATACTACAGCAGTTTCTGTGAAAACTCTAGCTGCTTACTGACGTGCTGCTCCTAATCATTCACAATGGTACTGCATAACTTTTTCCATTACTTAAACACACATTCTACCTCTGATAAAATATCAAGGATAATATATATGGAAAACAAGATGTAAACCCAAATGGTTGTGGTTTTAGTTATTTATCTAGTTGTTTAAATTTCACATGATTTAAACTAGGATTCTGTCAAAAAGTTGTTTGAAATAGCAAGAAATGAGAAAGCAAGCCTGAAAGAGAACTACTAGTCATTAATAAATCAAAAGCTCTATATACGTTCCTTCATTTCCACAGCATACAGACTGTACCGAGGTTCGTAGCCTGACAAGAGCCTTAGGAAAATGTTTGGAATGTAACCTAAAATTCCAAAGAACTGAGGAGTCTGTAAAGAAGACATTTGAACAGTCTGAGCTATACTTTTTTTTGAATTGCTGTGGTATGCTAGGGTACGCTCTAGGTTAGCTAGAGTCCCATCCATTGTAATACAAGTGTAAGTACACAATTTACATGCAGACACCTATATGTAACCACCTAAATATAGATGTCTCTATCTGCAAGATTAATGCCACATTAAAGGTTTGAAGACCCAAAATTAATTCACCTGGAGATGCATCAAGTAGAAGTCTTCTATTAAAGTCAGCAAACTGATACCTGTATAATTGTAGTGACATTTACATAGCCTGCCAGAAGTACTGGAAATTTTCTGCTTATATTAATTCCCAACACTAAGAAGGTGTTTTCTGATCATGTGGTCTTAGATATTTCTGCAGAGCACTACATCGTCACCTGCATATATAGCTCTGACTGCAAATAAGAGCTGAAACAGAACCGGGAACTGGATCTGCTAGATGTTTTTTTTCTGTGGCTTGATTTTACAACACTGGAAGAGCCTGTGGCCAAGGAAACCTTGATCTGCAGCTCTAGCCTCTCTTTTAATAGCTAGATAATCTTGACTAATGTCCAAAATTTCCAGTAGACAAGTAATCATAATAGATATTATAGCTAAATGTGTTATTCCTGTACATTGCACTAAATCTGTAACTACGTGCGAATCCATTAGGCTGCCAAAAACTGTCCTCTTGCAATAGATGCCATAGATTCTCCTGTGGAAAAAAGCTTGATATCACCCAAGTAACAATTTCTCTTGTGATGATGTGAATTACTGAAGACACAGGACAATTTTTATCTCAGGAAGGGATAGTAACATGCCACGTATACCAGGGGTCCATCTCCAACTCCTGCCATCTTTTCTGAGGCTTCCTGTGACTTCTTCTGGATAATTTGTTTCTTGCTAAAGGCATAGAAAACAGGATCAGACTATTGGTTATAATACAGGAACTGCACCTGGATTCTGCATTATCATTTTCAGTGTTTACAGCAGGTGCTGTGTCTAACTTGAATCTGCTTGTGAGAATGTCTCATGTTTGTTAAAATGCCTTCTACGGTAAATATTTAAGACTGACTTATTTCTCCTCCTCTAGAAATACATCAAATCAAAGTAAAGTCATTGGCTCCCGATTCACAAAGCTAACTGTTCTTCAGCACAACTTCCTCATGAAAACCAGCCTAGTGACTGCTGGAAAAGTATCTGAAATACTGCAACTTCCATATTCTTATCAGCAAAATCTCAAAGTAATTTAGAACAGACTAGAAAAGAATAGACTTCAGTTTTCCAATTTCAGTTGGAAGGGACATACAACGATCATGTAGTCCAACTGCCTGACCAGTTCTGAGCTGACCAAAGGTTAAAGCATGTTATTAAGGGCATTGTCTAAATACCTCTTAAACACTGACAGGGTTAGGGCATTGACGCTTCCTCTCGAGGAAGCCCGTTTGAGTGTTTGACCAGCCTCTTGGTAAAGAAATGCTTCCTAATGTCCAGTCTAAACCTTCCCTGGTGCAGCTTTGAACAATTCCCACATGTTCTGTCCCTGGAACCCAGAAAGAAGAGCTCAGCACCTCCCTCTCTATGTCCCCTCCTCAGGAAGCCTCAGAGAGCAATGAGGTTGCCCCTCAGTCTCCTTTTCT
The DNA here is from genome assembly GCA_026413425.1 of Tringa solitaria. Lineage (NCBI taxonomy): Eukaryota > Metazoa > Chordata > Aves > Charadriiformes > Scolopacidae > Tringa > Tringa solitaria. Next base: position 16,422,547 of record JAOXJM010000019.1, on the reverse strand, counting down.
CCAAACTAGACAAGCCCAAAGTTCTTAGCTGTTTCTCTAGGACATTCCTTCTAGCCCTTTCACCAGCTTTGTTGCCCTCCTCTGGACATGCTCAAGGACCTCCACATAGTTCTTAAACTGGGGGCCCAGAAATTAACACAGTATTCAATGTGAGGCTGCACCATGGCTGAATACAGCAGGATAATCACCTCTTTTGACTGGCTGTTTGTGCTGTGTTTTGTGCACAGCAGGATGCAGTTTGCCCTCTTGGCTGCCATGTATTATGGTTTAATCCCAGTCAGCAACTAGGACCACACAGCTGCTTGTGCAGTACTCCCCCTTCCCCCAGAAGAGGGTGAAAAAGAGGGGAAAGGGAAAGGAAAAAAACTTGTGGGTTGAGATAACGACAGTTCAATAGAACAATAACAGAAAATTAAAATTGTAGTAATAATAATAGTAACAGTAATAGCAGTAATAACAACACAAGTTACTCTCACCACCCTGTGAATTGGCACTTTCCTGAGGAGTGATCACAGATTCTCCACCCCCCAGCCAACCTCCATTTATATATTGAGCATGACGTCTATGGCACAAAATATTCCATTATTCTGCAGGTGCTCCTTCTCAACTTCTATGGCAAGCTGAAAACAGTGGTTGAAAAGTACAATCATTGCCTACCAACAACTAAAACAATATGCATTACTAACATTGCTTTACAGCAATCAGAAATAAAATTAAATTTTTCACGGCTAAAACTAGGACATCAGGCCTCACTGCTGACTAATATTGAGCCTGCTGCCACTCAGCACTCCCACATCCCTTTCTGCAGGGCTGCTTTCCAGCCACTCCTCTCCCAATTTATACTTGTGCCCAGCATCACTCCATCCAAGTGTAGAATTCATCATTTCAACTTGTTAAATTTCATCCCATTAATCATAGCCCAGTGCTCCAATCTATCTAGATCCCTCTGCAAGGTCTCTTGTCCCTCAAGAGTGTCACCAGCACCTCCCAGTTTGGCATCATCATCAGACTTGCTAATGGTGCATTCAACTCCTGTCTCCAGATCATTAAGAAACAAATATATTGAGCAGAACTGGCCCTAGAATTCCCTGGGGAATACTGCCAGTCAGATGCAGCCCTACTCACTACAGCCTGTTGAGCTCTGCCTTTCAACCAGTTCTCTACCCAGTGCACCTTGAACCTGCTCATTCCACAGCTGGACAACTTGTCCAGAAGGATGCTGTGAGGGACAGTATCAAAAGTCTTATTAAAATCCAGAAAACTACTTCTAGCACCATCCCTTCATCCACTAGGCGGGTGACCTTATCATAGAAGGGTGTCACATTAGTTAAACAGGGCTTTCCCTTTGTGAACCCATGTTCACTGTGGCTGCTGAATGCATTATTCTTTAAATGCCTTTCAACAGTAACCAGTATGATCAGTGTCGACAAATGGAAAGTCACTGTTCCCACACTCATGGTCCTCTGACTCAGGGGAGCAGGAAGCCCAAAGTCTGTGAGTACTATTAAAGACAGACAAAAAGCACATTGAATGCCTCAACGTTTTCTTCATCCTTATTAGTCAGACGACCATCTTCAACAAGTATTAGTCCAATCTTTTCTTTAGACGTCCTCTTGTTATTAACATACTTCAAAAAGTCCTTCTTGTTATCTGTCACGACACTGGCCAGTTTCAGCTCACATTGAGCTTTGGCCTTTCGTGTCTGCTTGCTACATATACAAACCACAGCTCCGTAAGCTTCCTGCAAACCGTGAGCTTACTTCCAGAGCTCATACCATTTCCTTTTCCTCTTGAGCTCCACAAGGAGTTCCCTGTTCAGCCAAAGTGGTTTTCTGCCCTGCTAGCTTGATTTATGACGTAGTGGAGTTGTCTATTCCTGTGCTTTTAAAGGAGGTTCTTAAAACCTAACCACTACTCATGGACTCCTAAGCTTGAAAAAACAGATTCCCAGGGTACTCTTCTAAATAGCTCCCTGAATAGCTTAAAGTTTGCTCTCCTAAAGTCCAAGGTAGCCACTCTGCTGTCCTTTTTTCTAATTACACTGAAAATTTTAAACTCAACGATTTCATGACCACTGTGGCCAAGACAACCACCTTTCATCACATCCCTCAGAAGTCCTTCTCTATTCACAAACAGCTAGTCTAGGAGGAAATCTTTCCTACTTAGCTCACTGAGTACCTGTGACAAGAAGTTATCTCCTACAAACGTCAAGAACTTGAATAAACAGACATAAAAAGAGGGGAAAAAAATATGTTCCTATTTACTAAGTTCAGTTGTCAAAGACTATCAAGCATTCTGGAAGATAGACAAAACTGCTTTAAATAAGCACGTCATCTGAAAGTTTCTTGTGGGCAAAATAGCTAACATTTCCTGGAGTGGAGCCTAACTTCACGCTAATAAAAGTGACTCCAACACTATAAGAAAGAACTGGAGGTTGGAAATTAAAAAAAAACAAACATTTGACCACATTTCAATCTTGCGGTGCAGGAAGTGATGGGGAGACACAAAATTACCTGAAATCCTGCCAAAGCTTGCAGAGGATCTGTCAGTTCCTAAAGAACAGGGCGTGCTCCAAAACCATTGCATGGTTCTTGTAGTCACCAGACAACGCACTTCATTAATACGAACAAGGTATTCAGGCGCAGGGGATGCTGTTTCTACAGTTTAGCTTCTTGGGGTTATAGCAACTGATTCCTAAACAAAATATCCCAGCAACATGCGTCACAACTACAAATTTTTAATTGATACAATTTACGAGGATGTATCGTTTTCTATTAAATCTTAGGCTTCTCTCTGTGTGCAGCTGAAAACACGTATCTATTCTCCTGCAGGAATTCAGACATTGTGACTCAAATACCAAAGACAACATAAAAGAACTGCATTCTCAAGTTTTTTCTATTACTTTGGATGTTGATTATGTTCCTAGTGGTAGCAGCAGTTACAATACCTCAAAATAGATATTAGTTTATAAACATAGGGAAAAGAAAAAAATTGGTTTCAAAAAACTCATAATAGTTTTACTGGAACAAATCTTGCTTCTGACAGTGTGAAATCTTCCTGACACTGCTGGAAGTGACGTAAGTTCATTTCATGGGAGCAGGGGCTTATGGCCAGCAGGGTACTCATGTCAGGACACAGAAATTGGGACTGCATGGACCAGAGTTTGTGGAGCGCTGGACAGTGAGCCATGGGGTTGTGTATAATATTCATCATTAAAACCAGGGCAGGAGAATAGCTGCTGGAACTACTGAAGCTTCAGGGTTTCTTTTCACACAGCCTATTAGTTGGAAAGACCTAATTTGAGTACAACTGGCCTCTGAGGGATTTTATATGTTTGTAAATGATTGCAGTTTCATACCCATAACTAAAATCCTTATTGCTTGTAGTCCAGCAGTCTAGCTTAGAAAATCATACAGTAAGCAAGGCAAATTAAAGTGGACATGACCCTTACTTCAGTTTTTGCACTACAAGAGAACTGTGGAATGAAGGGCTGAACCTGAACGAATGCTAATTCCATAGAAGTTTCTTCTATTGTTCCAGGATTGTAATCGACAAAAAAAATTAAAGACATTAACACTGTCAGGCACTGTCAGAAGGAAGAAGGCAAAAAAAACAACTAGGAGAAAAAGGCTACTGGACAATGGCATGATACCCAAGTAGTCAAAGGAGGTTTGTCACTCTAAGAGCTGGCCCAAAGAATCCAGAGTCAGATTTTGTGTCAATAGGGATTCACCTAAAAAAGACTATATTAATGAATCTAGAACTAATAATGCAAACACACTTCATGATTGTGTCCCAAAAGGGGGCACTAATTAATTATCTCTCAAATAAGTCTTTCAGTTCTCCTACTAATAGAAAAGAAGCCTAATACAGTTCAAACAATACAGTCAGTACTATCACCAGATGACACAACAGCTCTATCAAGAATTTTTTTAAAAAATGAAGTGAAAGAACATCACGTTTTCAAGGGGAGATTCAAACTATGAATTACCACTTTGCTAATATTAATATTCGCTCAAAACTTCCTACCTTTGCTGAGGAAATTGATATTACACACAGACATCGAAGTGACTGGTGAATGATCACTGACTTATACAGACGGCTTTGTTAGCGGTAACATATTCTTTTTTGCCATATGCTAGCTTGGTGGCGGTCTTACTCTTCTCTCCCTTTTCTGCCCTCCTTCAGGCAATATACTAACAGACAGAGTATCTTTCAGGCAGAGTCAGAGCAGAGCTCCAGAGGCTGGTCACAGATTAAACCACCCCCCATCACTTATGAAAAAAATATCACCATTAGCAACCAGGACAAATGGCTTGATCAGGAAGGTACTGAACTAAGAATCAAAAGTTCTGAACAAAATTCACAAATCAATATGGGAATTGTAGTTTCTATGCTAAATAGATGTTTAGTTTTCCAAGAGACAATGATAAAGTTCTGATTTGGAGTTTTTGTTATGCCAGTGTAAGACAGATGCACCACAAAGTCTTCATCAAGTACTCTCTTTCAATTACACTTAATTTTTCCAAAAATATTATGTAACTGGTCTCTGCTTATAAGAAGAACAACCTTCAAATCACATGATTGTGTTTGGACAGCCAACACTGTCTATATCCTTAAAGGTTATGAAGAACTTCCATTCAAACGATTTCCATGAGAAATTTACTTACATGCAGATAAATCTCTTAACAAAGCAGAAACCTCTACTCAAAGGTGCAGCTGAACTACTCAGATGAATTAGCATGCTCATAATTTTTTCCTGCTCTGATGCAGCCACAAGGATAATGTGCAGTGATGTTATGGTTATGGTCACTCATTGTACATATAATAAATAAAAACAGTCTCTGTAAAGTATACATTGATTATAATTTCTGGGGAAAGGAACCAAAGAGCGTCACTTTATCTGAAACCAGCAGCTGCAAGTGAAAGGTGAAATCAGTAAAGGTTTACAAAAAGAAAATTCAGATCTGTAAAAAATGTTATAGTCTTACAAACAACAATACCCATTGAAATTTACCCATTTTTTTTCCAGGGTCTCTAGACCCATAATATGTAAAGAAGTAGATCTCTAGGCTTCTACCAGGGGTCAGTGTCATCTCACTTCTATTTAGATGCATAATTACTCACTTCCAAAATCATAGACAATCAACAATTAGGCTCTTTTTTTCTGGTCAATGAAGGGTAATGTGCATTAACAAAGATGTAAGCTTGAGTTGCACTCAATTACTTCAGTGCAATCTGCATCTTCCTGAGGAAGGGTGTCCAAAAATCACCTTCCCTGGAAAAATCCGTGCCACTTCACTGACTCTGAAAGAAGCCTCGGGATGTCTATCTGTTAGATACTTAAAGTGGAAAAATTAATCCGTCCCCCAATTGCCTAAATCCCACTAATACATCAAAGCCTGATAAATATTTATATGGTTTATGCTCAATTTTATTTAAACTAGGACTCTTAAAATCTGGGGTTTATGCTACTTTCCTACCTCATGCGAGTGCAAGATTCTTCCTACTGTGCAGTATTCTGCAATCTTAAATCTAAAGCTCTGAAGGAAACTGAGCTCCTTTGAGAAAAGGTGATTAACCTCATTTACTTAATTTTGGATATTTATTTTTTTTTTCCTTTAACAGATGGTGACCTTCTCCAGCTGCCAGGAATCCTCACACACATGTTGACCTGTAACTAGTCATTTATTCCAGGGAAAGTGTGCAATAGTTTGACTCTCCACTTTATACTGGCTGACCTACAAGGTTTTTCCTAATGTTTCTACTCACAGCAAACTGGACTTTTCACCATATGACAGTGACCTCAGAAGCCAACAACATAATCTGCTACATAAACAATATGTTTTCAAGATAAACATAATGGTGGATCAAAGCATGATGAGTGTTTCCAAAAAGCGGCATGTTAGCTTCGTATTTGTTATGCAATCATCCTCAGCTTCTTGCCTCACTGATTTTCTTTCCCTTGCATATTAGTTTTCAGCTGTATTTTATATATCCATTAAAAACCACCATACCTTTACTCCAACAAAGGTTAAATGTCTCAAAGATGGATTTACGTGCATGATGTCTCTTATTTCTATGTAATTACATTGCCTTCCATGTTGTAGTACTGGTCTCAAAATAACTGCTCAGTTCCCTGCAATCAGAACTCCTAAGCTAGTTCAAGCTCCAGGAATTCAGCCTACAGAGAGCTCAAACTAAACAGACTCTGGCCTGATGGAAATCAGGCACTTTCCCAAAAGGTGATAATGGATAGGCACCAGATGGCCGACCGAGAACAAAATAAACGCTCCCAGTGTGTGTCAAAAAAAAAAGAGAGAAAAAAAAAAAGAAGGGAAAGATTGGCATCAAAGGAAAATAGTAAAACCAGCAGTAGCTAGTGTGTCTGCAGCCTGAATTAGCACAATACGGTAGACAGCAGTTTCACACATTGAATTCAGTTACAACTTTTGTGCCATGCTTATTAATACACATCAGTGAAGCAAATGAAGCACAAGTTATGCTTTAGCTCAGCCAGAAATTGTTGGGCACTATGCAAGCATAAGTAAGAATATGAAAGGCTTGTGAAGTGCAAGAGGTCAGGCAGACAAGCTATTCCTCTGCAGCCTGAAACCCTGGAGCCTGTGAGTCCTAACCCACCCCTCAGGTTTGGCTCTAATAAGCGCTTTCCTAAAGACTCTCATCTGGATCATCCATCCATTTCATCTGTTTGGGAAAGATATTTCAGCCCCATCATAGAAAGTTAATGTTCAAAGTTTCATGCAATGTCACCATGACTCATTAAAATAAACTTCTATTACCTTTGCAGACTCCAAGGATCTTCCACTCTCTTGTTGGCAAGGTACCTTGAACATCAAAATGAGCAGATCCAAGGATGATGGAGAATGCGAGGCTCTGTTTCGAGGCTGTAGAGGCTCCCATAAAGGCAGAAAGTCTCTTTTCCTTCCAGGGCCATGCAGCATTAACCTTACTCCACCAGACACTTTGGGAATGGGAGTCCTACATCAGATTATGATAGGGCGTAGCTCCTGCCTGTCCTCCATGCTGTGCCAGGGAGCTGGCTTCCCTTCCCTACCAGTCCGCAGACCCCAAAGGAATGGGAGCATATGGGAGGTCAGAGGAGCAGCAAGGGTGAAGGGAGAACCCAAAATCTGACTGATGGCCCCTTCTCAGAGCTCCCTCTAACCAGCCTCTCCAGGGAGCTATGGAGCTGTCACTACAAACCTGAGCTCAGCATCCCCGGGGCAGCCAAATGCAGCTCCATTTGTACAGGCCGTCTCTGCCTCATCCAGCTTCGCTGTGAGGCTCCCCCAGGCCTGGAGTTTCCAAATGGTACAAGGACAGAGAGAGGCTTAGCCAAAGACAGAGGGTCCGGACAGTCACATTTACCACAAGAATGCAGCAAAGTGCAAGGTGAGGGTGCTGTCTGGCAGACGGAACAAGCTAGAAATGGAGATGAAGGACAGGAGGATGCAGGAGCTCTGGAGCCATGTTGTGGGGACAGGTTCTAGTGGTGTATAGCACCACGCAGAGCTAAGGAGAGGAGCAGAAAATCCCTCAGTGGCCATGCCCTGCTGGCCCTGTCCTTGCAGCTGAACCTTCCAGAAGGAGCAGCCATATCAGAGCCAGCGGGGCGGCCCGGCCAGGTAACACCCTGGGAGAACAGGGAGGGCTGCACCGTGGGGAGGCCTTGCAGGAGCCAGGAGTCAGCACAAAGCCAGCCCTTAGCAGAGAAGGGCCTTTCCCAGGGGTGCAGGGGAGGCGAGGTGGCAGCTGCTGTCACCTGGGGAGCCACTGCAGGTGCCCAAACAGGGAGCAAGATGGCAGGAAGCCGTCCTTCCCCTCTTCTCCCCACCGTGCAGACACAGCTCCTGTGGGGAAGCGTTATGCTATTCTCCCCCCAGCGCAGCTGTGCTTCTTAAAAGTTTGCTGTTCTGCATTTTTTAAATTGCATGTGTTTCTTTTAAAAGTCGGCTTTGGCGTTTCAGAGGCTCCATTGCTGTTTGCTCGCTTTCAGGGAAACGTGATATGAGCTACTTGAGAGCTGTGCTTGCCTGGGATTTCATCAGGGAAGAGAGGAGGAATTACATGGGGACAAGGCAATACCATTATTGCAGTAAACCAAATTGCTGGGAAGACTACCCTTAGATCTACTCCTAAATACTCTGCCTATATCATTCAGAAAAGACACAGAAAACATGGGCTAAGCTCACTCTCAGTGTAATGACAGGTAAATTTACTGCATTTTGTGTCATCTCTGCAAAGGCAAATTACCTCCTTTCCCACTTCAAATGTTCAAGAAAGTAAATTCGCCTCAAAAAAGTCAGGGGAACATATTATCCCACAAAATAACTGACTTGACGACACTTAAATACTCTGAATTAGAAATACAGCTGCAGATCCCTGTGCTGATTTGAAAGTCAAATACTGCCAGTGAATAGAATATCAAGACATGATCACTGCATGTTTCACAGAGGATCTTGCTACTTCCATTCAGATTAAAGAATTTTAGTAGTGTTAGTAGATTTTTGAAAGGGAAGGCAAATTAGTGCAGTATTTCTTCTGCCATTGTAGGGTTTTTTTCAAATTTTCAGCTTAGAAGCTGTATTTTCCATGTACACTGGCTACCACCTTAAACAAAGGAGACTAAGTTTTCAAGACAAAGCTGCCCTAAAAATTCATATGTATAGCAGTGCTGTTTATTTAAATCAGTAATTTTAAAATCTAAATATCATTATACCTGAGAACTGAAAGGTGCCAAAGTATAGAATTTCCACAGCTGTAAACAGTAAATACCTGAAATGGGGAGAGTAAGAATGTATGAAACTTTCAGTAAAGTGTGTTTTGCATTAATGTTCACAAATCAAATGTTTTGTGAACTATTTAAGTAAGTGAATGAAACGTCAGGAATGAAGCAATATAATCCACTAAAGTAAAGCATGCATACCCTGAGGCAAAAGTGTTTTTAGTTTTTTTGTCATAGCACAGCATTTTGTTGGGTGTTTGTGGAATGAAGTAGGGGACACTTGAAACAAGGAGCTGAGCAAAATTCTAGAGTGTCTTTGCAGATATTTTTGGTGCTAAAGTTCAGGTCCCTGTTTAGGGTCACAGACGAAATGCCAAAATGCCTTGAAAAAGTTCTACCTTCCCTCACATAGGTTTTCACTTTCCTCTCTGTTCTAACCACCAAAATATACCCCTGCCTTTTCCTGTACGCAAATATAATACAGATTGCAGACAATGTAGACTTTTAGCATTGCTTGTTTATATTTTTTACTGCCACACTCAAAAATTCATTTTCTTTTGTAACCACACTTTTCTTTATTCTCCTTTTCCCTAGCTCTGAGCTAAAGAATTTAGCAGCTGGGGGCTGTAGTGTTCTAGGACTGGGAGTTGTCGGTAGGTCCAGTCATGTCTCTCCCATGCAGGTAGTCCAGTGAGAATCCAAACACCCTGAAAATTTTTTTAACCAATTGCAAGATCCAACTTCATCAAACAGAGAAAAAAAATACTTCTGTAAACAACCTGCCACCCACTGACTGAGCTTCACAGAGTTCAGGCATTTGCTACGAAATGCCATCTTCAGAAGAACTGCTTTTATTTAAATCTTTACTTCCTATCTTTGTCTTTTGGATTACATATCCATGTATTCATTCTTTTCACAAATCATCTCTGTGTTTCATTTCAGGTTCATACGTTGTCTGTTACTCTAATTGCCAGTAGTAAAATAAGCAGCTTGAGTTATGTCTTTTTGAGGGAGTTTTAAGTCACTATGCATTATAGCATCCTTAGAAACAGAAGAAGGCTTGGTTGGGTTGATCACCTCTGCACTAAAAGCTTGCACTTCAGATGCTGTGCCTTAGTGCAAAATGATCTTCCATTTAACTAGAAAAGGAAAAACCAGTGTGTTCCATTAGTTTTCTTTCTAATTTCTTTCAGTTGTTCTGAGCGTGTATATCAGTAAACAGAAGTTGTATCATGAACAAGCCCTCCATACTTTAATTACATTAAATCAAATGTGAAGTGTACTTCATTAGTAGCCCATCATGAGGAGGAATAAGTCATAAGAATCTTTGTCATTTTATGAGGTGATTTTTTTTTTAAACAGAACAGGTATGTTTCTCTTATGCTTTACCTTTCCTGCATCACACAATTTATTCATGACATTTTCATGACTGCCACAGTACTGTCCCCTCCTGTCTTATGGGCTGACAAGCGACTGCAAGCCTAGAAAAAATTCTTCCACATTGCTGGCACACAGGAAAGAACCTCATGTGAATCTTCTTGCAGGATTGCTTTGAACCGTGCTACCCAGCGCTGGGCTCGCCAGAAGGTAACCCGTGGTGTTATGGTGCATGCTTTGCTGGTGAGTATGCAGCACTTTCCATGCCGTCATGGTGCTTTTCACACTTCAGTGTGATTCTGCGGAAAGACTGTTATCTTTGATCTCTCACAGCTCTGTCTTTCCATGGTCTGTATTTTTAGACACAGTGGAAGTAAGCCATTGACATTTTTCTCCTTTTTTTGAAGAGGACTTCTCACATGTTTACTCTCCTCCATCTCTGTGAGCTTTAGTGGGGTGTTTCTGCTCCACTGAGAGGAACATGCTGTTCACGTGCACTCTCTCCTGCTCATGTTTGTGTTGCCTGGAAAAGACCAATTTTCCCTAACTGCATCATGCCACACACTATAAATCACATTTGTGTCCCATTTAAAATATAAACCACAACAGACACAGAAGAACAAAAGGAACCACACGCCCAGCTTTTTTGACAAAACTCCCACACATTGATAATTAGAAGCACATAAAGCCATATACAGGCTAGGAGAGCTCAAGCGGCTGTCATGCCTCATGCTGTCTGTCTCGGTCTCCTCCACTTTCAATTCTGCCACAAAATTGCCTGGAACAGTAAAAAGGGCAGGAGAAGATTAACATAAACAATCTGTGAAACAATGGAGATTAAAATAATAAAGTAAAGATTGCCTGACAAGTGTGTTTTCATGAGACTCTGGGAAATCTTTGCTTTAATTAATTATCTGCACTTGTCCAAGGGATATCTGAAACACTTAAACACCAAAAGGAGAACAATGCATTTTATAAGCCATCTCTAACACAAATAATTGTTGAAAACCTTTTAAGTAACTTACTGAATAGGCAACGTGGATAGGGAATTTTGGCCGCATGTTTGTTTTATATTTTGCAATCAGACTTGCTGGCTCTACAGGCTTGAACTATAACTCAGCAAACTCACATGTATAAGTATTCCCACTAAACTGAACAGAGCTATTCAAAGGACCGGATTGTCCAGTTCGTTATATAAACTACCAAATGTAATGAACAGTGCTCATTATGTTCACTAATATCATCGCTGCTGTTGCAAGGCTCCATATACTTGTGCTGCAACTCAAATATATGAATCCTCACGCCTCTTACAACTCATTGCCCTATTAACAGTTTAAACACCTAAGAAGGAACAGAACATAATAGCAAAGTGTGGAAAGAGAAATAAGGGTTTGAAGGGTTAAAGGACTTTACCCTGGGATGTCTAACACATCGAAGGCAAAGCTCAGGAGGAAAACTAGGGCTCTTCGTTCCCCACACAATATCACATACTAGATGGCAATCCCTTCTTCACAGTCAGATTTTCTCCAGCTTGCAGAATCAGGCCCGTATTTTAGGCATATTACAGCAAGTGTAACGCATGGAAACGAGGTGAAGAAGAACTTCACTGATCTCAGCAATGTAATGATGAATATTTATTTCAGTCTAAAAATAATTAGCTTTGAGCAGTCTCATTTCTAAGCTTTGGAACTAATTTTTTCACATTAAAATATATTTATCTTCCATTAATGTTACCCTCTAGTTCAGGTAAGGATTGGTAGGACATAACCACCCTTAAAATGAAAGATGCCATTTTGAAAAGGCCAGTTCTTTATATTCTTTCAGTTATTTTTAGATCTGCTGTTAAGTATCTGTCATACAGATATTTGCTACTAGTCCTCTATGTCAGTCTGTTACAGGTGTTTTACCCAAACCAAGGGAGGTGTGCTTGGGGAACTTGTATAAAGGCACACAAGCTCCACACCTCCAGATCATCCTGCCACGTGTTCTGGCACACTTCCTCACTTTGAGTAGTGCCAGCCATTAGCAGACTCTAATTTCCTCAGGACTACACCAAGAGTCAGTACCTACTGAATGCAAGTGAAGTATTCAGAGTCTACTGACTGTAAGAGTAATTACTCCGAGGACAAATTTACTCCTCTTGTATGTCTAGTCAGAAGCAATCAGAAAGATTAATTATTTAGTTTAAGAGCCTAAATTAGTTCCTAGGTCCAAGTGGATTGACAGCAAGATGAAAGTTAGTTAGCTCTATTTGCTAAAATTTTAAATGCTAGTGAAAAAGACCTTCTCATCTTGAGGTAATTAATTGCCTTTTAGCCATCCAAGCTGCTCATGATCGCAAGCCTGAAAGGGCTTGTTATGTCCCAAGAAAACAAACCAATCTTATAAAACCCTGGAACATCCTACCACCAAGCCATCAGAAAATTCAAACAGCTCTTTGTCCAGAAATCAAGCAACTGAAAACAGAAGGAAAGGAAAAGAAAAAAAAAAAAGAAAAAGCTTTTGAACATGGAGTTCTAGGAAAGAACAGTCTTGAAATATCTGCTATTAAATAAAAAGAAAGAAAAAACCAAACTTCTAGGAACTATATGCTGATTTTCTTGAGTACTTTTGTTAATCTCCATCCTCCATTAAAAAAAAAAATCTAAAATAGCTGACATATTTCTATGTATGTGTTTATTGTATTATCTGTATTAATAATACATTGATATTTGATTTTTATTTTAATTGAAAATACACCTATATATCTTTGGCATGCTAAAAAGAGTAATTTGTTTTGCATGATCTGAAACTATTTTTTTCTCTTCAGCTGTCAAAACCAAATAATGATTTATGGGTTAACACTGGTAAAAGTGAAGTCATGAATTCTGCCACTTACTTCAATAAAACATTTTATTCTCCATTACCTTCTATTCTTCCTGTCTTTAATTCCAAATCTTAGCAAAGCTGAAGATTATAAAAAGGTTATATAGAGGGTTGCTCAACATTTTAAATGTTTTTGAAGTATAAATAAAATGGTTATTTTATCTGAATTTTTTAATGTTATTTCCAACAAGAGACTCTGTGTTTTAAATTTTCAAATTATGTGTTATTTGATACAGTCAGTCTAGAAATTGATCATAAAACAATGATACTATATTAAAACAATTCTATAATTTTCTAATTGTGCTTAAACAAAACTGAGACAGGATATTTACTCCTATGCTTTTAAAAGAATTCTTTTGGAAATAGAAAGAATTTTTAAAATAGTAAAGAAAAAGTGAAAAAATAATTATTTTGGTTTTCAGTTGGAAAAGAGGAGGAACGCTGTAACTGAGCATTTTAAGCTTTTCATAGTGGTCTATGGAATGTCAACAATTGAGGACAGTACCAAAAACTATTTTAAACCAATTTTATTATTTTTTTTTTAAAGTAAATCAGATGTATCTATATCTTATTCTATCATGCAACTCTTGTCCATACGCTAATTTTACTTAACTTTTTGTACTGGTTTCACTCTCTTATTTCTTACTGTTTTCATTTCACCTTTCCTATGAGAAATATTTTTTATGTATTTAACTGTAAGCTTAGATATCTTACTCCTTCTTCAGTTTATTGTTGCAATATAAAAGAATCATTATTATACTGAATTAGTCTAGTAATTAAATATTATATTTGGTTTCTACTTTAACTTCTCACAATGCTTCATTATTTCTTGATATTTGCAAGGTGGTAGCAGGGAGAGAATCCTGAGCGACAAATCTAAGCTGCTTCACATAAACTGTTTCCAAACTACAGCAGTACTTGCATATTTTGTTCAAAGTTAAGTAAATGCTGGTGAAGGTAGCTGACTTCAAAATCATAGAATCATAGAATCATAGAATCATAAAATGGTTTGGGTTGGAAGGGACCTTAAAGATCATCGAGTTCCAATCCCCCTGCCATGG
>JAOXJM010000019.1:16329634-16366367 GCA_026413425.1 Tringa solitaria | reverse complement strand
CCCTCAACCAGTTTCCCCAGTGTCTTAAAGTCCTTTTTGATTGTTTTTAAATTTCCGGTATTGACCTCGTCACTTCAAGACCTCAATTGCACTACAGCTCAGCAGCAGGATAGTAAAGAGGGACAGAGCTTTGAAACCAGCAGAATTTATGACAACCTCCCTCCCTCTAACTACCTCTATTTCAACAGTAGCACTTCAGTCTTTTCTTCTCATTGGCCTTTCAGACATTTCTGAAAAAAGTCATCGTTCTAAGTTGATGCCTCACAGACTCATGCTGTCCACTAAGCACATCTGAACAGCCATTACTTCAACAAAATTTGAGTGTGATGAGAGAATTTTTGGATTAACTGCAAATAAATGATGAGTTATCAATGCACCTCACTCAAAATGGAAGAAACCCGGTCCCTAAACAACATATTTCATACAATAGATTAACTATTAACTAATAGATAACAGTTGTCTTCGAAGTATGAAAAAAATAATAGAGCAAGATAGAACGTGTGAGAGAAAACACCAGACTGTTCCACACTGATACATGTTGGGAGTTACCTCTGCTAAGAGGCCGGTAATGTCTCTGCAGGACTTTCCAAGGGCTGACTAATAATGTCTCCTAGATGTTCATCCATTTCACTGGCAAGCCCTGAAGTTTTTGTATTCAAACATTTCTAATGGCACTACACTTCGTGTACTCCTGTTAGTCTTGTAATCAGATAATTTCCTGCTTTTTCCATTCTAGTTCTACAAAAAAACAGAAACAAGCTAGCACGTGGGAGAAAGCAGAAGTGTTTGTTTTGCAAATAATAATGCATACACTGGAGAATTTCATTTTCCTATGAAGCATGATTTTTACATGAGTTAAACTGCATGTGCTTCAGGGAAGTGTTTTCCAATTTAAATGCACAGGAGAGAAGAGTCAAACATCACTCCCTGTTTGTCCTGTTGATCTTCAGATATCTCTTTATATACTTGACTTATTGAAGTATAAACTCAAGCATAAAGTAAACTAACATTATATCCAAACAAGGAACACACTTCACATATCTGACAAGCATGCAGGACAGAGACTTGATATAATTATACAGCTGTTTTTTCAGGATAACACAAACAAAAGAAAATGCTCTTCACATTAAAATATTTTTTTAATTCTACATTGAGATTTTCATATTTCTATATAAATTGGCCTAACTAAACAGTTTGCCAGTTCCTTAGCAAAGGCTTATAATGAAGAGAAATGGCATTATCCCTGTTTTAAAGATGGGAACCTAGGCAGAGACACTAGGAGAAACATGGTCCATGGCCTTTCTATTGCCTTGGATGAGATCTTGAGTTCACACAGTAAACCATTATTCCCTGCTTCAGAGACAAGAGAGCCTCTTCTATCCAGCCAGGAAGAGTCCCTGACTGTTGGAGTACCAAGCACTTAACTGACCTAAGTGCATTCAGTATGATAAAGAAAAGATTGTCTTGAGAGCAATGAAATTTAGTTAATATCTGGTAAAGATATTCTGCCACAAAAGGCTTCTATTCCAAACTAGGAAAATTTTGGAAAAGAGTGATAAGAAGATACGTAAAAACAGGAAAAGATGAGTTAATATCATAATGCTTGAAAAACTAACTTACTACAAAGAAAGAAGGATCATTTTTCACAAAGAAAAGGACATACTTGTCTAAAAATGTCTCAGTAAGTAACAGTATAACAGTAAGATGAAAATAGTAAAAAGCAGTCAAAAGAATAAATAGCTAACCATCCATATATAGCAGATTTTTAGAGACTCATGAGAAATATTATAAACATTTCTGTGTGGAGTAATAAAGATAATGAGGAGAATTGGTGGGATGTTATTTAACATTGCAGGTCAAAATATAACAATAGTTTACAGTGGATGCAAATTATAAAGTAATTAATAAGGATGAAAAAGAATCAACAAATGTAAATCCAGACAATAAATCTTTCCGTTCTGCATTTGGAAGGAAATGGGATTATATACTTATATCATACGAGATTGACAGTGGACTTTCTACAAGTAACAAGGGGAAGTGTCAAACACAGTATCTGTTAGAAATAAGTACCTAAAAACTCATAGGCCTGGATAATTTGTACCTGAGTGTCTTAGGGGTGCTGAATCAGGTGTTCAGAGCAAGAAAGAATGCTAAGATACTGTCAATATGAGAAAGGATGTGCTGTATAATTGAACTAGGCCAATTAGAATGACTCGTAGCTCAAGTAAAATTACATCAGTTCAAAGTTATTTGAAGTTATTTCAAAGTTGTTTCAAATTTGCTGCCTCCCTGTGGCCTGGGTTAAAGATGTGACAAGAAAACTTCCTACCCTGGTACGGCCCTCAAATTATTATCTATTATTGTTTTTCAATGAAGCAATGAAGTAGCAACAAGAAGTCCAAAAGTAAGCAAGAGAGACTTAAGGGCCTTGGGACGAGAGTTTAAAGGATCAGGAGCACAGCTTGTGTTCTTCTCTATCCTTCCAGTTGCAGGGATTGATGAGGAAAGAATCAGGACGACCCAGCAGATCAATACCTGGCTCCAAGACTGGTGTCACTGGCAGAATCTGGGGGGTTTTGAACATGGGTTGGTCTGCATGACACCAGGTCTGCTGGCGACAGATGGGGTATTCCTGTCTCAAAGGGGAGAAAGGATCTTTGAGCAGGAGTTACCAGACTCATTGAAAAAGCTTTAAACTAGAATTGAGGAGGGAAATGAAGAAAACCAGGCTAAATGGAGGTAAGCATGCCAATATTTACTATGTGTGCTACCAAAGTCCTTCAGTCTGGTCCACGGTGTGCTGAGTATTCTGGAGAACATTTTAAATGCTCCTGTACTAAGGCACACAGTACCTTAGCTGTCTCAGTGGAGGAGGCAGATGGACATCTATGAGGCAGCAAAGACACGGGGGTTGTGTCAGCAGAACTGCCACCTTGGACTTCAAGAAGGCAAACTTTGATCTGTTTAGCACTTAATTGACAAAGTCCCTTGGGAGGCAGTCCTGAAGGGCAAAGGAGTCTATGAAGGCTGGACATCCTTCAAGAAGGAAATCTTAAGGATATAGGAGCAGGCTGCCCCATCTGCCAATAGACAAGCCGGTGCAGAAGACTGGCCTGGGTGAACTGCTTTAGCTGGAACTCAGGAAAAAAACAAGAGAGTTTAGGGCCTTTGGCAGAAGGGTTAGGCCACTCAGGAAGACTACAAAGATTGTGTGAGGCTATTCAGGGAGAAAATTAGAAGGGCCAGAGCTGAACTAGAACTTAATCTGGCTACTGCCATAGAAGACAGTAAAAGATGTTTCTATAAACATTTTAACAACAAAAAGAAGGCTGAAGAGAATCTCTATCCTTCATTTGATGCAGGGGAAACAGACTGACAAAGGATGAGGAAAAAGTGATGTAATTAATGCCTTCTTTGCTTCAGTTTTTAATAGCGAGACCAGTTGCTCTTGGAGTACCCAGCCTGCAGAGCTGGAAGACAGAAATGAGGAGCAGAATGAACTCCTTATAATCCAAGAAGATATGGTGAGTGACCTGCCATATCACTAAGTCTATGGGGCCAGGTTTGATCTACCCAGGGAGGGAGATCGTGAAAGTGCTCACCTCAGTGAGCCATTTTCCATCGTTTATCAGGAGTTCTGGCTAACCAAGGAGGTCCCAGTTGACTGGAGGTTAGCATGTGTGAAGCCCATCTTCAAGAAGGGACAGAAGGAGGGTCCAGGGAACTACAGACCTGTCAGTCCAACCTGAGTGCCATGGAAGGTTATGGAGAAGATCAACCTGAGTGCCATCATGTCATGGTTTAACCCCAGCCAACAGCTAGGACCACACAGTCATTCACTTAGTTCTCCCCCTCTCCCCACAAGAAGAGCAGGAAGAAGAGTGAGAAGGGGAGACAAAAAGGAAGAAAACAACGTAACCCACTTAGTGGATGAGGGCTGTGGATCTGGTGGATCCTTTCGGCTGCAGATATTGTCTACCTGGACTTTAGTAAAGCCTTTGACACCATTTCCTACAGCATTCTCCTGGAGAAACTGGCTGTTCATGGCTTGGACAGGGGTACCCTTTGCTGGGTAAAAAACTGTCTGGATGGCTGGACCAAAAGAATGCTGGTGAATGGAGTTAAATCCAGTTGGTGGCCAGTCACAAGAGGTGTTACCAAGGGCTCAGTACTGGGGCCAGTTCTCTTTAATATCTTTATCGATGATCTGGACAAGGGGATCAAGTGCACTCTCATTACATTTGCAGGTGACAGCAAGTTAGGTGGGGCTGTCAACCTGCTTGTGGGTAGAAATGCTCTACAGCAGGATCTGGACAGACTGGATCAAGGGGCCGAGGCTAATTGGGTGAGATTCAACAAGGCCAAGTTGTGGGTCCTGCACTTGGGTCGCAACAACCCCATGCAGTGCTACAGGCTTGGGGAAGAGTGGCTGGAAAACTGCCTGGAGGAAAAGGACCTGAGGGTGGTGGTTGACAGCTGGCTGAATATGAGCCAGCAGTGTGCCCAGGTGGTCAAGAAAGCCAAGATTATCCTGGCTTGTATCAGAAACAATGTGGCCTTGTAACTGGCCCTGGTGAGGCTGCAGCTTGAATATTGTGTCCAGTTTTGGGATCGTCACTACAAGACAGACATTGAGGTGTTAGTGCACAAAAACGGAAGAGCAACAAAGCTGGTGAAGGGTCTAGAGCACAAGTTTCATGAGGAGCAGCTGAGGGAACTGGGGTTGTTTCTGGAAAAAAGTAGACTGAGGGGAGACCTTATCGCTCTTGACAACTACCTGAAACGAGGTTGTAGTGAGGTGGGGGTCTGTCTCTTCTCCCAAGTAATAGGCAATAGGACAAGAAGAAATGGCTTCAAGTTGCACCAGGGGAGGTTTAGATTAGATATTACGAAAAAAAGTTTTCAAGCATTGGAACAGGGTGCCCAGGAAATGGCTGAGTCACCATCCCTAGAGGTATTTAAACAATCTGTAGACGTGGAGCTTAGGCATATGATTTAGTGGTGGACTCAGCATCGTTAGCTTTGCTGTTGATTCGATGATCTTAAAGATCCTACTTCAATGTTTCTACGAGTCTGTGATTCTAAGTTACATGAAAGTCAATGTTTTAAAAAATCTTGAAAGAGAAAGATTACACAATCAGTACTGTTGTAGGAAAATGAATCTTTAAAAAGAAACACAATTTCATTCTTACAGGAGACAAAAAACCTAAAAATGTTAAGATTAAATGTGCAAAATTTTGGCTTTTATGGTCTGAACATAAAGCTTCTATGACTTAATGTATTATAACATTCTGGTTAAAAATGGTACCAAACATTTTAAATCAATGTGCTAACTGAAACAAGAAATACTATTATTTTGGAAAAAAAATCAATTCTTCAGTGTAAAAACTAAATTGCACTAAAATGAGTGGAAAAAAGATTTCTCATAATCCATGTGAATGGAGAAACATGAGTTCAGAGAACGCTGCCCACAGACCAAGAAAATAGACAAGACCAGTGGTCACCTACAGTAATCCAGGGTCTAATACCAGTCCGGGGTCTAATACCAGTCCGGGGTCTAATACCAAAGTAAAACATCAGGATGCTGACCTATAAGTAGTCCTTTGGGCTTCACATCTCACATATACTTTAAATTGAACTGGTATATACTTTGGTACACAATGGAATGTAATCTGGTAGTGATGTTTTCAGAAGAATGAGTGAAAGGTTATAGATCTGAGTGACAGAAAAATTTATCATGAGAGGCGAGGGTCAGTTAGTTACCTAGCAAGAGACTTTCTAAATAGGAGCAAGGACTCAAGTATGGTGTGTAAGTGTCACCATGAGAGAACACAGGATAATAAAGCCATAATGCTGATGGGAAGGTATTAGATAAGACAGAAAGAAAATACTAAGGAAGGAGTGTGGTTCCTGACCTTCACAATGAAGTTTAGATTAGAAATAGTGCTAACACAGCTGGGGTTACTAATCATATTGAAGACAGTGCTTGACAGTCCAATTTCTGACACCTTCTAAATCTGTAAAGAATATTTTGCTTGCACACAAACTACTGGCTGCAAGTACAGAATGAAATTCATTGACTACCAGCACACTGAAGGCTGAGATAACATTGTGAACGCTGTGTCCCTATCCTGCAGCAGAAGGAATAATTTCCTCTGCCAGAGAACGAGGTGAGATAGCCACCAGGGTGAGAGAGCCACCAAGGCTTCTATTGTCCACTTTGGTCAATAATCTGAAGGTGAAAACCTCAGTCCATTCCCCACCTCTCCCAGCTGGTGCCTCCTGAGGTCTCTTGCTGGTGTGGTACTGCAAGCCCTCCCAAGGGCACCATGCCTACTCGCTCCCCATGCACTCCAGGGGAGGCTGGATTATAAACATGAAGAAACAGTTCTGTAAACCATTTTGGAGGAAATAGTTTCTGTTTCCTATAAAAGGCAGCTTACACTTCAGGGAGAGTCAATATGCTCCAACAGACCTCTCTCAAGTGAAAGAATTCAGTTTGTTTGTGGGTTTTTTTTCTAAAAAGAAATGGTAAAGGGGCTAAGTCCCCACATAATGTGTCCTTTAAGGCAGAGTTTTTCTGAACTTTTCTCTCGGTTTCTTTTAATGTGGGAGTTACGGTCCAAAAAAACAGAAATGTAGAAATGTCACATTCCTCCAAAATCTGTCTGCTCCTTGTGTGTCTTTGAGAAGTAGCTCCTGCTTTTTCTGACAAAAGGAATGTTTCACTTCTGTTAGCACTGCAAAGCCAATTACAGCATGGAACAGGGAGCTGGAGTCAAGCCATCCTTGTGCATCAGCAACAGCACTGTCACCTAATTTGCAAACACAGAACAATTATGACTGGCAAGGATATAAAAGGCAGCCTGGCTTTTAGATTCCAGCTTGGACATGAAGGATTTGCAGTAGGAAAAAAATATCTTTTGATTCTGAGCAAATGTGATGCAGTTTAGAAAGAAGACATGCTTATACCTGGTTTTATAGGAATAATATATATCAAGCTAATAATCAGCACTAAATAAGATAGAGCTTCAAGGAATATTCTCATAACACTAGATGTCGTTTTATCCAAAATTTCATTTCTTTAAAAGATTTCCAGGTTTGAATAACCAATTAGTTCTATAACTTTGACTAACTGATCCCCTGATTATAGCTGGCAATATACACTTGTACAGCTGCATTCATAAATAGAAAGACTATTGGAGCTCAGAGAAAAAAATCCAAAGAGACAAAGATATTGGGAAATGGTAGTCACAAGAGGGTGGAAGAAACAGGAGAGTGGAAGGTAAAACGTACATTTCAGAGGGGTTATAACATTCACTGAAAAGGAATGTATAAATGAATATTTATGAAAATGTTATTAAACTTAAACCCAGTAATTACATTTATGCTTCTTTTTTACTTTTATTCAGTGCTGACTTTTAACATTTTTAGATGGAAGCCAAACATAAGGACTCAGAATCTATGTCTGCACAGACTTCACTGCTATTTTTTTCTTATTCTGCTGGTGCTATCTTTGTGGACTACTGTGTCTGCAAAGGGAAAATATTTTTGCTATTAACAGAGATAACTAGTAGAGGGAAAGAATGTAAATCAGGCTGCATGGCCTGCATTTTGCTCTGCTGATTACTACAAATGAATACGACAATATTTTCTAATCTTAAGGAAAATATTTTCCTTTGAGGACAGACACAACCTGTAGCCCGATATGATCACAAAGGAAGGACAACAGGATGTGCAGCAGGATCATCATATCAAAGACCCTGTTACAAAGTCCTCGATTCTGAAATGTCTCAGTCCAAATGTAATGTAGAGGTATTGTTATGCAGGAGGCCAGACTGGCCTTCAAATCAGTCTTCACCTGGTCCTCAAATGTGGTCCCCACACTGAAAAACATAACTGCCTAGTTTGAGCCAAACACTAACAGCATCCTCTGTGACTGGACAGAGATGAAGACATAACCCACAGCAATTAGCAAACTGCCACTGAAGTGAGCTCATGTAAAAAGTATATGAATAAACACATTTTTCGGTTCTGCAGCCTATGACTTAAAGGTCTGTAATTTTGACTTCTGCCCATTTCCAAACAAAAGGTGGCTGCCTTTGCTACCAAATACATAACCACAATGCCAAGTTTGTCTGTTATTTTCCCTTTATGTTTGCTTTAGGGATTCTTTGGCTCTAAGACAGAAATAAGATTTTAGTCAAGCCCAGGCAATCCTACAGCCCAGGATGAAGTTCTTGTTTTAAATATGAATTACAGTGGTTTCATTTCAACTTTATTTTATAGTCAATGAAGGAATGAATGAACAAACAAAGGACCGAAGGAACAAAGGAAATTTAACTCTGCATAGGACACAAGACTTCGCTGTAATGGTTTTTATAAAGAAAATCTATTCTGTGCTGAGAAACCCTCATTGGCTTATAAATGGCCTTTGTTTTACTTCCACATCTTACAGGCCTTTTTCTAGAATCCTTCTTAAAATCTGCAAGCACCTGTTCAGACAGAGTCAGATCCCACAAAATCATTTAAAGACAAAAAGAAGACTCTTTGCTTCAGAAGACCTTGAAATCTCCCAGTCCATATTTGCAGGTTCTGAAACCCTTGCTTCTAGTTGTTATGGGAACAGGAAAAAAAAAATATTTGTAAGGGTGTACACATATGGGGATTTTTACTTATTAGGAAACAGTCAATGTTCTGAATGTTTTATGTTTTTTTAAATACTCTTTTTAATATTTATTTGTCAATTTTTTTTTCCTAAAATCACTGTTTTTCCATCTTGGTGTATGTTTTCCCTCAAACTTTACTTATGTGTAGTTTCTAGCTCTTTTTGTACTTCCCAGTTAGATACCCTTCACTTTCTCACAGGTAGTACTTTGGCTCTTTCTAGTTAGCTTTATACTTTGACCCACACCTGCCTTTTAGGCTTGCAGGTGATCTTCACAGTGGACTTTGCTAAGCCCTAAGTATTTTCCTCACCCCCATTTGATATCCATCCCAGCCTGCCCAGTTCAAAACACTACAGCTGCTGAAATCTCTGGTCCACATCAGAGACCTGTAGGGTTCTCCAGCTCTGCAGGCACAGAGCAGGGAGGACCTGGGTCAGTGAGACTGATGCTGCCCACTTGCTTACCCCAGCCGCAGTGTGGTTCCTGCCCACGCTTGCCACATGAAGACATACTCCTCTCTTCACTCTGCTGCTGCCCTCAACTGCCCTTACACACACAAGGCACATGTTTCCAGACTTCCCGCGAGCAACTCTCTGTTTCCCCCCCCTCAAACACTTCCTGGCAGTCATAAATCTCCCAAAGACTCAGTATCCCTCCATCTTTAGGACCCTCGTGTGTGTGCAGCTTAATTATGTGAGGGTCTTTTTTGAAGTTGTTGGGGCTTGCAGTGCTTTTATAGTACTTTGTGCATTTGTTTTTATTCACAAAGCACACAGATTACAGCAAATTAAATAAATTACAGCTAGGATGTCTACACTCCCAAGGGTCACATCTCAGGCAATTGGCTGGTCAAAGCAGCTTCTTTTGTTCTGAAATGCTTATGAGCCTTTAATTCAGGACACTGGGGTATTCAGAAATTCCTGGAAGTAGGCTATACAGCCACATATTTTCCTATTGCTTATTGTTGGTGTGTCACATGCAATAATGTCCCAGGTGTTGGCACAGGAAAGGGAGAGGTTGGATGGGGACCACCATGCCCTACCACCTGGAACTACACCTCTGCACCCAGAACTGGAAGGAGACTCGACCTCACCAAATTCAGTCCAAAAAGGAGAAAAGAAACAATCTGTTTGGCAGCCTGCAACATGGAACATTTTCCTTGTTTTTACCCATTTTGACTTCCTGCTGTAGGTATTTCATTGCTTGCCAAAATGTTCCTCCTTCCATCCCTAGCAGCTCTCATACCCCTGAAAACAAAAGGGTGAAAGCACACAGTGCTGACAGGCATATTCTGGGTTTAGATTCTGAGACTTTTAGCCTGCAGCATTCTTGCTAATTTTATTCTCTTGGCATCCCACTGATTGTGTTTGGCTCTAGGTCTCCAAAACTTTTTTTCTCCCCAGTGCCTATTTTCACAAGGCAGTAGAAAGAAGAAAATTTGAGTCATGGAGATCTCTCATATCAGCTATGAAAAGTAGGTTAAACTAGCTTTTTGCATCCAAAGATTGTAACCTAGCCCTTGCAGTTTTGCCTTTGTTTCTGGTCTTGGCTTAAAATTCTATTCAGCTACAAAAAGAGGAGGGAACTCCCAATTATGTTAGGGTGAAAGGATGGTTTTATCTTCCTTCTTTTTTTTAATGCATTTTTTGAGATAATAGGCAATGATTTCTATTCTCCCAAATGACAGAGAAAGTATTTCCCCTCATCCAGCTTCTTTCTTCAGTTGTTCCTAAACTGGAAAGAGCACATTCTGCCTACTAGCATAATTTTACAATAACTGGTGGGGTGGGGAAGTTTTTATTGTGTACAATGAATAAATGACAGTGATGATTTGATCCACTCCAAAATAATTCATTTTAAGATGTATATAACAATATGATGAAGTTCTAGGGATTACCATTTGTTCCAGCGTGCAAGTGCATTTTAAACACATGGTGTGTGCTCTGAAAAAATGCACACATGAATGTCTCGTTTTCAGTGGAAATGAGCCTAAAGGAGCTCTCTCAATCAAGAATCACACTAAAAGTGGATGTCTGAATAGACCTTATTCTTCCCACAGGTGGATTACTTGCTGGGAATATGTGTGAGACAGAAACTTTCAGATGGAAACTTTCTGCTCCAGAAAGGGCAGATTTACCAGGATGCAAGAGTCGCTTTATTCCCACCCTATATATATGGGTAGTTACTGATCCCTTATAGTATCTAAAATTTTGTTAATTAAAAGAATTCACACAGCTGGTGGTTTGTACATTTATCCATCAAGTATAAGGAAGCCTAAGTTTCATTTTCATAGACTTACATCTCTCTAAATAATAAAGGATACGCTGAACGACCATGCACCAAGGAGTACAAAATGCAGAAAAGGCAGGGCTGTATAGAATTTCTTCTCTGGGTCAGCAAGTTTTAACATTGCCCATATATTTGCCAGCAATTTTTACAAAATTGGAGAATGTTAATTGTCCATGTTTCAAATCAAATTAGATGCTCCGTTTATTGTAACATCTTTTTTCCCCCTGCTGAGTCTCAAAGCATTCTGCCCTGATTTATAACTACTCAGTTCTCAGAATGGCACAGCTAGAGCCAGAATTTATTGAATTATTTGAGGAAGCTGCCTGAAAGCCAACATATCTCTGAAAATATGACAGATCTAGTCAAAAGCTTCAAGAGTCTGAATAGCAGTGCCAGGCTGTAAACCTCTGAAATGTACAACCCAGCCAGTTAAGCTGGGTAGACAGGGTAAGGGAAGCAGAAGTCTGCCTTTGGGCTTAAAAACAAAAAAAAACCTCTACCAACAACAAAAATACGGTTGGGCACCACTCCAGGCAGAGTGCCTGTATACACGTATCTGAGCCTCCCTCCTGTGCAGAAAGGGTCAGTTTTATCCCCCTGTCTAAAAAGAGCAGCAGGGTGCCATTTTGTGGGGACAGAGGAGAGCTATCAATCCTTTCAGTAATCATAGGATCTGCAAATAATAACCTACGGGCTCCTCTGTTCTGACATCCTTTCAGTGCAGGAGCATAACCCCTTTTGTATTTCTACCAGTGTTTTATCCGGTCTGGCTTTTCATGTTTCATGGGACGGAGTCTCTGCTCCTCCCCAGGGGGATTATTCCACAGCTAATAGCTCTCATGGCCAGGAGGTTTCATCCTCTAAAATCTCTCCTACTGTTCTTAGCTAACTTCTATTTCTAAGCCATTGTAAACAATTCCTCTGTATTAATGATGCATCCATCTCCATATATGCTCATGCATGAGTTCACCAGAGTATCTCCTCCTTCAAGAGTTTAGTCATATTTAAAATACCTAATTCTTCAAGAAAAAATGTCTGGGCTCCATTTCCACAGCAGCCCTCCTCAACGCTGAATTCTCCCTCCTGTCAGTACCTGTCAGCACCATTTGGTGCAGTGCACTGCCCAAATGACATTTCAGGTGCAATCCTGGCAGCTTACTGGTAGGGGGACTGTTACTGCCCCCCTTTTTGGCATGAGTCTGTATGCAGCCCTATTCCTCCAGCATGTTTTGGTGCATAGGTTTATGTACGATAACCACAAACTGAGTAATAAGCCAGTCTGTGAATGCTGAAAAGGAATTAACTGTCATTTGTTTGTTAGATGTTTTCTAAGCCTCAACCAAGCAGCAGTAGACAATGGGATCTTCCATGGCTGTAAGTGATCATCTGAGACCCAGCACAGTGGCTTCTTCATATGCATTTTGTCACTTAGGCAGCAAAAGACATGACAAAACTTCAGTGGAAAAGTCTAATTTATGTTACAAAATTAGCTAACTCTGGACAACTCTAGCTCACTCCCTCTGACTGGAGAACTGTTTCAGGTTCTCTTTTCAGTTTTAAGTGGTTTACCTTTTTTACTAACTAAAGAATATTTTTTTCAGTCTCTTCCCCTTCTGCTGCAGTCATTCTTTAGTCTCACTATGTGCTCAGTTCCTCCCAGGCACTTAAATATTACTCATGAATGTTGATACCAACCTCATTACTTCCTCTTTTGAGTCACCAATTAAAGTACCAATTTAGACACACAATAATGCCTGGCCCTAATAAAGATCATTAAAGATACCTCCTAACACAGTATTTTTCCAGAAGCCATAACCTTTGTTTTTGTCTTTCCACAGGAAGGACATTGTCAGAGACGCAATCTTTCCCAGCCAGCCCTTTTCCAAGAGAAGAACCATGGTATATGGGAAAGCATGACATATATAAAAATATGTTTCCTTTCATATAATCTCAAGACTTCATGATGCAAATATCTCTGAAAGGCTTTCACAAGCTATGAAAAGATCCCTAGGACTCCCAGCTAGGAAAATATCCCTGAAGTTTTAAGCAGTGATTTCAGGAAGAAGTGGAAACTTCCTGAGAGCTCGATTCATGCTAAGCAGGAGGCAACCACTACTGTAAGGGAAAAACCTCTAAAGAGAGAGCTACGCAAAGACTCAAGGAAAAAGAGAATGCACTTGTTATACTCTAATCTATAGCCAAACACAAAGAAAGAATTTAGTAGAAAAACAAAGAAGTTGTGTTATATTACACGTGTCCTTATATAAACCAGTACAAACACGTGTTTTCATGACCTGGTCTGAGTTTTCCCTATAAGCAGATGAATTAGCCCATGATACATTCTGCCTGATGCCATGCTAAATCACATCAGATGACTTGCAAGTGCCCATATATATGCCTTTCAAAAGAATCACAAGGGCAAAGAGGACAGCAGAAGAGCACCTTACAAAGAAATTACAGACTGGCTTATACAGAACTGCTGATCATTTTATCATGGTTTGTCTGCAAACTGAGTCATACGTGAGTAGTTTGAAACTTATTCCACCCAGGCAAGGAAAAAAAAAAAGAAAGGGTAAATTGCTGTTTTTAAGGAAAGGAGGCAATGAAATTGCAGAGGAAGGGAAGAAAAATAAGAGCAGAAGGGACAGGAACACATGATGTAGCAGAGAAGACAACTAAAATAAAAGATGGTTGAAGTAAAGAAACTATAATACTGATCTCTTAGAGTAAAGTTAGTTTTTAGTATTTCCTGATAATGGCTGGCAGTTAGATCTTACCATATCATTTATCTTTTGTATGACTAAGGTTATATAAGTTCTTTTAGTGTGTCTTTGTTTCATTCTTTACATGCCAGCATTGCAGGGCTGTACTGAGAACAAACACATGTTAAGGTTGTAAAGACCTCAGGTGCTATAATAGAGCCCTGAGCAGAGATTTAGATAGGATGTAAAATGCCTAAGTTCTAGGTATTCACTTCTGACAGGCAGGATGCCCTATTACTCTTAAGCTATATACCTCTGCTGCTTTGATAGATGTAGAGAAACATACTGGTCTTGCAAACTGAATTCCAGATCAACTCAGTTATAATTCTAGCTCTGACAAATACCTGATATCTTAGTAGTGCCATCTCTACGGTTAGAGCAAAATTATCCCGATCAAGACTGCTTCTTTCTACAATGCAGATATATTAATCTTGCTTCAGGTCTGAAAACAAATTTCAGTTATTGTCGTAGTCCTTTGCTAGGGACCCTCCAGCACCACAGTCCTTTCCTGAAATGAGGGCTATGATTGCCAGAAAGAGAATCAGGTGGTCAAGCACATTAAGGTCAAAAGTTGTGAAATATCCATTGCTGATTTTGGATAATACAATATATAGAAACTTGTTCAAATCGCACAAGCTAGCTGTAACTACCACAGTAGATCCTAACATGCCACTCCTGATTTCTGGACTGGCACATGAAATTTCACCTTGCAGCTTATGTTAAGCATTGAGTACCAGTATTACAGGCCCATAAGCACTCATTGCACTAGATCAGTGGCCAGCAACTTTCTGGTTCAAGCTTAAGGCTGCCTCCAAGTTTGCATGAAGAGAAATCTCTTGCATAAATCCAGCTGAATGTGGCAGAAATTTCAACTTTGTTTTAAAAAAGACAGTGGCATCATTTTATCGAGGAGGAGCATCTCCTATACCCTGTTTACCAATCCCTGCTTCTTCAGACTTTGTTTGCTTTTGTTGTTCGAGAAAGCACGGTGGTTTCAGGCTCAAGTTTCTCCTGGTTTCATGTCATGGGATTTAATTTTCTCTGGGTTTAGGATTATGACTAGGAGCTGGATAAGACAAGTGTCATTGTTAGGCCACTAGCCAGATAGGTAGGCAGCCTAGCAAGTCAATTCCTTACTTTGTGATAGCGTCTCCCCACCTATACAGCTAGGAAAAGGGGCCTAACACCCCTTTGTAAAACATCTTTTAGCTATTAGGAGTACTGTTGTTGGCATAATAGTTGGAGACATCATACGTGTGGAAAATATTGTTTGTGAGTTGAAGAGAGTAAATCATGTGAAAAGGATTGTTTTAGTTGCCTCATAGTAAAACACATTTTGGAAATCTCATCAACATAATTGAGTAATTGGGGGAAATTTGTGGGGAATTTGATACTGAGGTGAGTAACAATGATGCTGTGTAACCAAACTGCAATGTGGCGTCCTGATCCACATCAGTTTTGTCAGTGTTTCCACGTCCAGAACTAAGAAAACAGGGTTTGATAATAACTTGAATTCTAACTACGCATAAGAAATAATGCCTCTCATAATGCTCAAAACCAATTCCTCAAGTAGAGAAATTTTAACAGGCACCATTCTTGGCTATTGCAAAGCTGAAAATGGCTTGGGCTGCATCTTTTTTGTAAATCAAGGTTATATACGAATGCCTTATAATCCTCTTCGAATCAAAATATGCTGGTGATGCCCGGGATCCAAACTGTGCGAGAACATAAAATGTAACATGCAAGAACAAGAAAAGAGATTTCTTGCAGTTTTGGGACACTCTTCATTGCAAGTGCCAAAAGCAAATTGCGAACTACAGCATGTAAATCCCACATTGCTGGAGTAAATTATTTCAAACTTCTTCTGCCCGGATTCCTTAATTCTGCACTCTATGTCCTTTGTCAGAAGGCAGGAGATGCCACAGAAGCTTTGTACTGAGAAGACAAAGCAACACATCAAAAAGCCTCTCCATGCTTTTAACTATGAACACCCAAGTGTTATTGCAAATGCAGGCAGATATAAGGAACCAGCAACAATGTAGACTGATATTCAAAACACAGAAGATACTAACTTGGAGTAAGAACAATGGCACCATGCACATGCACACACAGAAACCAGCCCACATGAGAGCACTAACATCTTGCACCCATTACTTGTCCTGTGATACAGACATAATCTAGTTAAAATGGAAATGTATTAGGAAAGTCAAACAATTAATTGATCCAAGAAAGGTTGTTTCATGTTTTGTGTAAATTAAAGTTAAAAATTCATTTGAGGGACACTGCCGTATTGTAGACTAAACAGAGTTTGGCGTGAGCACAGGGCTTGGTGTGGGTGTTAAAGTTGTTCTGCACTACACATGGTCAGTAATCCTCAGCAGAAATGTTAACTCAATTTGTCAGTATTATCTTTATGTCAACAGTAATGCTTAAATATTTACAATAGACATAGTACTCTGAGGGTTTGTAACGCAAGATAAATTGGAAAAATGCTAACAAAATGGATGGTACTAATACAAGCCCTTGGCACTTTGTACTCTCAATTTTATATACAAGAAGGCTTGCCTGAAAGTTGGATTTTATTAGGCTCTATGGTTTACTTGCTACCCTCAAGCTTTAGCTAAAATGAAGCAGAAATTTGTAAAATCATTGTAAAAACACAAATGTATTTGGTTAATGATGCATGAGGACTGGGTCCACAATGAAGTGGCATAGACTTTTACACATACGTTCTGGACAAATTTCAGTCTTCGTATAAATGAGTATGAAGGCTGTAGACCTCAAAATGAGTTGCACCTGTTTATATACTGACAGAATTTGGCCCTGTACCACCAAAAAATTATAATTATGCGATGTCTCCTTTTTTAGGTAACATGTTCTATATGTAATATAGGATGTATTACATATAGAATAATATGTCACTCCAAATACATTACATGATGAATAAATACTATTTTGCAAATAGCTAAGGGAGAGAAATGCAAAAATAACTAAGGAAAATATTTTCAGAGGAACTCCAAAAATAGAGGAACTATATAATGAAATGAGACAGCCTTCCTCAACATTTTTGCTTCATTACTCTCAGTTTTTCAGATCCAATGCCATATATTCTTCTAATGAACCCTTCTAATGAATGACTGGCTGTGAAAGCCAAGCATTTATTTCAACCATGCTTGATTTTTGCATCCCCCTTAACCTTGAATCTTTTCTCTGTTTGCTTTTCTGATTCTAAACAGTCCCTCAGCATTTGTTCACCCCTATACCTATATCATCCCACTATCTTAACCACAAAAGTCTTCTCAGTATTTCCTCCAGTCATAGTTCATCAGATCATAGCAGAACACTGCCTATTTTAACATACTGATTTTAAACAAAAAAATTGGAAACGTCTTCACCTGGATCAGACAACTTTATTTTTCATTTAGCAGTATTTACAATAGTTTTAAGCCACTTTCATGGGTTTGTTGTGTCCTACATATCATTATTCTTCCATACCATTTTGCTCCGCCACTTTCTGCAACTACTTTATTATCTGTTGTTTTGTTACAGCTCATACCAGAACCTGCCATCTTGAAAAGTTTATTTGTTTCTCCCTGCCTCATTGTCTGTTCTTGCTTTTAAGTCTGAAAATATTTTGGAATAAAATTTTTTAGATATTCTGAGTCTCACAGGAGGACACAGATGACATAGTGCAACAAGATACTATGATGCAATTTATTCTACTACTATTTTCCATTACGATTGCATACCATTTCATTGGGTACAAATCCTGTATGTTAGCTCATGCAGTTCTTTGTCATTTCCCTATTTCCTCAGTATTCATAACCTGCCAATCATCACTTGACTGTGACATTATGTAAATCTGAATAAATAGTCCAAATTAATAGTAGTTAAAAGAGCAACTAGGAAATTAAAAAAAAAAGTCCTGCGCAAAACATATTGCTCTTTCAGAGATAATTGACCTAGATGTTTTTGACAAACGGATAGCAACTCAACGTCAAACTACCCCAAAACTTTCCTGTCTCTGATCTGAGAAAGTGTCAATTCAAGGGACTAAACCCTGAAAGGAAACAACAGAATAAAACACCCTTGAAAGCATCTATACTGCATTATAGCATAAGACAAGAGTTATTATATCATCAATTTGCAAGACTTCAACCTGTTTCCACAAACATTTGGGTTTTTTTCCTTCCCTTTGGTCACTCCTGGCCCCTGAAATAACTGTAATGCTTAACTTCAAACTATTCAGTTTCAATCTAATATAAATTTACATCCCCAAAGATTCACATACTTTTAAATAGAACGGATCATAGTGAGAAAAGGCTAAATGCCATCCAGTCCCTTCCTACTTACTCACACATATATTGTCTATCTATAGAACACACACTGTTCTTTAATTAGGAAAGCCAGCTGGGATTTGAAAATTTCTTTGAAGGAAGCACAGAAGCAATGTTTAGAAAATGTATGAAATCCCATCTTGTCTTTGAGCTGTCACTCAGGCTTTGAGTCTTTTGCCCCATATTCTATTCGCCATTCTTATTCTGGACCTGTGATATCCGATTCCTGTTTCTGTAATTTCCATCTTTTGTTCACAAGTCTATTCTCTTCACAATAACACTATTCAGATAAGGCATGTCTTTGAGTTGTCAGCTACTACTTTTTTTTCCCCTCCTTGTAAAGATCCCATTAGTGCTTTGGGATTCTGTGATACAAATGTACAAAGCAAGAACCCTCTGCTGAAATATTGCAGCTCACTTTTCAGTACTGCGTCAGATAGCATTAGCAGGGAGTTTTTATAGTTTACCTTGTAAATGATGGAAACCAGTCTTTGTTAAACAAAAGAATGAAGGGAGCTCAGAAAAAGATATATTTAGAGTGCATTGCTTGTGCGTTATGGTGTCCTGGCACTGAAGGAAAAATGTAATAGGATTATTCCTAGATAAAGTACCTTGCAAATATAACATATGCATGTTGTGACACTTTGCCCATATAATCATTATTCAGTTCAAAATGGTATGCTTTCAAAGTTTAAAAAGTAAAAAGATCAGAGTAATGACCTTGAACTGCACAGCAAAGGACTCAGCGTATCTTTATTACACCTCCTCTCAGCCCAGGGATTGTATTTTTTTTAGGTACACATTGCCCAGCAAAAAGGATCAGACTGCTGTGATGTAGGTAATAAATCTATAAGAAAGACCACTGTATTTCAAATAATTTTAATAACAATAAGAGGCTGATGTTTTGTACTATAGATCTTGGATAGACATATATGGTCCATATTTATATAGCAAAGCCCCCAGACCTACTTTCCTGGTTTCGTGCCAGTCATGTGCTTTGTGACTTTCAGCAGACCACTATACCTACAGGTACATCATCTTATCTACCTGTGACATGGAAATGTTGCCATTTGCATCAAAAAGACTTGATTCAGAGGTGTAATTTAATTTAACAGTGCTTAAAATTCTTGGATGAAAGAGGTTTCATCCATGTCCAAGGTCTGCAATCCAGCTACTTATCATTGAAAAAAAAAATCAATGAGGTTCCACAGGTATATATTGTTGGATAAAATTTACAATTCAACAAAACATGTGGTGTAACCAACTCTAATTGTGCAGTTTCAAGATTTTTTCAAAATTTCTAAATTTTTTCATAGTGCTTATAATGAGTGGTGATTGAAAATTTGCTACCAGATATTTCCATAGCTGAGTAATTATTTTAACACTAACCCCATAGTTTAGGACATGACACAATCCAAGTACTCTTCATCTGTAGCCAAACTGGTAATAATTTTGAAATATCTTTGTTAAAACATAATACCAACATTACATTTTTTTAATAGCCAGACATTTTCCTAGTAGTTTATCATACTTTAATGTACACAAAAAAAAAAAAAAAACAAAACCAAAGAAAACTAACTGTTCCTATGAAAAAAGGATACTCTGTATGCTCTAACCAGGGCATCAGGAGTTTGTTTACCTTAAGAACAATTTCTTTTTTAGTATTTAGAGTAACAAAGCCTCAAGTGCAACTAATTGCAAGAGCAACCAAGGGCATTTAGGTCACTTACTGTAAACACATGAATATTTAAACAGCACCAATGACTGATATTTTGTGGATACTTTAAAGTCTAAGTATGTAAATTCTAAACATCTAAATTTATGCTTCTAAATTCCAGGACAAACGTAATTTTGGATGTGCTGTGTACATCACAAAAAGACATGCTTCAACAAAGTACTTACTGAGTTTAGTTATGTGGTATTAAACTTAACTGCATTAAGAGCTGAGGTTAAGCTGTGGCTGAGTGCTCTGCTGAACCAGGGGTAGTCATCGCTTGCACTTGCTAATGTGGAAGTCTGGCACAGTCAGAGCTGAAAACATGATTCTAACAGCTCTTTTTTTTTTTTTTTTTTTTTTTTTTTCCAGGAAAATAAGCACCAATAAGCAATCTTCTGAGTAATGAAATATGATTTCTTTGGCCCTACTGACCCATTCCTCTTGGACCTCTTGAGCACTTCTGGTCTCAACAGTCAGCACTACCGAGACACCAAGCAGAGGAAGCATATCTGCTAGTCATGGCACCTACTCCCTGGCAGACTCCAGCAGCAGTTGTTGGCTGCAGTTTCAGCTTTATCTAAGGATATGTCACATATTTAGGCTGTTATGTGATCTGTCTTTGCTGCTTTCCCTTCCTAAAAGCCTTCTCCATTCCCTGAACTTATACTCTTTTTTCATGTTTGTGAATTAGGTGCCATTTGACTTGCTCATGAAATAGCTACATAGGCTGTTTTACAGCCCCAGGGTGGGAGCCAGGGGTCTCCTCACATTTTTGTGCCTTCTGCCTCCGAGCAGGCAAGACAGGAAAACTAATTACCGTGTGGCCAAATCCACATGCTGGGACTGTGACTTCAATAGAGGAAGGTCAGATGTGAAAGCGCAGTTTCCCGTTTCCCTTTTCCAATTGTGTTGCTGCTTGCCACTCAAGTAGGAATCTTGCCACAGATTCCTTAAGAACTGAAAAATAAGGACACTGAGAAACCTATCTTTAAGTCCTGATCTTTGACTTATTACCCCAGAGCCTGTCAGAGCCATAGAAGCTGTGTTTGTGGCCTGGGCACCCACAAGCACAGCATGTTTCATGTCAGGGAGGATTCAAGAGCACATATGATTTGGCACGTTCACAGCTATGGGGCATTTGCAGGTGGAATTCCAAGCCTCAAAGGCAAAGGAAAGCCTCACCAGTGCACACTGAAGAGGATCCTTTTGATCCATGAAGGTGCACTAATGCACTGCTATGGAGAAAACTGTCCTCCTGCGTCTTTAGAATTATGCTATGATCAACATCAGACACAGCTGGATAAGCAGAAAACAGCAGTTAGCTTCCTTGAAACCCAGATTCTTGCTTGAAACTATACTAGTTGGATAAAACAGTAGACTTGCCAAAATGCTCTGAAATCAGAAAAAAAAGCCATTGTGAAGGAGACTGAAGCAGGCCTGAAGTCATCATCTGAATTTCTGCACATCATTATGTGTATGTGCTAAGTATAGTACACATTTTTAAAGGGGTTTGGCCTTCTCATCCACCAGATAAGACTTTTTCATAGACCGTCTGAATTCATTCAAAGACAAATCCTACTTCCTAGACTTGCTCCTACTGGCAAATATGATGACAGGTGGTGAATTTAGTCTTCAGTTGAACCTTCAGGCTGCTCCAGCCCATCAATGTAAACAGAACAGTTATGATTAATCCTAAAGATTGCCATAAAGGCAGAGGGGTCATTTGGACAATCTGGGTCTGATCCAAACCCACTTTGTCTTTTTAAACTTCAGTGCACCTTGAAAGTGACCCTGAATTGGCACTGTCTTTTCCATAAATTAAATATGGGACTTTTTCTAAACTTTAATATTTTCGTTTTGTTCTAACAGAATCATCAGTGGATCAACTGCATTCCACCCTTTACACTTATATAGAAATACTATGTAATTATTTATAAATAAAAGGAGGAAGGGAACTTGAGGAATACAGACATTGGGAGTGTGTGTGTATTTGGGAGTGTAAAATTTTACAAGTTACAGGAAGTATATTAGAAAGCAGGACATAAAATGTAGGTAATAGCATATGTGCAATTCAGTATCTTGTCTTTACCAAAGACAGTGCTTTTCCTTCTCTAGTTATCATCACACATCTGTAAATAAATCATTTTCACGGAATTTACTTGGTATTCACTGAATTGAGATACTGTCTTAGGTTATCAAGTATCGTGCATATCTGAGATTTGAGTTATGCTTCTGAGTTGTGATCGGTTGGATGAGCGACCAAGCATGCAATGTGCTTCAAAGCACAGATCATGCCCACTCAAAACATATCTTTGTCTAATCTAGTCTCTGCTTGGAAAGGAACTCAAGAATTTCTACCACACATTTTCTGCATGTACCTCTAAATGGTTTTCCCAGTAAAATGCCATAATTCAAATGCGTACAGGCCCAGATAAACTGCCTAGAAAAATCTGCACATTATTACCTGATTCTTAATCACAATGAGTTGAAAGCCTGTTTTAAAAGTTAAGATACATGATTCATAAAACATCTCAGGTAGTTCAGTGCAGGAAGAGAAGGAATGTGCCAGGATGGGAAGGGAGCATTGTAAATTGCACAGCAGATTATGGATTTATACATTTATCAGACAGAAGAAGCTGCCAAGGCACAGTAGTCCAGTATCTCTTGGACATCCTAAATATCCTCTGGAAAGGTGATACATTTGCCTTATTTTGCACTGAATCCAGAAGATAAGGAAAGAAAACTGGAATTTCACTCCTAGAATCTGATATGACTTGTGTAAGAAATAAAGTAGACTTTTTTAATTACTTATAATATCACCCAGACATAGAAAAATTGTAGGACTTTTTTCTTTTCCCATCTAGCTGATGATAAAAACAATAATCAGGTAAGTGCTACAGAAATGGTGTTGTAGTAATGCACCTGACCTGGTGTATGCATTTCAGTGAACGCAAAAAAATCTGCTTTTGTAAGAAAAGGCATAAAAACATTGAAATTGTGTGAAAGCACTGGCATCCTTGATGGGACAAATGGGGTTTTTTTATGCAAGTCAGAAGTATTTTGGAAAAGGAGACTGGAGTTCTGCAACGACCATCACTCCCCAAAGAGACATAAGTGGAATCCAAAATAGTCTAAATTCAGTGTTTAGTGAGAAAAGACAATAATTATAATGCAAGAGCTCTTGGTAGGGAGAAGATAGATGTATTTTTCAAATGGCAGTCTGACAAAGCTCTCTCCTTTCTTGCCTTAGATGTCCCAGGAGGCCTGACGATCACGATTATATATAGAATTGACTGAACCGTCGTTAGTATTTGTTTCACAGTAATGATCAGCTGGGGTTCTTGAGCTGTTCATCATGAGCCAAGTCTTTCAAGATGACTTCAAGTTTTCAAATTAAATGTGTTTTGTGGAGGATTTCATGCCACATCACAGTTATATTTGGTGCAGTTTCCAGCACCAAAATGTGATGTGCGAATATCCATGCCATGGTGTTGAGACATCTGCCACACATTTTCTTTGCACAGATGAATTTCACATAGCCTCCAGTTTCCAAGTCGCTCACAGTAACCTATTTGTTAAAAGAACCATAATGGCATGTTATCTCTTACTTTTACACATAAGGACTGTATCCTTACAGTCATGGTTTCCCTGGTCTCTTCTGGAAGAAGTTGTCTAAAACACAGATGGAAAAAAGGTAAAAAGGAAAGAGTAGGGGTCAAGAATTTCTACTGGGAAGATTTTGAAGACGTTGAATCATGACTGTTAGTCTTCCTTTCTTTGCCCTCAGAGGTACCATCCCACAGCAGATTACCTCAAGCACTAGAATGAAAGATCTTCTGCCGTGCTGCATCCTGTGGAAACAAGTCTACAAATAAAGCTCGTCCCTCAGGACTTGACACTAAGGAGCAATACTTACAAATGTAACGTGCTTAAAAATAAATTATCAAATATCCTGTATTTTTAAGAAGAAAAGCAAAAAAAAACCATTATGAGGCTTTTCTCTCTTTTGTTCTTATTCCATAAAAATATTTTATGTAGATAGTTTATGAAAAAGGGTACATGGGTAATAACCTCCATGTGGTTAGACTGGAAAGCCCAGAAGAATTAATCACATCTGATGAAACCCTAAATAATTCCACTTGCAATGCTGTACGTCTGGGAGAGACACACAAGTAAGTGTTGCATCAGAGGCAGATAAAACCACAATGTTGCACATTCACCCAACATTTTAAAAACACTAGTCTGCCAAAATTAAATCTTCTTGGCTTGTGGGAATCCTTGGAGACCACTCAGTTACTGACTGTATTTCCATTTCTAAGACAGAAATTTCCTCTTTCCAGGAGCTATCCTTGAGAGTTTGTCTGACAGAATAGGCAATTTTCTGCAATAATCCAGAATCCAAATCTTTCTACCCTGCTTTATTGTCTGTCTTGTTCTGCTCCTGCTGTATTTTTTCATATACTTCTCCTCGTTCAGTTTATCACTCCTACCTATTTAAGTTTCTTCATGCAATGTCTATGTTACACTGAAAATGGAAGGGCTGTGACATACTTGATGGTAAAATGAGAGTGGATATTTCATCCTTGTGGCTTTCATAAACCATTGCCTTCAGTGGTGAGCAACATAAATTATTTACCAACGTAACAATGGAAAAAGAGTTCTGTGGCCTGAGTGAAAATGCAGCAATTTCTGCTGCTAGAATCATAACAGCTGGGATCGTTCCCAGCTAGGAAGCACAGTGTGGAAAGATAACGAGGACACTCTTTTAGGTAAAATCTTGGCTCTGTTGGAGCAAGGATGAAAAATATTTTTTATCTCACCTTTTTTGGAGTCAAAAGAAGTTAGGATTTTGATTAGCCAGCAATCAAAATACAGTAGAAGATTGCGTAATAAATTCTCTGTTCTAGTTTCACTCATAATAAAGCCTCAATTTTGTACACTTAAAAATAAATTAGTGCTATTTTCTTAATATAAAAAAAAAATTAAGTTTAAAGAATTTCTGAAAACCAGAAATTCAGTGACAAAGATTTTCTATAGGAAAACTGACTGCGTAATATTTCCCACATGGGGAAAAACAGAACCAACACCCACGACTACCAGCCCTCTGTGCAAAAAGTGGAGAATGGGTGTGGGGGGTGTATGAGGCAGAGTATAAACAGTGTAGATACTATACTAATATGAAGGGCTGTGGCAATGCTGTCATGAGGTCTAAGTGTTCTTTGAGACTGTGTGTTTTGTTTTTAGTCTGGGAGTCCCAGGCTGTTAACTAGTCTTCAACCAGTATCAGATTGTTTTGATGGTTCTGTTTCATTACAAATAGCAAAATCTAGCAATAGATTTTAAGGCATTGTTAGTAAAGCAGAAGGTGTTTTAAAGGTGACTTAAAAAAAAAATGTCGCACACAAAAAAGGAGCCTATAAAAAGTGAAAACCAAGAGTATTTGCAAGGAAAGTAAAGGAACCTAAATACATATGGACAAGCCACACAAAATGAAGTACAACTACAGCTGAAATGTGGTCTGAAAAGAAACTATCACATTGGGTCTACAAATCCATTAGGAGTCAGAGGATAAACAGGAGAAATATTGGCTTGCTACGTAATGACAAAGACAGAAGACACTGAATATATCATAGATCATAGCATTGAATGCTGATTTTGTTTCAGATTTTTCTAAATGGCTCAGTCACACTTACATTATCAGTATTAATGCCAAAGAGTCATTAGATAAATTAGACAAATTCAAAAAATCTGGATTTTAAGTCTAGTCCTGGGAAACTTGAAGACTTTCCTGAAGCACTTGCCATAATTTCCAATAATCCTTTAAAGCCCGCAGAGATCAATGAGGTTCCAGAAATGGGAAACATTATGTCTATCCTTCAAATACAGAGGGAAAAAGGAAATCGGAGAATATTAGACTCGTCATCTTAACTTCACTGTCAAAAAAAAAACAAACCTACAAAACAAAATAATCCCTGTCAAATATGGTGAAGGTAACAGTTTGCAAGCATGTGGAAAAAATAAGGAGATAAGCAATAACCAAGACACACCAGTCACTTTCCCATCTAATCTTCTTCTATGATGGGTAAAAGATTGTTTATATGAGGAAAAAGCAGAGGCGTAGTCTGTCTCAACTTCAGTAAGGCTGGCACTGCTTTCCATGATGTTCTGGGACGGTGCAAAGTTATCTGCCACCTTCATTTCCAGACATATAGTACACTGAACCAACACAGACTGGTTTTCAAAATGCTATGTCTGATCTAATAATTCCTAGCAGATTTAACCTGGTGGTTAATGATGATCACCATTTGATCAGACCTAGTCTGAAAAAGGGGACTAAAATGTGGGACCACAACTAGTAAGAAAAATGTGCACAGGCAGCTGATACCAAAAAGCTAACAACTAATAAGAAAAGTTGGATTGAGCCTTATGAAGGAGTCTGTCCTGGGGCTGATACTATAATTTTTGAAGTGGAGGATGAAAGAAATAGGCTTTCAAATTTACAGGTAAGATCAAGCTTGAGCGATGTGATAGAATTCAATATGATTTTGCCAATTTGGAGAAATTGTATAAATATCAATGCAGCAGACAGGGGAGTGACTTAGGGAGAGATTATCTACTTTAAAAACACAGGACAGTGAGAAGCAGGTACCAGATCACAATCTGTACATAGGCAAAAATGTCTTGCTAAGAAAAGACTTATTCTAGTTTGAGGCATTTAAAGAGCAATTTAGTATGCAGAAGACACACAGGAATTTTTCCATCATGGTGAGGCCTCAGCTGGAATACTGACTCAATTACTTGCAGAGATACATGAGCCAGACAAAGGAAAAATCCAGAGGAGGTCTGAAATCTGATGTAAAGGGACGTCTAAAAAATGTTACTTGGAAGCGAGCGATTGAAAGGCGCTGGGACTGTTTAGCTTAAATAAGACAAAACTTGCAGAAAACAGAATAACAATCCTCTGACATCTAGGCTGTTGCTAGGAAGGTCAGTAGGAAGAAGAACACCACAAGGGATATTTGAGAAGACATTAAGGTTAACCTTCTAGTACTAACCACTGTCAATCAGATGCCTGGTGAAGTTGTGGTATTAGCATCACGGGACCATTTATGTACAAACAGTTTAGACAGATATCTTTTATGAATGCAATAATCCAGGAATGGACTGAACGACTTCTTTCCTTGCTCTGTGTGCTATCATTGTTAATACCTATCCACTCCTTAGAATTGCAGCAATAGGTCTCTGAACAGGTCAGAATCAAAAATGGCTGTAGCTCTATGTCACAGGAGAGATCAAACTGAAAATGCAAACTAAAAATGACCCACAGCAAGACCCAGGCCTAGGGCATCAAGCAGCCAAAACGCCAGGATGCTATGAGCAATCCCAAGCAGAGGTTGCACATGGTAGTCACTGTTGGGCAGCCCATGACAGATACTAACAGCAATGAAAACACATAAATGTTACAAACAGAGGAGCCATTATAACACTAGCTAGATAATCTATCACAGAAACCACTAAGTGGCTTGGTAAATTGACACTCCTTTGGAGAAAATGATTGAAAAGTTTACATAGCTTAATTTTTCAACTAGCTTTTCTACAAAGACACTTAGAATTTGTTTTCATGGGAAGCTCATCAGCGTAAGGTTTCCCAAGTTGCAGCAAGTACAAGAAGTTGGATCAGCCTTTTATGCTTTTGGAATAGTCTGGATGGTTACATACAACAAGAAATTATTATAATGGCCTCCAATTACCAGGAGGAGAGGATTTGTAAGAAAGGGAGAAAGTGGCTAAGGACAGGATAAACAGATATAAATTAAATATTTTATTGTTCCTCTTCTGCTTGTTTTATTTTGAATACTCTGGTTTACTGCATACTCTGAATGTGTTAGAAGCTATATCAAAATTAGTACCTCTTCATAGAAAGGTGAAAATTCTCAGAGGCTGCAAGAAGCATCTGGGCTCTTTTTATGTAGGCTCTATGTTAAAAAGTCCCTTACACATTCTAGGATTTCAATAAAGTGGAGAAAAAGACTAAGAATGTAAGAACGGACATAGAAACCACTGGTCTCAATAGGCAGCTAAGATCTGATGCTGAGGATATTAAGCTATCCAGGCAGGGAAAAAAATGTAGTTTTCTTTTTTTAAAGGCTACTCCTATTTTCCAAAGAAAGAATGCAAAAAGCAAGAAAAGTGATACTGGGGGAAACAAACAATCAAAGGTAGTGAGTGTGGCAGTTTGAAGGAGGTGACAGTACGTAAGAAAAATTAAGAAATGAAGTCTGAAGGATCCCCCTAGAATGAAGTTGCTGATTACATTTAAATCAAGCAGCAATTTGGAACTGGGCTTCATTAAATCCTGTATATCACAGTTACACACTTAGATGTTCCTGAGACCCAGGTTTTTTATTTATAAACAGAACTCTTTGTGACTTCACACATTTTAGCAGCAGACAGAAAATCATTATGATGCTTTGCATTTGTATTTGCATCAGCACGAACAGAAAATTTACAGCCAGTACATGTCTTCTTGAGTTTTGTTTTCCGCCTTTGTTTTCAGGTTGGAAAGAAGTCAAGGTTCTAGCTTTTCAGGGCCCAGCTACAAGTAAATAAGAGCAGGAGAAAAACCCCGCAAGTCCTAGAACACCAGCCACAGTTACATCACAAACTAAATGCACCACTTGGATTATCTGTTGTTTAAAATAGACGTCTTTAGTATACTATCTATGTGAATAAAAGCATAAACATTTCAGCTATCAACTCATCAGAACCGCTTGAGCAAGCATAAAATATCTTCTTGGCACCAGGTAGTCACTCCGTCCTCTTAACGCAATTTCTCTCTCTCAAACTTATTCTTCAGCCACATGCTAATGGGTTCATCTTAAGATAGCAAAGCGATGCATGTTTTTAATATCAGACTTCCTTGCATTGGTGAGAGCTACAGATTTTTTGCTGACAAGACAGTTTTAGAACTACATGAATGGTACATCTTTGTTTAGGGGAAAAAAAATGAGGTGAGTAAGAATTCTGAACCACAAATGATGCCATGTGAAAGACTAAACTGAGCGCAAGAAGTGTTACAGAGCACTTCACAAATGCAAACGAAGTAAGGTGAAGAATAAATGAAAACCGAGCTCTTCCCCCTTTCTTTTTTTTTCTAGATAGCCTTCATTCTTTGCATTTGGCCTATATTTCCATGTTTATTTTCTGATTTTATTTTTTATTTTCCATGTTCATTACTGAGCAGGAGTACCTGAAGCAGATTACCTAAGTTATTTTGTTTTGGTTTATTTTTCAATTTCCCCTTAAGCCCTTGGGTATTGTTTTGCAATTTTTTCAGAGGACCAGCCATGGCCTCTAAAGCCACAGGGTAAGCCCTGTCTGACTGGTCACAGAGTCCACGAGGCACAGACTGGAGTATTCACAGGACAATTACTGCTAATGATTGAGTGCTGCATGAACTGGAGCACAAGCCTCCTTCTGCTGGAAGAGTTTATGGTGACAGGCTCACCCTAGGGAAACAAGATGTCTTCCCTTTTTATCCCCAAGACAGATCATCATGGGTTTCCTCTGCTCCAGACATCCATCAGAAAGTCTTCATCCATTACTCTTCCCAGTTCCCTGTACAGGCAAACATGTATGATTTTCGGCCCACTCTCTCTAACACCAACTTCAGCCCCTCAGGTACACTCATATCTACACACACCCTTTTTCCTTTGAACAGAAAAATTAGAGGCAAGTAGGGAGAGCAGTTTGCTCACTAAATCTTTGTTGCTGAAGACAGTAAAAGAGTTTAATGAGCGCCTTGGCCGAGAGCCCCACGCTGGCTTGAGCCGGCTGCTCCTGCGACGACAGCACCGGGGCGGTTTTGTTCTCAGCTCAGTCAGCACCTCCCCAGCGAAGGGCTTCCATCACACCAGACCCCATGTTCACACCGCAAGGGACCACTGGCTTCCCCTCTATTCCTGTGGGTGACATACCAGAGAAGATCAGGGAGAAATACAAGATAAATCCACGCCTATCCCAGGCTACTGTGGTCAGATAATTCCTTTTGGATTTGTATCAAATTCCATTTAATGCCATCCATTTCTCTGGTCTTTTTTTCCCCCCTGCCACTGGGGTCCTCTCAACTGTCCCACTGACAAGTCGGCCTTTTTCTGATGTCCCCAAGTGCCTGCATGGACAAGGTATCAGATAAGCACTGGGATGAGTGACTGGGTTAGCTGATAAAGTTGCTAATTAAAGCCCTGTTTTCAGCACTCCTGAAAGATTAACTGGCCCAAAATTTAGAGCACAGGGGAAGTTTTACTTTTAACAATGTACACTGTTTGGTAAA
This sequence comes from Tringa solitaria, assembly GCA_026413425.1. Taxonomy (NCBI): domain Eukaryota; kingdom Metazoa; phylum Chordata; class Aves; order Charadriiformes; family Scolopacidae; genus Tringa; species Tringa solitaria. Next base: position 16,336,260 of record JAOXJM010000019.1, on the reverse strand, counting down.
TAAAGGGCTCTAACAATTTCAAAGAAAGTTGTGCCAAGAACCTTGCAAAAACATTTTCCTCCTCAGAGAATTATGCAAACGGTGCAATTCACTTTAAAGCTTTGTAGGTTTAACTTTGTGAGTCTCTTGTAAACACTGAGGCTAATTCACTAAAAATGCTACAGCACTGAAAGCAGAGTCTTCTTATAATCTTAACCATTCATTTCCAATTACATATTCCTAACATTTCAAACTGGCCAAAAATCAAAATTACTGGGAAACTGGAATTACTGGGTTTAGAGAAATTATTTCTGCCTTCTCCAGTATAGGTTACATATCCAGTTACTGGCAGGACCATACAAATGAGATCATGGAGTCATATGAGGGTGGCAGTGACTGAGCTAATACCTGTGCTACACCATTAAATGCACCCAGTGTAGGCTGCGTGGATCCAGGGCTGAGCTGACTGAGCCTGAACAGAGTCCCCGTGCAATCTATAGAAAGGCTGCTGCTTCTCTCAATGGCACTGGCACAATCACCAAGCATTCTATCATTACTGGTTGTATAAATTACTATGGAAAGCCGAACAAGCATAAGCAGAAATACTCTTGAGGTTTAAAAATGTTCTCAGACATCCAAAGTGTGTATGCACCTGTTTTGTTATTTGCTTGTAATAGTCTCAGATGGAAAATGGTGAAGACTTACTTTGAAACAGTGTGATGAGCTGAACTGAACTCTGCATGATAATAAGCACAGAGATTTCTAAGCATGTTTTTGATTTAAATGCTGCAACAGTGATTATTTACTGTGAGGGTAACAGAACAGATGGTGAACACTTAGCTGACCAATATTTACGGGTTGCACATGCAGTATATCAGGACTTTTATGAGCATTGAGGTAATGATTCTAAATTGCAGCTTGTTTGCTTGCTTCTTTTAGGATAAAACTTCTGTTAATAAATGGAATAGAAAATGGAAGATGACTACAACTGAAGGATAACATTTATGCCTTGACTACCTTGTGCTTGATATGTTCAGATCTCATAAGGTCAACCACGGCAGGCAGGTCATGGTGAGAGCACTCATTTGTAGTCTATACTAAGTTTAATTAAATATGAGTGATGCAAAAAATCTGATTGAAGGTCCTGACCTGATCCCAAAATTAAGTTTAACCTGGATTTTTTTGACAAGTTTTAAGGACCTGATAGAGAAGTCCAACCTGACCCTGCCATTAGTGATGAATTCCAAAGGTGCTTGGTTCTGGACTCTTCATTTAAGAGTAAGCTTTAATTTACCAAGACTGTGTTCTATTGGCACTATCACTAAAGAGAGATGGTAAAACCAAGGTCATCATCAACACCAATATATATTTTTAATAATGACAGAGTCACCACTGCTGGTGCTATCTCTGCTTTCTAATTACATTTTGGAACAGGTAAACTCATTCCTTCAAGTTACTCTACAACCGTTTATTGACCACTTTGTGGCACATTTTCACACCCCATTGAGAGATGCTTATATTGCAGCTCTGGTGTATCTCTGTGACAACACTATTTCAGAGAAAAATGAAGAGCCACACACCACCTTCTGCTTTTCAGTCTGTGAATGGTAAAGTTTCCAAGATTCACTTCATGATCTAAAGCTGTTTTGCAACATAGATATCCAGTACTCGTTAAAAAGCCTGCTCTGACAGCCATCAAGGATGTAATGTCTTCTTTATCCATGGAGAAAATATAGAACAACATCAAAAATCCACTAAACAGGCAAAACAAGGTCTATTCCCTAATATGCCTCTAAATGGAGAGTGCCAGTTGGGAATCCCATGTGATGCCACTAAATTCTTATTCACATTCATAGCAACAATTTTAGATTTCAACAAAACAGGCGGAATTTTTACTGAGTCTACTAATTGTAGCAGGAACCATTTCTTTTTCCGTTCCTTCAATTACCTCTCTATGTTTAACTTCCTTCCTTGCTGCTCCCTCTAACGGCTCTGCATATGTCTAAAAACAGCTTGCCTTTGGCTAAGAATCATTAAAAATTGTCATTACCCCATTGCTTCTGTAGAAGTCAGGAGCAGCAGCAGTTCTAACAATTTTTACTTGAAAGCAGTATGCAGCAGAAAGGATATTAGGGAACCCTTCATAAGAAAAGGAACCTGAAACTTAGCAAAGCTACTGTAAAAATTATCTAAAAGATAACTAGAGCATTAGCCCTACTCCTCCACTATAGCCTAATCCTGCTCCTAAATCTAATCTGAAGACTGAAAAACAGCCTCAGGCCTCATTTAACTCCAGAACAGGCTGCAAACCTCCTTGACAAAAGTTTAATGAGGAAACATTTCTCCCATTGACATAGATCTGATCTTGCAAGCCCATTATTCACTCATACTGCCCAGCTGAAGCCATGTGGAGAGTTTACTTTGGTAAGAATAACATGGAACAGCTTGAAAGGAAAGTTACGAAGAGCTAGATATGTACTCTGCAGATTGTGACTCTGTGAAAGTTTTGCTTTTAGTCCCTAAATCTAATTCAGAATAAAGTTGTAAGGTTTTGCTAGTCTTTCTCTGCTTAAATAAAGGAGGATAAATCCTTATCTCCTCACAAACATCTGTCCTCAGTTTCTAGTCCACTTTTAAAAATTATTTTAATTTCCTTCTTTTTCCAAATTAATTTATTTAGGACTTCTTTATTTTCCAGTTGTTTTCCTCCACCTGTTTCACATTGATTCCCACATCTTTTCCTCTTGAAATCCTTGCATATTTTTTCCTTCTTAAAAATGCTCTCATCATCTAAAGCATACTAAAATTGTTTGAGAAGAAGTTACTTAGGGTTGTGAAAGAAAAAAGTCCATGGACGCTTTTGTTAATCGCTTTATACATAGAATGTACAATTTAGAGATCATTTTATGCCAGAAAAACAGGGAAACAATATAATCAACACAGCAAAAGAAATTATGGAAATTTACAGGTGTGGAGAGATCAGATATTAAGGCTATCTAGATTCTCAAATTCTAAAAGAAAAATGAGGCTATGCAGTATGTACCTCTCCATATTGTGGAAAATATAGCACCCAGTGAATGATGAAGAATGGAACACATACAGTAAAGAAGAACTCGCATCCCCTAGGAGAAGTGCCTTCCATTTAGTGCCTGTAGTGGCTTCAGAACTAGAAAGAAGGGGGAAACTCACTGGCTCCCATCCACTTACAGACATATTGGTAACAACAATGACAGGGACTTGCAAATGGCAGAAAATAAACACACAATTTCAGAGGCAATTTCTTTTGAGATTTATCAAAACCTACAGTTTCCCTTTCACATTCTGTTGATTCAGTAACATTTTCAGGACTAATAACGGCAGACATGTAGAGAAGGGATTACTCTAGCAAACCTTTGCCCTGTCAGAAGCGTAATGGCACGGATGTCTGTGTCCAAATACCACAAGCTTGTACCTGGCTTGTCCTATGACTCCCCTTTAGATAAAAACTGTACACATGATTTCCCTCTTCTTTTACACCTTGCCTTTAATTTAGCTGGAATTTCTATGGATAAGGATAGCAATAGTAGCAAACAGTGTATGCACTGATATTGGTAGAAGCCCTGAGGTAGAAATGCCCTGCTGAAATAAAACAGAAGGTTTGCCAAGCAGAGTGCTTTGGAACAGGAAAGTGAATCTTGGCAACATATGAAAAAGAAGATGAGACAAAGCACTGTAACTTTGAAGTCTCACACACAGGCTTGTGAATTACTTTGCTTTCCTCTCAACAGTGATTCTTGTCTATGTCGGAGTTGGACTATCACCTTTTTCAACGCTCTGTCATACTCCACCTCTTTCCCTCTAGCAGTATGTGGCTGCATCCAGCAATACTTATAGCTTGGAATAAGATATAAACATGTCTCCTACCAATACTACACACCATATAATACATTACAAATACACAAACTATTGTCAACACTGGGAGCTACCACTATACTTACAGTGATTTTTTGACAACAGTGTCCATCAAACGGATAACTGAAATAATTTGCTGTTTTAATAAGTCAGCTTCTTTCCTTCCCTGGCTTCATCTCTCCTCTGAATATCCAGTCAATTTGTAACATGCTTTTATTTTTACTTTTTTTGCCAGTGAGGAGCTTGCTTTTAAATAAAAAAAAAATAAAAAAAAAGAAAACCTTTTATTCTCTGCTTTCCCTCAGAGCAGTGCTCCTGCCAAAGGAGCTGTGAATAAAATTCAGCTTTCACTGCCTTCTCAAGCATCTTCCATGGTTTCTGACTCCACCAGGTCTGTTTCACAGATGCCTTCCTGGGTAAGACATCATTATCATCTCCTCTCCTCTACACAGTGCTGCTATGGTTTGATACTATCACTTACACAATGTTCCCATCTCCTATCTGGATAATTAGAAATATGCAATTCATCTCAGATCGAAACAATAATCTTACAGAAGATTCTATAAGACTAAATGATAAGCCAGCTGGCTATATTTTCTAATGAGGTAATCCAGTTGTGCTTTCTAGTCAGGAATTGGGTCCAACGCTGTATATCACAGAACTACATCTTTTATGGTGTACCACACAAGCAGCCTGTGATCCTCCAGTTTCCAAGTCTCTACTATCTACATACCTCACACAACAAAGACTGTACATATGGCAAAAAACCTCAACTTCCCAAGACAGCTCTTCATCCTTCAGCAGGGTTACTCTGGACATGAGCTTATACTCTATGAAAACAGCAAAATGCACTCTTGGGTTAAACATTCCTTCAAATGCTCTTGACAGAGAGATGCCTTGTCGTGACAGGCCAGCTTTGGACCAGTGCCTGCAGGGAACACATTAGCCACTTTGCTTCCAACAGTAAGTAAACAGACATACTTCATGCACAGCCTCCAAAGAGAGGTCCTCTGCAGTCTTGTTTGTACTGACAGATGCTATTTACATACCTTTGAGAATGGCAATGAGTCTGACACTGTCTCGCTCTCCATATAAGTCAATAGGACTGCAAGAGTTATAAATCAGGAAATAATATTTCTTGCGAATAAGCCCAGAGTATTTAAAATAATCCTAAATAAGACAGTGTGATTATTTCTTAAAATAGCAGTAGAGAGAATGGATTGCCTGGAAAGCTGGATTTCAGTTCATCCAGATGTGTGCAATGGAATCATTTTTGTTTTCTTACAGCTATTAAAAACTTATCCATCTTAGCTTTCACCATGGAAAATTACCAAACTCAGGGGCTAGTCATGAATAGCACTAGAATCAATTTAATAGAGACAAAAATACGTCTGAGACAAAATTGATTTAGAGACAGGAATGATTTATAATGCTCTTTCCTCAGTATCGGCTGTTCTTTCCACTACAGTGACTTTAATCTCAAATATCCATAATGTGGCTTGCAGCTAAAAGAAGCCTCCATCGCTTGTTTGAAAAGACAGGGAGAAAGAAATTCTCAAGTACTAGGGCACGAAAATATGGATAGCTCTCCAAATATGAAATGAATACTTATTTATTTTTTCTACCAGACATGAATAACATTACTGGAGCCTTTTCATCAAATGAGTAGAAAAAGAAGGCAGTGCTTTCTGTGTACTGAGACAGCGCAATAATCAAACAATTCCTATGCCCCTTCTAGCAGACTACACTCCCCATAAAGCCAAGAAATAAAAGATGGCAAAAGAGTTTGGATAATTTTTTCCCCAGTGGAATTACACATTTTACCAAACATTCCAATGTGAAAGCACAGCAGTAGCTAAGAAGTAAACTAACACTACTGGGGGAAGTTGTTCACCTGACCTTCTCTATCACATTCATCTGAACCAACCCATTCTGGATTTCCAGCCTTTATCCGTTCATCTCAACTTAACACAGTTAAATATTCTTTTTAGAATAATAGAATTTTGGTTGAAAAAGACCTTTAAATGTCATCTAGTCCACCCCCGTGCAATAAGCAGGGACATCTACAACTAGATCAGGTTGCTCAGAGCCCTGTCCAACCTGACCCTGAATGTTTCCAGGGTTGGGACATCTACTACCTGCCTGGGCAACTTGTGCCAGTGCTTCACCACCCTCATTGTAAAAAATGTCTTCCTTATATCTCATCTGAATCTGTCCCCTTTTAGTTTAAAACCATTACCCATCATCCTATGGCTACAAGCCCTGCTAAGCCACCTTTAAGTACTGGAAGACCACAATAAGTTCTCCCTTGTCTCCAGGTTGAACAACTCCAACTCTCTCAGCCTTTCATCATAAGAGAGGTGTTCCAACCCTCTGATCATTTTTGTGGCCCTCCTCTGGACCCAATCCAACAGGTCCATGTCTTTTCTGTGCTGAGGAACCCAGACCAGGATGCAGTACTCCAGGTGAGTTCTCATCAGAGCTGGATAGAGGGGCAGAATCACGTCCCTCAACCTCCTGTCCACACTGCTTTTGATGCAGCCCAGGGTGCAGTTGGCCTTCTGGGCTGTGAGCACACATTGCCAGCTTACGTGCAGCTTTTCATCCACCAGTACTCCCAAGTCCTCCTTGGCAGGGCTGCTCTCAGTCCCCTCATCCCCCAGCCTGTATTAATACTGGGGGTTGCCCCAACCCAGGTGCTGGACCCTGCACTCAGCCCTGTTGGACCTCAGGAGGTTCACAGGGGCCCACTTCTC
>JAOXJM010000019.1:16277673-16311511 GCA_026413425.1 Tringa solitaria | reverse complement strand
CCCCAAAAAAAACCCCAACCTCTACAATAATAAAATTTAAAGCATATCCAGAGTGCTTACTATATGCTGACATTTTCTTAAAGGGGCAGTGTCAGGATAACTTAGGCCTAAATTCTGGATTTAATAAAAACTTCTGAAACAAAAATGTGAAGTTAATACAAAATTTAAGATTATTTTAAACTGTCTCAGCAAAAAGAGCAGTTCATATTTTAAGAGGCCCCTAATGTTGTTGCATTTTTAAGAAATGTCTTACTCTATAAAAGCTAGCAAGTGAAACCAAATGGACTTCTTTTAAAAGTCTAACACACTGGCCTGCTTTTATTACCTAGACAGAGAAAAAAGCAAGGAAAAATAAACCCTAAAATATTTTAAGTGTTCCTTTTGATGCTTTATCTTGTATTAATAACATATCATACATATAATAGTTTTTATTACTGCACTTACAACCTGGTAACCCATATCCCTTTAAAAGAAAGTATATGCCTTTTCCTAACAGTTAAGTTACAATAGGTAATGAAAACAATATTATATCTTCCATTTCCACTTGCCAATGGTCTATCTACTTTTCCTATGACCAATCATAACAAATATGTCAAGAATATTAAAATACAGGAAATACTGACCAAATTCTTCCCCAGGAAAAAAAAAAAACAAAACACCAAAAAATATATCACATAAACAATGTCACAAATCTTTCATGACTGACATGATACATCAGTTCCAGTAGAAGAGGACCTTGCTAGCAAGAAAAAAAAATAGTTTTTCAGTAGAATAAGGCACTACCAAGAGTAAAAGCAAATCAGTAACTCCTAACCTCCGAGGCATGGGCAACTCAAAGCAAATAAGGCTTAATCTTACTGATATGCAAAGTATTTTAAAGATTTGAAATTTGGAATATCTAAGCAGTTATGAGTTTAAAAAAAAATTGCTTCTTGGGTTTTATTAAGAATTCTTTGTGGAAGCAATGCACCTGTAGGATGTTAGTCCGGCTTTATTATGATCACTCATCAAGGCCAGAGAGCTCTGCCCCCTGAAAGGACGGGTAACAGGGGAGGCCCGAGGTGTTTTCCTTGGTCATGTGCTGCAGCCTCAGAAACTGCCTTCAGCATCCACTGCAGCCATCCAGATTGGGAGGAGGGCTCTGTTCTTCTGGGAGGAAATGAATGTTGGTCCTTCAGGCATCCAGCAGTGATAAACAAGCCTCCTGCCCGGAGCTCTGCACAGCAAGGTATTAAAGAAGAATGGCTGCAGAGTTGTAGGGTCCTAGTGCGAGGCACCCAAGGAAGACGTGGGTAAGGAAGCCCTCTCCACTGCTGCTGTCTTGGGTAAACAGCTATGGCTTAGATCTTCAAGGAAGATTTTTTTATGGCACTAAATCCAGCCTACCTCTGGATGGATTTATACTTATGGTCACCGGTATGACTAGAAAGTACTTAAAAAGTTGAAGGCTGTCTTCCATCCTGGTGTTTCTCTAGCCTAGTACTTTGAGAGGCTTTACTCTCTCAGGATTTGTCTTAGATGTTTATTTGTGCAGAATCAGTTTGTGTTATCTCCAGACGTAGCCAGCAGAAGCAATAAATGTGATTACTGCACTACATTTACCAAAGGAGTAGAGGATTCAGTTCCCTCTTCTCAACTTGTTCACCACTTCTCTGAAGTCTGTGTCTGCTACTGTTAAAGAGTCAAGACTATTTTAAAATAGAAAAAAAAGCATAAGACATTAATGAAGCCCACAGCTTAGGAAACTCCTTAGAGATATGTCTTAATTCTCTAAGGAAGCAGATGTCTCCTCAAGGATTACAGCCTCTACTTTGAGAGCCTGTGCTCTGAGCAGCAGATTATTTTACACAGGCTACTTGCTGACATTGTGTGTTCCTATCTGGTTTTACAGAAAAAAAAAAAAAGCACCTGTATAACTGTATTTTCAGAGGAATCCAAGGGATTAATCATCCTGGGAGAATTCCCTGTGGACTGGCATCCTAAGGGAACCAGGCATCACTCAGCCCAGGCTCAAGACTCTTATAAGGAGACAGGTGTTGATTTTCACATTGATTAAACAAAAAAAAAGATTTTTATGTCCAAAATGGAGTCTCTTATGAGATTAGTATAACAGCTGAAGTATCAGATAGCAGCTAAATGGGGTTACTGAGGATGTGGCTTGGATAGTTTTTTAATTTGGTTCCCTGTTGCTAGTTCTAAATCCCTAAACAAGGGACAACAGAAGAAAGAGTTCAGACCAGGTGTTGTGAGAGAATTAGCAACACCTTCAGCTGTTGGAGCAGAGGATGCTCTGTAACTTTGAATCCATCCCTACATCACATCTTCCTGGTAACCCCTGGATATGCCACCAAGCTGAAGAATTCTAGTGAAGTGGCATTATAACCCCTCTTCAGAAAAGCTGGTGTTTGCGGTTTGTTTTTTCACCTGGGGAGTGGGCTTTAAAGAAGCCTTTATTTAAAGAATTTGTTGGTAGGCAGTAATAGAATTCTTGGCACAACAAAAGTTAGGAGACTTGCTTTAAGCGTAATAAGCTTCTCAGTGTTGTTAAACGGGAACCCAAAAGAAGGGAAACAATCAAGGCTGGACATGTTTCATGGATCACATAGTCCCACACCCGCATCGAGCTTGAGCTCCTAAATCCTCTTCTGGTCTGCCCTTCTAACACGGATATGGTAAAACTTTATTTTCTCTGACAAAACTTACAGCACTTCTGTTTAGCAGAGTACTTTTCATAACACCTACAGGTTATCACCTACTAGTACTTTGGCTTGTATAAGCAAGGGGCCATGATAAAAAGGTCATAGCTTACACATGAGGGAAAAGAAAAACATGTAAGTGTTACTGCAGTTTTTCTAAAGTAAAGTCCTGGAAAAATTCATGTAAACTTTGCATAGCTGTCATGTGAAAGGGGACATTTGTTTCTTCAGAAGGAATTACTATGGTGCAAGAATTGTCTTGGCAGATAAACAGAACATATTTGCCCAGTGTGTAAATAACTTTTTCTTATGTAAAACTTTAAGTGAATAAGTAATTTTTGAAAGGGAAAAAAAAAAACCTCCATATTTTTACCTGTTCCTTTGAGAAAAAAAAAAAAAAGAAAAAAAAATTGAGATTTTTAATTCTACCTTTTGACCTCAAGTCATTTCGGCACAAGTTTCAAATGTCAAACCAAAGAGTATTGCTCATGAAAAGAAATTTGCTGGCAAAGGTAACTCTCATATTGAGGTCACATTCTAGAGTTTGAAGTGTGGGAAAATTGATAGTTTTTTCCCCATTTTCCTAAGAGATTAGTCATATAAATATTTTCTAATTACAGAAAACACTACACATGACTTTGCCTATTGAAATGTATTCATTTGAGTGTCTATTACACAGTTTCACTTGAAGTAATGCCTGCCTTCCACAAATTGCGTGCAAGTCAGTCCCTCCCTGTTGGCTGACCTGGGGAGGAATGAAACCTCTCCAAACCATAGCAGTTATCTGGACAGAAATTCCCCTTGAGCTCAAACCACAGGAGGTCTGTGCTTCTGGAGACTGCAGTATGCAAATCTAGCATTATATGCTCTTTGGCCATGGACTGTCTGTGTGCAGTAGCATATTGGCCATGCTAGCATCATATGTTAATGCCAGGCTGCAGCTCTCAGCTGGACTGGCTCTGTTGATCCCAGAGTTACAAAGGTTTTCTGCTGGAAAGGGGTCATTAACACAAAATTCACCAAGTTGATGCCAAAGCCTGCCTCATTGGAAGGATAAGGGTGGGGAAAATAGACCTCTGCACAAGTTCAGGCAAGAACTTACCCTTTTACACTAAGCTGTGGTCATCTCAGCAACCATTTTACAACTCAGAAGATTCTCAGACTCCAGATAAATATCTTTTTTCCAATTTAATGGTGAGTCTACTAGGCCATGGAACCCCAGGCGTCTCCCCACTGTTACACCACGAGTCATTTTGCTACTTGCCAGAACTCAGCAAAAAAGTCACATCTTCTTGCCTGTTTTCTTTGGACAAAATGACTTCTATCTACACTATTTTACCTTGATTGTTTTCTCTCTGCTTATTTTGTGAGTTGTCTGTGGCTGGACTGTTTCATAATTTGCTGTACAATAAAGAAAAAACAAAAGTTTTCATTTATAGCCTACCAGGAGCTTAAAGTATAGAGCTACACAAGTTTTCCAAGAAATGAGCAATACAAACCTTAAATGAGTTTTTCTACCATTTTTAGATAGGTTTTGACACTCAGCAGGTTAGAATTACTTAATCTTTTCTCATGATTCACAAGCAGGTCCACTATATGCTTTAAAAGAATTAATGAATATTTCACCCTGCAGAACACTAATGCATGCATTATTCATTCTGCCTCAGCTTGTTTGAAATGTTTGCATGAAGAGGAACTCTAGTAGGTACTGTTTCATTTCATCACTTACAGTGCCTGCAACCTGACTGCAGTAAAATTTACAGCACTGGGATCTTGTATGATTAATATACCACTGCCCTAAGAATTTACTATACTTTCGGTACCATTATACACATGGGTTTCTGATGGATACTGCTCTTCGTGACTTCACATATCATGGATTTAATGATAGCAAATATTTCCTTAAAGTATGTTTTTAATCTTACATATCAGACATAGGAGACATTCTATGAAATTTGTAGAAGAGCTCCTTTGGAAGAAGCTGATACAATTCAAGCTAAGCAAGCACCTTAAGATTAATCTGCTTGTGTCTACTCATCTGTAATTTAGAACTAGATAATTCCCCAAAACAAAAAGACCCATAGGACTCCTAGACAAATACACAAATAAAAACACCCAGCGAGGCCTCCCTCACTTACTTATCAGGCAAAGCAAGGGAGAGGTGGACAAGACACTAAACCTGACACTCCCTCTTTGCTCTTCTTGAATTTCTTCATTGTGTGAAGCAGAAAGTGGCACAAAAACCCTGAAATAGAACTACTTGGAATGGCTTGCTTGTGGTGGAATCTGCACTGCTCAGAGGACAGAAGGGAAATGGGAAAATAAGGTGTGAAGCCATAATAATGCCACTGTCCACCTGCAGTAGCCCTCTGCCCTCCTCAAATGTTAAGCAAAACACCAGCCAAAAAGCAGGGGTGTCATAGCAGAAAGCAACCAACTGTGAATAAATCTTCTTCTGAAAACCAGGATGGAGACCTAGCCCATGAAAGGTTACCTCCATGAACAGCCATGGTGGAAACAGCTGTCTCCTTCCTTATCTGAATTCCATTGGGAACATTTGAAATTTCATGGTATAGCTGTTGCAAGAAAAACATATTGTTGAAGTGCACAACAACGTTAAATGTGAATTTTTTATTTCTTTTCTTTCTTCCACTCCCCACATGTGTGTGATTACAAAAGCTCCATTCATATTTTTAATTAAAATATTCAGCGCCAGAATGCAGCTGACAAACTGCTTCAGCTCTTGTAATCTGTAGCACAGTCCTTTAGGGCATCATTTACCAAATTTGACCAATATGTTTAACTGTTAAAACAAAATTAGCAAAGGTTTGTGTTATACACTGCTTGAATTGTATGTAATTAAGAGTAAACAAGCTCTGTTGTCTCCATTGGTATCTAATATGGTTTTTTAATAACCAAACAGAGGCAGTCTTTACTGTTGGGAAATTAACATTATATAGAGTAATGAAAAACTGGAACTGAAAAAGGCACTGTAGAGTTTTAAGATACAACAGAACTGAACAGACAAAACTGTTTTATAGAATATGTCATCAAAAACCACACATGAAAACACTCAGATTGACTAAAAGACCCTTGGAAAGAGACCATCCTTGGACAAAAAAGGCTGTAGAGTTGGTAACCAGCAGTCACCTGAGACTTACTTGAGTTTTGCAGTGAGTCTTTAATAGCAGATGACTTCAGAGAATGAAAACACAACTAGAAGAGAAAAAAAAGACTATTTCAGTTTAAACACACTAACGAGATATTACTGCAAAAACTAAAAAGTTTTCCACAGCACTAAATAAGCCTTTAAGATAGTCAAATGCATAGAATTTTGTAAGATAGCATAACACGTATTTTCATTTTGAAGAAAAAGTCTTGGTTAGAAATAAAACTCAGAACCAATTTTGCACTGGGTAGTTTTTTAAGTGTAGTTTCCCAGAGGACATGAGAGTTCTGTTAGGTTGGGGTTGGGGTTTTTTGCAAGAATGCAATATCACTTGAAAACAACTTGCTACTCATGGGAAAAACCTGCTCAACCTGAAATTGTTGGAAGTAGACCTCACTTCGCTAAGGAAAAGATGTCATTCTACATTCTAAATACCAGTAAAATTTTAAGAGTTCACAGGAAACATTTCAGTAGAAAAGAACATTCTAACACTACAGAAAATGCGTATTATTAATATTGCAAAGGTGGCAATGATATTAACTCATTAATTATGGCATATTTGATATATATATTGCTTGTATTAAGCATTGTATATATTTCCTACTTTATATATTTTTATACTGTATTTGGTTAATATATTTAAAACATTATTTATAACTTATTATTTTATATCCTTACTAGAAAGATTCCAATTTAGCCAGGAATAGAAAAGTGATGGGTCAGTGTTCCCTGGCTGAGAGTTACCTGTATATGCATTGACTCAAGCAAAAAAGACTTACCAAAGTTCTCTGTGGCTTAGTCAAGAGAAGACCCTTCTTTCTTTTATTCCAGTCTTTTGATAATGCTGTCAGGTGCTCCCATTAGGACTGACATAACAGACAGACTGTACGTATAAGCACAAGTGTGTTTGCACAACACATGAGCAGATGAAGTATAACTATGTATGTCAATACACAGAAGGAGAGAATTTGACTGATGTTGATGTTGCCCACACATTCTTTTTTCAAGTTGTTAATTTCCTTAGCTAGATATTCTGCAGTGAATGGTCACAACCTCAAGAAAAGGATACTTCCTCTTGGGTTTTGTTCCTTTCTGTTTGGGTTTGGGGTTTGGGTTTTTTTTGGCTACCTCTTTCCTTTTTTTGCCTTTGATGTATCTTTCTTTACGCCCACATTTTCATCCTTAAGAGGGGCCTTCAAATGCACAGAAGATCAGAAGCACTGTTGCAAAAAGCACATTTCTGTTGACTCAAACTCATGGTGCAACACTATTGCTGCAGAGGGGATGCAGGTCAGCACCGTAGTAGCAGAAACAGGACCTCTCTGATGGCTGTCTCATGTTTACACATCATAGGAAAAGCCAACATCCAAAGCCCACTTAAAAAACATTATAGAGTAATGTAGGGAAAAGTGAGCTACAAGCATCTTGCCTGCCAAGGTAACAAGGCATCACTTCAAATTTACCTCTCTTGATTTTCAGATGAAAAAGCACGGGGCAGAGAAAGGAAAACGCTTGCCCAGGCACCATTTCCGTGTTCACCACAGACACACAAACTATTTTCTCTGATGGCAGACTACCTTCTTACGTATATTTATGTGGAACAAGTGACATCCAGTGGCCAATACAGTCAACTACTATTCAACTCTCAAGCCAGGTGCTCCAGCACCCATATCTTTCTCCCTTCCTCCTGGTTCCTGTTTACTCCAAGTGCCCATAGCAAGTCAACAAGTTTTTCTGTCTGAGGAGCACTCCTCAGGACCCCCACTAAAAAAAAGTCACAAGAGTGAATGACACATGGATTAGTGACATAGACAGGAAGCCCAGATCACAATTAAATGAGGATTTTGATGTTCAGGTTTGCAGTAACATTTAACCACAAAACTATTTACGTGGCAGCCTCAGAAAAGCAAAATGAAAATCATTTCCAAAAGGTTCCCAAACAAAATTTGCTACCTGTCTGTGATATAAAAAAGTGTTACATAGCATGGTCTCAAAAAGCATACAGAAATTGTTTCTGAGAAATCCCAGTAAGACTCTGCTAAGACTTGGAAAGGGAACACAAAAGCAGCATTAGACATTTTGCCTGGGTAATATTGTTACAAATATCTGATATCCAAAGGTACTTTTATACTTATAAACTACATTCGACCTCATTTTTATGACCTCAAAGATCAAGCATTTCCATTCTAACTGGCTCAGAAGAGACAAAGACCAAGGAAACCATCTCCTTAATTTGTTTTAACTGAACACTTCTAACAATAATATCATATGGGCAGAATTTATACATCAGGGAACCTGGACACTCTGGAATGATCCCAAGAAAATAGGTGATCTCCTATGATGGTCTCAAGCATAAGGCCCAGTCACTGCATCGGAGACTTACTACATCTTGCTGTTGCTCTTATCACTGATACCAGAACTCACTGAAAAAGGACAGAGCACAGGAAAAAAAAAAAGCTCAGATCCCATCAAAAGGCAGCCACTGTCCATTTGTGTCATGAAAGCTGCTAGAATGAATATATTGCATGATTACCAACGAGCTTTGGGATAGTAGGTATCTACTTTATTTTATATTATTTAACTATCAATGAGCATGATATAGACTGGAATCAAGTTCAGTAATAAGAGAATGCTCTATTCTACATAATTCTGTAACAGACTGAAGTATTTTAGTTAATTTTAAAGGACTATTTGATAAAATAGTCAAATTGAGTGCTCTGGCCTGAAAGACATCAAATGCTAGAAAACACAATATAGAATTTAAAACACTTGGCCTTTTTTTATACTTTGAAATAACCTCTATACCTATTCACCACACATGCATGAATTCCTTTATTTGCTGTAGCTTACTTCCAGTAAGATGCTTCTTTTTTTTTTTGCTGTGTTAACAGCAACACGCGCATTCTATTTTAAATTCTTATCTAAGAATTTCCAAGATTTTAGGATTTAAAATGAGAAGGTTAACAAACATTGCTGCTAGAAAAAAATAAAAATGGGCAGAGCCATTTAATAAATGCAAGAAAAACACACCAGATAGAATCATAGAATGGTTTGGGTTGGAAGGGACCTTAAAGATCATCTACTTCCAACTCCCTGCCGTGGGCAGAGACACCTACCACAAGAGCAGGTTGCTCAAAGTCCAGCCTGGCCTTGAACATTTCCAGGGATGAGGCATCCACAACTTCTCTGGGCAACCTGTGACAGTGTCTCACCATCCTCACAGTAAAGAATTTTTTCTTAATATCTAATCTAAATCTACCCTCTTTCAGTTTAAAACCATTACTGTCTCACCATATCATTACACTTTCATAAAGAGTCCCTCCCCATCTCTCCTATAGGGCCCCTTTGGATACTGGAAGGCCACTATAAGGTCTCCCTGGAACCTTCTCTTCTCCAGGCTGAACAACCCCAACTCTCTCAGCCTGTCCTCACAGCAGAGGTGCTCCAGCCCTCTGATCGTCTTCGTGGCCTCTTCTAGACCTGCTCCAACAGGTCCATGTCCCTCCTATGCTGAGGGCTCCAGATCTGGACACAGTACTTCAGGTGGGATCTCACCAGAGCATAGTAGAGGGGTAGAATCACCTCCCCTCAACCTGCTGGCCACACTTGATGCAGCCCAGAATGCGGTTGGCTTTCTGGGCTTTGAGCACACATTGCTGGGTCATGTTGAGCTTCTCATCAACCAACAACCTCAAGTCCTTCTCCTCAGGACTACTCTCAATCCATTCTCTGCCCAACCTGTATTTGTGCTTGGGATTTCTCCCACATATGCGTAGCACCTTGCACTTGGCCTACCATGTTAATATTAGATCCCATAGCAATGTTAGAAGGTTAGAGAAGTGTTAGAAGGTAGAGGTTTGCCTGGCACACTACAGAAAACAAGTTTTGTAAGAAGAAATAAAGACCAAACAATATAGCTGGAAAAGAACACAGGCTAACACACCCTTCAAGCTGAGTACAAGGTCATTTCTGACTAATAAAAAAAAATAAGTTCTGAAAAATTTGTCTATTTTTTTCCCAATTACATTAGTTGCCTAATAAAAGACGTCAACTCTCCCTTTCATTTTTAGTCTGTTGTGACAACAACAGGCCACCAAACTATAGCAACAACCAACTTCCTGAGAAGGGAAGGTCATCTTCAGAAGACAATGTCATAGCTGCTCCATTACACATTAGCACAAGGATTATTTCTCATTAGCAATGGGAACACCAGCTAGCCAAAGAGAGCTAACTTTAACATTTCTGGAACAAGCTTTCAAAAAAATCTCTAAATGTGCAACCAGGCAGCAGTGTACATAAGTCTTAGATGTTCCAGCAAAATATGTTTGTAGAGATAAATATCAGCCGAAACCTACCTTTTGACAACTCACATTTACATATACCAACACACGTACAAACAGAGCTTTACCCCCAGTGTTTGGGCCTCAACAGTATTTATTCCTACGGGATTTTAATAAATGATGGCAAAACACTAGCTTTTAAAGATGGGCTTATTGTGTGGCAACTCGTATTCCACATCCTGAATGTTTACGTAGTGCTTGGGTTGACAAAAATCCTAACTCCTCTGGTAAAGTAGAAGTATTACTGCCACAGGGCACTCATGAGACCAACCAGGACTCCCCTCCTCAGAGCATTAGACCTTCCCTGGGGCGCATAGGTCCAAACCATACTCTTCTTTAAGGGGTTTTCTTTTCAACCATCCCTTATTTTGGGCCCCCAAAAATACTTTCTACACAAGAAATACAATCCATAAAGGAGATAAGGGCTTGGTTTACCTATACTTTAATCAGAAAACATTAATTTTGTATTTCAAAGGTAAAAATCTCAACATTTACATGTCTTATGTGGCTCTGTTTTGACAGCTTGTTAATAGTGACATAAATCACAAATAATTCCTATGAGGAGAATTGAACTTTGTGGATACAGTATCAGATGCAGGGTGGATAAAGCATCTTCTTGTCTCTTCATTTTGATGAAACTTTAATATACAAAACATAAAATTTTCACCAAAAAAAAGCTGCTTTAGATGCTCAACTCCTATTTGTCTCTGTTCCCTTCCTATTATCTTTGTATTCAACACAATTTCATGCTTGCAAACCATGGTAATTCTTTTCCACGTTTCCATTCCTATTAACCATGGCCATCTCCTCCAACACAAAACACAGACAATAAAGTAACCGAAACCAATTTTCACCCACAAAATGAAACCAATGAAAGTTAGACTGCAAGTTCATTAGAGTAATTCCAAACCAATTACATCTATTCTTAAAAGTAAAAGCCATGAGGGAGGCAATTTCTAGAGCTAAATATACAAAAAGGAGTTGATACTACCTCTGTTTGGAAATGTAAAAATATTAATGAATTTAAACTCTGGCAGAATGCTTCGGTATTTCCTGCAAAGAACATAAGTCTTCAGGTATGGTAAACTTAATGTCAAACTGATCAAAACCTGAGCTACTTCCCTGTCCTAACCTAATATATTATCAGGTAAGTCTGGCTGAGAGTCAAATCAGTATGTTTTGAAGATAAAATAAAAAAGAGACTAGTTGAAAATTAAGGCTCAAATACTGACTTTTGCACCTCAGCAATATGCTTTTTGGAGAACAGAAAGCATTGTTTGTGGGAACAATTCTAACAAAACACCTTCTCACTGACAGATCTTCCAAAGACTAGAACTTATTTCTGAATTAAAGAGACAAGTAGGCTAAAATGCTTTTAGGGCTATTTGCAGTGAGAAGTTATCTTACTCATGGAAGGCTTTGCTAGAGGTTTATTGAAAAATAATGGTAAAATACCACCTAACAACATTAAAACAACATGGGAGAAGTCTGGAGACTACGTGTTTCAGGTTCTGCTTGTAAAAGACCCAGCTTTCTTCTTTTTAAGAGCTAACAATTTTAAAGACAATTATTTTGAGAATGCATACACAGAAACATTGTGTTGCTAAGGCTACTACTTATTTTATTTAAAGAACAGTTGCTGTTTGTAAGTCATTGTACATTTTCTGAGATGGAAGAATATAACACCCATTCAAACACTGAGATTTAACTATTCAGCCTAAAGCCACAGAGCCCATCCCTGAATAGAATGAAAGAGAATTGATTGTTAACAAAAGTGAAACTCACTCCCTCTTGAAAATTTTCTCATTTCTCATGTCATCAACAAAGGACATAAAACTTCAGATGTCTTCTTATCCAGAGGGCTACACTGCAATTCATCAGGGAGACCAACCCAGCACATCTGCAGGACAAACAATGCAAGTCTTTTTACCTCCTATGTTACACCATTTGTTACACTGAGCTCTTCAGACTCCACTGTCACCTCAGCTTCATCCCAACATTGTTTTGTTCAACCTTTTAATAAAAAGTACTTTAATAAATCTGAGTAATTGCAACACATGGCTAACACGAGGACTTCGCTAACTTCAAGGTAATACAATAGGGTACGTTTCCAAACTAAAACTAGAGTTTCTCATTCATATAATCACCCATTCAGATCATATTCACCCTATTCAGCTCTTTGACGAACATAAGGGATTTACAGCTACCTCAAAGACCAAATGAATCATAGAATGGTTTAGGTTGGAAGAGACTCCACAAAAAATGCAAAGGTAACTACTACTTCCTTTGGAGGACAAGAGAAATTAGGTCACTCAGCAAGAGTTCACATTTAAATATCAAAAGCCATAATGGTTTTACACAAACCAAAAAAGGAATGAATAGGTAAAAGCACAACTTGCTCAATCATTCTTAAAAAAAAAAAAGAGTGGTTCTGAGGTCTGCAGACAAAACAAATCTCAGCAGCTCCATGACTAACTTTAACACTGTTCACAGATCAATTTTACCAGGTAGAAAATGTGGGTTATAATATCCCTAGAAGTTTAAAAAAAGAAGTCAGTCACATCATGAACGTACCATGAAAATCATTGCAATACTTAGCACATTGCACTATGTTGATTACACTTCTCTGGTTTTAAAATTAAAATATAATTAGACCACCTTATATTATGTGGTTCACTACACTAACATTCAATGGATACTTTTGGGGACAGAACGCTGATGAAAAATAAGGATTGTTGATGTGCCTATAAATTAGAGAAGACGCAACTTCCTGTGTTGTGTCTGCACATTAACAAATCCACCATAAAACACTTGAAAACTTACGTTCATCGTACCATGGCCTATGACAACAATGAGCTTCTGAAAATGTAAAATCAGAAAACCAAATGGCTTTTCCTATCCACATCTGTAATATTTTAATAGGGAGAATGGGCAACTGCTAGTTATTACTGCTTGAGACAGCTTTAACATCTGCTTGAGCTTTTTATGTTCACTAGCTGTTAGTTTCCATTCTGCCCGGGATTTCTTAAATTGTGGGTTAGACTGACCATGTAATAGAATAAGTTAATTTCATGCTGTGCTAGAGTTCAACCACAATCTTCTTTCAGAAGACACTTCTTACTGAGTGTGAAGCCCCTTCATCCCTTTTATCCTTCAGTTCCTTTGTTGCTTCCTTCCTTTAACAGGGGAAGGTTTGGATAATAACCAGTTTTATGGATTTCGTCAAGGAGGGACAGGAAAAGAAGGTCAATGAGACACATAGGACTTTTTCCTGGTCTCACACCTAATTGCAAAGCATCACACTGTCAGTAAATGTCATATTCAGCACACCTCACAGAACTGCATCATGAATAACTTTATTTTCAAAGGTATAGTTACATGTGAGGTAAAGGTCTGATCTTTATAGCACAAGTACTTTACTTCTCCGACCCACCATTTCTTCCCATCTTTTCTAACTCACTTTGACCCTATTTTCAAAACATGTAATAGACATATTTTGTACCTCTTGTTCACATAATATTCCAAAGACAATTGCAGTTGGTAAATAAGATTTAACAGTTCTTCTCCATACCCTTGTCTAACTGAAATTGCTTTGCAGAATTACAACCTGCAGAGTTCAAAGAAGTGTAAAGAAGCATGAAATTAAAAATTAGGAATGTAGAATTCAGAGAGCCATTTGTAAAATGGTAGGTAAAACTGGGTATTAATTCATAATTTATCTATGCTGTGCAGAAAACTGGACTGTGGAATGCCAGGTTTTGGAGTGATGTACCGGGCTAGATGCCATCTGGGAGCCTATGAGGAAAAACAAAACTGGTAACTGTCATTAAAGGAATAACACAAACTATGTGCACATTCAACGGAAGAGTATGATCCCTCTTATTCTCAAGGAAAATCTGTCTCCCAGCAAAAGTGAAATACAGAAAACAGAGTAGTTATGTTTCCTCTAACACTTTTTTTCCTAATAAGTTAATTTCCTAATGAAGAGTTCATTCTTTTCTCATTAGCTAGCATTTCTCATTACCTTTGCAACTGGAGAAAAACTTCTTTCCTTAGAAGTATTTATAATAATAATGATGGAATAAGGGCTATAAATTATAAATTAGTCCCTTAATTTCTCAAGCAATACCTTAAATTAACGGTTTAGGCCTGGTTTTTTGCTACTTCAAAACATCACTTTTGGGGAAGTTAGAGTTTCAAATATTACTAAGCCCACTTATGAAAATGTAAGAATGTATCTTCCTCTCAGGAAGAACCATGTGTCACTTCAGTTCAACACAGTTAATGTAATGTATCTCCGGGCAGCTACAGAGTACTTGGATTATGAAAGTAATTAAATTTTTAATTTTAATTTTATATATTTTTTTTTAAACAGCCTCCCCCAGTGATATCTTTGGAACAATATTCATTGCAAGTCAGATAAAATGAGAGTATTTGAACTGCACTGTTTAGGTACAGAACAGAGCACCCAGATCTCCTAGTATTCAAATTCTTTCCTGTAAAGTTTTTCTGCAGAATTCAAATGCTTACATAAAAGCACAAGTTTGCTAGTGGAGCAAAAAGCGGTTTTTTGTTTTGTTTTGTTTTGGGGTGGTTTTTTTGAATTTAAGTTAACTTATTGCAAACAATTAAAGCTTAGAATAGAAGAAAATTAATTACACCCTCTCATGCTCTGGAGATCTAGAAGCCTACCTTCGCAATTATTTTGGCACAACAGAATCAAACCCGGCAAACAAGGCACTCAGTGCTGAGGATATGAAATCTAATCCTACATGTTTGACAGCATTTACCATGCTGGTTCTACAGATTGAATGTTTGCAACTCTAATGCACCTTCGAGCTTAGTTTTAAAAGAATCCAAGTTCATGTGCTCCAAGGCTGCTCTGCAACAGAGCCCAAAAGTTCACAAGTGGAAAAAAAAACAGTGATTTACTCCAAAAGTCAGCTTTTTACCCAAACTGAAATACAAAAGTAGGTTCAGTCCCCAATTTCCCCATTTGAATGGGCCAGGATTATATGCTTGCTACAAGGAATCCACATAGCAAGGTATGTGTGACTCATTAGATTATGATATGGTTTCTAAAATTCCAGACTAAAGAAAGAGCTTGAGAAACAGACTGACAGATTAATAGATCGTGTAACTGCAAATTCATCATTTTGTAATCAGTGAAATTCCCCTACTTACAAGAAGTTACAAAGCCACTTTACCAGCACAAAGCAAAACTTCATATGTCTCAGGACTGAAAGTAAACAGTGCACTTCCTAAAAACAGCAGCTTTTACAGACTAAGAATTTAATTTCTGACCTGAATAATAAATCACTGGCTCAGGAAGGGCCAAGGGGAGGACAGAGAAACAACAGGCCAGGCAGCCTAACCTTGACCCTGGTAAGCCAACTCCTCTGGGAACTCCATGGCAGAAAAGGTGATTAGGTATAATTTTACCACGGGCAAATCACAGAATCTCCGTGGTTGGAAGGGACCTCTGAGATAGAGTCCAACCACATTAAAAAAATCATGCCTGACCAACCTGCCTTCCTTTGGTAGCAAGATGGCTGACCCTGTGGACACAGGGAGAGCAACAGATGTTGTGTACCTTGATTTTTAACAAGGCCTTCGACGAGGCTTCCCACAGCATCCAGGCACATTAGAGACATGCAGTTTGTACTACTGTGTGGAAAACCAGCTGGCCCACCAGACCCAAATGGTTTTGATCACAGTGTGAAGTCCAGCTCGTGGTGAAGTACCAGTAGCATTCATGAGGGGGTCAGTATCTTTATTGCTGACCTGGACAATGGGAAGGAAAACACTCGCAATAAGCTAACAGATTTTAGCAAATTGCAGGAACAAATGAAGTTTTGGAGGGCATGAGTGCCAGAGGGAGCTCAGCAGGCTAAGAAACTGGTTGACAGGAATCCCATCAAGTTCCAAGACAAGTGCAAAGTCCATCACTCAGGATGGAATAACCCTGTAAAACAGTACAGAATGGGGACTGAAAACAAAAAACTGCCAGAAAACAGCTCTGTGGAAAACAAGAAAATGGTGCCACTAGACCAGCATGAAACACAGACCAACAGCACAACCTTGCAGCAAAGGCCAACTGCATCAGTAAGCACAGAGCCAGCAGGTATGAGAAATGGTGATTCCCCTGCAGCACTTTGTTCTTGAGAGACTGTGTCCAGTACGAGAAACTATTGACATACTGGGGTCATCCAAACTGGGAGCCATCATTCACACATGCCATACACAGAGAAACAGAAAGAACTGGTTTTGTCAGCCTTAGAAGGACAGGGGCATAATCTTCCTGCTGTTTTCCACCAGAGAGTGGTGAAAACAGACTTGTCTGTCTGTACAGTAACAAGATTAGGCTAGGTGATGCCCACAAGTTGCAGCAAAGGAAATTCCAACTAGATATTTAAAAAAAGATTGTTCACAATGGGAAGAATCAAACACTGCAATAGGGGAACAGAGAAACTGTGCAATCTGTAGCCACTACATCTCTTCTCAGCAGGGGACTGGACCAAATTCTCTCTACAGGATCCTTCCAAACTAAATTCCCCTGTAACCTTCATTGGGCAACAACTTGTATTGAAAAAAAAGATCCAAGGTGTCTCATGGCTATGGACACACACTGCGAAGTGAAAGTTCCACCAGCTGAACAGAGATTGGTGTCCTCCATCCTCTCTTGTTCTTCTTGCTGCACTGCTTTGCCACGATCTTAACAGATTTTCATAGCCGGCTTGAGGGAGGCTACAGTAAATACCTCTTGGGTGATAATAAGTAGCTGGAGATGGGTAGAGAGAGTAAAACCTTCAAACTAGCAGTCAGATCCACAAAAGGACAAAGGCCATGGCTTTACCATTTGTCAGACTATAAATCTATATACTGTAGGTATACGCTTCACAGGTGGGATGCTGAGGTTACCCCACAAACCAAAGCCAGGCTGCAGCCTCTGAAAGAGAACTCAAACCTCAGTGTGACCAAAGCTTGAAGAAAACATGGAAGTTGCATGTCAGACTTGTGCAATGATACAATTGAACAAACAACAAAAGGCAGAAACTGAAATCATCACAACAATCAGCCTGACCATCTTGTACAACTAAATAACTAAGAACTGAAGCAAACTTACATGGTGTCAGGCTCGAAGGGATAGGATTCATCTCATACCTCAGCCAATGGAAAATGAAGTATTCAGCCAAGTTAGTTCTTAGAGCTTTTTTTTTTTTAGTCAAAAAGCCAACACATATTGGGATCAACTGCTCTCAGAAGCCATCTAACCCTCTTACTTTACTAGAAAAGCTCATAGTGAAGTTGCTACGGTCAGGTGACATCAGAATATTTTAAAGAACCATTCAAATTAGAAACAGAAAATAAATATGCATCTTTCACTACAATTCCTCTTCACTACAATCTTCAATCTCAACACCCCTGGTAGCATTTTGATCTTCTAAATCCCAGAAAGAATCTCAGACTACTTACCTACTCAGGAAACACAACAGGAGAAAAAAAGAGACAGTGATCAGTAAAGAAAAATAATTGACTTTTTATTAGCACTTCAATTACCTGGTGTTCCATGGTAAAGCACAGTTTTAAAGATAACACTGGTACCTCTGATCCAACACAACAGCATGGGTTTTTTTCCAAACACAAAGGGGAAACAAACACGTTCCTCCCTTGGTTCAGGGTTTGTTGGTTTTGTGGAGTTTTTTTTTAAGAAAAGCTAAGTCTTACATTAGCCACTTATAAGCAGAGACATGTTGCATACCGCAGTTAAATACTTCAAGTTTGACAAGACAAAAATTAATACTTTAGGATATTAAATCCCTTTAAATCCCTTTTTTGCTTAGTTGGGAGGGAGAGAGAGAGGATTATTTCCTTGTCTTTCCCCTTCTCCCATTTCCCTCCTATTTTATGCAGGCCTAAAAGAAAAGTTGAATACAATGAAATCAAGAGGCCACACATGCTATATTCAACTATAGCTACCACAATTTTTAAAATTAGAATTTAATTACAAGTCTTTTCCTGCAGTGTACAACATATTAATGCTTACATGATAATTTTTATTTCGATTATATAAAAGAGATTTGTAAAAAGGGTAGCTTATTTCATATATTGTTACATTTCTTAATGCATTACCTGTTCAAAGTCTGTGTTTTAAGTGATCTTTACATAAAAACAGAGGTAGCTAAGTAGAAATACTATGTTTTATGAGGTCTCTATACATGATGTAATAAAAAGATGGATTAATTTCAAGACTTCATAATAGTTTTTTATCCCCAGAAATGAATGCTTTAACACAAGTACAGCTATTTCTATTTAGCCTTTGTCACCATGGACAGTAGCTACATCACTACAGAAACATGGTAAAACTCATTTTATTAAGCAAATATTTGAGTTCCACTCAAGCACACTTAACATAATAAAAACAAAATAGCAATCTATGTTGTAATTTAATTTAATTCTTTGCTGAACTTATTATGGGAATTTAACAGTGCTTTTAATTAGATTAGGGAAAAATCAAATAATCAAAACACTGGATTTTAGGTTTGGTGTGTTTCTGTGCTGTCCAAACAATAGCTTATTTATTTAGAAAAATTCTAATGAGCTCCAGCATCTTAAGTACATTCAAAAGTGCCTTTTCCAGCATCACAAAGTTAATTAGGAAAGTATTGCTAAATTTTAAAGTAGCAAGTATAGTTAAAAATTTAAGTGAACATAAACTGAAACACTGTGGCTCCAAATTCTGCTAAAAGATCAGGTATGCAAGATGTTTTGCCTGTGCAGAACTGGACTGTATTTTTTCTCAGACACTTAAAAATGCAACAACTGGAAAAGATGGAGAATTTAGCAGCTGCTTAAAACAGTTAAGCAGTGCAAGTGTACATTTCCTTGTCAGGCTTGAAGATCACTTGGTAGGTCCCTGAAATCCTGTGTTTCATTTTATATAATGTAAGCGGGCACTACAAAAAAGTGGAACTGTACTTTAAAGAACTTTCCTAAAATGTTCCTGCTTCACAGCATCCATACAACACAAAAGAAATGGTTCAATTTTTCTATAGAGATTTAAGAGAATATTATGTTTAGAATCTCAAATCACGTAAGCATCTATTTGCATCTGCTTGCACCTGTTTGCAATTTTGATTTAAGTTTTGATGAAATAGCTGTTTTGTCCATACTGGCCAAAGAACAGCTTTGATGGTAAGACAGAATGCAATTTTGGCACAGTACTTTTTACTGAATTTTCATGACAGAGGTATAGACAGGAAGAAGCAGCCAATAACTACTTAAAGGCGACCACGACTTATTAGTTCTTGCTTCTAACAGCTCAATGTTAATCTTGAAAAGCACATTTTTGTTCTTTAATGCATTGCCTCATGGGAGATTTAGTCTGAAGGGCTAATGTGCCCATTTTTTCATAAAGGTCTACACTCCCTGACTGAACTACTTCTCCTAGGAGTCAATGCAGTCTTCCTCAAATGCCGGCTGTTTTATGAAAGTAAGAGATTCTTCTAACTCTTGTTTTCCATGACTGTAGTCACAATCATAGGTGGAATATAAATCAGCATTTAGCTTTGATATGACTCCCTGACTTTGGCCTGCAGGGCATCACAAGTCTTCTTAGCATCTCCCAACAACATGGCAGTATTGGGTTTGTAGAAGATTGGATTGTCCACTGCTGCATAACCAACTCCCAAAGACCTCTTCATTACAATGACCTGCAGATAAAGAGTTCATGTTTGAAACAGCAAAAACCAAGTACCTTTCCCCCCTCAAACAAAACCACAACAAAACCAACCTCCACAAACTAAGGGGGAGGAAGAAAGGTCCCTGACCAAAATATGGTGCTTATTGCTTCAAAACTGTACTTCAAATATTAATACGGCAGACAAATTGATAGCAGGACCAGTTTCAGAAACATTTAATTGTTAAACACAGTATTACATGTCAGATGAAGAGACTGTGGACACTACACATGCATAAGCTTTTATTTTATTCCATGTAATTAAGTCAAAGCAATTTGGGCACTGATGATTACAACATAGAAGGTTGTCTTGGTTTCAGCTGAAATAGAGTTAGTTTTCTTTTTAGTGGCTGCTATATTTCAGGTTTGGTGTGAAAGAAATGTCAATAATGCACATTGTTTTAGCTGTTGCCTGGTGATGTTTATAGTATTGAAGGACTTTTTTCAGCTTCCCATAGAAGCTGAGAAGGAACACAGACAGAATGGCCAATAGCAATATTCTGTACCATAGACATCATGCTAAGTGTACAAATGGGGGTTGGAAGAGTGGTGGGAACCTGTTATGACTGTTCAGGTCAGGCTGGGAAACCAATTCACTGGGCAGTGGGAGTGACTTTTGTCTTATATATTCTTTTGCCATTATTATTACTGCAGTTAGTTTAACAGAACAATAACGGCAAAGGAAAGCGTCTTCATCTCGACCCACGAGGGCTTTCCCCCCCACCCCTTTTCCCTCCTTTTCTCCCTATCCTTCCTGGGGGGAAAGAGGAGCGAGTGAGTGACTGCATGGTGGTCCTAGTTCCTGGCTGGGGTTAAACCCTGACAGTTCTTTTTGGCTCCATAAGTTGGGCAACAAGAAGGACTGCCATGGTTTAACCCCAGCTGGCAACCAGGACCACGCAGCCACTTGATCACTCTCCCCGAGTGGGATGGGAGAGAGAATCAGAAGAGTAAAAGTGAGAAAACTCAAGGGCTGAGATAAAGGCAGTTTAGTAAGTAAAGCAAAAGCCTTGCACATAAGCAAAGCAACACAAGGAATTCCTTCATTGCTTCCCACTGGCTGGAAGATGTTCAGCCATCTCCAGGAAAGCAGGGCTCCACCATGTGTAACAGCTACTTGAGGAGAAAAACGCTGTAACTCGGAATGTCCCCCCCTTCCTCCTCCTTCCCCCAGCTTTATATCCTGAGCATGATGTCACATGGTATGGAATATCCCTTTGGTCAGCTGGAGTCAGCTGTCTGGCAGCGTCTCCTCCCAAATTTTTTGTTCACTCCCAGCCTGCTCACTGATGAGGTCGTGTGAGGAGCAGAAAAGGCCTTAAGAGCTTAGCAACAACCAAAACCACCAGTGTGCTACCAACACCATTCTCATCCCAAATCCAAAACACTGCACTATACCAGCTGCCAGTAAGAAAATCAACTCTATCCCAGCTGAAACCACGACAAGGTTTTTGAAGCTATTTTATTTGTGAGCTATTTTAAGAACCCAATTCCCTGACAGCAACACAATTCAGATGAGCGTTCACGTTAATACTTGGTGCAACACTTTCTGTTACTTCTCCAGACTATTTCTCTGTATAATTTCATACATGGGATTTAAAAATAAAATAAAATAAAAATCCTAAAAAAAATACAGCTAGTTTTAGCTATTAAACGTCAAACTAGTTAACCTAACTAGAAACTGTGAAGCTTTACCAACTTTAACCACGTACAGGTTTATTTCTCAAATTGCAACACATAGCCACATACAAACACTGATAAATGTATGCAACTACAGCTCTTGAGTACTTGAATGGTTAACCCACATCCAGAACTATGACTGGATTCAGAACCAGAGATCAAAGATCTCACATCAAGGAAACTCAAGCATATGTACTTTACATCAGACAATGTTGCTTTCAAAGAGCAGAACTGGTGAGGTTACTAAACTATCAGTTCTATCTGGACAGACTAAGCTCTCTACTCAACCCAGCCACTCATTTTTTTTTCTTTTAAGCATATTATTATTTTCTGCATTTCTACCTCAATTTTAAAGTTGTCAATCAAGTTTCCTATAAACTTAAAAAAGCAGGTTTATATTTATATGTATATTATTTATATTTATATATTTATAGTCTTTTCTACTGCAGTCATCATTAGTCTAACTAAGCAGTTGCTGATTATTATAGAATCATGAACAGTGCATCACACTTGCAAAGTACAAGTACAACACACTTGTTGGACACCTTGCAGAAAAGCTTGTCATGGAAACCAGAAGAATTGGAGCACCTTGTTAGCTTATCCTATAACCAATGTTTTTAGAAGCATAGTACCTAAGATAGGTGCTAAAGCAACTCTGTTAATCTCACCTGTTTGGACTTCCAGACCTCAAGAACTGGCATTCCAGCTATGATAGAGTTCGGATCTTCCTGAGCAGCTGAATTGACGGTATCATTTGCACCAATTACAAGGACCAAGTCAGTATCTGTAGCAAGACAAAAAAAAAAAATAACACCAATGAAAAAAATATCTGAAACATGAACACTGAAGGTGATGTACACTTCTGTGTTAAATCTGGTCTTGAGAGGCAGAACCACCCTTTATGGTAAGCACTCTACAAACATCTATGGGGACTTCATTCTCAAATATTTTACAAACTTTTCAGAGAAGTGCTAACAACTAACTAAAGCAAACTGCAAGCATCCACAATCCTGTTCCAAGGGACTCAGACCACTCCACTGCTCAAAAGTTAAATCCTTTGATTTTTAAATGTGGTTTCATACACACATAGTATCATCACCTTCAAAATCTTTGTGTCTGGCTTTTCCTTCAAATATTCTTTCAAAGTAACTTTTACAAGAAACTTTCTGATTTTTAAATGAAGATATAAAGCAAGAAGTTGTCTGTACAATGTTATGCTAGTTTGCAAGACATAAGAGGGTCAAGACATCCACAATACTTGACCTAAAGAAATAACAGTAGTTTTCTTGCATGGAGCAGTAACAGTGATAAACAAGACAAAACATTTCTCACTTATTTCACAGCTACAAGCAATTAAAAAAATACAAACTGTTGTCTTGGTTCTGGAGGAAACAAGTCTCACAGGCCTATTTAACTTCCCTTCAATATCTACTTTTTTTTTCCTGTATGCCTGCATTCAGCATTTCCCTTTGCTTTACCTGTCTGTGCTCTCTGCTTCTCAGTTTTCTGTTTCTGAGTAAGGCTATTTCTTTTATTCGTCTGTGCTTACTTGCCATCAGCCGGGAGAGCACTCAGATTGCAAGAGAAAGACCTCTGCTCCTCTAGAGTGGCACCACAACAAGGCACAAAGAGAAACTGAATGGCCTGAATGAGATTCTCAATGTTTAAAATCCTTGTGGAATGCAAAAAACAACATCAAATAAAAAATGACAAGATCAAATCTAATCTACTGGAAACTAATAGCTCACATGCTAACCTGGGAAGTCTTCGTTGATCTCATCCATTTCCAGTACAATATCATAGGGAACACCAGCTTCTGCTAGGAGCACGTTCAGCTGACCAGGCATACGGCCAGCCACAGGGTGAATACCAAACCTAACAGGAAAGAAAGTCCAACTCCATTAATAAGTACTGACCACTCTGTTTTATACAGTAAAATTGCCACCTGTGACCTACAAGGCTGAGAAGTTAAGTATAAGCACATGTGAACTGATAAAAAGAAATGGTTAAACCTTAACAATATTGTAATTACTTTCCCAGTGTTGCAGGGAACTGGGTGGGTGGGAAAGGGAACAAGACATATAGATTTCACTCTTCACCTGGAGAGCAGCTGTTCCTTTTCTGAAAAGTTAAAAGTATGACTGACACAACAGGTATGCAAAAGAACATGCTCATTTCCCAGTAAAACTAAAATAGCTCAGAGTAGGAGTACATTTTTAAGAAGACTCATTCAGAAAGTTTTTGCATCTGCACAGTGGTTTTGGAGAGCCTGCTGGACACTTCTAGTGACAACACAGAAGGAACTTGTGGCCAGAAATGCCTGGGAACACATCACTGCAAGATGGACCAATTTTCCACCCAGTTATACCTAGCTGCTTTTCTTCAACTACTTTTTGAAGTAATGGGACTATTTTACCATTTTGTCTGTCTACAGTCACCAGCCTGAGCCACATTACACACAGCAAGCATTTCACGTCCACCTTCCATCAGTACCGTATTTAAAACCTTGTGACAGATACCTTTGTTTTTTTCATGAATAAGCCTTTTTGCTGCAAAACTACCACCCACATTAACATGCTTTGCAGGTCCCTTACATCATTGAAAAGTGAAAGCACCACAGAGTAAATGAACTGGCCACAGCATAACACTCTTCACAAAAAAGGCAAAAGACTGTGCGGCCTTTTGGAAGCAAAACCTCTCCGAGACCTAGAAATGCCCCTGGCAAATTACTTTATTGACTCAGGTAGAGTATGCAGGGTGATCACAGTCTAACACTCCAATAGAAACATTAGCAGGGACTCAAGCGAAGACGCTGCTTTGCTGAATTAGGTTAACATGCCACTTTCTTCTCATGACTGATTTTCAGAGGAAAAAAAATAAAATAAAAAAGATGGGGAGTAAGAAGGTGGAGAGCTAAGAAACTATACAAGTTCAAGCAAAACAATTTAAGAAATTTTTTCAGAACAGCTCAAAAGCAACTTCAAGAAAACACACTGCTTATGAGTTACTAAAAAAATTAGTCACACATGGTGACAACAGGGGATGTATGCATGCATACACTTCTTTAAGAATAAAAAACTGACAAAATTCAGAATAGAGATGTTACACTGGTTTAGCTGCAACTCCAAAAGACATATTTTGGTTAGAAGCAGATTGTACTCTTCTGCTCATCCACTGGCCCTGAAAAAGCTATGCAGATCACTGTCTCATGCACTTTGTCTTTCCAGCTCTGGAGCTATCATCAAATGTAATGCTGGCTCAAGAACACCAGAAATGCATCAGATGAGCGAGTATATAGCTGAAGTTAAGTGTTTAATAAGAGAACCTACACGTATTTTGTAAAAGACAGAAAACACCCAAGAGAAAACTAAGTTCTTGGATTTTTTAACATGAATTTCTGAGCAGAAATCCAAGTGAGTCAGGAATGCAATAAAAGGACTTCAGACTTCTTCAGTAAGGACAGAAAGACTGATGAAGCAACTTGACATGACAGAGAGATTGTCATATATTTCTATTTTCAAATCCACTGCAATGGAAGAGGATAACACATCAGTGATGGTCTACAAGTCACAGTCGGATTAACACAGATCACTTATGAATTTAACATTGTACAAATACATCCTTAAAAGGGCAAATGAGCTCTCCATCAGCAAGACATTAAGACAATGCAAAGATGAGACAATTGGAACTCCAGCAACAAAATTAAGGACATATGATTAATCCACGTAATACTAGATACAGCACAATTTTAAGCTCTAGGTCAAACAGTAGGATAAAAGCTAGCTTTAAAAGGAATGTCTTTAAAGAAACGAAGAGAATAGATTTTATTCAGCTAGTAAACATTTGGAATCCTATTGCAAAGTATAATACCTAGAATCAGAGAAAAGAGAACAAATATTCAAGACAAAATATTAACAGCTTACGTTTCACATCATTCTAATATAAGCCATGTGTAGTACTGCAGTTAGTTCTAAAGTGTACCAAATTCAATCACTTACAGTACAGTAGGAGAACTCTTATTCTGAAATACTCTTGAGAAAACCCATCACTCCTCTGGCAGAGAAAATAGATTTTCCAACAAAATTCTCTTTTGTTTCTAATAAAATTATTTGAGCGTCTTTGTGACCAAAGCTTTTTTGGCAATACACAAAACAAAATACTCGTGAGGTTTCTATTAAATACTATATACACATACAATCTTATTTCAAGGGCTGGAAAGCCAAAATTTAAGCTGCCAAGAGAATGAATTTCACCTTTGACTTCGTTATTCCTGGCAAGAGGCAAAGAAAAAAGAAAAGAAAGGGACAAATTATCTTCATTCAGGAAGGGTTATGGCATCAACCATCAGTAGCTAGAGACTTCTGACAGACTGCTTGAAACCACATACTGTGTATTCACAAAGTTTGAGAAACAAAAAAGCTTTTTGGACGAATATTGAAGTGACTCCCAAAAGTCTGCTTCTAAGAGCCTGTTAAGCAAATATGACAGTAGCCTGCCAGTCCCTCTTGAAACTGGATGTACAAGTGTGTCAAAAAGAATCATTAAAAATACATTCCTCTAAGGTTTTCATTATTTCACAAGATAAGATCTACATGTATCTGGAGTGAAATTAGCCTGTCCCGTTGGAAGCAGAATTCAGGTAAGCATAGAAAAGAGATAGCCAAAAATCCTTCATGGCTCACAACATGCCTAATAAAAGCTACACATCTTCTCCTGACTCACAACAGCAGTTGCTCTTCAAAGCTTTGTGCATTATGGCAGAAGCATTCTGTCACATATGCTATTCCAGATGTTCAAAATATGAACCTCATTCATATTCAAACACTCAATACACAAATAATTTTAAAAGAGAGGCATATTTTATGGTAAAAATCTTTTAAAGTGAAAAATTAAGTTTCTTCGATATGCTTTTAACATCAGTTATGCAAGAACTCACTTAGGTTGGCTGGTTGGTTTTTAAATCAAGCAGAAATCTCACACTATTTTTGACTTTCTGTTTACATGACATCAAGCTTTCAGTCTACATATACTTTACCCATAACAAAGATTCCCAATCATGTTGCGTCTGACTCAAAACACTATTCTAGTAGTCTACTGAAACACAGAATTCACCAGGAATTTTTTCTCTTGACCCTGAAAGTGTACATGAGGCTTATCACCTCCAATTGTCAGGTACACTGAAGTGAGCAGACACTTCTTGCTACTAAGACTTCACACCTAAAAAGCATGAGTACTAGGCAAGGGCATTCAGACTTTTTAACCAGCCTCTTCTGGATACTTTTTAGCTTTAGAAAGACAACACAACACACTCTAAAATGAACCTTTTCTTGAAATACAAAGACTGCAACATTTTCTTTTAAACTTAAGACTAAATATCCAAAATTCTAAACATACACATCAAATCTAGGACAGTGTTTTCAGCACAGAAAGCACTTAAATTCATAGGAGAGAAGGGAAGAAGGGTAAGTTACTTAAAGTAATATAAAGTTAATTATAATAGTATGAAAAGACAACTAACACATGAAAAACGACTGAAAAATCTCAGAATGGGAATTACTTTTTACACAGTTCATAAAGTCAGCATCTATCTTTATTACAACTGGATAGATAACATTCTTGTAATCAATACTGAAAGAGCTAGCACCTACCTAACCCAATGTAGAAGTGTTTCAAGATCACTTCATCCATGTAAAGATAGGATTCCTGTCATTATGCCAAAGCTGGACAGAGTGATGTAAGTAAGTAACATCTGGCTGGTGCTTAATTTAGCTTACTCAGCACTTTAAATGCTGTATATACAGAGAATAATTTGCCCCAGGGTTTTGCCTCACCTCTTCTTCCCCCCACCCCATCACTTTATTTGTGTTTTGACACCTCTCCACCTCTGTTTCCAGTACAGTCAATCTGTTATTCAAAGCAACAAGAGGGGGGGAAAAAAAAAAAAAAACCACACCAAAAAACCCCTAGATGAACTGAGAAGTGCACCATTCAGATAATATTCCTCAGCTTGAATGCTGTCACATAACAACAGTTGCAGTGTAGCAAGACTTTGTAAGTATTAGAACGTAATGCTCTCATCACACATTACAGATGACTCTGTAGATGACTAGCACCAAAGCACACAGCCAGCTTAGGCCTGCTGCCATGTCCGAGGCAACTACATGTCCCCAGAAACAGTACTTCAGCATGGACTAAGCTCAGTGGCTCTGCTGGGGTCAGGTCAGTTTAATATAACTCAATTGAACTAGATAAATTAAGCATACTAATGTGAGGGTTGGTATTATTTCCAGCCACTATGGTTTATCACAGCCAGGGCAAGATCCAAATACGGGGCATGGGCCTTAGCTCAATGCAATAACCCTCCCAACTGCAGAGAAGAAAGAAGAGCCTGACTCCACAACGCGTCAAATTGCTCTAGTCAGGTCACCCGGAGCTGAGCTGACCCATATGGAACCAAAGACATCCCTACAATTCAGGCCAGGAACACATAGCTACAGCCGCATCCTTGCGGAAGCCCATCACGTACAGCAAGGTTTGCTAGCTCTCTCTAGCTACAATGGCACGGCATTTGAGCTAACAGATCTGCAGCGCTAATAATTCCACCCAACTAATTTGCCTACAAGAAACAAACTGAGAACGGACACACGTACACACTTAGTGTCTTCCTAGTAAGCATACTTTAGTTTCCTAGAAACTTGCATCACCACACGTTGTTCTTATGCTGCCACTCAGCAGTGACAGTAATTTCCATCTCCATCTTACGCACACCTGAGCTATGCAGTATTTAAAGATTGGTTGGGACAGCACCTTAACAGCTCATCCTTTAAAATTCTTCTAGGTTTTCTGGCAGAGCAACAAAGAATAATGACTGTAAATTGATATAATTACAATTTGAGTTAATCAGTTTTATTTATTAAGTTGTACCTAAATGTGTAGGTGGTACCCATCCACATGTTCTATTACTCACGAGCAATGAGAACAACAGGGGAAAAAAACCCCAAAACAGAACCGTAAAGACATTGGACTAGGGTTCAGACAGAGAGGTAACAAGAAATACCAAAAAAGCATGCACCCAATATTAAATCCATCCTATCATATTTTCAAAAATGTAAGAAACCTGTGTTTCCATGTGCCCAAAAGTAATTAGATTCTCCAGCATCAGAAGACATAAATCCAAGTCATTAATAATACCCACTTTGATGTGGACATGGACAGCATCAATTACCTATGCACATATGAGAATGTATAGTTTTAAACTGTGGTATAATACTATAAAATAATTATGTATCTCTATACAGAATTGCTATTATAATTACTATTACTACTACATTTAATCATATAGAACAAATCAGAATTTCACAACTACGGGCCTCCAAACAACACACCATGTGGCTGAAGGACTTCGGTAAGGCGAGAATTTTCAACAACTTACTCAGCTGTAACTTTGCGGAAATAGGACACCAGTTGTAGAACAAGCAATTCCTCTCCAGGGCCAATGGATTCTGGGGACTACAGTGTTTAGCCTATGAAAAGTTTTGTTGTTTTAGTCCTCCCTAACAAGGGAAAGCTATAACGAAGGCTCAGCAATACCCAGCCCTCTCTGTGATCCTACTAATGCATTAAAGATGTGGTCTGCTGCAAGACCATCTCAACTAAGCGATGAGGTTAGCTATGCAATTTAATAACTAAAACAGTCTGAAGTTTCCAAACTCTCCCATACTTCCAAATTTAAACCCTAGTCAAAGGTTATGCATCATGTTATATAATCTGTGCTCTTCACTAAGCATGTTATGGCTATAGGCAAAGTAAATGAAAACAGCAGCTCCTCTGGATCAATCGTGAGGCATGAAGCAAAGAAAGGCCATATGACAGACGCAATTTTTCTTGGCACAGGACGGGCATTACAAATTTATGACAATCGTATGTCCACGCTGGCACCCCTCCACAGCGGATGTGTGAGAGTGTCACTACATCTGGATGGTGAGCGCACTGGGGTCCCGAGGCACTCCAGGCCTACTGAAACCAGAGGGACAGCAGCTGCACTCAATGAACACCGTGGGAGCTCCGCAGAGTGATGAAAGGCCTGAATTACCACAAACTGTAAATACAGATTTATTTCATTAAAATACTAGGTAACCACTGCAGTGATCCCTTCCTGCAATTGACTCATTTCAAGTATAAGCCAGTTATTTGAAGGAATCATTCACGTTTCTGCCATGCAAAGCCAACATGAAAGGCAAAACCAGTAATTTTTTATTTCACCAAGGTTGATAAAAAATAAAGCTCACCCCCACAGAAGCGCTGAAAGGAAAGCCAAAAGCACGCGACACTGTCATCACATTAGCCAAGAAAGGTTCTTTTGTTGCACGATTAACAAGTTCTTCAAAATTTTTAATGCAATTTGGATACAGGCAGAGCTTTTGCTAAACGCGGAGAAATAAGGTGTGAAGAGAACTGCTCCAGGAAGCAGATACAGCACCGCACACGCACATTTCTCACATATGCATGAATGTTTATAAAGTAGTTTTATATGCAAAATTGCAACATCCTGGGTAAACATTAATAAGTAATTACGCTAAACCCTACACTAAACCCTGCTGTTAGCCATCCCAATACATGCTGTAAAACACTGCAAAAACTTTTATGTGACTTTTGAATATTCTTGGAAAAATAGTGGAAGAAAAACAAAATCAAATACCACTAGCTGCTAGAATACGGATTCCAAAGGAAAGTAACCATTTAACTGAAATAAACACATGGAAATCAGAGAATGATCTAGCCAGCATCTGTCCAAATATCTTGTTTCAAATGAAAACTGAGCCTTGACTAATTTTGAAATATTAAGTTACCGTAATCAGAACATAATTTCCCAAACAATCAGCAAAGGAGGCATGATGTTAGCTTTCCAGTACTTTTGGTATCTGTAAGGTCTGAAAAAATGAAGAAGGAAAGGACTTGAGGCCAATACTGGGACCTAAGAATTATGTCTGCTCCTTGGAGCAGCAGTCCAGCAGAAAAAATCCATAGGACTGGCCATATGCACTCAAATAATCCTTCCATGCAATACTCAAAAAACTCTAATAATAGCAAGAACTTATGGGAACGCAGTAAGAGTAGGTCTAAGTTGCTTAATGAATTGGAGTACCTGTCACAAGAGGAGAAGCTGAGAGGTGGGATTCTTCAGCCTGCACAGGGGAAGGCTTAAGGGAATCTTACTACTATGTATAAATACTGATAGGCGGGAGTAAAGAAGATGGAGACAGATTCTTCTCAGTTGTATCCAGTGAAGAGACAAGGCAATGGTCACAAATTGAAATACAGGAAAAACTTGGTTTACTTTAAGTGTTACTGAACACTGGAACAGATTGCCCAGAGAGGCTGACAGCCTTCAACCCTGGAGACTAGATATTTAAAACCCACTGGACAAGATCCTAAACAAACTGCTCCAGTTGACTCTGGTTTGAGCAAGGGGCTGGCTGAACTAGACAATCTCCAGAGTTCTCTTTCACTTCAGCTACTCTGTAACTCTGCAAAGATTCAGGTTACATTAAAATAGTAATAGAAGTGTATATCCTCAGGCCTCAGCCAGTTCATGGGTTACTTTCTGAACAAATCCGACTGTAAAAGCCTCTTAAGTATGACAGAAGATACTACAGCCCTAAAGCTTAGAAGAGGCAAAGGGAAATCAGGCAGCATATTCAATGGAAGCTCAAGTCCTGTTGCTAACATAAGATCACATGGATTGACATAGAACAATTTCAAGGAACATAACAGATGGGAGATCTGCTTTTAATAGAGGCTCTCTCTGTGGCACATCAGCCCAAAAATCAAGAGCTCCTGAGTCCCATGTTCTTGGTGTAGAGGCTGCTCCCGGATCTATTCTTCCACTATGTATCAGACTGGCCCCCACAAACACTTCTCCGTACTGCACGTCATTTCCTGCCTAGGAGCCTCAACTATTCACACTGCATCCCTTTAATTATTCCCCAGAGGGGTCCACATCCTCAGGAAACTAGAACTAATAAATAAAATAAATAAAATAAATTATTAAAGCTATTTTAGCCTAGTAAACAACCCCCCTTATTGGAGGTTTTGCTAAAAGGCAATTCAAAGCACTTCAGTTAGGTCCGTGCTCTCTTCCACTGACTACAAGCATAAAGAAAAACTACTCTCCCGGCTCTGAAGTCAGCTGTTGTGGCAGCTACTCGCAGTAACATATCTCCACAAAGTGGTTGCTTTCAGAGCTCTTCAATCTCCACCTTTAGAAAAGACTGCTAACTGTTCTCTTGAACACAATACAAAAAGCCACATTAAAGTTTTATTTTACAAAAAACTTCACTGCTTGCTTTGTAGAAAAATACTATGATACCCAAAAGCAGACCCTGTGTATCTAAAGGAGCTAACTTACCTTTCAAAAAGTAACATTTTCTTGCTACAATAAAGAAGTATTAAATTTTAAAGCCTCTTTTTTTTCCACTAAACTTCAGCTTGAAAAACAACGAAACAAAACCAACAAAAGGATTATTCTCCTATGGCTGGGGCAACTTACAAAACCCAAATTTAAGAAGAGTGTAAGCGAATAAGGGATCTTTTACACTAAAGCATGAAATTTTTTGATATTCAGCAATAGGTTAATAAGACCAGAGCATTCCTCCAGCTAGTATTTCTGAGAGAGAGACCAGCATAATAATGACTACAGAAAGAAAAATTAAACCAAAACAAAGACTTGCAAGGAATTTTAATAGAGTGGATGGGAAAAGAAGAAAAAAACCAACACAACAAACCACAAAAAAAACACAACCTGCAATACTTTTCATTAAGGAAAGTACGTACCTGACATTCTTCCCTTGTTCTCTCAACATCTTCACCAGATCAGCTATGGGGTACTGAGCTTTTGCTGCACACAAACCGTAACCTGAAATAATTTTGGTATTTTAGCTATTTTTCTGGTTTACTGTGGACAAAATCATTACAGACAGTAGGTGTACCTTTCACACAAACAGAAGCTCTCAAAAATAAACAAAAAAGATACATATATGTATCTATATAAATACTTGCATACATCAGATATTCATATATTCCCAGCTTGACCACTGTAATTCTTACCTTCTTTTTGGTCTCCTAACCACTAACAATGTAGTCATTTAACCAGTCAAACTACACAAGTAACTTATTTCAGCTTCACAAAAACATGTGTTCCTTTCTCTATCAGAAAAGGATGTTTCACACAGGCACATTGAAAAATTGAAAAAGAGACTACTACTAGGTTACCTCAACACCATTATCCTCAACAAAATTTTGGATTTGCCTAATGCAAATCTAGTAGCTGAACATGGCTTTTATCAGCAAATAACCTTTAGAGTATTTCTGTCTGAAGTAATTCACCAGAGCAATAATGCCCAGGAAGAAAATGGAAAGTATAAATTATTATCATCATCATGGTTTGACCACAGGAGCAAGAAGCAAACTCCCTGAAGACGTTTGCAAGCTTTGCTGGAAACAACGTTAACTTCCCAAATTAGACCCCTACCTCACTGATGTTTTCATTTAAGTTGAAATAAAATAAAAGATTACTTTTTTATTTAGTGTTCTTCTGATTTCAATGCTAAGATAAATTTAATACAATAGTTATGCCATTCAGTTGAAGGAAAACAAGTCTTGAGGTACTCTGTACCTCATCTCACCTAACAGAGAACATGCTATTGAACCATATGAGCCTACAGCCAAGATAATTTCAGACAACTCAGGGGTTTTGTTTTCAGGGTTTTTTCTTACTTTAATTCCAGTATTTATTGTATACTAAGTTTTAGAGGGTTTTCTGCCCTTTTTTTAATAAAACAATGAATAATGGAGCAAGTACATGAGAAGTGTAAACAAACTCCACTGTTTCAGTAACTTAACAGACAGCCAGTTTGTTACTGGTACCACTGGTACTGTGGCAGCGCTTCGAAACTCACTTGACAATAGCTGCACACAAAATTAATTGTAAACATAGTTTACAAAAGGTAGTCTTTGTCCTGAAGAATTTAAAATGTAAATAAATAGACCAGAGTTTGAAGAGACACACACAAGGAAAAATACAGTGGCATACAAGTCTACAGTGAGGAATTATGACTAACTTGGGAACAAAACCAGATCACAGAATCACAGAATGATACCGGGTTGGAGGGGACCTCTGGAGATCATCTAGTCCAACCCCCCTGCCAAAGCAGGT
>JAOXJM010000019.1:16260575-16277573 GCA_026413425.1 Tringa solitaria | reverse complement strand
ACCACTGAAAAAAGACTGGCCCCATCCTCTTGACACCCACCCTTTAAGTATTTATGGGTGTTGATCCCCCCTCAGTCTTCTTTTCTCCAGACTAAAAGGACCCAAGTCCCTCAGCTTTTCCCCAGATCCCACACACCCAGTTGGTATTTGACACACTGTGCTATGTTGCAACTGACAGATAGGCTACAGCTGCTTGTTTTGTTTAGGGTTTTTGTTTGTTTGTGGTGTGGCTTTTTTAAATAATACATCCTCTGAACATCTTGCTGTATGACTCGGGGGTGTCTCACCTGGAGTAATAATAATGTTATTGGCTTCCTTTATCATTTCAATTGCATTGTCCACATTGATTTCTGTGTGGGTTCCAGTAATTTCCATGGGCTTCCCCCCAGCTGTTGATGTGGTGCCATAGCCCCCTAGAATCACGTTTGCAAGGGAACGGTTCATAGCCTGAAAGAAAAGCAGTTTTTGATCAGTTAAAGACAAAATCTGAAAATAAAGTGGAGCAGATGTCCACAAAGAATAACTTCTGAAAATATTAAAGCCTTCCTGGCAATAGTCTATCTGCTGGTTTTGCCTGCTTACAACTCAAAATTTCTTAAAACAGATCCTTAAAAGAGACCCAGATTAACACAACTACAGCCAAACATCAGCTTCTAACACATTACATTTTACATGCAATAAGACCGCATCAGCATTTCCCCAAGACAAAGAACAAAACACAAACAGCCAGCATCAGTCTCTTGTTCTTCAAAGGGGATATAAAAGAATGCATATTTGATAAAAGAAATTTTATTTTTTTTAAACATACATATATATATACACACACACTGTTTTTTCAAGATACTGTCTTAAGTTCTTGAGCAATTCAACTTGTAAGCACAGAACTGCTATATGACCGCATGGAAACCACGAAGCTCTTACTTGTAGCACAGAAGCAAAGCTTCTACAGCATCAAGACAGGAAAGAACACAACAAAGCCAAGTAGCCACACAAAACTAACCAAATACTAAGTCAAAACAAACTGTAATGAACTGAAGGGGGCCATTAACTTACTGGCTGAGCACCAAAGGGGAACAAGAGATCTTAAACTAGGAGCTTTAAGAGGGAAACACATCCTGAATATTCGGCTCTGTAGATACATAGCCAGGAAAAGCCACTGGCTAAGTGCTCACTGGCATGTCTCCTTGCGAGTGTGGTCCCAAAGCAAAATCTGGCAATATCTGGAAGTAGGCGAAACTTGTAACTGCAGTAAACAAAACTTTAGAAGCAGGAAAGGAACAGGATAAATTGCTTCTTTAATTAAACATGTGTGTCACACATCTGCTGTGCTAGCTCAGAAACCACAGCAAAATTTAAGAATGGAGAGGCACACATACAAAGGAGAGGAAACACCCACACAAAACTATGCTTCCAAGTATCCATTTTCCACTGATATTTCAAATCATGCAACTCCACAGGTTTTTTGCTATAGCCTGAGAAGGTATACCATTCTGTGAAATTCATCACCTAGCAAACAAGCACAATGAAGATGGTAGAAGAATTTTTGTTTCTCCTGATAAATCATCACTGTTTCAGATACTGTAAGGAAGGCACACCAATGCAGTGAAATCAGCATCTTTCTACTGCCTGCAGTAGGCAGCAGTTCAAATCCTTGAAGAGCATGCTACCTTTGCCATGTATCACAGTATTAAACCTTCAAACAGGAAAACAGTGTACTCAGTATATTACAGTAGTTCAGCGTCAGGCAAGACAGCTGGGAAGAATGCCCTCCTCAAATGTTGTGCATGCTAAGCTTACAAACAGCAAAGCACTCTCTATGCACACCTAAACCAAAAGACAAAACTAAGACCAGACTAAATGAAACAGAAAGTTCAAATATTATTAGAAATCTGAGAATCCACACAAGGCAAACATGAGATTGAAGCACTCTGGCCTAGCTCTGCACCAGAAAGCCAAGAAACGAGGAGGGAAGTCTGGCAAAAAAGGGGGTGGTACAGAAGGCTTCAAACTGAGCCAAGACCTCATCAAGCAACAATTAACCAATCCAGCTAAAACCTACTCAACACAGGGACCATGTGGAAACTCTTCTGCAGCCTCCTTCACCTTCTTTACCACCTCAGACCGCATATGAACAAAGTGCAGGCTTCACCATTCATAATGGTAATGACAACCTGACTACTAGCAAAAAGCCTCCACTGCTATGCATACACAGGTGATACTGGCCAGGAGCTTACAGCCCCAGGAAAACCAAATCTTTGGTTCCTGACAGCTCCTGAGTCCTTCCACTGTGCCCACAGAAACCACACAGCTAGTACAGGAGATGGGCCTGCATACAATTTATTAAACTAACACAATTTGTCCTTTATCTCATTCTGTTTCATTATCCGAAGTAATGGCTCCTCTTCTACCTGAAGCTTTTTCCCCATCCATAAGCATACCAATTCTAATACTACAGTTGCAATCATCACTCTGCAAAAAACAAGGGAGAAGGACACTCTAATACA
Organism: Tringa solitaria; assembly: GCA_026413425.1. Taxonomy (NCBI): domain Eukaryota; kingdom Metazoa; phylum Chordata; class Aves; order Charadriiformes; family Scolopacidae; genus Tringa; species Tringa solitaria. Next base: position 16,275,069 of record JAOXJM010000019.1, on the reverse strand, counting down.
ATCAATTGTTCTGAAGAACACACATTGTATTAGCATCTTTTAAAAGAGGTCACAATTCACATGATGAGTGAACAGTACAGGCCTTCACTTTTTTTTGTTTTGAAGTTGAAGTCTTTGTCCTTAACTCACCCTACTAATAGGCACAAAAGAGGGATGGGTAGAAAACCAAGCAGACAGGAGTGCAAAAACTAAGTGGTTATCCGAATACGTGCTGGCCAATGTTATCAATTCAAGCTTATGAGATTATCGGGATAGGCTCTGGATGACTAAACTACAGTTCTATCACAAGAAGTAATTGGAAATGTTGTAAAAAGAAGGTTTCAACCACTAAGATGTTTGTGGAAACACCTCATCTGTATTAGATAAGCTTCAATAAATATACTGCTTTGGATGGAAGTCTTATTAGAGGAGGGTAGGGGGAGGAGGGGAAAAACTGCTGCTTTGTTAGCACAGGTTGTGACAGCGTAAAGCAGAGTTTATTGAAACTCTTGAGCGTTTTCGCTCCTGAAATGCAGCTTCAAGACAATGATATTGAATCCTCTGATTATAACAATGCTTTTAAAAGTAAGGATTTCCATTAAAGGAAGCAAAGCAGAACAAAAGAATGCTGGGCTAGAAACAAGTTATTCTGCTTATTGTGCAGAAATTATACAAAATAATTTTAATTTTACTGGCTGATCAACTTTAATTGTCTAAGCTTATGTAAAGCAGCACAAGATTTCCAGAATACTACCTCAAAAAACTCAACTTCCTGAAATTTGACAAATACATAGAGAAAAGCCACTCTGTCACTGCATGATTATTCTGCTGATTATTTCACCAGGGGTCCTACTTACCTGGAGTCCTCCAGCCAACAGATGCAAATATCACAGAATCATAGAACAGTTAGAGTTGGAAGAGACCTTAGAGGTCATCTAGTTTCAACCCCTCTGCCATGGGCAGGGAAACCTCCCACTAGACCAGGTTGCTCAAAGCCCCATCCAACTCAAAACTCCAAGCGCTGAGAGGAGCTAGCAATAAAATAAATGTAAGAAGGTGGAGACAGCAAAAGAAAAATCAAGGTATAGAGTGCCTATGGTTACTGGTAAATACATACCAAATAGATCATATTTTCACCATGACATACAAGAATTCGATCTTTAAATAATATACTTTTCATCCCTGTGTTGCTCATAAGCATCATCTTTTTATTGATATGGACTAAATTGCTACCTGTATACAAATATATAAACATATATATTTATATATAAAAAGACTCCCCATGAGCCACATAACCTGATTTCCTTTTGTTAAGGAGATAGAAAATGTTCAAGAAAGAACAAGACTCTTTAAAATTCATACCTGGGATTGTCCATTTGAACTCACCTCCTTGAAGCTACACAAAAATACTTATTTTAAGCTTTTCTGAAATTGTTTCTCAAGCAAGATGAAAATTAAGAATACTAAACATTCCTAACACGGTACCAACACTAGTTATCAGCAGAGATGAAGTAAAAGATGACAGCCAGGGCTGACTGTAAGAAGGCATCAGGACAGGAGAACGGCAACACCAATCACACAAGAACACAGGAGCAGAAGTGAAACAATTACACAAGAGTCAGGAGGTTGACAGCTATTGCACTGTGAACAGTTTTTTTTTTCGTCATTACCCCTCCATCTTTGAAAACTAAGAGGAGAGAGACAAGGGAAAACAACAGACTCCTGTACAAACATTTCAGAGAAAACGAGATCATCACTAATAATGCAACATGATTTCCACACACAGTGGAAGCTGAAGTTTGCTTTGACACAGACATGAGTACCAGCAACACAGTAACGCAAGCCTGCTGCCACCCTGTGGTACTTCAAACTAGCTGCTCTGAAGGAAGTACACTTTCCTATAGTCCAGAAAGCAAACATTGAATTACTACAGAATCAAACCAAACATTATTTTTTTCAAGGAATTCACTACTTAAAGTATCTCCTGCTGATAAACTTAAGCTAAATCTAAAATTTAACAACACTGCAGAGCAACAAGACAAAACCAAAACAAAACAACAAACAGTTGAGAACAAGCAACAATACTGACTCGAGCCCAGACTCAAACCTTCACTGGCCAAGTTAAAACAAAGGTTTTCCTCAGTTTTGAAGTATATACCTCTCCAAACCAAATAGAATTTTCTAGTCTTTAAACACCTAGCAGTTTGGTCTTCTGATTGCTTATCTTCCTAGCAAACATGCTGAATAAGGTTTTTCATTACTTGGAAAAAAAATAGAATTTCCGCGGACTTCTTACCACACACATGATGTAAGAGAGGATGGCCCCAGAGGAGCCAATGAGTGCACCAACAATAGTCAGCAAGTTGTTGTTCAGTAGGAAGCCCTCGGCACACAAAGCCCATCCAGAATAACTGTTCAGGACAGTAATAACTACAGGCATGTCAGCACCTCCAATAGCTGCTGTTAAAGTGACACCCTGGAAAAGGAAAGAAAATACTTCAGTATAAGCTACAACTAATGAGAACAAGCAGAGAAGACAGTCTGCCTGGAGCACTTAAACAAAAAAATCTTTACTTAATAACCATTAAACTATTTTCAATGTTGGAGATACCACGTTATGGCTTGAGAATTGGACTTAAGAATTCTGTCTTCTCAGAGAGGACAGGAAGACACACAACTGCCCCTCATCCTGTGCTTAGTCACATAATTTTATACCCTACCAGCTCCATGGAACTGCTCATACCATTAAAGGATTCATCCTGAGGAGTCATTGCAAGACTCAGTTTACAGAACTGTTAACATTCAGGGTAAATTTTGCAACAGCTGGTGTGAGCGGGTGAAGTTACACATGGGGATAATCTTATTAAGTTACCATGATAACCTGTAGACCCAGTGCTCTTTTAAGTATTTTAAGGATAAACTTTCCAAGAAGTCTTTTAAAATACCAGTTTGCCGTATAAAAGGCTCCATTAAGTCATAGCTGCAGAAACTAATTATGTACATACATGCTTTTTCTCTGGAACAATTCTGGTTTACAGCTAGGTCTAGGAAAGTCAGTCACTACTTGCTACTGCAAGGTAGGATACAGGCACTATGAACATCATGACTCAGGGTGCTAAAATACAATTATTAAGAGGAAACTTGTAAAGCTGAAGAACAGACTTCTTGTTTAATTCTGTTCACCTCCTACAAGCCCCCGACTTACCATTATGGCTGAGAGAGCTGAGACAGAACCTAAGCAGGTAATTCCTGTAGTGTAGCTAGGGTCAATCATGTACGGAACCATTCCCCCAATGCTGGCAGCCAGCAAACCTGCATTCAATGCATGTCGACCAGGCAAGAGCAGCGGTGCAGAATTCAGGATACCTGCAATCAAATGCATATTCAGACATTGATACATACATACACATATGAAAGCCTGTCTCTTGCCCCAGAGAAGACTGAATACCTCAGCAAAATCAAAATTTAAAAAAGGGAGGGGCAGAAGATAAAATAAATTAGTGGAAGCTGAGACCTTGTGCTGACTCAGCATTGCAAGACATTCACACTTGCTCTAGACTCTCAAATACTCCTATTTAAACTCATCTTCTACTGCCTAATCTCACTGAAGGGCTTCTGAATAATCACAAAAATCTCTTCTCCTCTTGAAAAGTCTTTTAAAAAAAAAAAAACAGAAAAAAAAACCACAACAAACTTTTATTCTGGCCCCAATTCTTTGCATGTTATATATGAAGCTCTGTTTTAGGAAGCTTTTAGCTGGAACTACTTTGTACAGATATTATGTCGGTCTCTCAAAAGCTGTCTGCTTAGGGAAAAAAAAAAAAAAAAAGACTATGCAGATAAACCCCAAATATAAAACACACCTGCTTTCAAATGCTTGAATTTCACCAGTACCCTCAGTCACACAGACTTCCCACTGCTTCCCACACTGGCAGAGACTTGAGGGGGAAAAAGGGTTTGGTATTTGTGTGATTCAGCTTAAAAAGACAACTGTGTATTTATTTTCACTGTAGGCCTTTTTTTTCCCCAAACAACAGAAAGAGCAAAAATAATACAAGTTTATCTGTTACTTTCAGTGTAGGTAATTGCTTGATGAGTGTCTCATTTAAATTTAGCTAAATTCAAGGGAAACAATGAACTAGCAGTCTCAGGACAAAGAGTCAAATTATGTGACCTACTACCTCTAATTTAATAATATAGAGAAGCTTACTACTGTGATGAGATGAAAATGCAAGAAAAGGAGAGAAAAAAACAACAGGAGTGGGCCAAACCAGACAGTTAAGTTCACTAGGGGCACGCACACAAATCACTGAAGGAGTTGAGAGGGTAAGATGGAGAAGAGAAAAAAAAATAACCAAGAAGAAATAAATGAGTTACTGCTTAGCAGAAATACATCAGAAATACATACTACTGACAAATCCTTCAAAAGATTATTAGAGAAGACAGCTTTCCATCCATGTCATGCTTCCTCCTTCAATTGCTGGTCTCATAAACACTGAAGAAAGCAAAGAGATGTTTCCCAAAGGAACTATTGCAAAGCTAATAACAGGATTAGTAATAGGAAGCTCTTAGCCAGAACTTCTTAGTACAGGTATTATCTCAGTCTCTCAAAAGGTGTGTGCTTACAAAACCAAAAATAAATGTAATGAATAAACCTCCAGGTGCATGACAATCAGGAATTAGTGACTATTTAATTTAAAATGCATATTTACTAAAACAGTAAGAGGTATGGAGCATGGAGTTTGTACAGTAGGTAAACAGAGAATGATTGAATGATTTAAAGCAAGGCATTCTCAACTGATCCTGCAAGTTCCCTACTTAAACGAAGCCTGCAATGCTACAAACAAAATCCCATAAATAGTAGTGGTGCTCACTGAGTCCAGCAACACCAGGTTTCAATGAAAATGTCTGCTCAGGAAAACAAAGTTGTGATCAAAAAAGTTCAATAAAATCCATTAGAGAAACAGTGTCAGGTAGTGTCTTAAAAACAATAACGCAACACTTACTTCCAGACAAGATGAATTGAGGAAAGCTTACATGACTTGGTAACTAATAGCAGTGGTATGTCCAAGCACTGAAGACAAACCTTTCAAACTAAAGCTGTACACAAATTAAATAGAATTAAAAAGTACGCTCATAAGAATTAAACATATGAACTTTTACCTGATGCAAAATACAAGGTTTCTTTCCAGTTACACCAACCTAAAGACTGAGCTAAATCCTGGGGGTAAAAAAAAAAAAAAAACACCAACCTTTAACACATATTTAATTCTGAATGGAAGGTCTCACCTTGCAGTTTTCCATAAGCAACAAGAGAGCCACTGAAAGTCACTCCACCAATGTACGTGCCAAGGTAAGCCACAATCTTGGTGAGGTTTGCAGCTGGATCAGTAGCGAAGTGAGGATACTCAATCATGTATTCTGCTACACAGGTGAGCACAGCAGCCAAACCAACCAAACTATGAAAAGCAGCCACAAGTTGAGGCAGATCTGTAATCTGGATGCGTTTAGCAATCGTCAAACCTATTGAGAGTTGAAGATAGAAGGGAAGTCTTATAAAACACAACCAATTTGTGCAGCTAAAAATTAATGTATCATGGTTTGGTGTGCAATGAATACATGCACACACAACCCTCTTCCAATGGAAAAAATCTGTTTTACACTAGACACTGCTATGGTAATTAAGTGAACTGCATATGTGTATTTTGTGCAATTAGGATATCACAGAAATCAGACAATTAAAGCATATCATGTTCTTAGAAATGTCACTATATATTGAGAAATTCAACATTTTTTTGTTAATAAAGCACAGTGTGGAAAGGGGAATTTGGCATCATTCAGTCAGGAACTGAAATATGAAGTTGGTCAAGTTCATTCAGCTCTGTATATCCAGTTTTCCTAACAGAGATGATGTGCTCCTGCTTTTCCACCAGTCTCCCCATTCTTTACCACATCCTGATGCATTAATAGAAACTCTGGGACTTAACATTTCTTTGTTCACATATTTGCAAAATACCATACCCAAGCCTTAACTGTAAGTCAGTCGATTCACCTGTGAGCTATACAGTATTTTATGTATATACAGCTTGCACAAATGCATGTATACAGCATATATTGTTAGTTTATAGTATCATACACATACCTATGGTACTGCCAAGTGCCATTGCACCTGACATCTGCGCCAACAATTCAGGTGAGGGTTTAAGACCTCCAAGAGTTGCTGCTAAACCTCCTGCAACACCAATCATACCCAAAGCATTTCCAAGACGAGCTGTTCCTTGGGTGGACAAACCAGCCAGGGCACCAACACAGCATAAGCCTGAGCCCAGATACATCATCTTTAAAATAAGAAAAGCATCAATAGGCATACATAAGGTAGAGCCAAACTGCATAATCATTAAAAAAAAAAAAAAAAATCTTTCTGATTATTACACAAAACAGCTGATTTTTCCAAATTGTGTATAAGACACAGTTCTTAACTGAAGTTAAAACTCTTGACTGTGAGAAACTCCTGCAGAGGATGTTATTTTGGGTAATTAAAATGTGATATCTATTAAAACTTTCCCTCACTTTATGACCTTGGTTTATCTGCACCATGAATACTAAATTTGAGTCAAGCCAATTTTCCTCTTCAGTTCAGAAACAAGTTTTTCTTTAATACAAACCCAAAGCTAAACTGTCCCATTCATTATAGGAACACTTTCAGAATTTGCTTATGGCAAATCTGAATTGAAAAAGTATAAACAAACTTAAATGAATGAATGAGCTGAGCTGTACATGTCTATGTAGCTGAAAAAACTCAAATATATTGCAAGGCCTCAGCATAAAGGTATGTCTGAATTCACTTTTTGCAAACACAGAAGGCAATACACATTGATTTTTCTTACTATTAAAACAAATGCAATCAAAAAAGTTTACCATGAGAGGTGCTATAGGTACAATCCCTGTACATCCTTCTGTGCTAAAATCTCATACAATCCAGATGTCATACTTACTTCAGCTGTCACACCAAGTTGTATTCTCAGAAAAATTTAAATGAAGACTGAGTTCTGCAATCACTCTAGTATTTAAACTGTTATTTAGGAAAACTGTTAGAAACTGTTAGAACTGTTTTTAGGGAAAAAAAAAAAAACAACAACCCCAAAGCTTTTAAAATTTGCAGATTCAGCATTTGGAGTATGTTTGCAACCTTCAAGTTAATCAACTTCAAACTGACTTTGTGGGAATACGTAGCTGATTACAAGACCATGGCTAACTTGCTCTTTACTCCTCAACACAGTAAGCAGTGAAGAAGAATACCTCGCTGTGAACAGTGGGCCACCAAACAACAGCCACCAAATTATCTTCTTACCTGTTCAATATTATAGCCACCATTGAGAGCAGCTGCATAGCCTCCTACAAAGACACCACCAGGAAGTAGGTACAAGTAGTTGTACTCGGGAGGATCTGTGGGACGTTTGAACATATCCAGCATCCTCTGTGTAACTAAAAACCCACCTGGCCAAAGAAAAGGAACAATTTTACCAAAAAAAAAAATAATCTGAAACTAAGCATATGCCAAGCTATAAAAGAATCATCTACTATTAAATCATACTACTACAAAATGTTAGCAACTGACACCAATAAAGCCTCTTAAAGGCTGGAGCTGAAAAGCCTGGAGGGCTTGCTCTGATTCCATGCTCTATGCCAACTGCAGGATACAGCTTAGTTGGACTAGGTCCCTTTCCCTATCTAGTGTAGCAAAAGCAGTATTTTTAAGTCATATTGCTCAATTTCTTATCTTTTTTTCATTTGTGCAGGTGGGATTTCTGAAGCTCAAGCAAGCAGAATTTTGTTCTATGCCACTAGCATATTTTTCAAGCAGGAAAAGGAACACAGAGACAAATGCAGTATCATCTTGGGATATACAAGAAAAAATATTTTATATAATCATAAACCAAGGACAAAGAAAAACACACATTTAAATGCTTTCCTAAGAAAAAGTTACACCACAGGGTATGTAACCCAAATACAATAAATGCTATGAAAACTGAAGGGGGAGGGGGAAGGGGGAGGGTGTTCTTTATCAATGGATGCTCTCAGATGCTATTTCCAGAACAATCTATAAAATTAAAGACCTAGCATTAAAAAAAAAAAAAAGAAAGAATTACACAACTGCTTTAAAGTTACCCTCAGAAGAAAACTTAGCATTCATACCTGCAATATTGACTGAAGAGATAAAGGTTGAAAGCACTGCCAGAGTTTGAGAAGTGTTTTCAGGGATATAGGTTCCTCCCATCAATACCAGCCCACCAACTGCAGTTAGCCCTATTTAAAAGGGAAAAAAGTGATACTGAACCTTAAAAGGCTCTATATCTTTAGAAAGTTTCCTTACAGATATCAAAGGGCTACCAGCCAACACAAATTCTGACCCCCTACTTTATAAATTACTATTTAAACAAAGACTACCATCATATTTTTCAGCATTATAAACGTTTCAAAAGAAAAAAAAAAGTATATGAATGTTTTGAAGTACTGTGCCTCAAGCACAGTCAGCCTCTGAGTACTCGTTTGATAAAAGAAATTTTACTTTTAACAGTCAAAGTAGATTGGCCTCACGACCTGTCACATATATATAGGAAATATTACATGTTATAGAGTTATGGATCTTACAGATGTTTTCTTAGCAATTTTTTTCCTTTTTCCCACTCTCAAAACACATAGTTTGAGAAGAGGAAAAAAAGAATGCAGAAAATTTGAAAGACAAGTTACTTTCAAAGCAACACACTGGAGAGGTGGGAGGAAAGATGTGTTCTGTGAAAGAAGAGACTGAAGCGCTCCAAGTAAAACAAACTTTATAACAAACAGGTTAAGAGTGAAAAATTACTTAGAAAAATTAGAAATACCCAGCACTACACTTGCCCTTTTTTTAAGAAAACATATTATAAAAAAAATATGTTTCAGATGTCCTTGCTCTTTATGGAAATAAACTCAGACATGCGAAGTAGTATGAGGCTTTTTGGCATTTTAAAAGGTGGATCAGCAGACTTCTGTCTAAAGTTTGAGTGAAAGGAGCTGTGCCTACTTCAAAAAGGAAATAAGTAGTTGTGTGACAGCTACTTACCTGAGATAGCATTAGTCACTGACATGAGTGGAGAGTGAAGAGCAGGAGTCACACCCCATACTGTATGGTACCCCACTATTCCAGCTAGGCCAAACGTTGTCACCATTTGCGTGAAAGCAGTATTAGGAGCTACAATGCCCAGTCCTAACATGCTGGATAAGCCTAGAATAAAAGCACAGCAAAATTTTTATATAACTCTTCAATGGTTTCTTACATTTAAACTGCATACAACAGAACTCCAGTATTGAGCTAAAAGCAAAATGGAGTTTTGTGCATGGACTTGTTTCAAGATCAGCTGGATCATCTTTGTCAACTACAAGGCTCTTTCGGCGCTAGTGTTTCTTTTACAATGAAAAATAAAAGCATGAATATAATACACACATCTTTGTTATGCCTGCACACAAAGCAGCAAAGATAGGTTTCTACACCAACACTGAATCCTGCCACTCTCCTGTTCTATAGCAGTAACGTAGAAGAGTCACAATCACATTGAGATACTACTTGGAAGACTCAAAGCATGCATGTGAAGAACAGAGGTTAAAATTGAGCATACTCAATTCACTAATTACCTCATGCAGAAGTCCTGATGCACACAGAATATCAAATAACAAATAAATATTGGTTCTTCATGTCAAGACAAATATCCTATTCTCAGTACTTCAGTAGATTATGGGCATTTAAGTCTCACACAATGCGTTAAAGTTTTAAGAAAGCAATGACATTGAATTGATTCTACTGCAAAATATGGGCACAGTCCCTAGCAGGAGTCCAAAATTCCCTATGAATTTTATTAAAATATCAGTAAAATACTTAAAGCCAAACACACATACATGCACACAGCATAAGTCAGCACTGTTTCAAATAGTGATACTTTCGGTTAAATTTCTAAAATTTTATTTTCCCTCTCAGCAGCAGTTATTACACTACACTGATTTTGCACTAGATACACCAGCCAACCAACTGCTCTCCCAACTAGTTATTAAATTAAATGAGTGAGATGAGGTGTCACTTCAAAATATTAGCCAAGTGAGGAGCACTCTACACTGATTCTCCAGCTCTAGAAGTTGCCTACCTGCTGTGTATACAGATGCACTAGTCATAGTTTTTCTAAAAGGTGTAATAGTAGCTGCTTTTTCCGCTTCCAGCTCTGCTACAGTCTTCTGCTTCACAGGGGCGCCTTGAGGAATGTTATTTGGTGGAGGTGCTGGGAAAATCACCTTGCCATCCTGACAAGAAATATTTACAGTTATCCCTAACATGGCAGATGCTTTGTAATTAGAGGAGCCTACTCTTCTTAATCCTGCAATTCATGTGAGTCTTAACATCCTACTGCCATGCCAAAGGAACACCTTCCTTTTCTGCATCAGCAGAAGTTTGCACGGCTGGATGATCAGTAGAGCCTCACCAAATTAACCATACTGGTTTACAATTTTTTCAAACAGGATTTAGTATCAGTATCCAAGAGCACCTGGTGGAAACACAGCACTAGGCTTGAAAGCAGGAACCAAAACAAAAAGGTAAAGTTCTTAAATGAAAAACATTTATGCAAACTAAAACAGGGTCTTGGAAACAGCAAAATCCACTACAGATCTGAACTGCAATCAGAGCCTGCCCAGACCTCAGCTAGGTAGCAAGCGTGATGTCTCGTATTTCTTGCTCCTCTTCAGGCTTCTGGCAGCATTACTGGAAGAGCTGCCAGACCTGAGCTGTATACACCACCACAGCAGTCTGGGAGAGCTAAAGTCAATGCAAGCCTCTTCCACAGTAGATATCATAAGCATTACAAAATGTTGTCAACATTATGGAGCAAAACATAACAGAATTTAATACCTCTTAACTAAATTGCAAGTTTTTATTTCCTAATAGTTGCAGGAGGAGACCCCATACTGGCCCGTGTCCTAAGTTTATTCTATTGTTTCCTAATAGAGCTTAAAGTATTCTGCATATTTTATTTCCACCCGTTTTTTTCTGAAGTTACTCTTATAGGAACAGAAACTTGTATTTATTAAAAAAAACAAAAACAAAAAAAACCAAGAATGGTTCTCTGGTCCTGTAGTAATTTAAAACATGTTTGAAACATAACTATGCTTTTATCACATGAATACAACATGCGAATTTAATCTTTTTCCTATTTTTCAACAGTAGACGTTAGGAATTTGTTCAACCATGACAAGAAGACAAAAGCAAAGAGGTTTCCCTTCACAAAAAGGGACAGAGGACTCTTCAGCTGAATACAGACATGATTGCCCACACTGTCCATCAAGCCACATCTAAAGTCTATTGGCATGCAATATATTGGAATGCATTTTAAAGAGACAACACTGATAAACGTAGAAGTATGCACTCACAACTTAATAAGATAATATTTACTGACTTACCTTCATTACTACAGTTCCTCTAATAACATGATCCAGAGTCCCATAATCAAATTCATCTTTTGGATCAAAGTAGAAGTTCTCTTTGTCGGGACTAATAGCCTTTAGGAGTTTGATAATATTATTGGAATACAGAGTACTGGCCTGAGTAGCCATTCTGCTAGGCAGGTCTGTGTAACCAATGTGTGTAACACCCTGAAAAAAAAATTCAAGTAAAAATTATTTCAACCTCTGAAGAAGCAGCATCTCATCCAATATATGATTCTGGAAAAACATATCCAAACTGTTTCACTTATTTCTGGTTTTAATCCCTAGCTAAAACTGTTACCTGCAGCAATAATATTATTAAGTTGGGGGAGGATTACTCACAACGGTTACAGAATTCAACATGACCAAACCCAACAGCTTAAATGCCATTAGCAATAAGCCTACACAGAGAGGAAGATGTACTGGTGCAAGACCTTGTCCTCTCCAAATTCTGCTGTTCTCTTGTAACTTAGCTTCTTAAAGTAACCAGGGAACAAACCATCCTGCCCAATGCTTGGCATCTTCTCAGTCCTTCTGGAGAGCACACACTGGATGCAACTTTCTCTATGACAGAGGAGTGAAAGGAGCTTCCTCAAAGCCAGCTAGCTGTACAAGTAATATACCCAGGTTCACGTTTATGTAAAGATGTAAGATAATATATTCACAATGTTTAAAAAACAAACGTAAGTATACCTGGCAATCCGACTCTTGATCTTTTGAAAGAAGGTATGGGAAACTGAGGCTGGCATGTACTATTCATGTTCAAGCAGACTTGTGTTAAAAGACCACTCCCGTAACTTAACAGGTAAGATCCATGCACGCTTCCAGGAACTCTGGCTTATTAACACAACACTCCAGCACAGTGCTAATAGTTCTGCACTGCTGCTGTTTTCAACAGCTCAGTGCCAGTACACTATATCCAGGGCTAATATTCCTCTGACTAAAAATGCTCCATACAAATTCTTCGTGCTAGCACCTGCTTATTTCTGTTCTACATGCTATTAATTTCAGTTTTTAAGCAACGACATCAAAAGAAAACCACAAAACCAAATACAATGCATGACTCATGATATATACACACACAGCTCCACTTATATTAATGACAACCATGGCAGCAACATGTCCTATAGGCTTTGCCAGAGCAGCATAACAGCAGCATATTTCCTTACGTTACCAAATAACAACCTTGGAAATCTGCTACTTTAAATCTTATCACTCAGATTTCTACAACTGCTAGCAGATTTCTCACAAGTACCAAAAATAAAACCCAAAAAGTGAAAGGAAAAAAAAAGCCCTCAATTGAGTCAGTGAACAATGGAGCAAAACCAAAGTAGTTGGTTCAGTCCAGAGCAAAATTGCTCAATTTAACAAAGCAATTCACGCTACTCCTAGTTCGGGTTACAAGTGGTTTGGATACTATAGGGCAGACGCAGTCATGTTGGCAAAGGTACAGACATGCAAAGACAGCACCCTCCTGAAGCTGAAATTATATTGAGCTAAGCCAGAGACTTTGCTCTGAAGTGAACACTGACATAGTCTGACCCTGTTTAGCTTAGCTGTGACAGGGACTGTTAACCTCCAGCTGCGGGAGGTGATGAGCAACTCAAAAAAGTTCCTGTTACTGCTTGTCTCTTGAGGAAGACCAAGAAATAGACATCAAACCGCACTCTCAACTCAACAGAGACAAATCACTGGACTTGGAAATCTAAGCCAGTAACACTTCCATACTTGAGAACCAAACTAACACCATATAAAGGTATTTGTTGCTTTGAAAATTCTTCAAATTGTTACACATAGAGATGACTAGTGACCAAATACAAACGTAAAGGATTACTTAAGCCCGAAGAGCAAAATCAGCTATTCATTTTCAGCATACAGTTTACAAAACACAATGTAAAATCATTTAAACTGAGAAAGATCTGCAGATTAGAATGCTCACCTTGTGAACATATACTTCTCCAGGCTTTGTAGTCTCAATGTTTCCACCTGCTTCTGCAGCTAAATCCACAACAACTGATCCTTCCTTCATTGATTCAATCATATCTTTCTTAAACAAGATGGGAGCTTTTTTGCCTAAAAAGACAAGGCATAGTAAGTTAAACACAAAATATAGCTTTAGAGCTCAGAAGATGGGTTCTCCCCTTTATACACTTTAAAACTAGGCATTTATCAGAAAAAGGAAAAGTTACATGCTCACACAGACATAATTGATTAACACCTCTGTTTTCACTGCAGGCACAGCTCCAAAACGTGCCAACTTCCACAAGATAAAACAAAAATTAGCATCTTGCACATAAAATATACCTGGAATAAGCGCTGTAGTGATGATAATATCAACGTCTTGGCACTGTTTGGCAAAGAGTTTCATTTCAGCCTCAATAAATTCTTTGGACATTTCTTTAGCATAACCACCTTGTCCCTCTCCAGATTCCTTTACGTCTACTTCCAAAGGCTCAGCACCAAGAGACTTGAACTGTTCCAGAGCTGCAGCTCTAGGAAAAAAAAATGGGGGGAGGGAACAACCACCACTTTAAAAACCCATCATGATTTTTCTAGTCTTTGTAGTAGCAGTTGTCTTCAGACAGGAGATCCAAAACTTATTCTAGGATTAAGGAGACCATAACTAAAGTCCTCAGCTTTATTTAGTGAAAAATACAATTCCATCACTGATTTTACATCCCTAATGAAGATACTTGGATAAGAACAAAGGCAGTCTACTGTTTTCTGAATAGTCAACAGACTTGGTCTAACAAAAGTCTCCAAGTTGGGAGCTTAACTGTTGACTAACTCTACTCACCCATTTCTCTTGTCATGACTAGGTCAATTTACAGCCCAAACTTAGATGCCTAAAATCGGTGATAAATACCCAACTCGTGGCCCTGTCTTTAATCTGTGAAATGGAAAATACCAGTAAGTCTTATTTTCATAGGAAAAATTTTTGGGGGGAGGGGGTAGTGGGAGGGGTGGGAAGAAGGAGTTAGGAACTAGAGGTGATGGCTGTTTGCTTGGG
>JAOXJM010000019.1:16245201-16257126 GCA_026413425.1 Tringa solitaria | reverse complement strand
GGGGGAAGCAGTAAGATTCATACCCAGCAATGTTGGCCATGGAGCTAAGTGCATCATATCCCTGAGCAATGGTGACCCGTGGAACCTGATCCATTGCCAAGACAGTAGTGTTTTTTTCTGCAAGTTTTTTCAGGAGGTCTGGATTTTGTGCTGGGTAGATGAAACTAATCAGGGTAGCCGCCGTCTTAAAAAGATCTGCCTCATGTACACCTAGAGCCGAGTTATAAATAGGAGCCCTCACCTGAAGGAAGAGAGAATTTTCCAAATTAATCAGAGGAAATAAATCAGAACACACTCAGCTGCCTTTCTCCCGGCTTGCAGTCTGCCCATTCCCACCCACAAAGTATACAAGGAAGTATATAAAAGGCTAAAAGGCTGTTTACACAACTGAACTGAATAACGGCACTTCTTAACTGCAGTCCACATACTAGAATTAGCTATAGGTGGATTGGTGACAGGGCAGTAATAGTCAGCACACACCTTCAGGAATATCCCATGGCTTCTAACCAGCAGTTACTGGCTTTTATGACAGACAGCTGCCCCAAAACCTGCCATTTTAAGCAAAAGTAGTACTGAACAGGTGTGCCAATTCAGCTCTACAGTCACTGATTGCAATGCACCATTACATACAGGGAATTTTAAGCATGAAGTCCAGAAGATACTCATCTTGATCTGTATTCACTTGCGTTTCTCACTTTTCTTCAAGAAGAAATCTATTTACAAGGGTTGTTCATAAACTAGTGCACAGAAATTCTACGTTCAATCTTGACAGAGTCACTTCAAACAGGGCAGTTAAAGGATGCCTTAAAATCAAGTTTAAGGTCTTTTTCCTTCAGGACTCTAAACAACCTAAAGTCTCAAGCAACTTCTCAAGCAGTCTTCCCAGATCAGCTACAACTCATTTAGTTACAAATACTTTTGAAACACACTGTTGCTGTGGAATTGTTGGATGTCTGGTTGAGAAAAGTTAGAAACTTTCATCTTTCAAAAGCAACGCTCTCTAAAGAGTAACTTGAGTTGTATTTTCCTAGTTTTGGAGAGAAAGTTGAATTAGAGCAGAGATCTCATCTGATTAGAGTCCAGAACTAGTTTACTTCATTCTAGAAAAGACAACTCATCCAAAGCAGTTAAAAACTTTTTTCAATGCTGCTAATTTATTACTGTAGGTGCACGCCTAACTATACAAAAAAAGAAAACCCCCAGACTAAAATTGAATATGAACTGAGAATGGAAAATATTAAAGTAGCTTGCTTACTGAACTTTCAGCAGACTGTTAGAAAAAATTGACCTATATGTTTCTCCAAAAATAATGTAATAAGAAATATATTAATAAAGCAATTACTTTGACAATCAAATCAGAAGCCAGGACTTCTTTGGTCCCCTGGATCTTTGCTCCAGCTTCTCTGTAATGGTCATCAGAAAACTTGGAAGCTTCTCCAGCACCAGATTCCACCACAACATTGAAGCCTTGTTTAACCAAGGCTTGAACTCCAGCCGGCGATAGAGCCACTCTCTTCTCATTCTCAAATATCTCCTTGGGGACACCTACAGTCAGCTGTTTATAAGGAATTCCTGTAAGAGTGGCAGATAAGACAGCATTAGTTGCACTAAAAGTTAATGAATTAATGGCACTCTTCAGTGTTGTACAGATACATGCAGACATGTCACACTTAGCAATTCTCCCTCCGAAGGGAAGAAGAAGCAGAATAATACTTTGTAGCAATGCAGTTTACATTTCCTTAAATCACACCACCTTGCTAGAGATCCCTGTTCTTTCCAGCAGGTCAGCACAATCAGCCACACAAGCAGTAACAAGTGTTTGGTGCAGTTCATACCCATCCCAATATATACAATTCTGATTGTGTAATTGGCATTCTGATTTATACAATACATAGTGTTCTGTTTATAACAAATTCTACCTGGGGTAAGAAGAATTTAAATTCCTCTCTAGTTACTTCAACCTTATTGTGAAGAAAAAACCAAATCATCTTGAACAGCTGAACTGCATTTTATCTGAACATGGTTTTAATGTCTATCAAACTGCATTTGTCTCATACCACAATTAATGAATGTAATTTACATACCATAAAGTACACTGAAAGGCACAACTACATCAATAAGGTACTCTAAAAGTTGCTACAGAACTGAAAAATTGAATTCAGGAGCAGTCGAAGAGTAACGAAGAATCTGTCTACTAGTTTGTTCAATTATACTTCCCTTCAATGCTATCTCCTTGTCTAAACTTGTTCAAAGCTTTACTAAAGAACGCCAGTAAACTGCTGAAGCTGCAATTTATCAGTTTTAGCTTAAGGTTTCAAATAACAAGCATCTAACATTGTTCATGTACAATTTGTGGGCTTCCTGTCTGAGAGTTAAGCTTCTCTGATGCAATCAAGTGTTTGAGTACATTATTTATAAATACAGAGACTCAAGCAGAATAATCATGTATCAAAACAACCACATTGCTTCAACTACAGTAGACAGCATGCAGTCCAGCAGGCAGGCCCAGTTCTGTGCTGGCTTTCACTGATGTCTATCCAAAAATTGAGCCTGGATTGTGATATCTGTACACAAGACACTTACACCACATATTAATGAAATATAACTTGAGCAGTCTAAGCAGTCACTCATATTAAAGATCAAGCATCAAAAAGCAAAACCCAAAACAACTCCCCTGCCCCCCCAAAAAACCCACCCCAAACCAAAAAAAAACCAAACAAACACAAAAGGAGAGGAGGGGGGTGAAAGGCTTCTTTTAAATTACAAATTTGCTTGTATTTTAGCCACCAATACCATTTATTGTGCTACAAAAATTGTACTACTAGTGATGTGTTGCACATTTAGGAAGGCCTCCTTTTCATTTTTTTTCCTGTTTGTTTTTTAAGACAGAAACAAACAAAACAAAGCCTAAAACACAACACATTATAAGAGCTTTGAGGAACTGAAATTAAAACTATCTATGAAATAAAACTGGCACTATAAAGTGCTTGAAGTTGAACAACTGAACGTAGTTGCTAAGAACTGGTACTTAAATATCTACCTGTACTTGCCAGTTTTCTAATCCATTAAAAAAAAAAAAAATCAAATACATCCAACAAGAAAACGGAATGAAACATCACCAAAGTGTATTACTTATAATTATTTTTACTTTTTTTCTTTACTTTTACCCTTCTCTTTGAAATTCAATTAATAAAATGGTAACAAATAATTTAAAGACACAGGTGTTTTGATATTTTATACGTTGGAAAACATAAAAAAATTCTTTAGATTACAATACAAAAATTAAAATTCAGGAAATATGCTTTAAAGGAACATCAAGTTAAAATAGGAGCAATAATGCACATCTAAAACAACAGATCTACAAAGATAACAATGCTTTGCAAAGATTTACTCCATCAGCATACATCACATCTAAACATTACTGTGCAACTCAGGGCATCCCTATCACAGCAGCACTAACCACTTAGAAGCTGTTGCTGTCAGTCATACAAATTACCCTTGTCATTTGAAGAGAACCTTCTCCCATCTTTTCTAATTAGTACACTAATAAAGTCCTGCTTCTGATTTTCACTAAATCAACTCAGTGGAAATGAGCTCTCTTCTCTTTAAGAAGCGTAAATGAAACCTAGAAGATTTAAATTTCCTAAAATAACAAGAGACCAATCATAATTTCAGAAAGGAAGTAGCTGTAGGATAGAAGGCAAAAAGCTTTTCAAGAAGAACTGAGAAAATAAGAACAGGAGTGCTACCTTCTGTTTCTCCTTTTTGAAGTTTTTGCAGCACACAAGTGCAGAGAAAGGAGGGAATAAATTACAGCACACAGGGAAGAGAAGGATGACTGCAAATTTAAAGGCACACAAACACTTAACTAAAGCTTCTATATTATATAGTTCTCAAGAAAAAAAAAATCACTTGGGTTTTTTTTTGGCTCCTAAGGCTCAAATAACAACTGACGCTTCCGATTTCTTTTTGTTCACTTGCTTTTGTGTGGGGTACCAGAGTAGAACAGCACATGGCTAGGAGGGATGTGACAGGAACAAGCACTTGCTACATGCCAAAAGTATCTCCTTATTTCTTTCTTCCATTTTGTTACATCATGCATGCAATATAAAAACAGGTAAAACTTTTTCAGATAGAAAGTATCTGCACCTTATTTGGTAAGCAGAATGATCAGAGACCAATATCGAGGATTGTGCCCTCCTCCAATGCTTGGGGAGATCAAATCCAAGGTAACATTCAACCTCTCGCCTTCTTTTCTCCTTTGTCCCACTACCAAATGTCTAGCAACCAGTGAATACAGAAGCAAATGAAGACAGAAGCGAACAGAGGTCAGTTTGCCAGCCTTTAGCTAGAGCGGGTACAGGACATTTCTCAAGCAGACTACCCTGCTGTGAGCTATCGCATCGTTCAGCGCCAAAACAGAGCAGACATCTGCAACTGCAAAGCAAAGACCTATGTTAAAACTTCAGGACAGTGTATCATAAATACTATGTTTGAAGGAAGCTATACTGTGAACATGGATGTGGTTTGTTGAACTCAGAATTTCATCGAAGTTACTAGTTTTGAAAGGCTGAAAGCTAGAATTATAGATTTGGGATCTTGATTTAGGCTTTGTTTAGAGAAAGCACATCTGCTATAATTCCATGGGTTTAAAACTGCACGACACTGTGAAGCTTCGAAGTTGCCTTTCTAAGCCTCCACATAAGCTAATCTTTTTAAGAACTGCCCTGAGTATGTTTTAGTTACTAACTTACGGCTTTATGACATCAAGACCATTTTCCAAAAACAGACTGATAAACACATACCTTGAGTCACCTTTTTTGAGTCACATGGAGATGTTCAATGTATTGTTCATTGAGTAGGAGATACATAGTACTTCTTTTGATACAAAAAATCAACACCAAAAGGATTCTGCCACTATCAAAAGTAGAATCATTAAATTTCACAGACCTTGGAATCTTAGTATGGAATGTATATAAATGAGAATTTAGAAAAACTTAGTAAGAAGCCACTCCTTCTCAACCCCTTAACAATCTCAACTATGTAATAAGGACATATTCAAAACAGTCTGAAACTTTAAATAAACAAAGTCTACATCTTCAAGCTTCAGAAATCAAACAATTAAATATAACTACAAAAGTAATTTTCTCCATTTAACTTCCATCTACAAACTGAGTGTACAAAGATCCTAAACTAAAACTCAAGAAAACTCAGAACATTATATGTAGAGAAACAGAGAAAAATATAGGTTTTTCTCTCCCTAACTTGATTTCAGGAAGTAGTCTGTAGCAAAACAGTATCACCAAATATTAGAGACTGACTTAGAGGAAAGAGAAAGGAGAAGTTTTAACTATACGCCACATGTTCTGGGATGGGAAAACAGGATACGCAACCTGCCTAATTTCTAAGTTACTCTAATAACAGCTTTAAACAAACCATCTCACCTGTTCTGAAGATGAGGACATATTCCGAAGAACAGCAATATGATGTTGGCAAAAAGAAAAGACAAGGAAAAAAAAAATGGTATAGAAGATTAAACAAACACCTGATCCTTCTTCTTACACAAGCAAGGAGATACAAAAAAACCCAAGGAAATTAACCAAGAATGTCTATGGTTTACAAATATTGCACAGCTTATCTAGAGAATTAACTGACAATAAACTGTTATGGATTTTAAATTTCTGCAAGATTTTAGAGAACAAACAGGATATCTTAAGAATGAAGCATCAAAATAAAAAGGACATTAAAATAAAAAGGACAAGATAGAGAGAGGTAAAAGTCTGTAGGACAAACCCATCTGGAAGTGTATTGGAAACCTCAGCTGCCCACTCTGTAAGCACCTTTGGGTGCTTGGGCTTGGGCAAGTTTTGCATCTGTTTCTGAAGCAACTGGTGCTACTGACTAAGACAGGCTACAGGAATACTTGTTTACTCCTGTTTGAAAATTTCCATGTTTCTAAGAAACAAAGAAAATAGCAGCAAAATAAATAGCAATAAGAAAAGTATCAATCCTCCAAGTTTACTTTTCAACTGTCCATCTCTTCAGTCCTCAAGGAGCTGTTATTCTTGTACATAACATATCCTGGACTAAACTAAAGCTAATCAGAGAGAACAGAAGTAATAACTACAGGCTTAAGAACTACAGTGACTTTTCAAAAAATGTAGTTAGTATTACAGTGATTTTACCAAGTGTAACTATAACCAAAGATAATTTCTAAAAGTAAGAATAAAAGTATTTTATATGCTGCTAAAATTTCGATTCAAGAGCGCTGTAAAAGTGTACCAGGCAACAGTACTGCTACTAATTTGTCATTCATGGCTGTTTTATCCTTGATTTGTCCTCTGCTGAATGACAAATCTCATGTTACCAAAATGAACTATAGTGACAGCTTAATTATCAACCCAAAGACTTACCAGACTTGTAATTCTGCGCATTAAATAACTGCATTGCATGAATACTACTCGCCTTTAAATAAAAGCTGCCACATGACGACTCAGAAGGGACAGCACTGAATGCTTGAACCCATGACACTAATCAGAATTCTCAGTCCTTTCGAAAAAATTCTGAAAGTGATTCATAAAAACAGGAAAATGCACACACACAAACAGACGAGCATACTTATTTCAGTAAAGCTGAAGATTTCTTTCAGTTTCATGATCAAATTTGTGGTCAAAGTCAAGCAAAAGATTGATCCAAACTCAAACAACAACAAGGGCACTTACCTGGGACGTTTGAGAAAGAACTTAGAACCTGGTTTTCTATACCCCAGATTAACACTCCCAACCAAGGGACAATTTGCCACACCAAACCAGACAGATGTCTCTTTCATTCAAGTACTTAATATGGAAAAAAAAAAAAAAATTGGAGCACCACAATTCATAAGATGGCAAAACTATTACCTGATCAGTTCTGACAGACCTTAGATCCCTGGGCTGTCAGTCAGAACAAAGAAATTCAGGTTTCACCGTGCAACTGTGGTA
Organism: Tringa solitaria; assembly: GCA_026413425.1. Lineage (NCBI taxonomy): Eukaryota > Metazoa > Chordata > Aves > Charadriiformes > Scolopacidae > Tringa > Tringa solitaria. Next base: position 16,250,146 of record JAOXJM010000019.1, on the reverse strand, counting down.
AAAAGCCATGCAGTACAGATTATCAGGAGCCCTTGGAGTGAAGAAACTCCTCCTCCACATTTCTTCAAAAGCTCCACTGTTTGTATTGCCAGAAATTGCACCCAACAAAGGTTCCTCAGAGTTATACAGTCTAATCTCATGTCCTGTGTTTTCACAGCCAGACACTTATGTTCACAAACACCACTGATTTTCTTATACTCTAAAATATCTAATGCAGTTACCTACTGTGTATGGTGGGAAGAACAGAACATGATGTGCACAATCAGTCTCATTCTCCACATTAACCTGTCACAGACTGAGAAGACCCTAGATCTGCACTGAAGCATGGTCTCCAAATTCCTTCAGGGAGACATGACCCATTGTAGGATAATGGGCAAAAATATCATTAAGACAGTTTTATGTATGCTCCAGTCTTCTAGCTGAGCTGTCAGGCTATGCACAAGATACAACAGAGCAAAACATGTCAGTTCTGATTTTCATACACCAGTCTCACATCATAAACTAGAACCAAGGATGCCCCCATCCCCTCCTTGTTTGTTTTTTTCCTGAAAATACTTGAACCTGTCTGTTACCTGCACTAAAACTGAATTAATGCAAATATGCCAATAAAACCTACACATGAAGATGCAGATCAAAAGTTCCTCGAGGTGGTACAACACAAAAGTCTCCTAAACAAAGTCAAGAGATTTTTAAGATGGGATAATTACATCGATATATAGTCATGCTTGCAGATGCTCTCTTTGTCGGGGCTGTATTTTCCCCCGCCTAAACACAGAGTTTCACTAGCAAAACACATGGGGAACACAGACATTTAACTATGAAAATCTTTTGTTTAAATGCTTCCTACAAATAAGCTGTCAGGAAGAGCTCTGATCTTCACTCATAAAAACTATTTGGATCCAAAGTAATCATAATAAACACAAACATCTTCTACATAAGCCCTTTAAAACCAGTATAAAATTGCACTGCACCTGACTCAAGTATGCTGCTGACATGATTTAAGAGTCTTATTTTGATTTTAAGTCATTTCTGCACTAAAAACTCAAGCTACCTTCGTGTTTTAAAATAAATGATTATTTACAATAGTTTCATTAGTTTACCTGGCTTTGGAGCTGCCTGAGAGTTGAGCATCTGGTGGGTTCTAAACATTCGCAAACATGGCATCTTTGCAGAATGCACCTTAGGTGGTAACACATTGCCAAAAACAGGAGTTGAGCACCCACTAACAGCAATCCGCAGAAGGCTCGCCATTTTGCCCAGACCTCACAGCAGACTCTTTGCCACGTATGGAATCCCTGCTGCACATGTAAAAACAACAGAAGAAGTATTAATGACACTAGACAAAAGGTATGTAAACTCAGCAGCTTAAGTCTGGTCGACTTGCCAGAAGCCATGAGATGATCATTCCTACCCACCTTTTCTTCCTAGCTAGGAAAGAAAATCTTTTTTTTTTTTTTCCCCAAGCCGACTGTGACAGCTATCGAACTGAAGCGACAAGTCTCATATTACAGGCTGACCTCGAGATCGTATTTCTGTGACTCAAGGCCACCTTCTCTTCACACCGCTGCTCTGAACAAGCAACTCCAACACGTGAAAGCCTGCGCCCCAAGGAACCGGCCAAGCAATTCAAACCCCAGCCGCAGCTCCCACGGGAGTCACCCCCAGAGGGACGGCGGCTCGGGGGGGCTCGGAGCAGGACCACAGGGGACTTGGCAGGGCCGCCCTGCCTGGCAGGTGGCCGCCGCCGCCGCCGGAGGGAAAGGCTCTTGGCCTGAAATCCCGCCAGCCACTAACGCGCCGTCCCCTCCCTCCCCTCCCGCCTCGTCCCGTCGCCGCTCAACAGTGGCGGCCCATCGCTCCCCCGCCGGCCCGGCCCACACGGCAGCGGTCCCGCTTCCCTCCTGCCGCTATTTATAGCCCGCGGCCACTGACTGACCTTGGGCGGGCGGCTCGCCCTCCGCTGGCCCAGGCCCGCCGCCCCCCACCGCCACAACGGCCGGCGGCCATGGCACCAGCCCAGGGGCAGGGGGGGAAGGAGGCCCGCATCCGCCACCTCCCCACCGGGGAGCCCCTTCCCGCGCTACCCGCCTTCTCCACACGTCTTTCCTCCCGCCCGTCCGTCCCTCCCGCCGCTCCCGGCCGCTGCGAGAGCGGGACACCGCACCCTTCTCCTCAGCAACGGCCGCCCCCCGGCCGCCCCGGGAGAAAGCCAAAGGGCCGCCGCCGCCGCCCCCCCTCGCCCCTCTCGTCCCGCCCGGGCCCAACACACCCCGAATGCCCGCCCGCACCCACCAGCCGTGCCGCCGGCGCCGGCCCCGCCGCGGCACTGACCGACCTTGGGGCGAAGCGAGGGAGGCGGTGCTGCAGCCCCGGGGAGGGGAGGGGCGGGGGGCGCAGCGGGCGGGGCGGTGCCGGAGGCGGGGAGGGAGGGAGGTGTCCCTGTCCGCCAACCCGGAAGAAGTGAGGGGGGCGCGGAGGTCGGAGCGGTGGCGTCACGCGGCGTCCCCATCCCCGAGCTGAGAGGCGGCGGCGGCCGGGGGTCGGTCACGTGGCGCCTGCGTGCCCCGACGGCGGCTCGCGCCCCTGCCCGCGCTTCGTGCGACAGCGCGCGGCTGAGGGGCGGCCCGGCGTCTCCCCCCGCCAGCCCAGCGGTTTTACCTACCGGGGCTGCGCTTCGCCCCGGTACGACGGCTCCGGGTTTTACCGAGGGAAGCTGAGGTACCGGGGGCGGGGCTGAGGTCGCCGCAGCCGCTGGGGGAGTTCGCAACGTGTTGGGGGGGGGGTTGGCAGCAGCCGCCGCCCTCGGCCGTGGCGGGCCGGCGGTGAACGGGACGAGGAGGCGAAGGTCGAGGGCGGGCGACGGGCGAAGGGACTTCCCGAGACGTGGTTATTTCCCGTGGGCAAACGCCACGGCGTATAGGTGGTATCCTCTTTATTGTTGCCGTTACTTGTTGAAACGCGTGGTCCGGTGTATGTGCCGGACGTAGAGAGGTGGATACAGTACGGGCAGGATAATAGAAGAGGAAGTCTGGCAACTGTATAAACAATACGTGTGAATCGATAAAGAGAACATGCTGGTGTTTAGGGGACAGCTTGCCAGGTTGCCTGTATATGCTGTCTTATTTCACACGATCCGAAGTTTCTAGGTATGACTTAGGCTTTTATTTATTTATTTGCTTACTTCTGTGTAGCTGTTCACGTGAAATCTGCATTAGCAAAGGTGTCACATTGCTTCCAGTCTCACAACTGAGGAATTAGGACTGGAAGTCTGGCACTGAAAACATCAGTCTCTGAAACTAATTAAGTACTAGATGTTCAGGAGAGACTACCGTGGTTTTAAATAAATTTGCAGAAAGATTCCATTTAGACTTCCAGTTTATGTGCTAATATGTATGCTTTATGTTTTGTGCTCAGTAACTAATGCAACAATGTGCCTTATCAGTAGTACAGGAATCAACATAGTTCCAATTATTATTAACATACTCAACTTTAAAAGCTGGAATGACCCCTTTCCGTTTTCTGATTAGAAATATGTATCTGCATAAAAAATGGGAAAAAAAAAATCTACAACTGCTTGAGTTCTGAATAGTGACAAAGTTGCAGTTTGTGGTTCTTCAACAGGAGGCACTGCAGGTGTGTACAGTATCGCTTCTGAATTAAGTTTTAGACTATTAGATAACACACTTAGGTCAAAGCAGGTAACTCCTTTAGTGGTTATTTATAAGTGGTCATAAATGCATTTGGCGAAAGTTTTAATCCAGTCATTGGCTGCTTAGGATATGTCTTACTAGCTTAGCTAGCTAAAGTTTCCTGCTGTTTGGTGGCAGAGGATTGAAGTAATTGACAGGACTTCAGCTACTCATGTCAGAACATTCTAAGCAGATTTTTAGGCATTGTCTAAAGGGGTTGACTACTGTAGGTAGTATTTGGGGATTGTAATTTTAGAATTAGCTGCCTGATTTTTTTTTTTTTTAAGGTGTCTCCATTGGGGAGGAGAAATTGGGTTCCCAACCAAACACAACTGCTGTCATGCAAACTTCAGTTGTGCGTCTGTAACAAAAAGATGGATCTGGGATCACATTCCACTCTAAACAGTAAGTAGTTTCCAGTCATTAAATTAATATAGAATGTCTGCTAAGTGAAAAGGATTCACATTTATCGCCAAAGGTGAAAAGTTGTCTGGTTCAATAATGATAGCCTGAGGCGCTTAACTCAAAAAACTCAAAGAATGAGATTTGCTTTAGTGAAAGACTGGAGTATTAAAAAGTAGTGCCAGTATACAATGATGATTTTCTTAAAGCCTCAAGATCCTGAGACCAGTGATTGAGAATCTCAAGTGCCTTTTACACATTCATGTAAGCTTTTAATTCTCTTCCCAGTAAGCTAAAGTCTACAGATACTATCAGAGGTCTCAACAGAGTCTTTAAAACTGCAGCTGAAATAGCAAAAGAACACTGAATATTTTTAATATAGTTATTTTAGTAGCTAATTTGTGATCTTTGAAGGATTGGTAGTACTATTTAAATCTAGTTTTGACAATTGTTTACACAAGGAAAGTCTTCCTTTTTTTTTTTTTTGAAGACTTATCAAGATCTCCTACATTTGCTCTCATTTCAGTATAGACGTGTTAGTTTACCAGTCTTCACTTTCAGTAAGGTTGCCTAGGAACGGTTTTCCCATGAGCCTAATTAATTTTAATTGTGTCATCTTTACTGTCTGACCAACTTTGTCTCTCACGAAAAATCAGTCCATGCCTTGGGGAAGAAACAAATATTTTACACCCTACCCCTCTGTTATGGTTTGAGAAAACCCATAACAATTTATTGTCTTTAGACAATTATTCTATCACCCGATGAACGGGGAATCGGGGAACACAAAGAAACACAAGGCTTGAAATATAGATAGATTTAATAGACTAAGACTAAATAATTAACAATAGTACTAA
>JAOXJM010000019.1:16205607-16218241 GCA_026413425.1 Tringa solitaria | reverse complement strand
AAAAAAACAAGCTCTATACTCTAATTGCTCAATTTTTTCCTTACTTTTCAATGTTCACTTATTAGTAGCTTCACTGTAATTTGTATAAATGGTGCTAAAAGACTAAAATGTTTATCTTCTACCCCCCACACCTCCCTTCCATTCTGATGTTTTATTTCTGTAAATGAAAGCTACAGCTGGAATATTGTTTTACTACAAATCTCACACCAGCACTGTCGGTTGTGATGTGACACCAGAGATTCTTATCTGTAGCTGGGTTGGAATTATTAAACATTCTCACATTGTGCAAAGTGTTGAGGATGAACAGCAGTGCAGTGAGGTGCATCCAACACTTCTGTGCTTCCCACCTGATCCTTGAAATATAACTCCTTTAAAAGGCTAATATTTGCTTTATATAGAAGTGACAATATTCAAGCACTAACATGTACTCGAAATATCGCTGAATTCTATGTTCCTCTAAGTTCTTTTCAGAAGAGGGAATCGGAGGGAGGGAGAAAGAAAGAAGAAAGATCATTCAAATAAAAAGGAAAACGTATTATTTCTACCAAAAGTATCTGCAGTGCTTATATGAGAGGAGAATTTCCAGTTAACCCAAGTGATTAGCTTTCTTGAGCTGAAATATTTTATCACCTTTAAAAATAAGGAACTAAAAAGGGAAGCAAAAAATACATTTCTGAATGGCTGATTTTATTTTTGTTATCTGACAAATATCGTATTCAGTGTCTTTATTTAAAAAATAATTATTCAAATGTAAGCACTATCAGCACCATGGATTCAAGACCAACCTAACCACTTGAATAATAAATCTGCACTGCTTTTATGGAAAAGCCAGCACGAGGTGTAGAAAGCGAGTGACAGTAAACTAGTGTTTGAGCTATAATTACGTATACTTAAAATGCATGAACTAAAGTTAGCTCACTGGTCTAATTCTATTGAGTAACTGTATACCACGTCACATGAACCAGATCTTACATGGCAAAAGGTCCACAATAATGCGACTGTCATGGACATGGAAGTCTGACAAAACACCTAGTGCTCTACAAATGCCTGACACAGATGAAATGACTTCATTACGTTCTATAACATGGTGATTCAGAAGGAGACATAGGGACAAGAGAGACATAGGAATCCATCCAGAAGTATCCTAGCTTTCCTTATAGTACTGCTAGGAAGTAGTTGCCTGAAAGAGGAGAGCGGGTAAGAGGAAGAACCCAATCTCAATTACAGTCTGGTTGGCATGTTTAATTTTATTGCTGCAAAAACAACAAATGAAATGAAAGTTTCTCTAGTGTTTCCTTCTTTTTTTTTTTTTGCAATTTTTTTATTCTGATTTTTTTATTCTGTTTGTATGGTTTACAAGACTTAGTAATAGGACTTCAGAATTATATCACGTTAACCTATCTCTCCTGCTATATGTATTCTAACATTGCAACCTCACCCAAAATATCCAAATACACAGTTTGAAGACACAGCGTCTTCAAACCTGGATCAGCTGGGAACTGTTTGGAATATAAACTCTAATGCTATTTCCAGCATGAAAATTCTTCTATCAGAATTTTTCTTTCTATGTGACATACAATGGTATATGCACAAGTATATGTAATGATAGTTTCCAAGGCTGTGGTGTTGGTGGGAGTGACAACTTAATAGGTAACAAGTTTCAGGCAACTAAAGTCAAACAGGACATGAACTGAAAGTGAAAAAAATCTTTCTAAACTGCAACAAAGATTAGAAGACTACACAAAAATTCTTTGCTGTAAGTTATACTGCAATATAATTTCAAGAAGAATAAATACTAGACATGAAAACTCAGAGTCCAAAACACAACACAGTTTGAAGTTTACCTTCTCCGTTTCCTATGTCAGTCTAGTAAAAACCCTGTTTCTTGTCAGTTTTGGGCATACCTTTTTTTTTCTTTTCATTAATGTTGTCATGGCAATGGGAAATTTTTATTTTTGGAATGCTGATTAGCCACACTCAAGTTTAAATCAGTGGGAAGAGCAGGTGCTCAGGATCTTTGAAAATAAAGTTTAGTGTACAATATAATTTATAGACAATGTTTTTGATGATGTAAATTTGAGCTTAGCAAATGCAGATACTTGTTCCATGTAAAAACTTATTCCTTATTTAATGACTTTATCATCCTCTAAGCTTTACTATTCTGTATCACAAACCTAATTCTGATTATTACTCCTGGGTGCATGGAAGGGTTCAATTTGCACTTCACACTAGTATCAATACTGCTGTTTGAACGTGCTTTTGTCAGCTTAATAGTTTTGTTTTCATAAGCAGTTGATGCCATAATGCTACAATGGGTCCTGCTGAATTTGTCCATGTAAATTGGGAATACTTCAAGCATTTCAAATAGTGAACTAAAAGAAAGCTGCAAAAGTAGATTTTCTCAATTAGGCTTTTTCTAACCTTAGGAAAAGAAATGTCTTAAAAATAATTTTTAATATTATTATACAGTCAAGTTCTGTCTTCTAATTTAACTTCAGAAATATACCTTTCAAAGACGTATTTATTGTATGTACTCATTAATGTATATAGAAGAGCTATCAAAGACAACAAAAGGAATATATATGGTAAGTTAGTCTTTTGATATTGTCACAAATCCATGCCTGTTGTTCTGTTACAAACATGTGAGAATGTTTCAAGAAAAATGGTTGAAACTTATAAATTAAAGGTTCTTCAATATTGCATCTGGCTGTAACATCTAATTAACATTTTAAAGGCTACAGTTTAATTTAAATGAATGGCAGGCCTTTGACTGCTCAAGACAGCTCATGAACATGATTACAACAAAGTAATTTCCCTTTGTCAGATACAGACTTTCAGTAATAGTGTTCTCTTAGCTTAATAAAGTTAAGCACCACTTACAATCGACACTTCATTTTGCTTCTTTCTATTATATAGAGTGGTGGTTGTTCAGTTCTTATAGCAGCCATCTGCGTAGGTGTTCATTTGTACTCTCCCGCTGTGTGGGTACTCTGTCTAATTCCCAAGCTTCTAGCTTTATAATAGTTTCACAAAATGCTGTTTGAATTTTTATAAGCCAGTTTTCATTATCATTAGAATAGGTCAGACTTCCTACTGACTTCACAAGCAGTTGTGGAAAACATATTTAGTCAAAACTTTAAGTCCCAAGGAACAAGCATCCATGTATGCATTGCTGTAACGTAACAGTGTCTTCAAGGGACTCTGCTTTACATGTTTCAGTTCTGCATCTTTTGTAGTGTGTCTTTTTTTCTGTAAATTAGCTGTCAGACTTGAGATGTATACTCTGTCAGCTTGTGGAGATAGTGTGTCTTACATGTAGCTAAGAAGTCCACCAAGTCATCCTGTACAAAAATGTTGGGAACTAAGGATTGTATATATGAAGCAATTCAGATCAAGGGTGCCAAAATAAGCTTTGTCCTCCAGCGGAAATACTGAAAAATCATCAAGTGAGACTTTTGTTCAAAGTAGTGAAGTTTGTGGTCTCTGTGAGACTTTTGTTCAAATTAGTGAAGTTTGTGGTCTCTGTACATATGAAGCTTTTTAGGAGCTTTAAGCCTGTACTTGTAGTGAGGAAAAATTGGTTTTAACTCTCTCCTAGTGACTAAGGAAGACAGGATAATCTTTGCCTCAAACACTTAATGACCTTTCCTACTTGTCTTAAATCTCAGAGGAGTCATATATGAATTAGTGATGGTGGAATGAGATGCAAGAGAGCAAATGAAAGCAGGAGGTTTCATGCTGTCATAATCGTCGTTTGCTGCTTGTCTGCTCCCCTTTAACTGCTGCTAGTTCTGTGTGTGGTGAAGATGAGTCTTGAGAGGTTTGAAGATCATTTCACCTGAATTTTAGCATTTACAGATTTTAAGTGCACTGTGTAGAAGTGTTTCTGATCTACAAGTGTCTGAGCAATACCTTGCAGATAAACAACCCTTTAAAAAGGTGTATTTTCTTTGTGGCAAAATGGTAGAGCCAGTGAAGGCACAGAAGTGTGGCAAGCAAACCCTGGGAGACAACCGAAGGAAACTCCTTTAGTACTGGTTGTGATAAGAAACATACTTCCCATTTGAATTCAAGCATGTGACCAAGCTTCACACATCAGAAAAAGTATGCACAATATTTGCCGCTCCTAACAAATCAACTGCGATTTAACAAAAATGTTTCATATTTGAAAATCTCACTTTGCTTGAAGTAACTTCAAACTGGGCCGCAAGAGGTGCTGCTTTCCATGTGCTGTGCTTTTCAATGGCAGTTACACATTCAGAAATGAAGTCAACTTTTTTTTAGTAGTTTCTTTTCAAGTCTGCTAGGAAGAACTTCATACTACTGGCCTACTTTTTTTTTTTAGGAAAACAGATGGTCCCTGGGTTTTTTGAATAATGGTTGTAAGTGTAATTGTAGCACTACGGAAAGAAGCAAGACTGGCTCAGCAACATGAGGTATCACAAGTTATGCCTAGCTGGGGGTTATTTATTTATTTTAAATTGGAACGATATGTTATGGCAGTGAGTGTTAGGGACACTCAGTCTGGTTTGTAATAGTCATTTTTATTTCTGCCTAGGACAGTAATTCCGTACCATGTTCTGCCTTTCCTTCCTATCACACAGAACTCGTTCAGTTAGTGACAGCTCAAGGTCACAACTTCTCTCTGACTGAATTGTAGTTCTAATTGTCTAGTTTATGCCTGTGGATCCTGGAAGTTAATACCGGAAAAGAAAATGACGTTCTGGCCAAAAGTCAGGGAAGATACCACACTGTACTCAGAGGTGGCAAAACAGCAATTCAGCTTCAGCCTACATGACCTGCTCCCACAGTGCCTACACTGAAGGTTCCACCACACCACTGAAGTTGCCAGCAAAATACATAAATAATTAAAAGTAATAAATGATTCATAATCCAAATACATACTTTGAAACTTGCTTCAGGCAAGTATTATGCAGAATACTATTCATTAAGAAGGGTACTGCAAATAGAACCAGGTCTGCAGCCACCTGACTGGATGGTGACCCACCCTCCACTTTGCTGGGAAGGTAGTTGTAGAGAATGGAAAAGCACTTCCGTGGTTGCACTGGTCTGAGATGCCTGTACCTCCATGGGTAACGAACCCTCGTTACAGGTGGATGACCTGTATCTAGTATAGGCCTGTGTAGGAAAGGATCTTGAATTACACCTGCTTAGGGCTTTAAGCAGGAATTGATAATAGTCAACGTAACAGTTTGCATGTCAATCCAGAGAGTGTAAATATCTTCCAAAAAGATGCAGCATAATTTTTGAACTGGCCTTTGGGAAATTAGCCCTTTATTCAGCTGCCTGTTCTAAGAACACGGGTGCCTGTTAGATTCCCTTGCCCTGTGACAGCATGAATGTACGGCACCAGGGAATAATTTACCCATAACCTGTTCTTGGGGTTTGTTGTAGATCTGCAGACCTCCTCCTCCCTTCCCAGAGGTGCACAACCGCCCCGGGAGGAGATGTGTGTCAGGCCGCCTGCCGAACGAGGTGTACCTTAAAGAAGCACAGTTACAGGTAAATACGGGTTGTTTTGTTTTTTTTTTTCCGATAGTCTAGGCCTCTGTGCTGCTAATTCTCCTTTCTGGCACAAGAGAAGAGGCATCCCTGTTTCCAGCAGATAAAAGCTAAGGGGAAAAAAAAAAAAAAAAACAAAACCAAAAAAAATGTTAAGCGACACGGTTTCCATCCAGCTCGTTTTACAAACGTGTACGTAAATCAGGTCACGCTCCCGCCTTGTTCGCCGCTGGCCGGAAGATAACATTAATTTACCGAGCCTCCCCGCTTCCCGCCTTGCGCCGGCGGCCCGTTCCCCGCCGAGCCCGCCCCCGGAGGCGGGGGGGGAGGAGGAGGAGGAGGAGGAGGAGGAGGATGGCGGCGGAGCGGCTGATGGTGCTGTTCGGGGACGGCTCGGTGGAGGTGCACTACGCGGGGGGGTCCCGCCTGCTGCTCTCCCCCTGCGGCTGCGAGTACCTGCACCGAGCGGCGCCGCCCGCCGCCGCCCACCCCCTCCAGCCGGCGGAGACCGGCCGCCAGCGGGTGGCCTTCGCCCTCAGCGCCTACCGGGTAGGGCCCCGCGGGGAGCAGAGAGCCTGGCCGCCGCTGGGGAGGGAAGGAATGGACACCCCACCCCCCCCCCCCCCACACACACACCCGGGCCGCGTACCGGCCGGCTGCGGGGGTCGCACGGGAGTCCTGGTCCCTCCGCCCAACAGCGGAAACAAAACGGTTGTTCCTCTCTCAACGACAGATTGTGGTTGTTCGTTTCTGCTACAGAAAATAAGGGGGTGAAATCACCTTAAAATTTTACCACTGCATAGAAAAAACTCAGCGTCGTTTTGCTTTGTTTTGTTTTCCTTCACGCTTCCAACAGGAACGAGTTGTACGAGCTCTAGATTTCCGGAACCGGTTCTGTTCTCCCCCGTACTTACCTTCGCGGGTTATACCTCCAGAAAGGAAAAAGGTGAGAGTTAACACCTGTGATGCTTTCGGAAGGTAAACTTCGCTAGTATGACAGAGAGAACCCATGGCTTTGCTGGCAGGTGTGTCACTACAGACTACAGTTAGCCAACGCATTTGTCAGCTTGGTTAGAGTACTGCCATTTTAAATTACAGTTTTAACTGTTACTTAGTCCTCTATTTATGCATATCCTTTGTAGCCGAACAACAAAGAGTGCATTTTCTCCTACTGAGACTAAAACCTAGACTAAACTAGGATTTTGTACACGTGGTAAGAGTGAACCACTTTACGTATTGTCACTTTTCTACACTCCAAACCTTTCAGGGAAGACTCGGTGAAATAGGAGAGTGTTTTCCAGGAGGCTGTCAGGTTCAGAATCCTGTTGTTTCCCCACCAAAGTACCCGTGTGGGTCTGTTGGGGGGGCCTGCGAGGGGACTGGGGCAGAGTGTTGCTCTGTGGGAATGGCTGCTCCAGCTCAGGCTGAAGGTCCATGCAGACACCCCGTTACCCTTTCTGGGAGGTTTACTCCTTCCTCATCGGTGTGCCTCTGTTGTTCCCACTGAATGCATGCACGCCTGTGTGCACTGTGGTGGGAGTCTTAAGACAGCTAGTAAATCAGCAAGTTTTAAAACTTTTAGACTGACGCTTCGTGCTGATGTTTAGTTGCCCGAAACACCGTCAGCCAGTACCACTGCATACTTCACAGCAGTCAGTCCTTTAGCAGTCATACTGTACATTCACTGCAAGGTACAGCAGCACTGTACCTCCTACTGATGTACTGTACCTGGAGCTGATGCTCCGTCCTTGGCACTAGTGGGTGACCTTCCCCCAGTTCTGGAAGGTTGCTGGGTTTATAGGCACTTTCTAAATTACAGCTTCCGCTGTGACCACCTGCTTCAGGATATCGAGGGATAACTTTTCTAGGCCACAGCAAGTGCCTTATCCTGTTGCTTGACTTTTTTTTTTCTTTGACTTTTTTTTTTCTTTGACTTATTTTTTTTCTTTGACTTTTTTTTTTCTTTGACTTTTTTTTCTTTGACTTTTTTTTTTCTTTGACTTTTTTTTTTTGTTTTATCAGCTGAGTTATCAGCTGCGGCTTTTCTCAAAGCAAAAGCAGTCTTTTGGTAGCTCTTAAAATTGTGTTTCCTCAGTAATTCGCTATCCCTTTATTGTTCTTTGGCTTCTATTTTCAACCACTGTCCAGACTTTCAAGGCCTTTGCTATTTCCCACACTTCGTCAGTCCCTTATAACGAGGTAACAGTTATCAAGCTCCAGTTCACTCGGCACCTTCCCATAAGCTGCCGGTAACGAGCCTAACGGGCAAGCCCAGGGGCTGGCACCATGAGCACAAGAGACAGGTAGCCAATGCCTGTGGCCTGTTGCTAGCAGTGGCGATGCTTTTACCAGGCCAGTGTGTACAAAAACGCTTCTACAGTCACGCTGTAGGATTATTTTGCTTGTGCTTGAATTCAGAGCAGCCCAGTGCTGCCCTCGGCTTGGGCTCCACTTTGGCCACGCTCCACCCACAGCTCCAGGCAGCTTGGGGAGGGGGGATCTTGTCAGTGGCCTGCTCAGAGCTGCAAAAGGTGCTCAAAACGCAGGTTAACCATGAATGTATTCCGTGGAAAGGCTGTATTTTCTGTCTCAGAGCCCATCCTTTTATATGTAAAGTTAGGACTGCTTTTCCTCACTTCTCCGCTGAATTTTTATCTGCAGCATTATTGTTTGGTCACTTGATGGTCCTTTTCCATTTCTGTATGGTAGATTTTAGCCTTTAGTGCCCCGAATACCTTCACCAGACTTACCCACCTTACTGGTACACTAGTGCTGCCGTGTTTCCTTTTTATTGGACTCCAGGCTTTTCCAGTGCTGGGCCAAAGTATGGCGGGGGCTGAAGCATACCTGATTAAAGGTCAGTCAAGTGAGAAAAAGCTGGTGAAGCTGAGATAAAAGAAATTATGAGGAGTGTAAATCCTCATTTGCTAAGTTTTTTTTTTCACACCTTACTGGACTGGGTTTGCATTTCTGTGTTTATTTGGGATCCAGTACTTTACTTTCAATTCAAAACAGACTGAAGATGTTTTCTGTGTGTGGATCACATATAAGGACAATTCAAAGGAAAATGCCTCATTTTAGGGCAGAACTGCAGATGGCTAGAAAGGTATTCTCTATCTGGACAGAATGTTTCTAGTTTCAGAAGGTGAATAATTCGTTTTCTAAACAATAACTTCATCTTCTTTTTGGGCAAAGCTTTAATCTGGGGCTTGAGGTAGATGCCGTGTTTGTTTCAAGTAATTTGTTGAGAATTCTTTGCTTCTGCTTTGTAGAAGGCATGGCAAAAGGCCATATGCTGTGAAAATGTTTGTTTTGAACAAAAGTGCTAATTGAAGCAGCAATCTGTACTTGAGTATCACGGTAATAAGATGAAAAGTTTCAAAAGAATAGCATCAAATGTTGTATTGAAAGTCTAAAATCTTTATTATATTTTAAATTCTTCTTCAGAAATATGTTATATACACATCCTAGCAATAGCTGTGCAACCTTATCTGCAGTGTTGCAGGATTAAGTAAGATCACTCACCTGGCTGCAAAACATACCAAAATGAATATTTATTGGATAAGAACACATAAATACATGTTAGATGCCATTTTACAGGCTTATTTTAATTTTGTAAATGAAGAGAAGATTTCAGAGTACATGAGTTTCTAATGTATGCCATTCTAATATGGGCTTTCCATGAAGTCTACTGGTAGCTAATGTGATCAAGATAATTTGGGCTTTCTCTTCAGTGTTTCTTAAGAAGCAGTTGGAAACAAATATCTACTTTCTGTGGGCAGTTGTGCCTGGTCAGTTGGCCACGTACCTTACTATGAATGCATATCAAATTAAAACAGTACTGATAGACAGAAGTCTGTTAGAACAGGAAGCAGATACAAAGGTTAGATAGTTTGCTTGCTCTTGAGTTCGTGTATGCCAATAAATACGGAGTAAAGTTTCTTGCCATACATCACCTTGCAGAAGGACTGAATTCATATAAATGTAAATCCTCTATTGTAATTTCCAGGAAGCAGGTCATTTTTATCTTGACACAGATTCCAATCCTTTTTCTTGTACTAGATTCTTTGCAGTGAAATCTTAGAAGTTAGATGGCCTGACCCTACTACGGCTGATCTGACAAGATGTATAGACAACGGCAGGGTGAAGATCTCGTCAATAGATGGTTATGCTCACCTTTACCTGTCAGAATTGCAGCAAGAATTTACAGTGGAGTTCTTATGCAAAGTCAGCCAGTCATCTGCAGCATCCTTATGCTCCTCTCAAAAGAACAGCAACTACCAAACCAGAGATCAGTATGGAAAATCAAGTAAAAATTCTGTTGCAGAAACGTCATTGAAACAAATGAAAACAGAGAATGCAAAGAATGAACATGGTTGTTCTGAAGGTAAATACAGAGAACCAACCGAACCGAGGAACCAGAAGGACAGAGGTGGAGTCCCTGTGTTCTACAGAAATTGTTCTTTTGAATACACATGGGTTACACAGCGTTGGTCTGTTTCCTCCTACCCAGAAGAATGGAAATACCCGTTGTCATTGGCACTAATGTGTTATAACTTACATACTGATAAGAAGGCAGTGAAGACATGTGAGAACAACGATCGTACATCTATAGAGGCTGATGTGTTAATAGACCCAGGAACACATAAAACAGTTTCTCATTTACCTGCAGCTTTGCCACTCAACTGCAGAGCCCCACATTTACACAGGTAATTTAAGCTGTTTACTTCACAGTTGTTAACGTATGTTTTACCATTCTGCAATTTGGAATTTCAAGCTCTAGCAAGATAACTGAATTTTAGCTATAAAAAATAAAAAAAACCTCATTGTATTCTTTTTTTTTTTTTTGGTCAGGTAACATGGTTGGTTAAAAACATGGTTGGTTGAAACATGAAATTTGGGAAACCAACATTCTGCATCCTACTATAATAAATATAGAGAGATTAGTCCAGTGAAAAATAAACTTTATTTTCTGACATACTGCATAAATGTGTAACTGAAGAAGAGAATACTGAAAAAAACCACAGGTTTTGGGTTGGTTTGGGTGTTTTTTTTTTCATTTTTGAGAAGATAATACTTCTGAGGTGGGCCAGTGGCATACGTTCTCCATCAGCACCATAGAATAAAAGAATAAAAAAAGAATAAAAAGAATTAAAAAAGACCTTTGCAGGTTTGAGAAACCTTAATTTTCCACATTACTTACCAAATTAATTATTAGAGGACTCTGAAAATATGTGGCCTCTTTTACTTTGAACAGGTGTGCAAGCATCTGTTCTTGGTACAGCACACAAAAAACCAACACTTAACCTTCAGATTTACTGAAGGTTTTATTGTATTTTGTACAGGTGGACTTTCTGCGACTTCTTTCAGAATCAAGATATTGGAAACTATTCATGCCCTCAGCTAATTCAAATTGTATGGTGCCAGGGTGTTTTTTATAGGTATGTAGGAGATTAATGTGTTTCATTTTTGGGAGAACTCTTTTGTATGGGAGTTAAGCTTTAAGATGCAATGTCTTACTTTGTCCCTTTTTCACTCTTTGAGAAACTGCACCCAATCTTCATGTAAGTGTCTGTTCATTCATTAGACTTCGCATTTTTCTAGTACAGTGTATTTTTAGCTCTGAAAGTGGGTATGTCTGAAACAATCAATCTGAAATCATGTTTAAGGCTTTTAAAGAAGTGATCTGATTATCTGATTTCTTCATGGTTTACTGGACAGCTGGAGCTCCCACAGACTTTACTGACAATTATGGTGCTTGCTTTCTTTGCAAATTACATTTTTCCTTCTGATGCTGAGGACTTCATACTTTAGAAATGTTTGTCTTGGTGACCTACATAACTTTCATGTTGCAGGCAGCTAGACTGTAGATTTTCCTGGCAAATCACCTTGTCCATATGCTTTAAAAGGGAAAAAAAGGGACTTTTTTCTTTAATTGGCCTTTCAAATTTGTTATACAAATGTTGAAAATGCTACAGTTGCTATAAACATCTAAAAGTCTTTAAAAGCTTTAATCTTTCTGCCCAATGTTCTTCATTTTTCTCAGTGCAATTCCTAAATTTTCATTTCATCTGAACAAAATGTTTAGCAGCTCTTCAGTGCTATACCTCATTTCTTGGAAGTATGGTGAGTAGCCATACTCAGTCTTCTAAGTCCCATTACCAAAGTCCAGGCATCTAACTAGAGAGTTGCAGAACTGGGTCATTAAATGGGTTTTAGGCTCCAAGATACCTTGTGACCACAAGTAAAAGACCATTGATCTTGGTGAAAAACACAGATCTTCAGATTGTTCAGGAATCGTTCAGTCTGACAGTTCTCTGTGTACACTAGGTAGGGCTTGTCCACTAAGAAAATTGTATTTTTCTCTTCAGAATCTCTGTATTTTGTGGCCAATGGAATGAGCAGCTCTTGTGAGATGTATATTACAACATAAAAAAAGCTTTCCTTAACTTGTTTAACTCCCATCTTCCATGCACACATGCAGACAAAGAGCCTGGTAATGCTAATCTTATGTCTTAAAAGATGTAATTGGCACACTCTGCTGTTATTGAAAGAGTAGGAAGTTTTTCATGTCAGAGTTCTGGTGAAAATTTGTTTCTGCTTAGTGCTTTCTTCAAGTGTACTAACCTGTTTTGTTTGTCTAGTGACACAGCTTTTTAAATACTTGTTTAAAATCTTCTTATTTCTCTTAGATTTATCCATGGTAGGACAAACATCACAGAAATTTATCCAGGTGATGACTCATTTTTCAAGTCAGAGGGAGCATTTTTGGGAAACTATTTTGTACATTATGCAATCCAAAAAGGCACAAAGAAGGTATAAAACTATTTTAAAGTATGTTCCAAATTCCTTCAAGTTAGTACTTTTCTTAGTTTTAAGACATTTGGCTATGTAGTCTATGGCAAAGTCTCTACATTAGTAGTAGTGTAATGACTGAATCAAGCAATCAGTCATACAAAAAAAATGAAATTACTCCTTCTGTTTCAGAATATATTTTTTTAAATAAGAAGTAAGAAAAATCTTATTCATTGTAACATTTGAGTTGACATGGTGCTGGGGGATATGGATTAGTGTTGGGTGGTGTTTTGTGTGGTTTGAATGTGGTGGTGTG